>OY728136.1:91759522-92959522 GCA_963277665.1 Viscum album | reverse complement strand
AATAACATTGGAGGTAAGAAGAAAGGGGGCCAATCCCTAAACATAATTCCAAATGAATATTTTCTATTAGAACTACTAGGGTATTGATAACTCTGACACCACCACAACTTTAAAAAGACCTTTATTCATGCATAAACCAAATTGTTTTGCAATTTTTTGAGCCTAAAATTAACTTTGATTCTGTTTTTAATGGATTAGATAAACATAGTTAAATTTGTATTGGTGCTAATTCTAATAATAGTTCTATGGATTCTCTTTGAATATTTTCTAACTATTCTCTAATTAATGTATATATATTTAATAGTGACACTCAATCTTTCACCTGTGATCTCACTTTTCCAACCTTGCATATATTTTCACCCTTACTTATTTTATTAATATATATCAGTATAGGATATCTCTATAAAAAAACTATCTCTTTTAAACAGTAAGATCCAAGCTCCTTGGATCATTTCTAAACAATTCAATGCTATTCTTGGACATAGAAAAAATGGGTCCTTCTCACTCTTAAATTTCTTCTAATGAATTTAATTCTTGTATTGAGGATAACAACCTCTTAGAGATAAATCTCATTATATCCAAATGTACATGTTATAGAAGACATAAAAACATGTCAATGGATAGTAAACATGATAGAGTATTCACAAACAACGACACACTTCACAACTGGGACACTATTTTTAGCATCACCTTGCCTCGTCATAACTCGAACCATCACCATGTTCTAATCAGTCTCAATTATTGAGTTTCTAAGCCTATCCTTCCCTTCCAATTTAATAATTCCCAGACCTCTGTGATTGATTGTGAAAAGCTTGTTAAAGACACCTAAGATTATAATAATTATAATAATGATGATTTCTCACATATTATGAAATTAAAACTTTTAAATAAAAAGATAAATTCATAGTGCAAAGAAAGACTCAACTAAAGTGATAATGAAATTTATTCTCTAGAAAACACTCTCAATGAAACTCAAATTGAATATAAGAATAATGAATTTTCTAATGATACCAAAAAATAAATTGATATTTTCACTAAACATAAATCTCTTATCACCTTAAAATATAATCTGTGAAAAAAGAATTTTAAAATTAACTAGCTCAAAGATAGTGATAGAAACGCTAAATTCTACAATTCTCTGCAAAGAGCTAGAAATGATTTTAGACCCCTTAAATTGTTTGAAGACAGGGACAACATAATTGAAATTGAGGAAGGTTTGACTAACCATATTCTCTCCTACTTAAAAAATATATTTAAAGGTCTTGATCTTAATTAATAAATAAAGTCGGATATAATTCCTATCGTAGTGGGTGACAATGAAAACATTATCCTAACCACTGTTCCTAGGGAGTATGAGATTAAAGAGGTGGTCATTTGCTTAAATAAAGATAATTCCCTTGGTCCTGATCGATTCACTAATTTCATTTTTCATCCCTATTGGGATATTGTCTCATATGATTTTTGTAAACTCATTAAATTCTTTTTCACTAATGGATACCTTCCTTATGGGATTAATGCTCAATTCATATCCCATATTCCGAAAGTGGATAACACTTCAAAAATTCTTCTATTTAGATGCATTTATCTTATTAACACTATCTATAAAATCATCTTCAAACTTTTAGCCAATATGCTTGCTCCTATTGCTAAACAATTGTCTATTGGAACCAGTTTGGGAATTTTAAAGGAAGAAACATCCAGGACTGCAACTGTCTTTCCTCTGAAAGTACTAATTTAATAATAAAGTCTAATTTAGGAGGAATCATTTCCATTCATATTTACATTAGAAAACCATTTGACATCATGGAATGAAGTTTAATTTTCAAGGTCCCTAAAAAGTTTGATTTTAATGATACTTTTGTTAACATTATTAAAACTATTTTTGGTTCTACTCTCATTTTTGTTTTGGTTAATGGTGCTCTAAAGGGAGACATTAGTTCCACAAATTGAATTAGATAGGGGGACCCTCTCTCTACTATCCTTATCATTATTTCTGAGGACTACCTCCACAGACTTATCACCATGCCAATCAAGAAAGGTAAACTTTAGCCCATTAATTTTTTAGAAACATGATTATTCACTCTCATATCTTATATGTGGATGATATTATTTATTCTATAAAGGGGAGAAAAAAAACATAAAAAATATCAAAGATGTACTCTCTAACTATGAAGAGGTGTCAGGGTAATCCATAAACTGGAGAAAATGCTCCATTTTTTTGACAAAATATTTTCTATAACAAGAAAGGCTTATATAATAAATGACCATGGATTAAAATAATGATCTCTCCCATTCATGTACCTTGGAGTTCCCATCTTCTAGGGAAATCCAAAAGGCACATTCTTCTCCAATATTTTTGACCAGATTAATAATTAACTCTCCGATTGGAATGTAAAATCCTTATACATGGTAGGACACACTTGTCTTGTCAAATATTCCATTGTTCTAAAATGGTTTACTCTATGATGGTTTATTAATGGCCTATTGAATTAATTAAAAATCTTAAAAGTAGAATAAACAACTTTTTTCTAGAGTAGAAGAACTCTTGAGAGGAAAAATTTCACTATCCCTTGGAATAATTGTTGTAAACAAATTGATAATGGTGGTATCGGTATTAAGAACCTCTACCTCTTTAATGAAACCCTTCATGAAAAGCTCACGTGGAACCTTATAAATAATAATTCCTCAGCCTTGAATTTTATTAGAGGTATATTTTATAAAAATGTAAGAAAAGGTAGGCCCTTTCACATGGACTCTTCTATCTAGCCTTCCGTTAATCACTATTTTTCTAAAATCATGTCTCACTCTAGATGGATTTTCAATAAAGAATATTCTTTGAAAAATTGGATGGATAACTGGAATAGGTTCCTTCATTCCCCTTTCACTAATTCCATGTAATAATATACTAATATTAATATCTATATAAATGAATGTATTCACTCTTGGGATATGTATTTACCTAATGAGATCGATTCCATTATTAGCAATTACACTTTTTTCAACACCGAGGATTTTTTGGTTTGGGAATCAGCTTATAATGGTGTTCTAACTCTAAACTCTACTATAGTCATAACATCAGTAATGATATCCAAGACTTCTCCTAGATCAAAATTTTTTACATGCCACAGGTTATACCCTCCAGATTCACTTTCGTCTAGAGAATTTCTCATAATAGAGTCCCCACTAATTTCTATCATCAGTTATTTGGCATTCAACTTTGTTCTAAATGTTGTATGTGTAATCAATATAGAGGGAACAATGACCAAATATTCTTACATTTTTTTACTTCTTCTGCATTATGAAAATACATATATGAGATTTTTTATCTCAAATGGATATGATTCGACACCATTTGGCCCCATCTTAAAAGATTCATTGCAATGGATACCTCTCTTCAAGTTGAACAAATTTTTGTTTATACTATTAAAAAATTGATAAACAACATCTGGTATGAGATCAATTATATAATTCACAATGATAATACATTCAATCTTTGTGTAGCTTAGGTGAAGATTTTTTTTGTTATCAAAGAAATTGTAATAATGAAAACTGGTATTTTCCACAACTCTGTCAGGGATCTTATTTTTCTTCATTGGATCAGAATCAAAGGGAGATTCAGTTAGATGAAAGTTATGTTAAAAGTCATATGGAAAAAAACTCGCCTTTAGTAGATCAAAATAAATGTGTATGGTTCCTCAAAAGAAAACCTAGGATCTACTGGCTATAGAGTAGTTTGCAAGAACCACAATAGTAATATTTTGAGATATGGCTACAACACGTGTGATTTCTCCTCCTCCTTAGATGTTGAAATGTACAGTGTCATTATTACCATCAGTCTCATCAAGAAATAAGGATGTAATAACATATGTATTGAAAGTAACTCCACTACCATCATTCAATCTCTTCGACATGGGGTGGTACACATGTTGTGTCCTCTCACAGTAATATGTATGGCGTGCCTCCAAAATATGATAGTGCTCCACCATATTTTCAACCATTCTTTCTGTTAGATGAAAATGGTGGCTGATGGTCATTCAAACAAAGGATTTAACAATGATATTTCATGGATGGATGACCTTCTAATAGATCTCATCCCGCTCCATGAAAAATATTGTAATAAATTTCCCTCTTTCAGAATTATGTAATCTTGTTTGCTATCTTTATATATTTTCATGCTTTGGTATTTTGACCAAGGCCTCATCATTAAAAAAAATACTTCCACAAAATCTTCAAGGTGAATCTTTATGTATCATATAAAAGATCATGGGTTGGATAGTTCTACTCATGGATATATAATTGGTTGGAGGAATAGGTTATCACCATGTCATCTTGTAAGAGTACACAACCCAATCCATTTTTTGACGCATCGATGTAGATCATAAATCATTCCATACTGGAGGGTAGTGTGAGCACAAAGGTAGTGATTAGACTCCTATTTATCTATTTAAATACCTCCTCACATTCATCAGTCCCAATGAACTTGAATTCCTTTCAATTATTCTCTGTTATTGGGATTGAAAATCTCAATAAGTTTCTCACAAATTGAAGATAGAACATAGCTAATCCAAGTAAGGTATCAATGTTTATCAAATAAGGTATTCTGAGTCCTAATTCTGTTACCTCTATTCCTGAAGAATCCATAGATATCCAGTTTTTTGTGATAACATGCTCCGAGAATGAAACTTATTCCAACTAAAATCCATATTACAATAATTTTCATAAAACTTTTGTTTTCCCAAAGTATGCAGTACCGTATTTAATTTCTACTCACATTCCTTCATTATTTTTGAGCAGATAATAATATCATCTAAAATTTCTTCAAATATTTGTCAAGTTAATATTTCAAGACTCTATTTATTAATTAAACGGATATTTATGGGGAATTATTGAGTCCAAAAGGCTTAAATATGAAATCATAGTTCCTATAATGGGTAAAATAAATAAATCTTGGGGATATCCTCATTCTTCACATTAACTTGATAATATCCCAATAGTAGATCTATCTTAGAGAAGTATTGGGATCCATATAACTGATCGAACAAGTCATCAATCCATAGAAAAAGATATTTTTTATTTATTGTAATCTTGTTTATCTCATGATAATACAGAGGCACACTGACCCATCATTCTTCTTGATGAAGTGAACTAGTTCTCCCCATGGTGAAGCACATTGATATATAAACCCTTTATCTAGATTATCATGCATTTTATTCTTCAAAAATCAAAGTTTAACCATGATCATTATAAATAGAGTATTTGATATAGGCAAAGCTCAAGGTATAATATTTATCGAGGACTCAACCTCATGGATTGGAGGGAGGTTGAAAAATTCTTTGGGAAACAAATTAGTGAATTCCATTACAATAGAAATATGATTAAGGATAATATTTTCCTCAGTGATTATTATTCAATAAAAATATTCTTTCTAATAATAAAATAATATCCATTATTAATTTGATGATACCAAAGAATATTCATCATTCTTATTCCACTTGTATATTTTATGAGGGTGATTCATGATACAAAAGGTGATTTCCTTTTCATGGAAATTTATGTTGGCTCAATACAAGGAAATCCAATCCATGCTTATAATAGAAAAGAACTATTATAAACGTATTATCACAAGGTTTTATTAGAAATTAAAACAACAAATTTTGATGAAGGGGGATTTATATACATAGGATACAATGATTTCCCCATTTTCCATCTTTACTAATAACTCAACTTGCACATTTTGAGGTGGTTTTTCAATAGTTACACTAAATTGTATTAATATTAAAGAATGCGCAGAACCCGAATCAAATAGTCTATTCACTGCCCTTGATTGATTACTAGTGAAACTATCACCACTTCTTTTTTGGAATCCACCTCAACAGTTTTGAGTGAAAAGCCCACCCTTCTTATCTAGGTCTTGGATGTTTTTGTAATTAGTTATCATTAACAACCCTTATATTAGGTAATATATTTTCATAGTGTACATGTTCTTTATAGTTGAAAAATTAGAAAATTTCTTGAGGGTTAATTGGAGAATTTATTTCCTCTATCACATTGGCGGGTTTATCTTGTTGGCATTCGTTATCTAGGTACCCTTGATTCCCAAACCTAAATCATTTCCTAATTACCTTTAATTTTTTTTGGGATGATTCTTCCCACACTTTTAATATGTGGGATGTTGTACATCATTATCCCCATGAAGTTTTCCCATGAACCTCTTGTATTAAAATACATTCTTTACATCTTATATCCAAAACCATGAGAACCTTAAGATTTGATGATTTTAATTTCTATATTGAGGACACATCAGAAAATTTCATTATAGATATCAAAGTCCTAAATTTCCAAATCATTTCATAGAATCAACTTTATCCCTCTACAGAAGTGGTAAAATTTACATTGGATGGAGATGAAAAATCTATAGGTGTATCATAGAAGTCTAGTGGGGTTTTAATCATATAGTTTGATGTGGTTTTCATCCTATTTCTTGAGGCTAAGATACCCCTACCTATTTTATGTTCTATGGTTTGAGGAAAGTATTAATAGAATAACATTTTTCTTAATTCCTTCTAATCAATTTATTTGATATCCTCCTCATACATCATATTTTGTACCAATGTATCCATGGATAATATTATCCCTCTATATGATAAATAACTTGCAAGACATTATCTAACTCATATCATTGGAGGATAAAGAAGATATATTCAATGGAGTTGATCCATTTCTCCATAATTAAGGGATCCAAATATCCAATAAAATCCAGAGGCCTCAATAACATAAATGTATCAATTGAAATTTACTATTTTAGGGGGATTTGTGTGTTCCTAATGATTCAAATTTCAATTAAAAATATAAGTAAATTTAGAAAGTACCATCACAAAGTTCACAATTCTTTCTCCAATTGAGTTAAGAATTTCATTTGGGTAGGCATCATATTGACCCTTGCATTGTATATTATATCAGTTTCTACAATTTCAATCCATTTACTAGAATAAATGGAAAATTAGTATTGGGATTTTTTTTGAACACATAATCGGGAAACCATGAAAAATAAAGGGATCACTCAAAAATGACTTTCATAACTCATGCATTTCTAGGTTTCGATCTAAGTCATCCATGATATTTTTTCTAACATAAAATATAATGGGCATATTTCTTCCCTTAAAAATGGTTTATAATGAGCTTGGGAATTTTCTATAGTATACCTCCTTGGAGTTTAAAAATCAGTGTGAAAAAAGAATCGTTTTAATGCACTAGGTAATTATTTATTCAGAGATCAATGCACCCTTTTAGGGTTATTACACCTAGGTACATCAATGAAAGATCCACATCAACTTATATTATCTTAACAAGGATATATTTTATTGGAAACCAATTAATCTATAATTTTCTAAAATTTAGTGATGTCATTCTATGTTTATTTTTATCCTTAAGTATTTCATTAATATTTCCCAATCTTAATCTTTAAAATTACTAGACTTATCTCTAATACTAGATATAAAAACCCATATATTATTTACACTATAATTACTATTTTATTATATAAATGAACAATTAATACAACCCAAAAATATGTTCAAGCCTACTTTATTTTGGAAAATAGGTGCATAACATAACAAGTTTAGCATGGGATACAACAATATTATTTAAAAACTCGATGACATGTGCTTATATTCCATAGATCTTCTAAAATTGCATGGGATAACTTGGGGATGTACATAATAAAGGGGTGATATATGAAGCCATGTAAGGGATTAAAAAAATAATAACATAAGTTAAAGTATTACAAGTGATCAAAGGGGAACATTAAGATAACATAATGAGTGAGAGGAATAATCATGAAAAATGAGGCGTGATATAACTTGATAACATAAAGGCAACATGTTAGTGTGGAAAAAACATAAAATGTAACTTCATAAGAATAATAAAAAAATAAGAACGAATATAACATAACATAATATAATTAGGCTAACTTACCTTGAACTATAAATAGAATATCATGAGATTAAAATATTATCCAATGCATTGGAGAACTACCTAGGCGCACCCATCACTTTAATTTAATATACATGCATAAGTATGCCATATAGATCATACAACATAAATATGACTTAAATAAAATATAATCACATGATAAATGAGTGTGATTTATATACATGGAATTCTAAAATAAATGACGTATAGATAAATCAAGGTTAATACCCTTGAGTGGAAATAACGATGGGTGTTCCCGATAAAATAGTTTTTCATGAAAAATCATAGGATAATTTCTGCCGCATAACGGGGGTATATAAAGAATTATGGTAGGGTTTAATGAGATTTAAATTGGGTTATAATCACATAAAAATCAGAATTATGGTAATTGGGATTTTTAAAAACTTATTCCAACATGGAAAATTGGAAATAAAAAAGGATAATATAAAGGAGTGATTAAATAAAGTGGATGAAGAGAGTATCCCTTACCTTGAGAGGGTGCTTCTTAAAGCATTGAAAGAGGCTCGTGAAATTTTGAAGGTACATTTTAAGGACTATATAGAGGAGAGGATAGATTAATTTCCGGATCAATGTGTTTTTAGTGAAGATTAATGAGAGATTTGTTGGGTTTATATAAAAAAAGAGAGAATAATATTTTATTGATTTTCAAATATATGTTTTAGACTCTATATGACAAAGTATTTCAAACCATAAAAAATTCCATGTTTTTTACAATTGTTTCTTAAAAAGTGTATTGGTTTAAATTATTTTAAAATTTTAAGATCCCATCTCACTAATATAATACTCTTGGTGATGTGGAAGTGAGTCATGTTTACAAAGAATTGATTTTAAAACCATAAAATATAATATAGGCTTTGGATGAGTCATTAAGGATTTATAAAAACAATAAAACTACCTAAAAAAGTTTAATTTGATGGGAAAATTATATTTGACCATGTATATAATTTATATAACTGATTACATGACTTTTATGATTTTATGATGCTATAATACAAACCGTATAATTATACTGTATTTAATTTCTACCCAAAAATTTGATTGTCACAATTTTTTTTAAAAAAAATCACTGTTGGAAAATTTAAATAATATAATTACGAAAATAATATTTATTTTATCAAAATAATTCTATAAATATTCGAATTTACACATTTAAATCAAAGATCCCCTTTTATTGAAAAAAATACTTTTTTTACATAAATATTTTTCTGACCCATATAAAAATTTTATTTGACATTGTAAAATAGTATTATCATTAATATTTAATAAATATTATTTAATAATAATATTTTATAAAATATAATTTAATTAAAAAATTCTCAAATTCATATAAAAGTGACTTGATTGAAACTACATATCTCTCAAAAATACAATTCACATTTCATCATATCAAAATCTATTTTTTATCAAAAAAAATCATTAATCATTAAAATTTAATAATAAAATATTTAATTATTATTTATATAAAAGTATAAAAATATATACTTTTAGGTTCTAGATTTATAATCCTTTATTATACTAGTGAACACCCTAATGGTAAGGTGTGCGATGGTTATTTTTTCTTGGGGTGGTTTAGTGTATATGGTTTGGCCCATGATCTCGATGAGCTTGAACTTATCTCATAGATGTTTTCATTTGTGCTTTAGCTATTGAATATCGACTTGGGATTGTTCAAGGAAAAAATATAGTGATTCTATCCCCCTCAAAAGATCAAATAAATGGGTTTCATTGGGTTTGATCCTACTGGCCAAAAGTTATGATGATAAAACTATTTTAAATCTAGCAGGCTATAAAGGTCCAAAATAACATATGTAATGCATGTGTTCCCTATAACTACATTTAACAATAATATATTAAATAATTTAAAAAATAAATTTAATTTTTAATAGTTTGGGTTATCAAAATATGATCATATTTTATGGTTGTAGGTCTAGATAAGGGAAAATGATTTGTGATAAATGGTTGATTTGGGAATTGGGATTGAGCATGGATGAGGGGACCATGTTGGATGTTAAGACTCATTTTTGGGATTTTAAGTGTGTCTTTATTTTGGTTTTACCTTAAAAAATAACAATATAATGACATGGAATTCTTACTGTATTGGTTTTTGGGAATTTAACCACTTTTGGGATTTATTATTTGATTTATGATTATGTACTAGATATTATTAATAGTTCTTTTCAATACATATAATTATTTCTGCTATTTTTTTACTCTGATAAAGAATATATACTCTCCCCACATTATTTTATTACAATCTCACTATTATTTGTAATCCTTTGGCATATGGGGCGATGCAATTAAGGTCATGTGATGAACAAGTTTGGCTACTAGTTCATTAGAGATGCTTCGAGATGTTACAATTTGGTATCAAAGGATTCAGGTTTGTTTATGTTATTTTACTACTTGGGAGATGTATATAGGATATTGGCATGTGTTAGACCTTGGTAACAATATCATTCATGGGTGTATAAAACCCATCGGTTTGGGAAAACCCAAGTTCCCAAGGTGGGATTGTGGTTCTTGATGTTAAAGTTGAAATGTTATTTCACCTTAGGTGATACACTTGTGGTGTGATGTTACTATTTTTTTTTGGAAATTGTATTCATGGGAAATTTGGCACAATATTTTTCTATTAATGTATCAATTTAGGTACATAGGGATTTATGTGACATGGATCATATTAGAAACACATGGAAAGTCATGCTGTGGTTTATTTCTTTGAAATGGAGAAATTAGGTTGTAAGAAATAAAATATTTATCTATTTTTTATAGAAAAAAATTTCCTAATAAATAGGATACAACTATTTTAAATTGAAATATGTTAATTGAAATGGTTAAAATGGTGCCAAACATAAATATGGTAATTGTGAATATTGGTTTACCCTATGTTATCTAGTGGCCTTTGATAAGAATATTTGGGTGTAATAATAGTGTTTCAGTTGTGTTTGTTGGGATAAAATTTATGTAGTAGTTCATTTGTGGCTAGTTGTGCCCCTTATTCTTTTTGAAACTGAGTAAATTTTATGGTTTGTGACCTGAGATGTATGTTTGGAATTTTAAAGGGATTCCTCCACAATGATTTTACTTATATGGAAACAAAAGATCAATTTTTTATAATGTGCCTTAGGTAGTGGAACTAGAGACCCTATCGGTTTTGGGTGATAGGGTGTAAGATAAGTTTCAAGGTATTTTCACCCACATTATATATTTTATAAAGATATATCTAGTGTGGGTTGTGCCATGTATGATTGACCTGAATAGGGAGTTCTAGCCAAGACATCCTCCAATGTTCAATAGATAGGGTGGTCCTGAGGTTGTTGAGTTATATATTGAGTCCATTTAGAAGATCCTTCAACACATTAAGACTCTTATATAGAGTATGTTCCTTTTGGAAACTTATATTTTATGGGGTCTAGCAAATAACTGGTAGGATATTCATGTTTAGGATGAGCAGTTAGTGGGTATGGATTGAAAGGTCTTCCAGGAAAAGTTCTTAGAAATTTTTACCTAGAAACACTGTGATAGGAAAGGGTAAAATTGTTTGTGCACTTGATTGAAGGGAATATTTTAGTGATGTATTATGTGGTATTCTTCACAAATTTTCAGCATTTGTTTCAACGCTATAAGGGGATGAGTAATCTATAAATTTTCTTTGAAGAAGGAATAAAATGTGAGACAAGGTCTTTGATAAATATATTCTATTTGAAGAAGTTAGCTAATGTAGGGAATTGGGATCTAACATATTAAAGGAACCAGAAGGAGGCCTCTAATGGTGGATTTATAGTCTCAATTAAGCATTCTAGTTGTACATCCTCCAATATTAGGAATAATCATTAAGATAACTTTCACCAAGGTGGTGGTGAAAAAAGTATCCAGGGGAGAGGATTGGCCCTTAGGGCAGTGATCAAAGGGTTTTCTATCAGTGTGGAAGACCTGGTCAAATTTCAGGCCCATGTACATAATAACTAGTGTAATGTAGAGCATGTGATAGGATGGTTCACATAAATAGGTTCTGTAGGAACCCTCTGCATATGACTAGTGGTGAGGGACCCATTCGAGTGTAGATTACCAACATAGGATGTTTTACCTCATATCAGTCTGGGAATTGGATTTCTATTGGACATACTGAATAGATTTAAGGGTGAGGTATTCTAGGAAAAGAGAATATATATCATCCAATTAGTGCAATGTATAGGACTTGGATATAATCCTATGGAAGTGGAACATTTCAGATACATACAGTTTAACCTACTTCAAACGGTAGCAAGGCTAGACCATCGACAATCCAAGGTATGATTATTATAAATTATATGATTCCTAGATCATTATTTGAAACAATATTTTCATATTCTCTTATATATTATCTATTTGTAAACATTTTAAATCTAAAGGTGGAGTTATTTTTTGGGGTCATGTTGATCGACATGACAATATGGGTTCAAACGAGGGCACCTGTCTTTGTAAGTGGTGTTCTTTTGAGGTTGGTGAGTACCATTATCTTTGGGATTTTTTCATTCATAAGATTTTATGTATTGAATTTATACTGGGTAAGGATGGTTATTCACATATCAAGACCACATTGACTGTTATCATTGAAGGGTAATGTTCATGTCTTTTAAGGGTTGTATTTATGTTCATTACAGAGGGTGTGATATCAGGGAAGACCATGCATGGCCATTGAATCAGTATTTATGTGATCTCATTTTTTTGGTTTTGAGTATTATACTATATGATAGTGTAGAAAAATAGTTTTTCCCTATTAAAGTGTATTCTTTCAAGTATGTGTTTCCTAAAGAGTTATCTAGTTTTCCACCTGAGAGAAAAATCAAGTTGACCATTGATTTGATGCCTGAAGATTAGCCAATTTACATTACACTATACAGAGAAGAACCATTAGATATTAAGAGTAATATGGATAATTTTGAGGCTAAGGGGTTAGTATGTATGAATATGAATACTTGGGGATATATAGTTCTATTTTCCCATAATACTGATATAACATTGCATTTATGTGTCAATTTTTGGAAGCTAAACTATATGAGTATTAAGAACCAGTATCCACTTCCCTGTATTGATTATATTTTTTAACAACTACGGGCTTCCTGTGTATTCTCAAAGATTTACTTGAGAAAATAGAATCATAATATGAGGGTGAGACCTTTTTCTATACCACATACTACTTTTAGAAGAGGGAATTTATTTTATGATTTCATCATGATTCCTTTTGGGTAAAAACACTCCTACTATGTTCATGGTCTTGATGAACCAAATATTTCAACTATACATAGATTTGTTTTTATCTATATTCAAGGATGACATATTAGTGCACTCTCATACTTGAGAATATCATGAAATAAATCTTGACATAATATTGAGGTCACTAAGAGAGCATCATCTATATGAAAATATATCTATGTTTCATTTAATAATAGAAAAGGTACATTTCTTGGGTCACATCATCTTGGAAGAAGGTGTATAACTTGAGCTTGAGAGTTTCAGGGTGGTTTTTACTAGGATTATCTCAAGAATGTTTTTGAAATTTGATATTTATATGGTTTTAGTGGGTTATTATTGAAGTTCCGATAGTGAATTTACCCACTTATAAGTACCAATATTAGTCCTAGATAAGAAGATAAAAAAGTTTTAGTGGTATGGATCATGTGAGAATTCCTTCCAGGATCTAAAGATATGTTTGAACACAATACCAATTTTAATCTTACCCGAACTAGGTAAGCAAAATAATCTGTATTATGATGCATTCGAGATTAGACTTGGGGCAGTATTGATGTAGGGTGATTGAGTCATGGTGTATGAATTATGAAAGTTGAGGCTACATAAATGGAACTATTTTACACATGACCTTGAGTAAGCCACCTTAGTTCATGCCATAAAATTTTGGTGGAATTATCTCATAGTCTAGAAGTTTATTTTTATATTGTCTATAAGAACCTTATGTATATGTTTACTCAGTATGATCTAAATCTATGGAAGTAGATAATAGTTGAGCATACACAATATTTTTATTTTGAGATAGTGTTTATGCTGAGAAAAAGGAATACTACTACAGATTCCTTGAGTCAAAAGATAATGAATTAGGTGGTCCATGAGTCTAGTTCCAAGTGGATGATGATGGCCTTATTCAAAAATATTTATATAGTTTTTCACGAGGAGAAATAAAAGTTAACCCTTGTGTCTAACAAATGTTCCCTATCTTTTGGTCTAGATAAAGAGGCGGCAGTATGAGTTTCTAGAGTCTTTGCTGGTGATGTACATCTTTAATGTTGGGGAGCTACCTCATGATTGGGTTATCGATGGAAATGATATTATCCACATCCATGGCCATGTCATTGTGCCTACATGTATACGAGAGGAGTTTATGTACGAGTTTAATGATTTTAAGTGGGATGTGCACACTAGTATGACTAAAAGGTGTCATGGTCTTCATAGCAAATATTGGTGGTGTGTAATGAAAAAGGAGATCACATGTTTTTTGATGTGATGCTACATATTTCATCAAGTGAAGACAGAGAAATAGTGGCCTAATAGTCTATAAAAACTATTTCCCATTCCATAATTCAAGTGGGATGATGTTACCCGAGATTTTTGGGGGGGCGTTCCAAGGAATCTGTGGAAGAGTGACACAATATGTGTGCTTATGGATCGGTTGAAAAAGGTATCCCATTTCTGACCAATTTGGGAGACTTTCACTATAAACCATCTAGGTGAATGGTATGTTCAAGAGATAGTTCATTTTTATGGGGATCCTCAGAGTAATATTTCAAATACGGATACCCATTTTACATTAAAAATAAAGAATGGATTGTAGAAGGTGCTTGGTAGTTAGGTGTTTTTGAGTATATCCTACCACCCACAAACGGATGGGAAGTTAGAGTGAACTATCTAGGTGTTACACAATATGTTGAGATCATGTGTCTTATATTTTGGGGGAAATTGGGAGAATCACTAAATACATGTTATATTCTCATATAAAAACAGTTATTAGAAGACTATTTAGATGGTACCATATGAAGGAACTTTATAGATGACCATGAAAATCACATTTGTGTTGGATAGAAGTAGGAGAGTCAGATTTTTTGGGGTCACGTCTCATCTAGGAGATGGAAGAGCATGTCCAGTTGATCTGGAAGTATATAGATATAACATAGAGTAGAAACAAGCCATACACTAATTGGTTCCATTGACCTCTTGAGTTTATTGTGTGTGATCATGAATTCCTTCACATGTTACTAAGATTAAGATACCATATTATTTTAAGACAGGGTAATTTGGTGCCTAGTTATATCAGGCCATTGAAGATTTTATTGATTATTGGTCCAAAATCACATCAATTGGACATTATATAGTGGTATAGTTCAATTCATGATGTTTTCAATGTGTGAAAACTTCATAATATTACTCTTACCCTTCACATGTGATCAATGTTGATCATTTTGAGATCGATGTTAATGACTCCTTTGATAAGAAATCAATTAGTGTTGTGGATCACTGTGAAAAAAATTCTATGAGAGAAGATTGTGCCATTGGTTGAAGTGTTGTGGCAAGAGGGTCATGTTCTGAAGGAAACATGGGTGATAGAATCTAATAAGGGGGCCCAATGGTCCGACCTTTTTACCTTGGAGCCTTAGTGGCGATGGGGAGTGAAACTCTAGGGTGAGTTGTTATATAATGGGGATATTGTAATATTAAAACCTATTATGTGGTATATTTTTATTTTGATTTTGGTTAAAATCATTTTAAATGGATTGTGGAATTCTTCCCAAGAGTATGTAAAGTATTGGTAGCATCTTAGGGGTTTGAGACATGGAAAATATAAAAAATGGGGATCATAGTGCATGTTGCATGATTAGTTTTAACTATGCCCAATGACTATGTGATAATAATTAAGGGGGTAGAATAGTTTATAAATCATGAACGGTGGTAGAAAAATAATGTAGGGTTGGCTTAGAGACATTCACATGGTTTCTACAGAGTTTTTCCAAACCATGCAATTGGATTAGAAAATTATGTACTTTAGCTTCCCATAGATAGGGTAGCTTGTACAGTTGGAACATGGTAAGAACAACCATGTAGATAGAACATGACCATCATTTAAAGTGACATTTTATGATTTTACCTCCTGATATTATATCTATACCCATCAATATTTTCCCTCATTTCACTCCCAACAACATAGGGTGTGAACTAAATCTCCCTCCTCTCCCAAAAGGGTATCTATTTCTATTCTAGGGCATTTAAAGTGTTGTTTCTTTTGATTTGAATCCCTAAGAAATTATATGAGTCTATTTACTCTTATTATATAGATAATTTAATTCTTTTCAATTCACATTATTCTAGGTCTCATGATACCTTTTTTCAAGGATTTATTTGATTTTGTGGTTGAGGCTATTTTCTCTCGCAACATAGGATGAGGTTGGACGAGTGATTTGTTTATGAGAATAAGGTTGGTGATTTATAATATATTTAATATAATGTTGATATTTTTTATTTTTATTTGTTTTGTTATATTATATTGTCATGATATGCATTCATCCCTTGATTAAGAAAAATAGATTTGGCATTTATATGATGTGTTAGACTCTTCACAGATCCTATTGGGTTCATCGAAGACTATGGTACTGGTCGTATGGAATCCCAGGGGGTGTTATAATCCCCTAAAAATGTTAAAATGGGTTTTAAATGATGTAATATAGGCTTTAATAGTTTAAACTAGTTAGGCCTGTTGCGTGGCTTGTAATCATGGAATAAGGGACTGTTCGACTTCACATGGAATATTAAATGTTTTATGATATGATAAAGGGAAGGAGTGGTAAATTTTTAGAGAGTCATGTTCATGTACCTAATTGTTTTAAAAAACATTTATCATGTTTTGTATGAATAAAGGGTAAAATATTTTAATTATTAAATTTGGTTAAGGGTTGTAAATATAATAAACTATGGGGATAATGATAGATGAAAAAGGTACACCCTTTTTGTTATTTTGTGTTTAAAGGTAAATGATGATAAACCTTGGAAAATGTGAATAATGGTATGGGATAAGATTTTAGAATGATGTGACTCATCTTTGGGTTGGGTGAGACTGATGCTATGGGCACCACCGATGTTAGGCATGATTTGGATGCTTGATAGATGCTCAGATCACTAACAATTTTGACATGATATAAGTAATCAAAATAATGCTCCTCGATAGCTTGAATTGAAATGATTAATATATTCCCCTATATTAATTAATATGTTCAACTCATATGGAATATGGTTTATAATTATGGAATGGGATGAAGTAGGTTTGGTTGGTCAAAGGTCATGATGGAACCCGGTAGCCCAAGAGTATAATTGGTAACTATTTATTTTAAAAACTAGTTTTTCATTTATTTAATATTATATTATTAACTATACATATATATACACTATTTTTAGGATAGATGTTTATTTAAAAACCATAGTTTTTGGACTACTTAGTTTTAATCACACCTTTCTCATGTCTTTATTAGAAATCGAGTAGATTTCATGTTTAGAAGATTAGAAAATGGAAAAGACCCTATGATATGTGGATGATTTGGGACTAGGGATTGATCTTGAATAAGGGAACTAATATAGATATCAGGACCCATTTGGGGATTCTCAATGTTTCTTTATTTTGGGTTTCCCCTAACACAAGATACTATTATGATATGGAATATTCAATGTATTGGTTTGTGGGAATTTACCAGGTTTTTGTATTTGGTTCTGTGAGGTGTGATTATCTGATGGTTATTATTATTACTTCTTATTATTACTTATTATGATTTCCACTACTGTTTTACTATGATAAAGAGGTTATAGACTCCCAAATTTTTTTTTATTATACCCTTGATGCTATTCAAAAGTCTCTAATAGACGAGGAGGTTCACCTGCGGTCATGAGACAACCCAGTTTGGCTATGAGTTCAAGTGAGTCGGGCTGGGAAATTACACTTCAAGTGGTAAAAGTATGAAGACATTTATTTCAACAATGGATTGTAAAGAGTGAAGCGATAAAGATGACTCATATAAATAATTAGATATATGACTAACTAGTTATCGAGATTTACATGAATCTAAAATGGAGTTTATATTAAATATATAATTGATGAAAAGTATCACCAATGTTTTCAAGTTGGATAATGAAAATATGATAATGCAGAATGCATCCAATATGGATAAATTGGATAAGACTAAATTCAAAAAGAGATAAGTTAGGTTGTTTATCAGTATTTAGGATGTAAGATACATTCTCAATAAAGAGAATAATAAATTTAAAATTTTAAAATATAAGAGTCTTGAACAAGATAAATAACTTGAATCCTTAAAAGTGGAATTATTAGGGAAAAAGTTATATAAAAAAATTTTGATATGATTTTTTAATCCAAATCATGAAATGTAATATTTATCAAAGAAAGATAATATTTTTGAGGTTGAAGTGAGAATTTAAGGTTTTTTTAAACAATAAGTATCTCAACCAATGATTTACAAAGACCAGGTAATCATTAGAGAATATTTGGATACCATATAAAAATGAGAAAACTAAGGACAAGAACACACAATAAGACCAATTAGAATCTATTTTGTTCTACAAAGTAAAAATCTTGCTGAAAATATTACGATATGTGTGAAGAAAAAAATTATTAAAAATATATATGATGAATAAGAACATGTGTAGAGTTTCATAGAGTTTTTTATAATCAAACATTGATAAAAAAGTCTTTCAAAATGATGAATTTTGGAGCATTACTATAGCTTGATAGACTGGTGTTTCCAGGAGAATATTGGAATTTTATAGTCACTATTAGATTTGTGGTGGCTACAAGAATTTTATAGACAATTTTTAATCCATAAGAATTATATTTTAGTCGATAAATAGTGATTTAAGGAACACATATATGAGGAAACAACCTTTGTAGATAAACAAAGTCAAGCCAAATGCTATTAAACAAACAAGTGTGATGTTGAAAAATCATTTTAATGATTTAAATGAAGTGTATAGGAGATGTAATAAATATGGTCATATAAAAAAAGAGTGTCTCATGATCCTAACTTATAAAAAGTTTCTAAAACCATATACTAGAGGATTTTGTCCAAGCGATAAGATAAATAAAGTAGTGAAAATAAGATACTTCACAAGAAGAAAAATGAATATGCTATGAGTACATTAGAGATTATTGAATCCAAAAAGGGTGGAAAAATAATTATACTCAAAATAATTATGGATGAGTGATATCATGTATAAGATATCATAATATGAAATATGTATAATGAACTATTATTTCAGGAAAATAATGTTAATGTTTTGATAAAGTAGATGAAGTGAAGAGAAGTAAGATGAAATAATATTTAGTATTCTATATTAATGAAATGGGACATGAAGATTAATTTTTCTAATAAAATTGGTTTTTGTTTAAAGTGGGGTGTGGGGGGGGGGGGGTTATTTCCAATCCATAGATATTTAATTTGAAATATCAACCTTCACTTGTCAAATTCTAAGTTATGATGAAAATTTTCTCTCTCTCACGTGTTCATTGGATATTTATTCTCAAAGTTAGAGAAAGAAAAAATAAAACATTTTTAATTATAACTTTATGTATTTATAAAGGGGGATAAAAATAAAATAGAGGTAGAATACAAAGATATGTGTTTAACTTAATTGGAGATAAATCACTTATTTATGGGGGAGTATATTTAAGGGAAGTTTTTAGAAGGGTCAATACATGAAGTTACTATGGTTATGTGTGTTGTGAATTATAATTAAATGATGGATGAGAATGTATGTAAGTACTTTTTTGGGATCAGGAATTTTTTTGAGAATTTAACGAAGTGTTTTTTATGAATTAGATCTTGGTTTGTATAAATAGCTAAAAATAAGTGTAGATAAGTCAATTTAATGGAATACATGTTATTTCTCTTCAATATTCTTGTTTACTACATTTATTTCACTCATTTATGATTATAATTATTGAATAATGATTCATTGATAAGTGTTTTGAGTTTTAAAAGTGATTTATATTCAATGGTTGGTAATAAAATTCAAAGGGGGAGGTTGTTCATCCCATGAATAAAATAATATGGTGAGAGATGAAGTGGATATGATTATTTTATTTGATGTTAATGCCAATACGTAAACTATTTTAAAACTCACATATAATAAATCTATTATATATACTACAAATTATAATTTTTCCTTCCTTGTACCTCCACCAAGATAATCCTACTAATGTTGTTTCCTCCTTGTGTCTACCATTACCTACCTAGCTTTTCCCCTCTCTCCCTACCCATGATTCCTTAAAATCATTATCCTCCCCTAAAAATAGTTATAACTCTGACACAATATCCTCCACCTAGGTCTCCACCACCAAAACCACCACCACATCCTCATCCACCAACTCCACCTCATCCATCTCATCAACCACTACCTATGCCTCCAACTTTGCCTCCCCTATTCCTCATCTCCCCATATGTCTCTGCCTCCTCCTCCACCTCAATCTCTACCTCTTAAATTGCCTCCATATCTAACTCTCCTTATCCTCTAATACAGGCCTAATACCACCATCCTCTATAGTATTTCATCATTCCCAAATCCCCATTCCCTATTCTATGTACAAACCCTACCATCATTCAATACTATTCCAATTTCTTCGATCAATTCCACCTTTTTACATTCCATTTCACCACATTCAGATTCATCCTAAAAAATAATTAATCCCATCATGGTTACCTTTTTTTTTTCAAAATAAGTGGATCTCTAGGGACACATCTACAAATACCCTCTCTTCCTCACCATTTCAGGTTATAGGAATAATATGGTTTGTTTATCTTTAATTTTTAAAAATTCTATAATTTCATTGCCTCATCATATTTCCTTAGTTACTTTCGCAAATTATATTGGTTCTTCCCCAACTGGTTTCCCATTTCATCTCATGGGTTATAATCAAAGACATTCTCTAACAAATTACGACTTTGACCGGAATTTCATGTATCTATTTCAGAAAAAAGATAGTGGAGTTTGTTTAACCATCTTATTTGTTATCTTTTCCCCCCTAATATCTTCATCTAATTTTATTAATATGTCATAGTTTTTGAATTTTACTTGCTTATCCTTATGTAAGAAAATATATCATTGTTCATACATGAATAATAATGAAATTCGTCATTTTATATAACTATTTTCTTATTCCATTTTTATATTTCCTTTCATGTTCATATTTAATTTATTTTATTTGTAAATATTGATACTTTTTTTTCATTTTCAATGAATTTATAGATGGATGATTATTTCACAAATATTTATGGTTTTCCTATACTTTTGTATTTATAATAATTCCTTTTGTGGCCTTCATTGATTTATATCATAACCCATTAATTCCTAATTCCAATCCTACCAGGTGTATTATATCATTCATATTGATAGCTTTTTGTCCAACTCCATAATCATACTTCCAATCCCCATCAGTTTCAATTCATGATTAACATCCTTCACATCTTAAACTTACATTCCATATTTCAAGTATTAATTTTTTTTTCATTTATTCTATTGCCATTCATCCTATTCAATTTTTATTATAGTTTTATTTTATATTGTACTACTTATTAGAATTAATATGATTTTACCTTTTTAACAAGTTTAAGTGTTGTTGTCATTTATTACATTTTTCATTCACTTTATTAAATTTATATTACTAGTTTGTTTTATTATTTTCTTATATGTTAATATTTTTAAAATTTCCACTGTTTATGTGATTGTTTTTAATTTATTTCATTTTATTTATGGTATATAATTCAAATTTAACTTAAATATATTATAATATATTCTCATAATACAATTTAAAATAATATGTGTATAATATAGATTCACCGTGTTTGAAAAATAAGGAACGGGAAATTGTTTAAAATAGTTTCTCATAGAAGATAAGTGTTATAATAATTTTTCAAATATGTTTTTTCCTTGGAATCATTATTGATGATATCAAATAATTAATTTATTTTTTAGGACTCTTATTTCCATGATAAGGTATGAAATTAATTTTTTAAGTTATATTACAATGTTCTAATTTCCATTACACATTATTCCTTCAATATGTTAGAGTTCAAAATTTCTATAAATGTAATTTTTTATTTTTTCTTATAAAGTTAGTGTTAAATATATAATTTATAATGTTAATTTTTGATAATTTATTCAATGTATTTTGATTTATGATCTCGAATATCCAAAGGCTCATTAAATTGCTTTCTTACTTTTTAATGTAGCATAGAACATTAATTGTTCATTATATTTTCCATTATAGTGATAGACTATGTTGGAAAATTTCTTAACCCAAGAAGGTGATTTTTTGTGAAGTATAATAATTTGTATGCATGTTATGTATATGTTCTTTTTATATGTGTTTATTATATAAAATTATTCATATATATTATTTTGAAAAAAAGATATGTATTTGTTTTATCAACTCTCCATATTTATTAATGTAAATGTATCAATATGAAATTTTTCATTTACATTGATTATGACATTTTTTTCAAATAATACAATATTTTTTATTTACATTTCTGTTTACTTATTTCTCTATAGTGTATTAAACTATAGTATATATTAATATTTCTATCTTTGGTAAAACATGAATTTTTTTTTTAATTTCACAATGTTTAGATTACTATTTACAAGATATGTTATGAAATTAATTTTTTTTATAGTATAGTATTTGAAATCTGATTCCACAGTATTACTTCCATATGTTATGGATCATAATTTATGCACCTGTAATTTCTGATTTTATATTGTATATATTTTAATTTATTTATAATTTATTTTTTCTTTTGATACAATTTATTCATTGTCTTATGATTTGGAGTTCTTATAGCCAAAGTCTCATTAAATTGGTTATCTACTTTCTAATGTTATGTAGAATATTAATTATTCACTGAATTTTCTATTACAGTGAAAGAATCCATTAGACTATTTATTGACCTTGGTGTGTTATATTATATGAATTATATTAATTTTTGTGCATTCTAATTATATGATCTTTTTATATTTATTGATTATATAAAATTTTGTAGAGATATTATATAGATATTAATGGATATGTATTAACTTTATCAACTATCCATATTTATTAAAATAAATGTATCAACACAAAAATTATCATTTTCATTGATAATGATATTTTTTGAAACATTCCAATATTTTTGATTTATATTTATATTTACTTATTTATCTATATTGAGTTACGGTATACTGTATATTATTATTTCTATCACAGGTAAAAAATTTATCCTCTAAAATCGATACCTATTTAATCCTCTAAATAGTATACATTTAATCCTCTTTATCTATTTAATACCCTATTTAATACTCTGCAATTTTCATCTATATTGTTTTATGTAAATACTCTCTATAATGTGTTACTCTTCAATATGCATATATTTAATTATTTCCCTATAATCCTCTATAATTTGAATCTATATTTTATAGTGTATGTTATTATTGATAATGCAATTTTTATGCCATTAATTTTTTATTTCTATGTGAATCTATATTGATTCAGGTAAAAATTTAATACTTTGTAATTGTATATTTTTGTTTCGGATATATTCTAAAATAATAATTTTTTTAATTACACATAAAATATGAAATTATATTTTTGAAAATCTAAAAATAATAACGATCATGGGTGACAATATCCTTCGGTCAGTGTTAAACAAAGGGGAATTTAAAACATCTTGCATCACATTCCTCTCCCTCATGTTCCCCTTTATATTAATTTTCTTTGTGTGAATAATTTTTATTTCTGAAAATGCATATTTTTTACATTACTCATCATCCATTTTATCCCATTATTTCAAGAATTTGAATGTTTTAATTCTCAAATCTTTCTTTAATAATTCAGGAGATCTTGCAATAATATCATAATGAAATTTAAAGTATGAAGTTTTTGAAGATATTGTTATCGAATTTTTAATAATATAGGTTATGTTTTTTATTATTTCCATTTTTTATATTTATCTTTCTATAACATATGTTTTACTATACTTTCAGATATTTTTGATCACTAGTTCTCACCTCATAACCATTCTTTAATTATAAATTGTTGTTAATGTATTAATGAAAACTAATTTTGTACGACATGTTTCATGAATGTTTCTGCAATAGTTTCTCATTTGATTGCCCCATATCTAATTTGGTATTATTTGTAGGGATTCAGAAGGGAAATAATCTCCAAAAAACATGAATGTCACAGAATACTTATTTCTTTTTTCATGTAACGAAGCTGATTTAGAATGAGTCAAGATGGATCTTATTAGTACATGAAACCATTAAGATTTATCTTGGGAAATAACTTGTTTATATGTATTGTTTAATTTTTTCAGCCTAATATGTATCCATTTATATGTACACATGGATCTCTTGATGTAAAATCTTACCATTGGATTTGGTATCAAGGGACCATTCTCTCTAGTTTGTTGTAGGTAAATCAGAATCCAGTTTTCCCAATTTTGGTTTTGACTAAACAGTCCCTAATGGAACATTTTTGAGAATTTTGTAAGTGAGATATCAATTCACCCCTTCCACACCTAGACAATGTTTAGTTTTTTGGTCTTCTATGAAGATATAATTTATATTAAGGATTATTATACTTTCTATAAATTGAATTATTGAATTTTGATTTCACTCATTAATGTTTTTGGTCAAATGAGAGGGTATAAAAAATGAGAGCGGACTAGAGGCATACTTTCATGCCTTTTCTACCTTTGGATAATACTTGAATAATTGGAATATATTTTTTTAAATACATATTAATTTTCAAAGTGGTTGAAATTACATGGTATTCAAATCATCATTTCACTCCCTTTTTAGAAAAATATTTTATCCACATATTCTCAACCTTTTCTTTACTCCTATAATCCTTATATGATCAAATGATATTTATTTTAAAGTTCTTGTATTGATTATATACATTCCATACATATATTCTCTCTCTATCTCTCTATGTATATATATATATTATATGCTAATGTCTTTTACCCCTCCTATATTTTTTTACCACATTAATTTCGATGAAGTTCCCTCCTCATTGTGGTCTCCAACTCTGCATCCTCCCAATTTCAATTTTAACTCCTCCCTGATTTTGTCTCTAAAAAATTCACCTCACTCCATATCCTCACATGAAATTATCTCCTCCCCCTTCATCTCCTCCTCCTCCCAAGTCACGGCCTTTGTCTCCTCCACCTCGGTCTCTACCTCTAACTTCACCCCCACCTTTGTCATCGCCACCACCTCCGACTTAGTCTCCACCAACACCTAAATATCTTCTGCTTCCTCCACCCCCCAAATGGTATGATTCATCCTGACCCTTCACATATTTTCATCTACATCTTCCAATGCATCTCAACCTCCACCTCCACCTCTCATGTTTATCTTGGCATCCTATATCAATTTTCATCTCACATTGAGAAGCATTTTTATTTATTCATAAAACGTATTCACCTATAATCATTCCTATAGGTATACTGAAAAATAATTTTCTCAATATTCAATATTTTAAATCTATGTTTAAATAATATTCATGTTGGAACCCTTGGATATTCAACATCTCCATTAGAGGCTATCCATTTCACAATTTTTATTAGAGTCAAGGCAGTCTGTTTGTAACCATTTGAATGACTCTGGTAATTTTATAGTTCATTCTATAATGAAATAACATGTCTTTTTTATTTTCATAGTTTTATTTTTAATGTTTCTTAAATAAAATTTTGTGAATATTATTTCTATAAAAATCAATGATAACCTATTAAACTATCTATCCATCTCTAGGTCAAGCTTTATAATGGTCACCAATACCTAGATCATACTATCAAATCCACATACTATTATAAACTCATAGTATATTCCACACAATTCAAATAAATATGGTAATATTTCACCCACTTATGGTTGTTTATTTAGGATCTTGAAACTTCTATTTATTTTCAAGGTAATTTATTTTGCACTGTTTTTATTTCGATACAATTTCATATGTGTATATCCTTATTAAACATCGATCTAACTCAATTCCCTCATTAATTGAGCTTGTTTATCTATATCTTTTACTCCAAAGGAAACATTATATCTAGACATATTCTAGTCACATACTCATTCCATACAGCCTAATTGATCAACTAGACTATTTACGTCCACCAGATCCTTGCAATTTGTTATTTGATTAATTTCACTTTTATAAATTTCCAAAAACAAATATTCAACTGCAGATTCACTTATAATAATGGAAATTTTTTCAAATAGTTATTTGTGACAATTGAATTTAAAAGTATGATTATTAAAATATTTTTTTTGTAATTCTAGTTTTATTTACCATTTTTTTATATTAAATAAAAACTAAGTGAGTGGTTTTCATTTATATTATCCAAAAATTATTTTCTCTAAACATGTTTTCATTTATGTGACGATGTATCACCATGCTATCACCAATCTACTGATATAGGTATAGTACATTTCAAGGTTCATCTAGATTCGTACAATTTTTCTTTCCCTGCTTGTCTCACAGTGTCTCATATTTTTACACATTTGTGAAATCTTAAGATTTATAAGCAATGATTTTGTTCATTTTCTAGATATGTATGAGTCCAATCCTATGTTTCTATACTACAGGTTTAGTTAATTTTTTGTGATTTTTATGGTGTTTTATTTTTTGTACTGATAGAGAAGATATTAGATCATGATCAAATAACAATGAGTGGAATAATGTTTAGGTAGAGAGTTCCATCGATAGATGAATACATATTTTATTCTTACTATATCGGATTGTAGTTCATATATGATGGTTTCTCCGATACAAATGTTTTCTCTTTATGCATTTATTTTCCTTTGATTCATTTTGACTCTATAAACCACATAATTACTTCCCTTAAATTCAAAATTATAGCTTATATTTAATTATATTCATATGTATTATTCTCATTTTATAGACTTAAATGTTTTTATGAGATTATTTCCAAAAAATTGTTGTTTCCCATCCATGACGAGTATATCAAATTTAATTAAACTTTCATTAATATAATTTTTTTATAATGAAATGGATTAAATTTTTGATATTATCTTTCTAATATTGTTTTAGATTAAAAATCAATATACAATATTTACATATATAACATCAGTAATAAAATATTCAAATATATTTAGTTTCCTCATTTTTTTATATATACGTAATCATCCCATGGGTATCCTTATCACTTGTGTAAAAATAGGCATACCTAATTCTTTGTTACATGAGTTTTCATTGATTTGAACACGCATAAAAACTAACACAAAGGAAAAAAAATAAACTTTACATGTTAAATTTTACATTTGTGTATTCATCAAGAAGAATAATATTTAGGTATATTTAGAAATTTCTAATTCATGTTTTTTTATCAATTAAAAAATATAAAATAATTTATATTCATATATGATATGTGTTTTTTATTTAATGATATGATTCAAATTATATTTACATTCAATGTAATCTAAACTAGTTTAAAATAATATATGATTCAGAATTAAAGTTAAAATCTAATACTTAGGAGTTGTTATTAAACATATCCCCAATAGGTGATTGAGGATGTAACACCCCTAGTTTATAGTATTTCACTATTTTAAATTATTTTTTATCATAATGGATTTTAGATTTTTTTAGGAAGTTATGGGGGGGGGGGTTGTTTTGATGTTTTGTGGGGGATATCAGTTTTATAATGATTTATTATATCATTGGTCTTTAAAACACCTAAGGCATATCACAAGGTGGGTGTGTTTTAGTGATGTTAGAATGGTGAGTTTGGTTTTTTAGAGGTTAATATTTTTTTAAAAGGATCATAATTTTTTTAATTTGTTTAATTTTTTTCAAAAGTGTTTATATATTATTCCATAGAGGTATGTGGATTCTGTTCATGATTACTATCCTATTTCTCACTTTAATGAGTATATACAGAGTTACTGGAGTCAATGACAATTTCTTATTTTCTATTTGTATGTGTTTCAAATAATTTTACTTATTTGAAACTTTATTTCTAAGATCCTAATGGAGAACATTAATGTGGAAAACTGGAAAAGGTAATCAATTAGATTCCCCATGAACATATATGATTACCCTTAGTGTTGTTCTATGTGAGTGTTTTCTACCCCAATTTCACCTCACCACATCATGTTTTCATTTCCAAATAACATCCATACATGAGTGATCAAGAGAATTATTAAATTTTGAGCCAGTTCATTGAAAACAAATAAGTTATTTAATAAAGTTGGGTTAGAATTCTGGTATTTTTTGTTGAATTCTTTCAGTTTTTTGGAACTACTACTAAAAATGATATTTAAAAACTTATTTATTAATAAACTATTTGACTTTTTTCCATCCCCCTCTTCCATGAATAAATGTTTTTATATAAAAATAAAGAAGATTTATAATCCAAACCATCAAACCTACAAGATATGAATTTTCATAACGAATTCACTTTTCATATGGTTCTAGAATGGAAAGAAGTGTATATGGATTACAATTCCCTCAAAACAGCCCTAAGAGGAAACCTTTTTTCTAGGAAGATAATGGTTTCCTCGGAGCTAGTAGAGGTTAAAGCCTACCTAGCCTCCCTAATAAGAATATTTCAATCTATAGATCTTTCATCTAGTTTAAAAAAGGATATCCAAGGAATAAGAAATAAGAAAATGAAGACATACTATTTGTGAATATTTGGAACGTAGAAGTGAAAGAAGGGTACTATGATAAATCATGCTACTGTAATTTGTGTTCTTTTCTATTTAGACAAATTATTTTCCTTACTGAAATAATTTTTTTAGGCATTTTCAATACAGTAAAGGAACCTAGTATAGTAGGTTCATGCTGCCACTACTATATAATAAATATCTATATCTTAATCGACTACTACAATAGAAGGTATTTCCACATCACTAAATTTATAAGTGTTTCCCGAAACACTTCATGGTTGTGATGTTCATGGTGGCATATTTTTTCCCACTCTATTTTTGGACTTTCAATACCCATTGACTTCAATTCATGATTATAAATCGTTAAAATTTAAACTCACTTTTAATATGTCACATATCAATATTGTAATCATTCATTCTTATTTGATTAAATATATTCAATTTATAAAACTGTCTAATTTTATTAATGAACTCCATGTTAATATCACTTATATATGCCTGAAAAATATCCATTACATCTTTGTATTAATTTAAATTTTATTCATTTCATCAGTTATTCATTTTATTTTTATTTTATACCTGTTTAAATTACACAACACTTCATTTTTAAATCTATTGTAATATTAAAATAATAAAAAACATAATGTGTATTCAATTATAAATCATTATTTTGTATAACAGTATCATAAAATTAATTGTGTAATTAATATGAATCTAATATATAATTATGTTTTCAATTACAACTGTAGTTAAAATCATTAGATTATTTTTTCTATTTTTTTCATTAAACATAATTCATCTTAGCTATCTTAAATTACCAGGTTATGTTATAAGAGAATACAATTATTAATTTCCCCAGAAAAAGATTATAATGAAAATGATTGGGTTTTAAACCATATTTATATTTTACTATTTTTTCTCTCATATTCACGATATTCTTTCCACTTACATTGTTTCTTTTGTTAAACAGGTTCTCCAAACTTTTACAGAATTGAATTTTCTTATTATGCATTATACATACAATTACTTTTAGGTTTTTGATATTATTTATCCGTTAATATCGGATTTTGGATTATAACTACCATTATTACTTATTTTTTTAGGCTATCCATGACTGCATAGTAATCTTTTTTTACCAGTCAACTCTACCATGATATTTGTTGCATATTCATTTTAATTTTTTGATATTTCATGCAAGGATGGATTTAATTTTATCATTGAATTTACTTTGACAAATTTAATTTATGAAAATATTATGTTGATATTATATATGTGTAGTTACATAGTTAATCTATAAACTTGATTAAATCAATGAATGATAATCTATATATTTATGTTTACATTGAAATTTTAATACAAAATCATTATAATATCTTTTTACTCACAATCAATCATCATTTATTTTATCTAATACTGTTGTATTATGTATACATGAATTGTTTGTTCATTCCATTCCATGTGATTTCTATAAATTTTCACATCATTTTATAATATTTCAGTGTGCTCAGATTTTCTAGTACCATTTCTTATCATTGAATTAAATCTTGTGTTTTGTATATTTTTTTATTTGTGCATATTTCCACCATTTTTACACGTTATTTTGTAACCATTTTTTTGGAAATAAATTATCCTTAAATCCCCCTCCTCTATTCTAGATCTCTGGTCACTAATTATGCTTAAATCCATATAATTTTTCTCTATGTTCGATCAATTATGATGGTGTAACTTGTATCCATTGCTATGTAGATATTTTATTTTCCTTACTAAAATCAATTGTTTTTAGGAACTTTCAATGACATAAAGGTACATAATATGTTCTTCATAATTTTGAATAAAAATTCTACATATGATATGTATATTACCTTAATCAGGAAAATTCAAATCCATTTTCATATCTTAATACCCCCTATAATATCTTAATGTATAGCTTGGTGGCTAATGTAGTTGGGTTTTTGAGACCACTCTATAGGTTTGGTCTGATTCCTTGAATATTATCCCATTGAAATTTTCAAGATACATGAAATTCATTTTTATAGGAAATTAGAAATTTACAGCTTAAGAGTTGCCCATGAAAATAATTAAAAATGAGTGTGATGTGAAACATTAGTTATTAATAAGGAATAATATCCCAGTTTCATTTCTTTTTTACTTTTCTCCCACTTCACTTTGGAATATGTGTGCTAATACTATGCGTTATTATTTTATTGATGTTTCTATTAACATGATTTATGTTCATACTATGTCTCAATTAATTTTGAATAAGGTGTAAAAGGTATAAATGAATTAAATTAGAAAAATCATTTTTCTTACTATTTCCTTATTGTTTCCATATATGATGTTTGTTTAGATGAAAATTCTAGGTTAACTAAATTATCAATATATCATTTTTTCAGTTTATTAAATAGTATACATATATGTTCTATATTACATTAGTAACCTTCATATTAAATACAAAATTCATAAGTTATCATATGATAATCCTTTCTAATAAATAATGGGTAAAACTATATCATCAACACTTATATTGTATTCCTTTCCCTTATAAAATTTTATCATTGTTTAAAATTATATATACCACCCAAGCATCTTTCATATCCATACTATTTGCAGTTAAATTATGCACACACTATATACCTTTTGTTCACAGGTGTTTGTGATATAAATATGGTATAAATACAATTTTTTTTTTTAAAATTACATACACCCATGTGCACACTATGTGCATACATTGTTTGAAAGTACACATAACTATACACATATAGTATATTGTATGAAGTATGAAATTACATATTTTAATACCTCTATAAGAATCACATTGTACATAATTACAGCACATGCCTTATGTATCATTTATTATTTACTCTTATGTTTATTTATCTTCATCTTCAACTTTATCCTAAAAAATGATGGGATTTATATTACCATTCTCATGGAGTTCATCAACAGCCCCAATACACAACAAATCTATAGAGGATGAAAGCTAGAAAGATAATTGGTAAGTTAAAACCTTTGATCCAATAATCTATTTCGGGGAGTTGAGAGCATGTAAATAATATTTCTTGGATAATATTCCAGTTGAATGTTCATGAAGCAAGATTCTTCGGTGTGGTTCAATTCATGCCCACACTACTCCCCTTGTTTTCATTATAGAAATGATACATTTTAAAAGCTTGTGAACATCTATCATATCCAATAGTTCCATAGTATTTTGAATGAACATTTTATCATTTGTGAATATGTATTGTAAAAAAAATAACATTATCATTAGCACAAAATGGTTAATTTAGAAGTATATGAATTGAATCCCCACTTTGACACTTTACACAAAGAGAGGGTACCAATTTCCCATCATTCATTACATTATGATTCTAAAATTTAATTATTATTTCAATATTCTCACTGATTGTTGGAGCATTAAAATCTATTTTTCATTGTTCTTCCATATATTAGAAAAAGAAAAACGAAAAGAGGGAATGAAGTATGAACCGGTCCACTGACGTCTTCAGAGGGGAGGTGAGGAGGAGGTTGTGCTAGATGAGCATGCTAGGTTTTCAATACAGAGCTATGCCCAGTGATAGTTCTAGTAATTATGATCAGGTACTATAAAATATGATTCTTTCATGAAATTTGTGAGGGGTTCAATCGAGGATTCAATTAAATCACACAATTTCATCCTTTTTCTATTAAATAGACATCCTTACATATTTTACTAAATTTAGTTTCAAGATGAAACTTTTCTAGAGTATCCTTGAAGGTTTTTTGAGATATAAAAATTGTCCAAAATATCCATTTTGGGTTTTCAGATAATTAAAACTCACAATTTTACACAAACTTATATATATTTCATTCATTGATTTTCGATAATTTCATGTTAATTTATAGAGTATCCTTGAATATTTGTACCATTTTTTCGGTTGTTTGGACAAAATTAGGGATTACCAAAGAAGGTGAGATCCAATTTTAAAAATAGTTGAAATAATTATTCCATGTTTTTTAATTTTTCTAAATTGATTTGAAATAATTTTTCTAATTTCATTTAAATTATGTGTGACTTTGAATTAGTGGGAATGATATGTGATCATGTTTTCCCAGGGAATGAAACTAATGAAATCTATGGATCAGTGCATTCTTAGCTATAAGTGATTCATTTTTCCTGTATTAATATTATCTTCACCTAAAGACATGACATTCAAGTAGTGGTTTTCAAATTCTATTGGAGAGGTAAAAGTTCATTATGTAGGCTCAACTTATATATGCATATGTTGTATAATCATATTGTATATCCACTTTTTATTATACTATTTTCATATCTATACTGTATATTCTTCTTATCATATTGTATTTTCATATTAAAATTTTTCTAATAATATTTTTATATGTTTTATTCAACCTATCTAAATTGAATATTCTACATCCTATCCAAAATTTATATTTTATATATCATTATACTCATATCGGTATGGTCTTGCACCACTAAGAGTTTTGTAAAACCAATTTAAAAACATGGTATATAGAATTTTGTATTCTTAATCCACATTTAATAAAAATTATAGTTTTTTATATCATAAATGTTATATATTCAAATTTACGAATATCATAATTATGTTGTACTCATTATCAATCATTAAAAATATGTGACACATCCTTACCAATCATTACAAATATGTCACATATGAATTTTAATTTCCAATCCACTTCCATGGAAGAAATTTCATAAATGATTAACAAGGATGCACAAGAGTTCAGCTGATCATATTAGTTTTTGAATATATATATATAAGATACATTATACACCACAATACTCTCCTAGATTGATATATTTTAGGTTGTTAACATCTTAAGGTATGGCTCTTTTATTTTGTTTACTATCAGGAATCTTGTTTCCTAATGTTCAATTATGGTCTTATTATTTCTAACATCTTATGTGTTACAATTACATGTGTTGTTTCTATCAAATATTTCATTTTATACTAAGAGAAGTTGTCATAAGTGATTTAAATCATAAACATTCAACATATGAGAATATTAAAAAAATTTAAATATCTGTTTTTCTTTCATTATGTGAATTAATTATTACTTAATATTCTATTTCTTTCTCTTCTTATATTTAATAACTCTATAGATATTGTTGGTTAAATATATATTTTCATTTATTTAATTTATTTCTTTTACCATGCAACTACACATGGTGGGGCACTAGTTTTATAATTTGAGATTAAATAAGCTATGAATCTGGGAGGTGTTTGAAATTATTCTAGAGTCAATGATTCTAGAAGTCATAGATCGAGTGATACTCTCTAAGGCATCTGAAAGTTAACAATGGTTCAGAATTGGAATTTGATATCTAATAAGAGTCAAAAATGATTCCAGTAGGAGATAAGATGATAAATTTTGGTTCTAGTAGATTAAATCTAATCATGATGAGTATGAAATATTAAATATCCATAAGATAATGTATATGAGATATAAAGGTAGTTATGTCATAGATAAAGGAATTTTGCATGATTTAAGGTGGTTTAAAATTCCTAAATAATTTTGATGTTGAAGATGTTACAAAAGATATAGTATCTTGATGTTAAAATATTTGGTAAAATGGTAAGGTTTTTAAGAATTCACAGTATGATACATAAAATATTTTTTTTCCTATGATGTGTGAGGTTCTTATTTTTAGAGGATATAAAAATTAAGAAAGGTAAAAATCCAAAATGTGATACATAAATTTTTAAAATTAAGTATGTAAATATATTTTTTATGCATGGTTTTTCTATCCAAAAAATTTGATTAAGTCTTAGATATATAAGGGAAACCATACAGATATGTAAGAGAATTTTTTTTTCAATACGTAAGGGTAACATGTAATGTTTAATCCAAGGAATAAGAGATTTATAAGGGTTATAGATAAAGGTTAATATAAGTTGATGCCATTATCGAAGGGTAATTACTTTGATGCATCATGGTAACTCTCGGGTGATATACAAGAGTCACTTTTTAGTATAAAGTGATGTGTAAAGGTCATTTTTGTGATATATAAGGGTTCTATAATTTTCCAAAAAGCAAAAAATGATAATACCAAAGATATTCAATTGTGGATTAATTATCATGAAGACCAAATGTTATACAAGAAATTGGAGAATAAGTATTGTGATGGGAAGATGATGGTCATACCATGATCTAATCAATGGGTGAATAGATTTTTATAAATATCTATAAGATTAGATAGATTATCAAATAAAATTTAGAATTACATGCTATAGTAAATATTGTAATGTGATGTTTTAGATAGGGACATGTGGTGATGTGAATCGGTGATAGTTATTCTCTATATAGTTTTATGGTAGAAAGAAAACTTATTTTGTGTAGATGTTTTTCATACCATAATGGAATATGAAATTTATGATGTTTTAAAAGAAACTAGTTTGTTATGACATGATGAATTTTTTCATGCCTTGGTGAACTATAATGTTCCAAATACTACCGAAGAAACTAGAGAAGTTGAGAGAAATTAATTTTTTGAATTTTAAATTTGTATATAAATATAGAAAAAAGTCGTTGATACTATGAAAGAACATGAATAGGGGTCATAAATTATTTAATCAAGAGGAATATTTAATAGAGATAATATATAAGAGTGGACAGAATAAGAATAATTTGCCATAAAGAGTTAACATGAGAAGACGAATGTAGAACTATCTATAAGATAAATAGAAGATCACTGGGGGAGGTGAATCTGTGATCTATATTATTTTATGTTTCTTTAGAAATATTATTCACCACCTTTTAGAGTGTTCTAATTCCCAAAATAATCAAAACATAATTACATGATATAAAATATGGGATTCCCATTATTACATTTCAATGATAATTTATGTTTAAATCGTTAGATAATTTGGAAAACAATTACATTATATAGATAAAATCGACACAAAAATTTCATTTTTTCTATGAAAGAAAGATTCTTAAGTTCACAGTATTATTTCATTCATAATACAATTTCTTTATTCAAGGATAATATCATTTATTTCAAGATAGAATTACCAATATTTTCTTCTCATCTTTGAGAATATCAAAGAATATATGAAAAAAAGTTTTGAGAATAAAAATCTCAGTAAGGGATAAAAAAAATGGAAAACCTATTAGTCTAGTGGAAAATATAAAAACCCGTGAAAATATCGACCATCTTTACAATAAAACATTAAACACACATAAATGAAATATATCCTCATGATAAAATTATATTTTTCTTAAATAAAACCATTTAAACCTTCAAAAACATGATAAAACCATGAATCTATCATGAAGAACATTATAACTCATTGAAACATTTCCTTTAAAAACAAACATTTCACCTTTAAAAGTTCAAAAGATTTTTTTACATGATTAAATAAAAATATTTCTATAAGAATCCATTTCTAAATAATAATATAGGTATCTTGAAGCATCGTATACATAATTCCTCGTAACATATGTTTAACCCATGTTAGAATAACTGAATAATAGTTTATTTTATAAGAGTAATAAGACCGATTATCTCCTTTATTTTTTAACTTTAAATACTATTCATTAATCAATGCATTATAGAGCGACATCAGGATCACCCATAATTATGAGCTATATTGAGCCCAACCATCACCATATATATTGCTAAAGTACTATATCATTATTTTTTTTATATTTCACTTTTTCATCATAAAACCCCTGAGAAATTCATTCTAACCCATAAGAAAATCACTTTCCATTTTCCCAAAATCATACAAACAACTACCCTATTTCATTGAAAACTTTTAAAAATTAAAAAGTCCCAAAAATAATGGGAAATAAAATTTAATAGTTAAACCATGAAAACATTTATAGAATGTTTTATAACAAATAAATTATATGAATGTTGAAAAATCCATTCACAACATATATGTCAAAAAAAATTCATTTTCTGCACTTGGGTAAAAAGAGTCGAAAGTGACTTGTAATTTTTTTTAAATAATTCCTTTTGAAAAAACTGTAAGGAAAGTTAAAATTAGTTGAAATAAAATTTAATATAATTTTGAGTATAAATAATAACTGTATTTAAACTATTAAAATAACAGGTATACAAAGTAGAAAGAGTTCAAAACAATTTAAACAACATTTTAAAGGAAAATGCCTATTAAAATTTATATCTTTTGAAATAAAAGGAAATTAAAGTAGAGAAATTGATATGGATTTCTAAGACACATTAATTTTAGTAAATTAATGATAGAATAAATCTATATAGATGTTAATAGACCATATAAAATAAAACATGTTGTTAAAATAGAATATGTCTCAATGACATAAAATTGGCTTTAGAAAATACCTTACCACGTATCCTAACATGCCACATATGTTATTATATCATATATTATAAAATTATATAAATTATTTACATTATTAATGTCATTTTTTGATTCATTACACTAATTATCCCTTTTTGGTATTTTATGACCATGTTTTATTAAGTTACTTAATCAATTATGTTTTCATTAAACGTTTTAAGGATGTTCAGTTCATAATTCCCAAAACAACTTTGGTAGGTTTACCAAGGTCTTGGGGGTAATTGTCACAAAATATAAAAAATATCTATTATAAAATAATTATTATATTTATAAATTATTTTTTCATAATCATCAATTAAATGTAGAAATGAAAAACGGATGACATTATTTCATGGATGTGGCATTCTTTTCGTATGCCTGAGCGATGTTATCATTTTTTAACAGGTGGAAGTGTAATAAGGTAAGAAATATATTATATTTACATAATAAAAATTTCATTAATATATTAGATATTTATTAGATACATCATAATAACTATCATTTTGAGTTGGCGATGAAAAGAGAAACACATCCCTTCATGGAGTAGGTAGTCCACATGTACACATAGGGAATGATTTCGTTTCCCATGGGATGGGAAAGGAGATAATAAATTTTTTTACCATAATAATAATAATATATAGGTATATATAATATATTTATGTAATTATATAATCATTTATAATATTTAATTGAAAGATGTAGAAGAATAAATAATGTAATAGAACTCGGTTAAGAGTTATACCTATTCTTTGGAAACCCTCATTTGGAATACACCTTAAACCTTTTAGGTTTGTATTTTGGTGATAAAAGAGCCTTTAGGACATGTTTTGGATGGTTGAAAAGATATTTTCTTATATATTATTTGATAAAATGGATCTAAAGGTTTGCGGATGGGAGGATATGGGGTGTAATTTTATAAGATAGGGGAGTGAAATAATTTTCAATATTAATAAATTTAAAATATAATAAATATCATAATATTTTAAAGTGCAACCAAATGATAAAAACATCAAAGTAAGGACATGAAAATTTATAAATAACTTAAACTAATAAAATCATACATGTTTAATTTGCATTTAAAATCTTATATTTTGGTTTAACCCCCTCATTAACCCAATTTTACTTTTATCTTGCCAACATATTTTTTACTCTATATGGGTTATAAATTTCATTCTTAGGTGGAATGTGGATTAAAAATGGAACATGGATGATATTTTAGACTATATACTATCACATTTTTATACTTTTAATATATATATATATATATTATTTTCAAATCATTTTATAAATATTTTATATCATAAAATGTCATTAATGTCATTTTTTTGACTATTCATATAATTTGACTTCAAATATATCAAGACAGGACTAGAATTTAAATATAAATAAATATACTATTAATAATAATTTATAACTACCTATTAAATTAAATTAATGAAAAAATTCATCCAAAAAATTAACTCTATTGTTTTTAAAATCATTTTCATTGATATATGCTACAACATTTACAAGAAATGTATCGATGTTATATAAGCATTTGGGGTAATTATACTATCACTAAAAATTAATAATAAAATAATAAAATAAAAATAATTTATTATTTTTAAAAATAACAATTTATAACCAATATTTACTTCTTTGTTTCCCTATATTAATATGATAGAGAAATCAAAAAAATGATAGTGACAATTTATATTTATTATTTACATAAAATAATATATAAGTCAATATCAAATAAAAATAAAACCAAGTTAGAAAATATTTGAATATTGGATGTTTATGGTAAAAATAAACTCATAAAATAGAATAAATGAAGAATTTATATTGGTTTTTAAATCCCTATAACATCATTTTTAACCCCAATTCACCAAATTTACTCTTTACTGTGGTGACAAATGATTATCATGGTTACTATTCATAATGAACAACAAAGAAATTTAACCCATTAATAAACTGGAACCTCATGATTCCAAATATATAATCACTTTTTAAATATTCTGTTCGTATAATTTGAATAAATTAATTTTAATATAAATATGAAAAACCCAATGAAAAACATATTTTAGAAATTTGATTTTTTAAGCGTAAAAATGAACTTCTACCAAAATAAAATATAATTTTTATTCATAGAAAATTATTTTTATTATTTTTAATAAATGGAACATATATTAATTTATAATCAAATAAAAAATATAATGAGGCTATTAAATAAAATTATTTAAAGAAAATAAATGACATTTTTTCAAAAATCAGCATTTTCACTATTCACTAAAAAATTAATATTTTCAAAAAAAATACAAAGAAATAATATTAAAAATATTATGAGATTATTATTTGAAAAATTATTTACATTTTTTAAAATAATTGTTTTTAGAATTGGATGAAATTAATTATAATATCCATACCAAAATGAAATAAAAACTATTTTAAAGAGAATATATTTTTTAACACTAAAATAACTGTATTCTCATCACATTCCTGATAACCATAATTAAATTATTTTTAATTAATAAAATTGGATATATAATATATTTATTTCATTAGAATAATTTATTAGTATTTTTGAATTTAATATATTAATATTAAAATATTTCCCGCATAAAAACAGTTTTATAAAAAATACATTTCTTACCTGATTAAATCTTCATTTCCAATGAATTGATAATCAATGTATGATTTATTATTCATTTTTAAGGAAAAAAGTTCTAGTTATATTTAATTATATACTTATTCCTATTAATACCTTATAAACCAAATACTAGGTCCTGACGATTATATATAAACAATACTATTTTTAATTGTATATCATAGTTTGTTTTAAGCTTGTTATGGTATATGCCACATGATATCAAATATATTATGTAAATAAAATAAATTATAAAATATTGAGTTGTAACATTATACCTACTTAAAAAAATTATTACCTCTCAATTTTATCTTACGTGAGATGAACAAATGGGTTAAAACATTTTCAAAATTAATCCAATGGAGTGGAATAAAACATACAACCATAAATGGAAATACCTTTTTAATAATTTTAGAACACCATTTTTGAAAACCCACAAGATAATAATTGATAATAATATGCACTTCTAAAAAAAATAATGTAAATATGATGGTCACCTATAATAACACATAATTAGGTTCCTCTATAAAGAGAACATTGGTGAGAAGGGAAAATATTGACATAGAGGGGGAAAATAGCATTCAAGGAATAAAAAAGAGTGATAGAGAATAGGATCATGAGAAAGATAATGACCACTAAACTATAAATTGGTAGGGGATAAATAATACCATTAATTCATTAGAAATTAAGGTAAGAGGATAACATTTTTATTTCATGATCCTTTTCATAAAGTTGAGGGATTCTTTACTATCAAGATAGATAAGATAAAAAAATTACATAATTTATTTATTTCCATTTAAAAAGTACATTTTCATCCATTGGTTATGACCTAAGATTTTTTCTATTTATATTTAATTTTTTAATCCAATAAATGAATATTTATGATGAATTTTTCATTCCTGAAGAACTAAAATTAACTTTTAAAATATTAAAAGATCCAAAAAAGGATTACAAGTTATTCCGATTTTCTATATACATTAACAAAAAAAATTGGTTGACATAAGATAATATAATATTTAATACAAAAAACCATCATATGAATAAATAAAACATTAATCTTAAAATCCTCAATAATAACACAAAATTCTTAAATTAAATTATTCCATAAATAACTAACCTTAAAAATATTCAAAACATGCTAAAACAAAATTATATCCTAAATATTGGAATTATTGGATCACATATTCTACCATGATTAACTTAATATATATATATATATATATAAACTATTAACTTATAAATCCACAAAACAAAAATGTATATTCCCTAAAAATATTATCTCTAAGATATTCTAAACGTTTACATAAATAACATAATTCACCATAAGACCATTATAAAATCATATATGATTCCTTAAATTAACTCATTTTTTTCTCAATTTCTATTGATTTTAATCATATAATATTCCCAATATATTTTAATTATTAAACATTAACATTAATCACTTAGTCTCAAAATCACATTAGAATCCCATGGTTATCTATATTATAAAATATACATTAAAAAATGTAATAACCCCTATATCCTAATTAACCAGAATTACATTAACATAAAATATCATATAAAGCCTAAAGGTCATCAATACCTTTCAACTTATTTCTATAAAATATATTTTTCCCAAATAACCTTTTTACAAATTAAAATAAAGGGTTATATATGGTTTAAAAATCTATTAAAACTATATAAATGTCTCTCAAAGTATGTACATCACATAAAACTTCAAAATATGTATCTATACCATTAAACATATGATCAAACTTATAATTATTAACCCATTAAGGTATCTAAAAATCATAAACTATTTTTATTTGAATCATCCTAAACTCTAATGTTATCTAAACCTTAGATTTGATACCAACTATAATGATATGTATCAAAATCAATCCATAATTACTTGATATATGAAAAGGGTTTCACCTTATTACATTCCTGTGATCTTTTAGGTTACTTTTTTTAGAAATATAAAAACCATTACATTAAATAGTGAGAAGTGATACACAATGTCCTTTTTTCCCACAAAATGGGATTTTTATGTTCACAGTCCCATATTATTTGTGACACAATTGCTTCATTAAATGAATTTTTTATTCAATGCTAGACCTCATAATAGTTACTACTAATACTTTTTCACCAATTTTTTTTTCAAAATGTGGTATGAGTATAAAAATATCATTAACGGATATAAAAATAATTGAAAACCCCTTATTCAATTGAAAAATATGACGACCCATGAAAATGTTTACCATTTGAAAATAAAATATTTAGAACATAAATAAAACAAATCCAAATTATAAAATAAATCATTTCTCAAATAAAACCTTTAAAAAATTTAGAAAGCCTCTAAAAACCATGAATTAATCATGAGAAACATGATTACTCATGAAAACATTTTCTTCAAAAATAAACCTTTCACCATTAAAACTTCTTAAACATTCCTTCATAAAATCAAAATATTTCTATAAAAACCATTTTTAAAGATTAATATTAGTATATCAGATAGTTGTAATTATAACCCATTTTTACTCATTTTAAACCTATATATGAATATCTAAATCCCTGTTTGTTTTATAGGAATAATTGACCCGATTATCTCACTTATTTTTCACCTTTAATGATTATTCATTACTTAATGAATTAAATAGCTATATTTGGATGACCCATCGTCATGATCTATGTATGTCTTAAATGTCATCATATAAAATTATCAAGTACCATTTGATAAAAAAAATTAATCACTAAATTTATAATAATAAAACCTTTGAGAAACTAATATGAACCTATAAAAACACTTTCCATTTTAACATAATCAAATGGAAAAATATCTTATTTCTTTGAAAAATATTAAAAACAGAAATTCTAAAAAAATATGAAAAACATAATTTAATTTGAAAAAACCATAAAATAATTTATAGTGATATTAATAAAAATAGAGTGCATTATTGTGGGAGAATTCATTCATGCCGTATATGTTAAATAAATATTATTTTTTCACTTTGGTAAAAATATTCAAACGTAACACATGCAGAAAATGAAAAAAAAATAATTTTTAAACATTTGTAATGAAATTAAAAATTATTCAAAAATTAATTTAATATATTTTTATTTATAGATAAGAAAATTATTTAATCATTTAAAAGATAATGGATATGGAGGGGAAATAGTTTAAAATATTAAAAACTAATTTTTAAAGAATACTCCCTTACAACATTCATAAATTTTAACAAAAAAAAGTACATTGAAGAAGATAACATGTAACAGATTTGTAAAAATATTTAAATTTATTAAATGAATAATAAAATACATCTATAAGGAATTTCATACTCAAAAAAGACGAAAATAAATGCGGAAAATTGCATAAGTCTCAACGAATGGAAATTGAGATGAGGAAATCCATTAACTTGTCTCTCGAAAATACATGTATGTTATTTAACTCCATTATAATAAAATTATATCAATTATTAACTTAATTAGGAACAATTTTAAGGTAAATTACATTATAAATATCCATTTTGTGTAATTTATGTATATTTTTTATTTAGTTACTTAATCAGTTAAGTTCACAACAATTGTTTTGAGGATGTTAAGTTCATAATTACAAAAACAACTTTGGTAGGTCAACCAAGGTTTATAGGGATGTAATAAAATAAGATCTAGAGTATTTATCAGTACATAATTATAATATTTATACATTAAATACAATTTCATAATCATCCTTGAAAGAAATATATGAAAAAATAACTCACATTACTCCGTGGAGGTGGTATTCCACACGTACACATTAGAGACATTATCATTTTTTACTAGGTGGAAGGGTATGAAGGTAATTAATATATAATATTTAAAAAATTATAATTATTTAATGAATATATTATAAATTTATTAATTATATCATAATAACCACCCTTGTGAGTTGGCGATAAAAAATGAAACACATTGCTTCATGGAGGTAGTAGTCCACACACACCCGGGTGATGTTTTCCTTTCTTATAGGATGGAAAAAGAGATGAAAAAGGATTGTTACATCATAATAATAAATTTTTTGTATATTTAAGATACTGATGTTTTTAAATCAGCATATTAATTACATAATCAATGGATTTGGAAGAATAAATAAAATTAAAGAACACAGTTAAGAGTTTTACCTCTTTTTTAGAAACATGTCTTTTGATTACACCTTAATCCTACTAGGTTGGTATTTTTGTGAAGACAGAGCCTATAGTTCATGGTAAGGATGCTTGGGAAGGTATTATATTAAATAATGTTAAAAATAATGGCTAGAAAGGTGTGTGTAAGAGATTATAGGGGGTTCTATTTTATAAGTAAGGGGAGGGGCAAAATTGTAATGATTAAGAACTTTAAAATCTAATAAATATAATAATCATGTAAAGTTGTACCAAATGGAAATAATTTCAAATTTGGGATATGATAAGGTTTAAATTACTTCAAAAAATTAAATTTATACATGTTTAAGTTACATTTTAAACCTTATCATTTGGTTTGAACCCTTCTTTATCCCTTTTTAACATTAATAGTGAACAAGGATGAAATTATAAAACATTTACCTTCCAAATTTTTATATTTAATTATTTTTTATTTTTAATTCATTTAATAATATATTTATTATTATAAAATTTCATTAAAGTAATTTTTAGGACCATTTATTTAATCATATTTAAAAGATATCAAGAAAATGTTGTAATTAAAATGTAAAAAAATTTACCACTAATTAAACTTTATAATTGCATATAAAATTACTAGAATAACTCAATTTATCCAAATAATAATAATTTTATTTTTTAAAAAATAATTTATATAGATTTTTAATGTTTCTAAGAAAATTATGGTATTGGAATTGTGTAAGAATGTAAAGTAATTATAACCTCACTAAAAATTAAAAATAAATTTTGGTAAAAAAAATAGTGTACTAATTTTCAAAATAACAATTTTTAACTAATATTAATGTCTTTTTCCATATGAAAATATGTTATATAAATTAATGTAAAGATAGTGGAATTTTTTATTTATTCTTTATTTAAAATAGAATATAAAACATTGTCATCGAAAAATGGAACCAAGTGGCAATGTCTTCAAATTTTGGATGTGGATTTTCAAACTAAACGCTTACAATAGAGTAAAGTCATGTGTTATATATATATATTTTTAAAAGCCATATCACATTATTTTTACCTTAATTAACTCAATTTACCTGTAATATCCCAGAATTTCCAGAATTTGTTTTAATTATATGGAATCATTTCGAGACCGTGAAATCTGACGGCACGTGATTCTGAGCCCTAGAGTGCCCAGAATGATCCCTCAAAGTTTTTTTAAACTTTAAATAGCACGCAAAAGAAGTTTTTCTAAAAAGGGGAATAAATCTTAAATGGTTGCCCAGATCAGAAATCTATGGGAACCATCGCACTCAGGATGGTAGGTTTACCCTATGTGTGACATAAGTTTGTTTGGTGTGGGCCTCCAATGGGAAAACCTAAAAATGACATAAAATAAAATAAAATTGTTAAATAAAGTTATTTTATTTATCAAATGATTATAAATTATGAATGGTTACACAGATTAAAAATCTAATACCACCACTGATCTTGTGAGGGTATGCTCTCTTTAGGAAGATACTAACATTAGCCGGCTTTGGCCACTAGTGAAAGTTAGTTTATGGTGGTAAATAAAATAATTAAGTGATAATTATTTTATTTTTAAAATCCATAACTTCTAAATGGTAACTCAGATTAAAAACCTGAGAGTTCCATTGGGTTTGTTGGGGCGTGTTCTCTTTAGGCTGATCCAATCCTCAACCGGCGCGAGTCGAGGGTGAATGTTATTAATTTATTGGACTTTTTTAAGGTGCGTTAAGTAAATAGTGTTTTCTAAATTTGAACCAGTACTCAGATTAAATATTTGAAGGCATCATTGAACTAACGGTGTCAGTATTCACTTAAGGGAGGTTTAACCATGACTGTTGTGGGTCTAGAGAAGAAGTTGGTTTTTGTGTTTTTTATGGAGGATTAAATAAAATAAATATATTTTATTTTAAATATCCTCCCACCTCTCCTTTTAATTTTTGGTGGAAGGTACCATAATAAGGTGGTAGGGAATTTAAATTCTAAGCATTAAATGCCCGGTTACAGAAAATGTGTAACAAAAAATCCCTTTAATTGATAGGATTCAATAATTTAAAATAAATTAATCACATTTTAAACTAAGAGTTATATTAACTATTCCATGGGGTTGGGTGTTGGTTTCTGTTAGCGAAAGGAGGAGCAAGATCTTGAGGCTCTTGATGAAGAATGAATCTCACAATCGAGAACCAAAGATCATCGTTCGAGAAGCATCGTTGGAATCTTATTACAGGAATGATGAACACTGGACGACCTTCAATCATGAATATTCTCTAACAAATTAACGAGGTAGGGGGTTTATTTTGAAATATGATAAATATATATTTGTTGATTCCACTTGTTCTTGACTCTCAATGAAAATGGCCAAACAAACATGACCATTGCTCTGCACATATACCATGATATTTTCAATTTCGTTATTCATGCATTCGACGCGTGTTCTTCATCACCAAAGAATTAAGCATGCTCAAAACAAAATGTTTCATTGAGTGCGGCATACGGGCACAGAGATATCAGCCTGAGGATCGTGAATCTTTGATTATCACATTTTTTGGTCTTAGAAAAAATTGAAGTGTCCCACATAAGGGGAGATGTGGCGGCCCTATTATGGCATGTCTTTAGGGTGCGACTCTGGGTGGGATAGGCGGTGTAACATACTATGGAGGTCTGTATGGAGAGTTGAGGCATCTCACAGTGATGGAAGGTGGAACGATGACCCATGGTAGAGCGGTAGAGACAACTCAGTCGATTACAAGGTCCAGTGGACTAGGGGGCTTGGTGGTGTGACTGTTTTGAGGCGTAGCAACGTGTCAGGCTGGAGGCGCGGTGGCGTGGCTAGCCGGAGTTGGTGGTGGCGGTTTTAGACGTGCTGAGGAAGCCTACGGTTAGGGTTGCAAGGAGAAGCTGTGGGCTTGATTTCTGGAAATGTGCATTAGAATTTTAGGGAAGAAGAGTTAATTGGAGAGAGGAATAGTAGAAAAATGAATAAATTAAAATTTTAAAGAAATTAAAGAATAAATTGTTCAATAAGGAGGATGTGATATCCTATCACATGAATCTAAAATGAGATGGGATATAAGGGGAAAACAATAAAATAATAATAATATAAGTAATGTTATTATTATGTTTTGTTGTAAAACCCTAATTCATCCGTAACTTATCCCTACGACCTCGGTTTCACGAACTGTCAGTGGCAGTACGACCCTGACATTGAGACAGAACTTATGAGTCCAATATTGGATTTCTTTTTTAGGGTTTTGGATCAGGAACCCGAAAGTCTCAAATAATAATATTATATTAGTATTATTAAATCTTCGACCCGCCATAACTCTTGCGTGCAAAGTCCGATTTATTTATCATCCCTGGAAACATGATCCTATCATTAAGATAGTCACTTCAAGTCGAATGATTGAATATTAAATTATAGGCTATGACTCGGGTTCACAAAAATACCAATAATGAAGATATTATTATTGTTGCGGAATCTTTCATATGTCGTAACTCATTCATATGACATAAGATTGGCGAGCCATAAGTGGTGTTGTGATCATGAAATTAAGATGAAAATTTCAAGAAGAATTTTGGATATTTAAATAGAGGTTGAGGTGCAGGCCCCATGAGGCTTGGTTCGCAAGTGTTATAGTGAAATTCATCTTTTTCACTAGGTATTAGTTTTGGAAAAAATTGGTAGTCCATATCGTGTGTTTTTCCGTATGGATCAAAACGGTGTCACATATTTTGTTATCCTGTGCCATTTGATGTATAGTCAGGATTTATTGAACATGAATCCATTCGGTCCCTTGGTGCTAAAATTCCTATAACTTACTGACCATGCATCCAGTTGATGCGTCGTATGTTGCGTTGGAATGCTTATGACATGGAGGTATTTTAGGTTACTCTTTTATGGAGATTAGTGGCAGTCGAGGTACGACCAGTATCTTGAGGGGCAAATTCTACAAAGCTTGAGCACACAGAGTGTGAGGAATCCTGTGGCTGGCTATAACATGAAGAAAGAACATCAATCCTCTGTGGGTCAACACTCAGAGATCTAGTGTGGGATAGTGAAAACTGATCCTGTATGGGTCAGCACTCAGCGATACTATGTGGGTCAGCACATACCGATCCTGTATGGGTTGGGGGGGGGGGGTTAGTTACCAATCAATAATGTGTTGGTCAGAAGAAGTTCTACATAATAGAATAAGATTATATAGCCTTAAAACTAATCATCTGTACTTATTTACATAAGTTATACCTAATTGTGAGTTGAGTTACTTCTATCATCATGGTTTTACCTCTATGATACTTCTATCTTCATGGTGTTACCTATGTGGTACTTCAATATTTGTGGTGTTGTCTTCATGGTGTTACATGTGACTTACTTCTATCATCGTGGTGTTTCCTCTGTGGTACTTCTATCTTCATGGTGTTACCAGTGTGGTACTTATACCTTTGTGGTGTTGTCTTCATGGTGTTACATGTGTGGTAGTTCAATATCAGTGGTGTTACATGTGTGGTACATCTATCTCAGTGGTTTTAGCTGTGTTGTATCTCTACCTTTGTGGTGTTACCTTTTTGGTATTCGTCCATCATGTATGAGATGGGTATATATTGATTACTTAGGTATATGTATAGCCATATACCTAAGTATATTTGAAGTATTTATTTGTGGTATTTTCTTTTAGGAACTCTAGGAGACCTATGGGGTTTCAGGGTCCTTACCAAGTATCATTTTTGTCACCCCTACATAGGCTACACCCGCACCATATTGTGTCTTGTACAGATGATGGACAACATTGATTGAGGCTGAGGGTGCCAGGACTGGACGGTACTATAACACCCTGAGATTTTATGAGATATATTCTTTTTAATTTCTTTAATATCTTCTGTTGTACGCTACACAAAGATTATCTTGCACTATACGCAACATCGTATTAGCTTGCAGTATACACAATACTATTCTTGGATCATGTTACACACAATTTCAAGTTTGTTTGAAAGTAGTTAATCTACGCAACATTGAGTGTGTATATATATATATATATATTCAATGTATAAATGAAATATGGTTGGATTTTTTTATACACAACAATAAAAGAGTCTTCCACTATACGCAACCCTGACTTGGCTTGCATTACACGCAATCACGACCTTCCTCGATAGCGTGTATTGTACGCAATACTGGGTTTCACTAAACAACGATATATGGTTATAATATTATAAACTAGGCGTTATGAATATTAGTAACTAAATTTTGAATTTTATGAAATTATAATTCATCTTACACATTTTATAGAACATGGTATGATATGAAAATAAATGTTTCGGGTAAAATAAGTATTTTTCAAAAAATGCAGTTTTGCCACATTTTGATGGTGCACCCATTTTAAATATAATTTTTGAAAAGTTTATAAGTAAAATTTGATAAAATAAAATTCTTCTTTGGAATCAGGATATATGAATTTACTCTCGATAAATTTTTCATATTATACTGATAACTTTAATATTTTAATGAATAGTAAAAACACGCAATATTTTAATTAAAAACAAATTTTTTCATCGAAATAATTTATATTGTTAAATTATAATATTGAATTGTTTTAAAGTATAAATAGAATATATTTTTTCCATTTAATATAATGCATGTCATTAACATTGATTTTACATTGAATTCATAGGTAAAATCATTTCAATCTTTTGCAATGTTTTAACTTTTAAAACTCGATTTCTTAACAACAGAATTAATTTTAAATTAATTTCTGCTAATTATGTGATTTGAATCTAGAAAAATGGATTCAATATTTGGAATTAGTAGGTTCTAATTATTCTAATAAGCTACTTTTTATTTTTATGCATTATGAATAGTAACTACGGTAAATTTTATTTACCACAATTAAAGGTAAATCGGGTAATTAAGGGTAAATATAATATTATAAAATTATCCTAACAATTGTATTAATATAATAAGATGATTATATTTTTCCCTAAATCATACTTGGGTCTAAATTGAATCTAATGGAACCCACTTGTATTTGAATAAAACCTTTAATTTATTTTATTTTAAAGAATGTGAAATATGTCTCACTCAAACTTTAATAATTCAGGTATTTTTAATATAATGTTATAGAGAATATATATTCGATTATAAATACTAATTTGAAAGAGAAATTGATTTTATTTGTTAAGGTAATTTATTTATAATTTTTAAGAGATATTTAATTACCTTAATAGCTTATACATTAATGATGCAGAAATTATTTATTTAGTGAAAAATAAGTAATATAGTTTTTATTGAAATAATAATACCCATTAAAAATCCCACAAACCAGACGAAATATTATTGGTAGTGTATATCTACACCATAATCATCCAATGACCGAATATATGACCGTTAGTAGTCTTATAAAAGTTATTATGACACTTATATTATATTATTTTATATGATGCCAAAGTTGTCACTTTCATCATTTAATAAATATAGAATTTTAAAAGTTGGGTGTTTTAGAAGATAAATCTGACTAAAAGTATTCTTATTAAAAATATAAGATTTATATTCATCCTAGTATTGTATTTTTAATATTTATATAACATATAAGTATATTTAATAATTATAAAAAAATATTGTAGTAATTATTTTATTAAGAGAAATATCAAATAAATGGTATTATAAATAGTAAAATAAATACTATATAAACCATTTAATGTGCTAAAATAATTTTATAAATTAATATGACATGTTAGTAACCTATTAAATATTTTAGTTTGAATATATCCTTAGGGTGGACTTTATTTAAATTCAAATAAATGAATAGTTTCAAAATTGACACTATTGTTATTTTATAAAAATAACATATTATTAAATTGTTTAAAAATCACAAAAATATTTAAAAATTATAAATTGAAATTTATATAGTCTAAAATGACATAAATTATCCAATTATGGAAAATTAACAACACATAAGTTAATATTTATAACCATTTAAATTTTATAATTTTATTACCACAAATAAAATTAAATAGATTAAATAAGGATAAATCAAAATTATAAGGTTTAAAATAAAATAAAAACATGTATAAATTTTATTGGTTGATGATATTGAAACCCTGTCTCATCTCATCATCTAATTGAGTCATTTTTGGAGGGTTTTATGTGGGTTTTTAATTTATATTAAACTAATATTTTTTAGGATTCCAAAGGTGCCCCTCTCCTCCCTTATAAAAGGGCACCTCCTCCCTCTCCTCCTCACACCATTTTGAGCCTTGATGCTCGGACAAACTATGACCATTTAACTTCCCCACTTCACTATAAACCTTATAGAGGTACTGGTCTTCTCAAAAGACCAACTCTAGTGCCCTAAGAGGAAGTTCAAAGGAGGCACTTCGAGAAAGAGCTAATCCCTTCTACCGATTCATTCAAGTTTCTTTCATCTTATAATTCCTCTTATTTAGTGGTTTCATTATTAATTAATAACATAAATAAACCTCATATACTGATATGCTATTATAAATATTAAACAACCCAATTTCACCTTTAATCCATTCTAAGGAAAACAAAATCACCGCGCGTGCGTACGTACGGAATACCATCTCCACGCCATGGTGTAATCTGTTTTTCTACCACCACCTTACTTGGATGGGTATAATGGTGTAAAGAATAAATACATATGATTATTATAACATCATACTGATTCTAAGATATTATATCATTCACTCTAATTCTATTCAATAAATATGGGAACAATATAATCGCTCATTCATATGTACGGATTACCGTCTCCACGACGCGATGAGATTCATTTTCCATGTTTACAATTCAAGAATGATTACAAAGTATATATAATAAGTAATCATGAAATATATGACATAATAATGATAATGTATTTATGTGTATATATATATATGTATGTCATCTACTTAATTCCATTCAATTCAATAAGGAAATGAAAACAGCGTTTATGCTTACGTACGACCTACCGTCTCCATGAACGGTGTATTTATTTCCATTTATCGATCTATTATATATATGTATATTATGAATATATATTATATTTAAATTATGTTTTATATTCTGGAATTAAGTAATCATATTAATAATTACAAGTCAAAATACGGATGATAAATGAAACAATTTTACCCAAAACGCTACTTTAACATGAATTTACAAAAGAACAGGTAATATAAAGTCATAAGTGAACCATATATTATTTCATAAAAATGAATATGATTCTTTAATAATTAAATTACATTATTTAAATCATTATATAGGATTTTCGGATACGTACTAAGCATATAAGACCTAAGGTAAGAGATAATTATTCCAATCTCGTTATTATCCAAGATTGTTTATTCGTAAGTATTTACTGGGGTTATTGTTATCATCCATGTCCATGTTTTATAAAAGTGTTTTCATGTATGTTTAAAGTCCTTTATACCATTTTTTTCTTTTTACTACATGGTATGTAAGGAACCTTTCGTTTGTTTACCATACGAGGTACTTTTTGACTTTTCCAGAAAAAGTACGAGAAGAATGTTTTTTTATCTTATACGGCATGAACATATTTTTTATGGTTCCATAACGCCTTTTCTTCATGAAGAATACTCTAAAATATTTCATTATTATTTTCAATAAAATCCATTTCTTTTAAAACATCAAGGAATTTAGTGAAAAGAAAATGATTTTGAAGAAGAAAGGGTATTTTCCTCAAGAATCCATTTCAAGTGTTTTATCAAAACCATTTTCCATATCAGATCGAATTATTTAATATGTGTATGTTTCAAGTATAATGTATTTATTATTTACATGGTTTCACTTTTCTTATGATGAAATGATATCCATTTTTTATATGGATTATGTTATGATGGGATGATGTTTATGAAACCCATTTTATTCTTTGGGTAATGATGAATGATTTATGTTCATGTTGTGGCACACGTAAGAATGATTTCATTATGAGATGGGTGGTACCAATATATCCCTCTAATAAATTTGGTAAATATTTATATCTCATGATATAGACATGGCTGGAACGGTAAGTTAATCCGGTTCAGTGTTACAGGACTGGAACGAGGAGTGAACTCAGTTCACTAAGGGACTTTGTCCACTAAGATGGTCTTAGCAGCAATGCCTTGGCTACTATGGAAATCATATCATGTTCTTAATGTTTTTACAAAATTACATGTTTTATTCACATGAAATTTTCTCATGATTGATGTTCCATTATGATATATGCCTTATTTACTTCCATGTTTTATGTCAATGCTCAAGCTTTTGATGTTTAAACATTATGTTCATATTTTTTAAGTTCAAATGTATATGGTTTGTTTTATTCTCTCCATACTTACCCTTACTAAGAACTTGAACTCACCATTTATATTCTTTCTCTTCCCCAGGATATGAAGAAATGTTTTTGGTAAGATAAAAAAAGGGAAAGATCTTTATAGGAGATGTTGAAGATCTTTCACAATGATTAGAAGATTTTGTTCTGAGTTTCCAAAGACATTAAACTATTACAATCCTCGAGTGTCTATTTTTGTTATGTATTAAGTATTCTGTAAAATTAATGTAATTCCTATGTATGTAAAACTTTGGGTCTCTACAGTTGGTATTAGAGGAAAGGGTTAGTTAGCCTTTTGAAACTAGGATGAGAAAACTTTAGTGAAATCCCTAGAGATATTTCTATGGTATGTCTAGGGATGTCCCTAAGGATAAGTATACGTATAGGTTATAGTCCAAGAATTATGGTAACAATCTTATAATTTAACCTAAGATGTTAAATATTGAAGGTACTCCCCCTTTATTATGTTGTCTTCCCTAGCATGATTTTTTCCTCTCACACTATTCTTTTTTGGGTTTTAGAAAATGGCTAGAAACAGAAAGATTCACGATAATGTAGGATATGATGGACAATGGAATGATATTCTTCATGGGAAACCAAATGAAACGGGATTTGGAATTCCAAACATCGTTATTATGCCTAATCAGTAATCTCATAATGTGATCAATAATCTCAACTTTGGTAAGTTTCCCGACTCAGCTAATAAGAGAAAGATAGAGTTTCATGATGATTATAGAGGAAATAAAGTGCAATTTCTCTCATGTAAATCATGTGGGAAGATGCATCAATGAGAATGTTTGAAAGGAACTAGAAGATGATTTGGGTGTGGAAAAGAAAGACACAAATCCAATAAGTGCAAAGGAAAAGGTTCAGTTAACACCATGGAGAAGGATAATGGTAGTGCTACGACATCAAAATTGATTAGATGTTTTAAATTTGGAATGTATGGGCATTATTCAAACCAATTCACTAAGGGAAAATCTCATGAAGAGAATCAGCATGGTCATATGGGTAGTATTTATGTGAATGATGATGAGGAGACTACAAATGATATATGAGATGAAAGAAGTGTTGAAGCTTGGTCAATTGTTTAAGAAGGTAGTGGAATGATTTATGTTTATCAAGAGTTATGTTGTATAGGTAATGGCATTATGGAATAAAGAAACATCTAAGGAATGTTACACTGTTGTTTTTCCTAATGTATTTGAATGTATATGTTGAATGGTACCGGTAACCATGAAAGGTTAATTCATATATTTTTAGAAAGTAGATGATATGCTCATAATGAAGGGATAAGGAGATAATGAGATGTTTTATAGTAATGATGAGGTCAGGGATGATATAAGGACAATGTGATATCATGGTTTGAGTATATAGAAATTTTGGGATTTTGGTATGTGGAAAGAGTTAACTTTTTATTGCATTCATGTTTTCACTAAGGTTCAATGGGTATTCATTTTTTAAGAGAATACATGATTATGGTATTCACATGTTTGGAATGTGACCAACAAGATATATATTATATGTGGGATAAATGATGGTATTCACATGCTTGGTTGATGACATTTCTAGTAATCGTTTTCTTTATACTATAAGATTGGAAAAAAGTATTTTTGATAAGCTTAAAGGTTGGAATGGATTAAGTTGGACATCAGATAGAATTGTTTAAGGCTAAAACATTTTTTGATACTATTTTTAGAATGTTATAATATTGTAGTTTTAGAAAAAGGACAACCCATAGGACGAGCGACCACCCGTTGCGTTGGACGAGGCTCTGGGAATCGATCCTACAGCCGAAGTGCGACAGTACTTTATCGCCTACCACTAGCCCACAAGAAGTCCCTGGTTAGTAGAAATTATTTTTATATTATTAAGAGGTATGATAGATGAAGTATAAGTTCATTTTTGTAACCATATACGATTAATCTCACCGTAGATGGACTTATGTATATAATTATTGCTAACTTTATGTTTGAGACAGATGTAATGACCTATCATTCTATCACATGATCTGCTAACACTTCATGGAAGCCAAATTCAACTTCATTTATTTAAGATATGAAGTGGAAATTCTTCAAAGCACGAGCAATAGTGAGACTGTACTAAAATAAAGTAAGTATTTCTTCTAATTAAAATTCTTCAAATTTAGGGAAATGATCTTGAAAATGAAAAATTTTGTCATAGTGCTCTCATTTCTGATGAATCAGATGGTACCCTAGATCATAAAAAATTTATGGCTTTGTGACTCTTCGCTTTATCAAAGCTATGTCCTCTACCACTCTTCATCAGAACTTGATGGTTAGATTTTCTTCCATATCCATATTTTCACCTATGTTATCATATGTGGAAACCCAGTGATTACATAATTTCGGTAACCGATATGTTTCATACTTCGCTTTTAAGTTTTAGTATTCCTTTTTATGATGTGGGTTTCTATGAAAGAAACTTTCATGTAGTAAACTATTTATAACCCCGATGAATTTCGAGGGTGAAATTAATTTTAAGGGGGGTAGAATGTAACACCCTGAGATTTTATAAGATATATTCTTTTTAATTTATTTCATATATTCTATTGTACGCAACATCAAGATTATCTTGCGCTATATGCAACACCGTATTAGCTTTCAGTATACGCAACACTATTCTTGGATCGTGCTACACACAATTTCAAGTTTGTTTGAAAGTAGCTATTCTACGCAACATTGAGTGTGTGTGTGTGTGTATATATATATATATATATTAAATTTATAAATGAAATATGGTTGTATTTTGTTATATGCAATAAAAAAGGAGTCTTGAACTATACTCAACACTGACTTGGCTTGCATTACACGTAATCGCGACCTTCCTTGATAGCGTGTGTTGTATGCAATACTGGGTTTCACTAAACAACGATATATGGTTATAATATTATAAAGTAGCTGTTATGAATATTAGTAACTAAATTTTGAATTTAATGACATTATAATTCATCTTACATATTTTATAGAACATGGTATGAGAACAAAATAAATTTTTCGAGTAAAATAATTATTTTTTAAAAAAAATGCAGTTTTCCACCTTTTGATGGCACACCCATTTTAAATATAATTTTTGAAAAGTTTATAAATTCAATTTGAAAAAATAAAATTCTTCTTTTGAATCAGGATATAAAAATTTACTCCGGATAAATTTTTCATATTATTCTGATAACTTTCATATTTTAATGAATAGTAAAAACACACTATATTTTAATTAAACACAAATTTTTTCATCACAATAATTTATATGGTTAAATTATAATATTTAATTGTTTTAAATTATAAATAGAATATATTTTTACAATTTAATATAATTTATGTCATTAACATTGATTTTACATTGAATTCATAGGTAAAGTCATTTTAATCTTTTGCAATGTTTTAGATTTTAAAAATCATTTTCTTAATAACAGAATTAATTATAAATTAATTTCTGCTACTTCTGTGATTTAAATATGGAAAAATGGATTCCATATTTGGAATCATTAGGTCCTAATTATGTTAATAAGCTACTTTTTGTTTTTAGGCATTATGAATAGTAACTACGGTAAATTTTATTTACCATAGTTAAAGGTAAATCGGGTAATTAAGGGTAAATATAATATTATAAAATTACCCTAACACTTGTATTAATAAAATTGGATGATTATATTTTTCCCTAAATCATACTTGGGTCGAAATGGAATCTAATGGAACCCACTTGTATTTGAATAAAACCATTAATTTATTTTATTTTAAAGAAAGTGAAATATGTCTCACTCAAACATTAATAATTAAAGTTTTTTGAATATAAGTTTATAGAGAATATATATTCGATTATATATACTAATTTGAAATCTAAAATGTTTTTATTTGTTAAGGTAATTTATGTATAATTTTTAAGAGATATTTAATTACCTTAATAGCTTATACATTAATGATTCAGAAATTATTTATTTAGTGAAAAATAGGTAATATAGTTTTTATTGAAATAATAATACCCATTAAAAGGCCCAAAAACCTGAAAAAAACTTATTTTTAGTGTGTATATACACCATAATAATCCAATGACCGAATATATGACCGTTTGGAGTGTTATAAAAGTGATTATGACACTTATATTATATTATTTTAAATGATGTCAAAGTTGTCACCTTCATAATTTAATAAATATGACATTTTAAAAGTTGGGTGTTTTAGAAGATAAATCCGACTAAAAGTATTCTTATGAAATCTATAAGATTTATATTCATCCTAGTATTTTATTTTAAATTTTTATGCAACATATTAGTTTATTTAATAATTATACAAAAATGATGTAGTAAATATTTTATTAAGAGAAATATCAATTAAATTGTTTTAAAAATTGTAAAATAAATATTATATAAACCATTTAATGTGATCCACTAATTTTCTAGATTAATATGACATGTTAGGAACATATTAAATATTTTAGTTAGAATATATCTTCTGTTTGTAATTTATTTAAATTCAAATAAATGAATAGTGTCAAAATTGACACTATTGTTATTGTATAAAAATAACATATTATTAAATTGCTTAAAAATCACAAAAAATTTAAAAATTATAAATTAAAATTTATATATTCTACAATGTCATTAATTATCCAATTATGTAAAATTCACAACACATGAGTGAATATTTATATCCATTTAAAATTTAGAAGTTTATTACCACAAATAAAATTAAATATATTAAATAAAGATAAATCAAAATGATAAGGTTTAAAATAAAATTAAAACATGTATAAATTTTATTGGTTGATGATATTAAAACCATATCTCATCTCATCTTAGAATTGAGTCATTATATGAGGTTTTTATGTGGGTTTTGAATTTATATTAAACAAATATTTTGGAGGATTCCAAAGGTTCCCCTCTCATCCCTTATAAAAGGGAACCTCCTCCCTCTCCTCATCACACCATTATGAGCCTTGAATCTTGGCCAAAATCTAACCATTTAACTTCCCCAATTCCATATAAACCTTATAGAGGTACCGGTCTTCTCAAAAGTCCAACTCTAGTGCCCTAAGAGGAAGTTCAAAGGAGGCACTTCGAGAAAGAGGTAATACCTTCTACCGATCCATTCATGTTTCTTTCTTCTTATACTGCTTCTTATTTAGTGGTTTCATTATGAAGTAATAACATCAGTATCCATAATATACTTATATGTTATTATAAATTTGAAACAACCCTATTTCACCTTCTATCCATCCTAAGGAAAATGAAATCACCGCGCGTCCGTACGTACAGAATACCGTCTCCACGCTGTGGTGTAATCTGTTTTTCAACAACCACCTTACTTGGATGGGTATAATGGTGTAAAGAATAACTACATATGATTATTATAAAATGATACTGATTCTATGATATTATATCATTAACTTCAATTCCTTTCATTAAATATGGGAACGATATCATCCCTTGTGTGTATGTACGGATTACCATCTCCACGACGCGATGAGATTCATTTTCCATGTTAACATTTCAAGAATGATTATAAAGTATATATAATAAGTAATAATGAAATATATGACATAATAATGCTACTGGATGTATGTATATATATATATATATATATATTTTTCATCTACTTAATTCCATTCAATTCAATAAGGAAACGAAAACAACGTTCATGCGTACGTACGACCTACCGTCTCCATGAACGGTGTATTTCATTCCATTTATCGATCTATTATATATATGTATATTATAAATATATATTATATATAAATCATTTTTTATATTCTGTAATTAAGTAATCATGATCTATGTAATCATATTAATAATTACAAGTCAAAACATGAACGATAAATGAAACGATTTTACCCAAAACGCTACTTTAACATGAATTTACAAAAGAACAGGTAATATAAAGTCTTAAGTGAACCATATAAGATATCATAACAATGAATATGATTATGAAATAATTCAATGACATTATTTAAATCATTATACAGGATGTTCGAATACGTACGAAGCATATCAGACCTAAGGTAAGAGATAATTATTCCAATCTCGTTCTTATCCGAGATTGTTTATTCGTAAGTATTTACTAGGTTTATTGTTATCATCCATATACATGTTTTATAAAAGTGTTTTCATGTATTTTTAAAGTCCTTTTTACCCATTTTTTACTTTTACTACATGGTATGTAAGGAATCATTCTTTTTTACCATACGAAGCACTTTTTGACTTTTGTGGCAAAAGTACGAGAAGAATGTTTTCTTATCTTATACGACATGAATGGTTTTTTTACGGTTTCATAACTCAATTTCTTTATGAAGAATACTCTACAATATTTCATGATTATTTTCAATGAAATCCTTTTCTTTTAAAATTTCATGTCATTTTGGGAAAAGAAAATGATTTTGAAGAAGAAAGGATATTTTCCTCAAGAATTTATTTCAAGTGTTTTATCAAAACCATTTTCCATGTCAGATGGAATTATTTCATATGTGTATGTTTCAAGTATAATGTCTCTATGATTTACATTGTTTAACTTTTCTTATAATGAAATTATATCCATTTTTTATATGGATTATGTTATGATGGGATGATGTTTATGAAACCCATTTTATTCTTTGGGTAACAATGAATGATTTATGTTCATGTTGTGGCACACATAAGAATGATTTCATTGTGATATGGGTGGGACCTATATCTCCCTCCAATCCATTGGGTAAATATTTATATCTTATGATATAGACATGGATGGAACGGTAAGTCAATATGGTTCAGTGTTACAGGACTGGAACAAGGAGTGAACTCAGCTCAGTAAGGGACTTTGTCCTCTAAGATGGTCTTGGTAGAAATGCCTTGGGTACTATGGAAATTATATCATGTGCTTAATGTTTTTCCACAATTACATGTTTTATTCACATGCTATTTTATAATGATTGATATTCCATTACGATATATGCCTTATGTACTGCCATGTTTTATGTCATTGCTCAAGCTTTTGATGTATAAACATTATGTTCATGTTTTTAAGTTAAAATGTATATTTTTTTATTCTCTCCATGCTTAACCTTACTGAGCATTTGAGATCACCCTTTATATGATTTATTTTCCCCAGGATATAAAGAACTGTTTTAGGTAAGATAACAAAAGGGGAAGATCTTTATGGGAGATGTTGAAGATCTTTCACCAAGATTAGAATATTTTGATCCGAGTTTCCAAAGACACTAAACTATTACGATACTTGAGTGTCTATTTTTTTATGTATTAAGTATTCTGAAAAAGTAATGTAATTTCCATGTACGTCAAGCTTTGGGTCTCTACAGGTACTCAGAGGTGGACTATTTGGTGTGACGTGATGCATGGACTACTAATCATGTGCCATACCTACCATTTGGGTAGGATCCTTGGTGGAATATCTAGGAGCTATTTTCCCCTTTTTAGTTGTATTTTTTACTTTTACATTGTACTTGTACTTCTATTTTGGCTTGTATTCTGGCCCCTTAACTTTTATCACTCTTTTACTACTGTAAATTACTTTGTGGTTGCATTGTGTACTAGTATGTGTGTTTGTATTGTTTAAAAGGAAATGCCTTCCCATTACAGGGATATGCCTTTCCGGTTCTAGTCTCCAGCCCCTAACCTATGGAAGGTGGGATTGGGGTAGTCACGACACAAGCCTCGAGGGATGGGCCGTGACAAAGTGGTATCAGAGGAGTTCGGTTCTACCAAAGAACTAGGACTCTTATCTTTTCTGTGTGGTAATAGTGTTAAGTGTTATGATTGTGGTTTTTAGTTTGGGGAGTCTAGTGTTGGTGCGGCGGCTGACGTATCCATACACCAGGACCCTAAATTATTATTTTTGACTCTGTACATGTAAGCATTGATTACATGTGTTTTTGAAATGTTTTTCTTGTGATTTTTTGGAGTGATCTCACTAAGTATAACTTAATGATCATGGCACACCTATTCATTATCAGGATGCTGATGTGTAGACAGATAGACAGGATTCTCAAGAGAGTACGCAATGACGGCCCACCAAGCGATGAGGCCTTAGTGTATGACCCTCTTACAAAATTAGCACCTTCGGGTGGTTTTCCAGCAACACCACTACCCGTTGGGAAATTGTTACCACCAGCTTCACTAGTAGAGTATGTATGCCTACTGAGCATGTTGCATGAGTTATAGTGGGAGGGGCCTCTAAGGTTTCGAGGTGAGACAGATTCTCAGGCTGCTGAGGACTGGTTGAAGGTTGTGTCTAGAGTTTTCTGCCTAGTTGAGACACCAGTAGAGCAGATGGTGATCTTAGCTGTTAGAATTTTCTAGTGAGTGACCATGAGGATAGTACGCATAGTGATAAGGCTTTGGTACGTGGACCATTGCCCAAGATAGTACCTTTGGGTAGTGTGTCAGCTATATCACTCCCCATTGGTCAGTAGTTAGAACCGGCGATACTAGAAGAGGACACATATAGGCTTAGTGCCTTACACATGTTTCAGCATCACATATCCCTCAGGTTTCGAGGAAAGCCTGACCCACAGGCAGCTAAGGATTGGCTTGAGGAGGTGGCTAAGATTCCATCTAGTCAGGGAAAAATTTGATCAAATGGTGGTCCTAGTAGAGAGCCTTCTATGTGGCTCTGCAAGATGATGACATGGTTTAGATTACCTAGATCTCGCAAATAGGTGACTTTTTATATGGACAAGCGTGAGAACCTTCCTTAAAGAAGGGGGTATCTTTCCGTAAAGAGCTAAGGGATGAGAGTTCCCTAGAGCTTCTAAAGCTTTGGTAGGATGAAATGTCAGTATCTGAGTATTCATCGAGGCATATCGACCATCCAAAGTACGCAATAAATACAGTACAGTCAGTGCTTCATGGCACGAACCTACAAGAGGGGTGTGTTTAGGTACATCTGAGCCAACACTATTACTTTATGAATTCCTACTTATGTTAGGGTTCTAGAAAGAACCTTTGTGGTTGAATGTTCTTTGGCTGAGTGAATGCATCCAGTGAATGTTAATAATGGGAAACCAGGAAACTAATGCCAGCCTCAGAGATCTGAGCATGTAAAGTGTTTCGGGAAGAGGAAGTGTTAAGGACAGTTGAATCTGTAGGGCTGAAAACATGGAAACCGAGCTAGGAGAGTTGCATGAGGCAGTGTACATTTCGGTATGTTACAACCACCACACGAATGTCGTCCCCACCAGGCTCAGGGAGCTGGAGTACATGACATGGGAGTAGTGGCATGCGGTCAAACAGTGCGACCCAAGGGCTCAAGGAATGATTCGAGGTATGGTCTGTGTCTATTAATCTCCACCATATCAAAGATATAGGTATCAATCGTTCCTACCTTCCAAGAATCTTTTTTAAGACCTAGAGTTTCCAGTTAAACCGTTGACTTGAACCTTACATTTGGAGATACCTTTCGGAGGATACTCGATAATCACACTTATGCCGACAGTGTGATCAGACCCATGAGGTGAGATTTTTGGTTGGAACCTCTTGGTAGAAGTGTTGAGGCCTTACAAAGTTAGTTTGGGTATGAACTGGACATCCATAGTTCATACTCAGATTGAATTTATTAGGAAAAACGTTTGTGGTTTATCTATTACTTTGGAATGGGGTTTTCCTTGGTCGGTGAAAATAGAAACCCATGAAACTGAGGATAAACTCATGCATAGGAGTGTGCAGCCGATCACTCTTGAGTTGGCTAGCCTTACCCTCGTGGTAGTAGGAGTTTTGAGTTTTCAGTTCCCAACAGTTGTGGTAGAGTGTGGGGACATCATTTCAAAAAATGATTCCAGGATTAACTACCCGAAGGGAGAGAGACTTCTACTTTGTCTGGGTACTACCAGAGTTTTGAACTAGACTTCTCCAAGTTAGCGGAACCCTTTTCAGCTTTGACGAAGAAGGGGGAGCCTTTCCTGTGGAATGAGAAGTGTCAGTGGAGCTTTCGGAAGCTGATACAATAACGATGGCTAGATTTCTTCTAGGACTATGAATTTGAGATAATCTATACTCCTGTGAAGGGTTACGTGGTAGAAGACGCACTCTGCAAGAGCTCTAGTCTATAGCTGCTGAGTGAGGCCTCAGATCAGCTAGTCATGCTTCAGATATCCTTCATGGATAATGATGGGGTAGCTTACATCCAGTCTATGACTATCACTCCCCAATTTCTCAATGAATTTAGGAGGCACAACTTGAGACGTTGACTACGAGGCCTAACATGCTCTGATATCCCCAGGACGGTCTCTTAAAAGATTTTCTGATGGTTGGGAGCACATCATCCTCATCAGAGGTCACACCATGGTACCATGACGTTTCAAGAGGATATGTTTAGGGAGACCATTTCTTCATACGAGTCTCACACTGACAAGGATTGCGAAGGTTTGGCCGGGCGGCGAGCTATCTTTGAGGTTTATCGAACCTTTCAAGATTCTCAGCATAGTCAGTGAGGTGGCATAACATCTATATCATTCCCCATAGATGCATTGGGAGCATAAAGTTTTCCATGTGTCACAGTTGAGGAGATTCTTTCATGATCCATTGCATGTTATCGACTAGGGAGAGTTGAACATTGACGATGTGGTGAAAATTATGGAGATCTCGGTGTAGAAAGAGGATTTACTGAAGTTAGTCCTTCATGGGTGATCAATACCTCTAGTTCTCATTCATAGATAGCATGAGAACCTCGAAGAGAGAACATGGAAGTGGGAGGCTTAGATTCATGCTCAGTACCCCCATTTTTTTCCTTAGTCTGTGTTTTGACTTTCTGGAATGAAAAGCCCTAAGGTGGGAAGAATTTAATGTCCACAAATTTCTGCAATTTTTTTAATTATATGGTATTATTTTGAGACCGTGAAATCTTACGACGCATGATTCTGAGGCCCAGAGTTCCTAGAATAATCTATCAATGTTTTGTTTAACATTAAAATGTGCACGTAAGCAGTTTTTCTAAAAAAGTGGATTAACTCTTAACTGATTTCCCAGATCATAAATCTAAGGGAACCATTGCGCTCAGGATGGTGGGTTTACCCTAGGTGCAACTTATGTTTAGTCGGTGTGGGCCTCATGTGGGAAAACCAGAAAATGGAATAACCATAAATAAAATAATTAAATAATGTTTTTTTTATTTTTCAAATGCTTATAAATCACAAACGGTTACTCGAATTAAAAATATGAGACCACTATTGAGCTTGTGAGGGTATGATCTATTTAGGTAGATACTAACATTGGTGGGCACAGGCCAACAATGAAAGTTAATTTTTTGGGCATAAATAAATTAACTAATTGAAAATTATTTTATTGTTTAAATTCATAACATCTAAACGGTAACTCGGATTAAACATTCGAGAGTACCATTGGGTTCGTTCGGGAGTGTTATCTGTAGGAAAAGACTAACCTTGACCAGAGCAGGTTGAGGGTGAACATTATTAATTTGTTGAACTTTTTTTATGTTACGTTCAGTAAAAGATGTTTTCTATCTTTTTAACTTGTGATCGGATTAAAAATCTGAAGGCACTGTTGAACTCGTAGTGTCGGGATTCGCTTAAGGGAGGTTTAACTTCGACCGCCGTGGGTCAAGAGAAGAAGTTTGTTTTTGTGTTTTTCATGGAGGATTAAATAAAATAAATATATTTTATTTTAAATATCCTCCCACCTCTCCTTTTAATTTTTCGTGGCGGGGCCACAAGAGGGTGGTCATGAATTTAAATGATGGGCATTAAATGCCCAGTTACAAAAAATGTGTATCCACAAATTACTTTAATAAATAATAATCATTAATTATAAATAAATGAATCACCTCTTAAACTAAGAGTTATATTAACTCTTTCATGGGGTTGGGTGTTGGTTTCTATTGGTGAAAGGAGGAGCATGATTCTGAGGCTATTGACAAAGAATGAATCTCACAATCGATAACTAAAGATCATCGTTCAAGAAACATCATTTGAAGCTTGTTGCAGGAACAACAGACACCGACCCACCATCAATCATGAACGTTCTCTAATGGATTTATGAGGTAGGGGGTTTATTTTGAAGTATGATAAATATCTATTTTTGATTCCTCTTGGTCATGATTCCCAACAACGATAGCCAAACAAACATGACAATAGATCTGCACATATACCATGATCTTTTCTATCTACTTCTTTGTAAGTTCTACTTCACCAAATAATTAAGTGTGCTAAAAACAAAATGTTTTATTGAGTGCGACATATAGACACAGAGATCTCAGCATGAGGAATGTGAATATGTGATTGTCGCATTTTTCGGGCTTAGAACAAAGATGCAGTGGCCCGCGGAAGGGGATATGTGGCGGCCCTATTCTATCATGTCTTTAAGGAGTGGCTCTGGTTGGGATAGGCGGTGCGATGTACTGCAGCGGTATGTGTGGAGTGTCGAAGCAGCTCATCGTGGTGGAAGGCAGAACGACAGCCCATGGTAGAGTGGTAGAGCCGGCTCGGTCAATGACTTGTGAGAGCAGACCTGGGGGCTAGGTGGTGCGACTAGCTTCAGGCACACTGGCATGGAAGGATGGAAGCGTAGTGGTGCAGTAAGCCGGAGGTGGTGGTAGCGGTTCTCGACATGTGGAGGAAGCCTGTGGTTAGGGTTGTGGTGAGAAGTCATGGGCTTGATTGTTAGAAACGGGCGTTATAATTGTGGGGAAGAAGAGTTAATTGGAGAAAGGAGTAATTGAAAAGGAATAAATTACCAATTTAATGAAATTAAAGAGTAAATAATTAAATAAGGAGGAGGTGCTACCCTTGTGCTTGAATCTCAAATGAGATGGGTTATAAGGGAAAATAGAATAAAATAATAATAATATAAATAATGTTATTATTATTTTGGGTTGTAAAACCATAATTCGTCTGTAACTTATCTGTGCGACCTTGGCTTCACGACCATCAGTGGTAGTATGACCCTGACTCCGAGATAGAAATTATGAGTCCAATATTGGATGTCTTTTTACGGTTATTGGATTGGGAATCCGAAACTCTCAAATAATAATAATAATATATTATTATTATTATTATTAAATCATTGACCCACCATAACTCTAACGTGTGACGTCCGATTGACTTACAATAAGTGGTGACATGATCCTGTCATTAAGATGGTTGATTCAATTCTAATGATTTAATATTAAATTCTAGATTGTGACTCAGGTTTATGAAACATCCAATAATAATGATATTATTATTGTTGCGGAATCTTGCTTATGGCGTAACTCATTAATACTACATCAGATTGGTGAACCATAACCAGTTTTGTGATCTTGAAATTAAGATGGATTTTGCAAGACAAATTTTAGATATTTATGTAGAGGTTAAGTCGCGGGCCCCACAAGGCCTGTTTCACACGTGTTGCGGTGAAGTGGAACTTTTTCACCAGGAATCCTTTTCGGACAAATGGGTAGTCCATCTCCTGTGTTTTTTCATGTGGATCACAATTATGTGATCCATTTGGTTATTCAGTTCCATTTTAAGTACATCCATGTTGAATTGAACATGAAACCAATTGGGCCCTCGGTACTAAAATTCCTATAACATACATATCGGGTGTCCGATTGATGCATTGTTTGTTGCATTAGAACCCTTACAACATAGAGGTCCTTTGGGTTACTTTTTTGTGGAGCTTAGTGGTAGTCGAGGTATGATCTGTATCTTGAGGGGTAGATTCTACGGAGCTCAAGCACACCGACTGTGAGGAATCTTATGGCTGGCTATAACGTGAAGAAAGAAAATCGATCCTATGTAGGTCAATGCATAGTAATCTTGTGTGGGTCAGTGCATATCGATCCTCTGTAGGTCAAATCCTGTGTGGGTCAGCACTCAACGATCCTGTGTGGGTCAGTGCATACCTATCCTATGTGGGTCAGGGGCGTTAGTTACCTATCGATCATGTGTGGGTCAGAAGCAGTGCTACTTAACAGAATAAGATGATCTAGCCTTACAAAAAATCATATGTACTTTTGTACTTAAGTTATACCATATTGTGAGTTGAGTCACTTCTATTATCATGGTGTTACCTCTATGGTACTTCTATCTTCGTGGTGTTACCTGTGTGGTACTTCTACCTTTGTAGTGTTGTCTTCGTGGTGTTACATGTGTGTAACTTCTATCATCGTGGTGTTACCTTTGTGATACTTCTATCTTATTTTTTTACAAGTGTGGTACTTCTACCTTTGTGGTGTTATCTTCATGGTGTTACATGTGTGGTACTTCTATCTCAGCGGTGTTACCTGTGTGGTACTTCTATCTTAGTGGTTTTACCTGTGTGGTGTCTATACCTTTGTGGTGTTACCTTTGTGGTATTCTTCCGTCATGAATGGGATGGGTATATATTGATAACTTAGGTATATGTCTATGCATATACCTAAGTAGAGTTGATGTATTACTTTGTGGAACTCTTAGACACCTACAGGGTCTCAGGGTCCATACTGAGTATCTTTATACTCACCCATGCACGGGCTAAGCCCGCACCTTGTTGTGTCTTGTGCAGATGACTGCCATCATTGATCCAGGCTGAGGGAGAAAAGACTAAACACTACTTAGAGGTGGACTATATGGTGTGATATGACGCAGGGACTACTGATCGTGAGCTATACCTACACTTTAGGTTGGATCCTTGGTGGATGATCCAGGAGCTGTTTTTCCCCTTTTAAGTAGTATTTTTACTTCCGTTGTACATGTACTTCTAGTTTGGTTTGTATTCCGACTCCTTTACTTTCAGCACTCTTTTACTACAATAGATTACTTTGTGGTTGCATCTTGTTGCGTACTAGTCTGTGTGTTTTTACAGGTTAAAAGGAAATGCCTTCCTATTATAGGGATGCACCTTTATAGTGCTAGTTTCCACCCGTTGGCCTATAGAAGGAGGGCTTGGGGAAGTCATGACACGGGCCCCAAGGGATGGGTCGTGAAATTACCCTTTACCGTGGCAATAAATATTTACCATGGTTACTATTTATAATGGAAAAAATGGAATTTTACAAATTAATAAATGAGAGTACCTTGATTCCCAATATGGAATAAATATTTCATGATTTATTTTTTATATGTTTAATTAACTTCTTTTAATATTAGTACACAAAATGCAAAGAAAAAATATTTTTAGGTGATTGTGTTTTTATGCATAAAAATAAACTTATACAAATATCAAATATAATTATGATTTTAGTGGAATTATTTAGATTTTTTTAATAAAGTGGATTATATTTTACTTTGTAACCAAATAAAAAACAAAATGGTACTTTTAAATAACTTTATTTAAATTAAAAAATGAATGTTTTGAAAAAATCAGTGTTTTCACTATTCACACTAAAATCAATATTTTCTAAAAAAACCCAAAAAAACCTCCTATTAATATTATGAAATGTATATTTTAATATTTTTTTCCATTTCATTAAATAAAATTTATAAAAAATTGATAAATGAATTATAATATCAACAGATAAAATCCAATAATTTTTTTTTGAAGAAAATGTATTTTTGAAGCATAAAATGACATTATTCTCATTTATTTCCTAAAAAACTTAATTAATTTTTTTAATTAATTAAATTAGATATATAATCTTATTATTTTATTAAAATAATTTATAAATTTAAACAAATTTAATCTATTAAGATAAAAACACATTGTGTGAATAAGAAACAGTTTATGAAAAATAACTTTTTTACCTTCAGAAGATTTTATCTTCATTTCCAACCAATTGATAATCATTGTATGAATGATTATTAATTTTATTAAGTAAAAAATTTCTACATATATTTCATATTATGGTTATTCTTATTCATACCCTATAGGCCAATGACTATCTCATAGTGGTTATATTTTTATAATAATATTTTAATAGTATATCATAGGTCATTTTAATCATGGTATTTCATAAACCACACACTAGAGAATATATTATTTAAAGAAAATAAATTATATGACATTAGGGTGTAATATGTTTAGTGATGTTTCATATCCTATCATTAAAATTTATAGTAACATAAGGTAACACAACAAATTTACAAGGTTGACTTCTCAATTTGAGAAGGATAGTTCTATTTTTATAAGTATTCATCTCGAATCACACAACTCACTAGAATCATCATATGAGTAAAATGATCTTGTAATAACCTTGAATATTGTGTTTTCATGTCTCATGACTATTCTTTGGTGCATCCCTCACACATGTGCATCTTTTACTTTATAATGATCATCGATTTGGGTAGAAACTGATATGTCTTTCTCCTATGGACTGATATTAATCTGATGGGTATAATGAATTCTTCTTCTTCCCCTATTCTTGTAGAAAATCAAGTCTTCTCTACCACTTTATCTCACAACAATATCTGAAACAACTTCAATAGCTTGTAACATATCTACCGCGAAAGAGTTATTTGATATATATATATATATAAGGAAACAATTAATTCTTATTCCCCTCTATTAATATCGAACATCACAGCCAACTCACTTGATATATTTTTGCGTATTTCGAAAAATTATTTCATTATTCTCCATTGGTGATTATATATTTATATATATTATTGTGTGAATACTATTCGAGCACATACGCCTTATTTTCCAATAGCCCTCATCTAATAAGTATGGTTACAGTTATTTAAATTTAAATTCCCTTGAATACTCGAATGTTTGTCTTCAAAACTCCCAATGTACATATTTATATCAAACACAATAACTATATGAAATAATTATCACATAACCACAAAACAAATATAGTAAATATATATAATATGATTCTTGATATTTATTTATCAACAAAAATATCTCCCTAAATATCCTTATATATACTCATGATGTAGTGAATTTAATTTTCGATGTGGATCTATTGAATACAAACCCAAATAGATATCCTTGATTTTTATATTTATCTCGATGAAGGACACGTCATGTGGAATTATCTAAATTATTTTTTATGAACCTTTGAATGGTTTTAAATTCAATATTTACCAATTGGATCATCCCATGAATAATTCCTTGCATTTTATTTTATCTATACTTTAATTTTGGTTAAAATTCAATTTTTTCTAAGCATAGTGCTGCCCTAATAAAGTCATAATGATCATTGTATAGGTGGAATGATCTTTGAAACAAATATAATTTACCCTTACAATAAACTTTAAATAAAATAAATTGAATATTACATAGATATTAATGACCTTTACATAGATCTCTATAACCCTTATGTAGCCAATAAAAACTAGGTTTTACCTTTATGTATCACTAGAATTTTCTAAATTTGGTTCTTTTACACATTGATCCATGACACTTGTGCAATCAATGTAATCTCCAAATAACCTTTATACAAAAAACATATGTTTCGATTTACCTTTATCTATAAATGTAATTTCTATTCTTTAACATGGAATATATCCAACCAAAATCCCCACCCCCATAACTTGTTTAGGAATTATGATTTCTCATATGGAAGATAGTTTAGTTGAAATAATCACTGATTATTCACTCTGACATGGTACGTCTAGTTTTAATCCTTTGAAATTAGTGTGTCATTTTCCTTTTTATTTGACAGGATTGGTTTTTAATTATCCCTTTATCACGAAATAAATTTTATTATCTTACTATACATTTTATAATTTCTTTCATCTGTAGTTTCATTTTTATCATCCACATTAGTAATTAACAAATTTTCATCATTTTTATCACTTTAATTCATAACTTACACTTTATTTTTTAAACAATATTTAGAAAGAAAGTTTCATTTTTTATATTTCTAAATATTATTACATTTATATTTGGAATTAACCTTTAATTTTTTTGATTTCTTCTAGGCCTTCACTCTTCCTCATCACTGTCGACTTCAACTTTTAATCTTCCTACTTTTTTTGTAAAATGTCTTATAAATCCACTATTAAATCATTTTATTTATAGTTTCCCTTTAAAATTTTCCATTTATATTCTCACATATATATATATATAGATAAGAGAAATAATTATATTAAAATTAAAATTAATATCTGAATTGGAATTTGAATAACCAGCTTCATCACTCTTACAAACAATATTATTACTTTTGTCAAGGTTTGAGGCTTTAAATGGAATATCCTTTTTAGACTTTCCCTTTTTTTCAGAATTATCTTTCCTCATTTCATAATATATAAGAATATTATTCATGTAATAAAGAAGGATATCAAATATATCCTTTTATTCCACAGAAGACAATTTCACATCAAACATATCAGGTCAGATATGAAAGATCTTTACTTTAATAGTAGAGTCTTCTAACTTTTCACCATAGACTCCAATCATAGTCACTACTTCATTAAATATTATGAATAGGATATCAGTTATCTTATCATCATGCTTCCATATATCTTCATATTGAATTCTCCAAACCTAAAACCTAGTCCCTTTCACTTTTTTCTTTCCTTTATAGATATTATACAGTTTGTCTCAAATACATTTTATTGTTTTAATTTCTTTGGGTTATAGAAATTAATTTTTTGAAATAGAAATAATATAACATTCTTAGCATGACTATAATTCTCCATATTCCTTTTCCCTCCACTATTATTGAATAACCTTCAAACAAATTGGTGAAATCTATCATTTTCATCTTCTAATACATAATAATTTATAGAAAGATGGTATAGAAACATTATGTCCTTCCATACTTGATAACCTTTCACATTAAATGTGGATATCCACTTTATGTTCACCAAATTAAAATTATACATAAAGGATAAATAAAATAAGTGATAAATTATTCATTTATAGAGAGAGTTTCTAAACTCCAATATTTAAACAACCAATCTAGAAACAAGGTAAACTAGATCTGATACCACATATGAAACTAGCTAGAAGATCAATGGAACATCACTTGGGGGGAGTGAATCAATAATATATATTATTTCTACATTTCTTAAAAAATAACCTTCTTCATCTATTAATGGGTAGTGATTTTTTCTATCCTCACACCCTAACACACACTAAAACAAGATAATATGACACATTTAAAAGGTTTACCTCTAAATAGGATAAGGATATTCCTTGGTTATATATGGATTATTTAAGGGTCACACTACCCACTAAATTCATCATGTGAGTACAATGAATAGTGTATAACCTTGAAAATCACATATTTAGTTCTCCCAAATATCTCTCAATGAATCCTTAAAACAATTTCATCCTAAAGTTTACAATGATAAATAGTTTGGGTAATAACTGATATGTATTTATCATATATACTGATATCAAATTATTAGGTGTTCCAAGTTTGTTTTCTTATATTAATTCACAAAAATAATCCTTATCTTCAATTTTCATTAATATCACTACATGCAAAAACATCCCCAGTTGAATATTTATCCATTGTGAAATAGTTCCTTACGATATTCATATAGTAGTAAAAACATATTCTTCCTATCTCTATCTACTTTAAAATTCTCAACTATCCTTCCTGATATATTTTTCATAGTTCACAAAAAAACTATTTCTTATTTTCTACTAAATATATATTTCAGAAATAAAATGAAAATAATATTCCAATTTTTACTCTTTAATTTTTGGTCTCCCTAATTTAGTAATATAATTACATAGTATTCAAGTTTTAATTCTCTTGAATACTAAGATATCTATCTTAAAAACTCTTTCCACTCCACTTCATAACCAATATAATAACTGCATATAATAATTTTCACATAAATGTATGTACATAAAGTGGAAGTATAATGAAATTACTAATATTTATTTTTCAACATATATCTCTCTATGAATATCTCCGCAAATCTTTATGATGTATCACATTTAATTTGTGATGTAGATCTCTCAAATAATAGCTTGAATCACAATCATTGATTATGATATTTTTCATAATGAAGAGCATCCCATTTGGAATTTTTTGAATTGTTTTTAATGAACATTTTAATGATTTAAAATGAAATATCAATCACCCAAACCATCCAAATAATAATCCCCTGTATTTTAATTTATCACTAATTTGATTATAGTTAAATATCAAAATATTTTTAGTCCATAGGCACCCAAATAATGTTTTAATGAATTTAATGTAATTCGAATAACCTTTATTTAGATGGTATTTACCCTTACAATAATCTTTATATATCATCAAATGACCTTTACATAGGTACCAATGACCTTTATATAAATCCCTATAACCTTTACTTTCTGATTAGAAACTATGAGTCACCTTTATGTACAACTATACCTTAAAAAATTTAATACCCTTATGTAATGCTCTGTGAACCTTAAATAGTTCGCTTAATATCCAAAAAACTTTTACATAAAAGATAGAATTTTTGAGTTACCTTTACATGCCTATTTAATATCAAGACACAACTCATCTATAACAAAAATGGTCACCTATATGGAATGTTTTATCTTGTAATTTCTTATAGGAAAAACACTTAATACAATATAATCACTGAACAGTCACTATAAAGTGGTACTCCCCATTTCAATCCCCTATCAATATCCAGTCATTTTTTTCTTTCATAGAGAAACACCTGAACACTATGAATTTAATTAAAAATGTCCGAAATAGATACACCATGATATAGTGATCTCCATTTTGACTCCCATTACACACACACTACATTAAACCACCACAAACACCCATATGGTGTGTCCTTACTAGAAATATTTGATAGGTAAAGAGCACAACTCAAAATTCTTTATGAAATTTTCATTTTGAAACTACTCTCCCCATTTTCATGTTATACCAAACACTCTATGTAATCATTGATACACTTATTATCATTAGAAGGCTTGAATTTTTTATATAGGAATAACTTATAGGAAAACATTACTTGAAAAACAATCATTTCTAGTGTATATATGTAATTTTTCCTTCTAGAAAAAACTATACTCATTTTTAAATACAACCACTGCATGGTGATGTCACATTATAATTATAGTAAAACTTTTTAACATTTAGTATTCTTATATGATTATATAATCACTCCAAAATATTAAATATAACTTCACCTTAAAGGAATAACCATGAAATACAAAAGTTTGAATATGATTTATATGTTGAAAAAATGACAACATGAAAAACATATCCACTCCATCTTCTCTTAAATCATTTTTCTGACTTAGGATTAGTGAATAAGAAGAATAAGAATAGTATATACTTGGTTTGTGCATAATCATCACATATATGTTTTCTGTTTTATAAGAAGAAAGTTCACAAATTTTCTTCATATTTAAAGAAGTGTGTGGGAACTATACATTGTCAGCAGATAATCATTCAAAGGAAAAGGATAATCTCTACCTTGGGAAAGACAAGACAACATCATCAATAATATTGATCATGGTAGAATCATTTCTTCTTATGTCAGGATACTTCAATTATTTATTCTTGTAACACATTTTCAAGGATAAAACAAACTCATAGTATCCATAATGGTGATTCTAGTGAATTGTATGATCATGGGTGATTCAGGATCATGTGATGGATTGACTACTGGTCCTAAGTATTAAACCTTGTACCATGGTAATTATTTGTTTGTTTATAATCCTCATTGTGTGTGAATTTGAAATTGAGATCTCTCAATCTAAAAAGTGAGGAATGTTTATTTACCAAGTGATCATAAAAGTGGAATTAGAATATTATTCACAAATTCTCCCCCTTTTAGTGAATTGAAACTGTGCTTGGGGCCCTCAAAAGTTATAATTCAATGATATTAACTTAACCATGATTTTATTGGTAATTTAATGGGTAGTTTAATTTAGAGGGAATGAAATTATTTGATTCTGATTTTTTTGTGGTTTCTTATACTGACATATTGTCATCCTTTAGAAAAAATATTTTCTATAAAAAAACATATTCGTAAAATTTTTTCATAATTTTTTTAGAAAAACATAATATTTTATAAAATAATCTGACAATTTTATTTTCTTAAGTACAAGAACTTATTTTTATTTTATACATGGTTTTAAAACAACAACTTTGTTTTCGCAAGGTTATTTCTATCTTAAAACATACAATCTTAAAAGTTTTTATCCAAATTATTATTTCAGGGTAACCCAACAAAAACTGTTTCACATGGTGGAAGAGTGATTAGAAAATGTTTTATTTTCTAAAAAAATATTTATATGAATGAATTTTTTCCCTTAAAGTGGGGTTTAAATATAGAAAACACATCCTGATTAGGATATTAGCTCTAGTGTATACTAATAAATGCTTAAGATTTACCTATTGTTCTATTATTCTTAAAGAGTAGATGTCTTGAATTTTTAATCATTTCTATTTCCAAATTTCATAAGAATAGTTATTATAATGCCTTCAGGTAGTGAATAAGTAATTAATCATGATATAATTTACTTGATATTAATATATTTAGTTCATTACTTGTGAATGTATCTCCCCAATTTAGTTTTATTATATCTTTCATTACATGTGATTTTTAATGAATTTATATGAAAATTATTGTCATATTTGTAAGCTTGTTATCACTTCATTATATCTAGCATGTTTATATAGTTGGTAATGTTATCTTGAGCATGAATACTTCTTTGATATGTATATTCAAATGATAGAAGTGTTATATTCCTTTTATATGAATTGTAAACTGGTATATATTATGTAGTTTATGATAGATAGGGTGGGTTCAAAATACCCCAAATATAGTTTACTCATTTACCCTTTTCCTATGGGATGGTCTGAAAAGTTCCCCCCTGTTATGTAGACCCCTTTACCTTTCCCCTAAATGTGATGGGTCACTATTATGCAGGTAAGTGTATACCCCATGTTCACTGATGCAGTGTTGAGTAAGGTTCAAAATGATGTGTTTTGTAATATTTATTTTGTTGAGGATCCAGATAAGTGATATATTACATCTTCTTCTACTGGTAATATTTCCTACTCTACTTTTCATTCTCTGATTATTCCTTCCCCTATTTTGGACTATATTTCCAATAGAATTTGGTGTAAATACCTCTCTCCAAAATTTAGTTTTCTTCTCTATAGAATCAAAAATGGTGATATTCCTACTGAAGATAATATTCAACAGATTTTAATTCCTCTTGTTTCGAAATGTAAATGCTTCTGGTTCTCTCATTTAGAGATTGTTTTTCATCTTTTTTGAAAAAAATGATTGGGATGTTCATCTACGAGTTCATATTATGGGTTTTGCAGATTTTCGTGGGTGTGTGAGGACAATGGACAAATTTCTTTAGGCATGTTGGGATTCTCAAGAGAGGGATTGTACGCATGCCAAGGGGTGGTCATTACTCATCCTTGTGGCTTGTTGGACATTATGGGAATCTTGGAATGCTTCTTCTCATCAAGTCAATCGTCTGAACATGTAGTATATCAGACGTAATTTTTTTGGCCTTCTCTCTTCATTTGCAAGGAAGTGTAAAGCTGGAAATAGTTCTATGGTTCTATAAAATTTTGTTTCATCTATTAAATTAATAGATACACTAATTTTTAGGTGGAGTTATAATGGCATATTAGTCTGATGACATCCTCCTATCAATGGGATAAAATTAAATACAGATGGTTCTTGTGTGGAAGGAGTCATTCGCGATGGTGGTGGTGTTCGGGATGATCATGGTTCAGTTATTGTGGCATTTTATGATTACTTTGGGGAGGGTAATTCATTGGTGGTTGAGGATTTAGTGCTGCTCCAAGGTCTCAATATGTATAGGGAATGATCTATTCATCTATCCGAAATTTAATTAGATTCATCTATTGTGATTAATTATCTGAAAGGTAATGTGAATTTCCCCTAGAATATTATCTATTCTATCTTTGCTTGTAAGGATTTCATTCATTCAAATATGTTGGTTTTTCGTACATGGCGTGAGGGTAATATGCTGTATGATCTCATGGCTTCTAAAGGCAATCAAGATGAAAGTATTTTTATTTTTTCTTGCACAAGTTCTCTTCCGATTGAGTGTTCTATGATTGTTTGAGGTCATGCCCTTAGTCTTTATCATTTTTGACCAACGTGAAGTTTTTAGTTTGCATTATTTCATGTTTATATAATTTATTAATAAAAGTTTATAATTTTCTGTTAGTCAATGTGTGTGAAATCTTGAACCGGATAACTCTCTAACTAGTAGCCAGATTGGTTTGGTACATGGTCTCAAGCGCACCTCCCCATATTCTATAGGCTGATGAGTAGCGGTGAGGTTCTATTGATGCTACATTAGAGATATTACCATCTTGATCATACTAAATAGAAAAATTAGTATAAATACATAAATGTTGTAGATGATAATAATAACTAATACCATGATAGAGCTAAATACATGTCCTTGTGTGAATATATTGATCCATAAATACAATGTAGACAAATGTAAAACAAAAAATACATAAAAATAATAATAAATAAATAAAGAAGTAAAGACTAAATAAAATTCTCCAATACTAAAAGTAGTCTGAGCACATGCTCATTACATAACTCTAAAGTGAGGTCTGAGCCCATAATAGGAAACAACAAAGATGCATTGACTGATTCCTACCCTGCAACTAAAAGATCTATCCAGGTTCCCACGGTGGCCTGAAAAGGGTGTGACTAAAACTTAGTAGGCCATCACTAATGGTTTCTAATATAAATATAGTCTAATAATATGAGATATAATACTATTTTGGGAAGATATGTAATGGTGAGTAAAAAAATATAAACCATGTTAGAATCAGGCTCCTCATGGGATGCCTTACTGACCATACCTGATTCATCCTAAGCTGGTGCCTATGAGAAAAAACCTATAAATATGTCATGAGATCCAATGAACATAATTAACTATTTCAATTTATAATAATAATGATAAATGATCCAAGTGAACCCAAGGTATCCTTGACCTTGGAAGTTTGAGCCAACTCTTAGTGACAACTCATACAGTCTGGGTACAGGGGTCTAAATCTAATCCAAGGGATGTTCCCATTATAATTCCACCATAATTGTCTCAAAATGATTTCAAAAAAATGTCCCAGTTAATCTTGGAATAAGCATGATTTGGGGCCCAGGGAGGTAACCCTTGGCATTACAAATATGAGGTCATCAAGCTAAATCCATGGATATAATACAAGGCATTCTAATTTCTAGAGTAATTAAAGTGAATCATTAGGTACACACCAAGGCTTTCACATATAAGTATGAAATTTATAGAAACATAGTGTGGTAACTCACTGAGTGGTTAGACCAATGAATCGGGGTGGAATCCTCTGAGTGATCAAGAAATTCCCTCAGGAATCCAAGGCTGGATCAAGTCTAAAATTCCATTAAAATGGAAAATGGGTTATAATCACAAGGAACCTTACATTTTATAAATAAATAGTGGTCATGGGAATCACCCATGCAAAGCTATAATACAACACACTTCAAATTATAATTCAATTTTTAATTCAATTAAAATAAAAATCTCATTTATAAAGACAAGGTTCAAGTGATGGTATTCAACCCTTTAACAATATTTTAAATTAAATTTATGTTTCCATTTTAAAGAGGAAATATTCACAGAATTATAGATATATCAGGTTCATATTCTATTTAAAAATTATATAAAAAATTATTAATTATTTGTTATCAATCTAAGATTCTAACACACCACAAAAGTTTTTCATCTGTATAAGAATGGTATAAACCTATGATTTAACCTAAACAACATTTTGGACATAAGAAAAGAAATTAATTCATTTAGTTTAATCCCTTAATGAATGAAACCCCAAACACACCCTTTGGGTGATATGGTTCAAAAAAGAATTATAATCATTATTATTAATATTAAAACACATTAGAATGTAGTTCTTGTTGATATTATGAACCTCTAACCATGGTAAAATTGTCAATGGGAGCACCAAGTATTTGTCTAATTAATTAATTTCAGGATTTACACATATTTGGAGCAACACGGGGAATGTCCAGCATGAGGAACAACAGTGAAAAATCATAAACACAAATACATTGAAGAAAAATTAATAGACCACCTAACTAATTATTATAAAGATTCACTCATCTGTTATCAATGTTTTATTAAAATTAAAATGATAGAATTTGGAAGAATAAACAGAAACCCTAAAAATAAGATAAATTAGATTGCATAGATATAACATCCGAGATGTAAAATAAAAAAATATAGGATATGAGTGGAGTGGAGTCTTACCGAGGGATAAAAAATGTAAAAAAATATAATTTATGACATTGTATGAAGAAGAACAATAAATAAGATTAATATAAGGATACGGGAGCACAATCAACTACTTTGTGTGAGATAATTAGGGAGGAGAAGAAGAGAAATAATTATTAAGGACCGATTCGATGAAATGTATTTTTTAAGGATTTTAATAAGCCATATGGTTTGGGATGAATGGTTTGGATAACTGTTTTCCAACCATGTCTCTCCTCTATAAGGTAGGCCACACCTCACTTGACTAGGTTGTGTAGTTTGAAAAACCATGAATAGGCCTTTGTTCTTACTTTCTACGTCACCCCCATCCCACAAGGTTGCGGTGCATGATTAAAAAAACCGATCACCAAACATGAATTTCCATTTATGAATCATTACCAAGATTAATGGGTTCCTTAAATACCTCACATGGTTAAACCAAACCTTGTATTTATTCAAAATAGACTACATAGTTGTCCTATATAGTTAGTACTAACTTTGCGCCAGCCGTGCATTGAGAACTATCTCTCCTAAATCTTTGTTTTTAGAGCCTGGCTCTTGCGATAATCATTCTGACTCCCTATAAACCACCAAGGTCTTAAACATCATCCAAAAAACAAAATTTTAGAGCATTACAACCCTAAAAATACAGTATGGATCTCGGTTTATAATTTGTTTTGTCCACCAATGAAAAATGAAATTTCATTTTGAATTTTCCATATAGTATAAAACATGGGATATTAAAATCTAACTACCTTAGAACTTATCATCCCTGAGAAGTCTGGATGAATATTAAAATGTCACCCAACCTACCCAAGTCATGATATTTCTACTCAAATGGACATGTTGCATGTATGAACACCCAACATGCCTCTAATAATCACATTAAGAGTAAAGTGCTTAATCTTTCAAAACATGAACCAGTGCTTATAACAACAACAAAAACATTAAAATGAATCTTAACAAAGCCCCTGTAGACCAAGAAATGTTCACATGATCATATATTCTATGGATGAGGAACACCATGTTCATTGATCTTATCAAATGTGTGGAATTCTAGATCCACTTTGGAATTTTTGGTCCACTACTTGTCCATATAAGTGTATGTGGTGTTTCCCACCATAAGTCTTAGAATTGTACATAAACATAAGAATCCTAAGACTCCCACTATCATAATTTCCAATTTGAGGAACACCCGTAACATCATAATGATTCTCTCAACACAATTCTCAACATGATATACCCAAAAACACATGGGGAAAGTACCTCTAATCCTTGATTTGGTCAAAATTGTTGAACTTTGACCAACCGAGATTAAAATGCTTATGTCATATTTTCCATGAAAATACATAGATGACCTTTATACTGCACTCATCACTACACATAGTGTTCATTCCATGGATTCTCATTCAAAACTTACAAACTTTTCAAAATAACTCAAATTGATAGTCGCCTGATGACTATTTTTGAAAAACTCTCAACTTTATTAGCCAATGTATTTGAACTAGACTCTGATACCTTCAATACAAGGTACACTTAGGTTGTTTTGAGAATTATAAATGAATCACATTATCGACCATTGATGATGTATCCTAGATGAACCATCCCATATTCACACCCATCACCATGCCACAACATGAACACCAGTGTATTACTAATAATGTTCCCTAGTACCATGAAACGTTATGCCAGACCTGACTCCCATACTTAGATTGTTTCCATGTCTATAATAAAAACTATACCTATAATTCACTGAGAAATCCAATTTTATTACATTCCATTTTCAGGTCATTCTAAAACACAAAATTATATCTAATAGCTGGTCACATATTTACATGTGGGGAATCACTAGTAGCCCATGGAAGACATGCACATCAAAAGATCTCTCTGTATTAATCCTTGAGAATGAATCCCAAGGAGTTCATCTATTAAACCAAAATAGGATATTGTTTTATTACCTTTTCTCTGCATATAATTGATTCTCTATCAGCATAATCACAGAAATGTTATGATTTTGCGAATGTTCTCTACTAAACTAGATTACACCATTATGTTTCACATCACCTGTTCCCAATCCGTAGATTTATATATATGGAATTCACCAAATATTCTATCAATTGTCATGTATATCAATTCTAATCCATGCCCCATAAGGATAGGATATACTTTCCATTATCCAATCCATCACACCACACCTCCTAAATATGTGTTTAAAGTTCCATATGTGGTTATACCACCACATGGTTCTATAAAACATCTTTGAAAAAACCCACTCATCATATCAGACATGATTCAAATGAGTCATCCTCATGCCGACTCCAAAAATACGATTAATGAAGCATCAGTTGATATACTCTAGACTAGACCATAAAAAGTAATGTATTTCTTAACAACCAATGATTTAATTAAGGGTTCCATAAAGATACCTTAAATCCCAAGGTAATCATGATCACTTAAGAACAACCACCAAAGTATAATCTTGAATCTCAACATTCATCACTGATTGGGTGTTCGACCAACCCATTCACTATAGTGTTTCCTTGAAAGCATAAAGGCACTACTGACCCACCAAAATAATATATTACTTACGCATGCTGAGCCAGAATTTAACACCTAGACTTGTTCTGAACTCATACCTATGTTTAAGATCATTTTAACATGTATGGCTTGAAATATTGAACTTACCATCTAACTAGGTTTCAAAAGACACTCTATCCATTTTCCATGGTACTTTATAGTGACATTCCATTTACCTAGAAGAAATTGCTTCTCATGAATGACATGATCATTCCCACCTTCGGTGTTTCCCATTCATTGTATTAGTAAAACAAAACTCATTCACCAAAATATGCTCCATCACCCCCAAACACAGTTTATGGGTGTGGACCGTACACTTATACCATGTTTTATCATGAATGGGAGGCAAAACATCTTCTTATGAAAATACAATAACAAGACCATCTCATAAACATAGATTTGATATTCATCCTAGGTCATGCTCACACACATCACTAACACCAGGAATAGAATAAAAAACTAAACCAAATTTTTGGGGTTATAACACCTGATCCTTTTATATGGTAAACCCAAGCACTAGGATAGATAAAATTTCTATAAAACATTAAGGGTAATAAGCTCATAATGAGTCTTTTAACACCCAAGTCACTCTACTACATAGGTGGCCTATCCACTTAACCTTCATGAATCATGAATATTTTTTCATGTTTTCACAAATTGAAACCATTTAAGGTATTACATGATGTTATCAATTAACTAGAAAAAGATGTAATTATCACTAGAAAACACAAACAGATAATAAAATCATTACTTAATTCGATAGAACCACTTATGAAAATTCACATTACCTCAACAATATCAAAAAAAGTATCACACCTGTTTGATTTAGATTTACAAGTTCAACGACACCATGTGTTCCCAAAATATGATAGACTATGAAGAATATTGGTCCATAGTCATGTTATACCTAAAAATAATAAATCTAGTTAATGAAATTCCAATTAATTCCCAAATTGGAATGAGTAATGGACACTTGATCAACTGGCAGCCGACCTTGACCTTGGCATGTCTAATTCACTAATTTAAACATACCAAAAGATTATTCAACTTTGGGATGCTAAAATTGGTTTCACATTGTGATGCCTTAAACAAGATCAACATAGTGGATGGCTTACAGGGTATCATTTCATATCCAATGATCCATGCCTACCTTAATAGTTGACAAATGATACTTAACGTATTTGGAAACATGGATAATAATTCTAACTGTTCATATCTCCAAGGGTGTTACCACAATAACTAAACCCTCCACTTACCACAATATACCAATTATAAACAAGATTAATCCCTAAAAGGTCACTAGGCTCACACACCAAACATCTAGGTCTAACATGAAAGAAAAGTTCACTAGAGACTCACGGGATACTGTCACATTCCCGTTCAAGGAAAATATCGAGGCCCCACTAAAAGGAATCCAAATAATAAATATTATTACTAATAATGGAACCTAAAAGTTTTTTATTTAATTCATTTTAAAATTTCATTCTTTTTTTAAACGTTTACATGTTCACTGAAATAATATTTCAATTACTAGTTGTATACGACTATACTTGGAACTTCATTTAGCTGACACATCATATAATTCAAGTAAAATTATAAAATAATATATTTTAACCAATATTTATCCATAATTTATCTCAACTGCGTTCAGTTAAGGAAAATATCAATTTTCATGAAATAAAGGAAAACACCTTTTAGCCAGTAATTTGGATTTTAATTAACCAATGCCTTATACAAATAAATTTTAAAATCTTACTAAAATTTATTTCATCATTTTAAAGAATTAGGTTCATTAATATTCCACTATCATATATACATGCATCATATACGTGGTTAATGAAACATTAAATAACCATTTACATTTACCGTCTACATACCCCTAAGGGGTTAAGTAATAAAGAATAAAAGAATAAAGTTGACCTATGAGAGTCCCATCATTACATAATCCATGCACAAAACTATTGTGTTCTAGATAAATTTTATGTTGTGTACCTTCCTCATGGGATAATCAAATGGATAAGGGAGATGCAAAAAAGTTGATTACCTTGTGTGCAAGAAACCTTATTTGTGCACAACACTATTACACTCCTGAAATGACATCAATCAACCCCTTGCATGCACAACCGCTGCATCAAAGGAAGCAGTTTTGTGGAAGAATCCTTCCAAAACCAAATTAATCTATGTAATCACCATATATTTCAGCAATAACTTGAATTCAAACACCTTATTAAGGGTGATCCATTAGAAGTCGAACTATTTCTCTCCGGCGCAAAAGTCAAATCTTCCATGAAATTATAAAAACATGGAACCCTGAATGTAGATATCTTACACAAAAGGTTCCCTTTAATCCCCAATAAGGTGGTCCCATAGTTGTTTAATCCTCTCTCATACACTTTAAACCCATGTTGGGTGCACAAAAAGTCTCCTCTTGTTCCCACCCATGACCTTTTCACAAACCCCAGTCATGTGAACAACCTTGACCTTTGCTTTCAAGTCTGTAATCTTGCACGCAACCCCTATTCGAAGCTCTATGGATTTCCTTTATATTAAATATCAATGTATAAGAGACCTTTTTTATAAAATATCTATGCCTTTCACACACCTATTTCTTGAAACCCTCCAAAATTTTATGCAACAACTTCCTGGTCCCTCATGAGATGTCCCCTATGACCATAGTGCATGCACTGTCATACCTTTTTCTTCTCCGAAAAGGTATGATAATGAAATTTTCTTATCATCATAGGAATTATAACATGGAAATCACGATCAACCACTCCTCTAAACCATTAAAACCTAGCATTCATGAATACATGACCCACCCAAGGGTGCATAAGCTGTGGTTATGTAAGGCCATGGGGTAAGGAGTGAGTCTCCCCCATTCGCACTTCATGACATAGAAATGCCTAGCACCAAAATCCTATGAAAATTATGTTAAATTATAGTCTAAAACCCTTTAATGAACATGGTATTCCCTATGTAGAATCCTCATGGGATTCCATCTTCTCCCCCACCAAGGGATGCAACTCCAGTCCTGGAGAAAAAACTCCCACACCAAGGAAGTTTCCATGCATAAGACCTACACACACTATGACAAACTTGTAAGTTTATCCATGTATGAATAATTGGGAATGATATATTATAACATGGAATTAGATACTCCCCACATGTAATTATATATTCCTTAGGTATCTTCGATGCATAATCCCCATAACACCACTCATTGGCGCATCTTTCACGATACAATCATTAGGTCTACTACTCCCTCTTGTTTTCCATACTGAGCATGAATCACATGGGATTAGAGTTTAGTAGTGACCATGAAATCCAAATTTCAACCATATGGTCATAAATCCTAGATTAATCCCCCAGTCTCCTCCAAACACATTGGTCACTTCCTCACGTAAGCCCCAACCATGTCCCTACAAATGGGTGGATCCCATTCATAACCCCAATCACATGCTCCATATGGGCTTCCTCGTCGGGTTTGAGTCCCAATTAAACCTTCCCAAACTAGGTGGGATTTTATTCACAACCAATTGGGATACATAGGAATCCTCACTGAGGTCTAATCCCAAAACCTATCACTCCATCCACCCCATCCACATCCATCTGTATCATTACCTAGGCCACAACATCTCGATAATATTCTGCCCGTACCTAGAGGTCACATCACTTTTGAGTCCATTTTGGCTTCTTCCATTCGTAAGAACTATCCACAACATCAATTCTCTTAGTAGCACATTGGTAGATTCCATGCATAAGCCCCATACCTTCCCTCATCAACACTCCTTTTGTGACACGATCATCCTTACTGCATGACGTTAAACTGAATGGATTATTCCTATCACATGACCTTAAAATACATAATAAAACTATGTGGGTTTTGATACCTATCCTCTAAAAATGTTATATAGGATGCCTTTCTTAGTCCCAATCCCAACCAATGGTAATCCTAGGTTCCCCCTTCCATGGTTGGACTTGATTCACCTCCAGGGGTGTCTTGATCAACCTTCATAGTGTGAAATATTCCCTTTATGGGATATACCTCTTGGATATACCTCCATGGGTAAATTACTATCCATCCAAAATTATACATTTATGTTATACCTCTTATGGACACACCGCCTCGATCTGAATCCATAGGGAATTCTGATCTATGTGACTAAACTTTTAGGTTCCCCCTCTTAAGGAAACACCTCCTAATTCTGCCTCCATAGGGAGTTCTGATCAGACTCATTCCATATCTGAAAGACTTTAAACTCATGAACCATCACATAATTATACCTCATGCTAAACATGGGATTCCTGAGGTGAAATCTATGTATGATATGTGCCTATTTCATCAGCTACCTCACGCTAAACCTGGGATTACTTAGTTTAAATCCTTAGAAGATTTTTCTTTGGACATAGATATCTCCTGATCAACATGGGATGCCTTGGTTTCTGCACCCATGTTTCCCCCATGAGATTCCCTCCTATGAGGAAGATTATAGGTGACCGGTGTCCCAGATTCAAGACATGCTAGTGATTCCCAACATGACTACTCTTGTGACTGAAGGATGTTGTCTTTTCAAGACCCTTTGAAATTTCTATATAGAAGAAGTGTAATTAAGTGGTATCCAAAAACTAATGAAACCAAGAATGAGTATCACAAACACAAATTAATATACGAGGGTGATTTAGACTAGGCGACAAATTTCAAGGAGGAATCCATGAAAGGAGGAACCGACATCTTGTCATCCTATTTCGATAAAAGAGTACACATCACCATTTAAAGTGATGAAAAATACCCACCTTTGGAAAGTGGTACTGTGGGGAAATGTAATTTGTTTCATGAGGGTGATTTGAAATTTGATAGTGGGTATGCCACAGCGAAAGAATAAAAAATTTAAATGTTGAACCTGATGTGAATCTTTTCTCCTTCAACCACAAGGATTAGCCATGTTGGTCATCAGATCATGGATTGGTGTTCGATGTGAAATGTTTCTCCTCAATATGGAAACAAGTATAATTTTATATATCAATGGATTATCCTGTCACTAGATCTAGCTATCCTTCACCAAGAGACACCACTCAAATGATGGGCCTGACATGAATCTCACTAAAAATTATGGCAGTTAAATGTTGGGCATTTCGGTTGGTGACATTTTTAGCATAGATTACTCTCTCCAACAATTGAAGATTGGATGATGTTGGAGAATTAGGAATGACATTCCATGAATCCATGTTGATATATGTATCTTTATACATTGCAAAACCAAAGCTTTCGGAAACCAACAACCCAATGCCTGTAGATGTACGGGAACAGAAATGTCAACACAAAAATTATATAAGAATTCACCTCCACTAGGACTTATACCATGATATCCGCTATCAGGCACCCATGACCCATATTTACCTCCATAATCAACCATAGTAGAGTAATGGATACCCCTGTACAACTATAAGAGTAGGAAGGAGTCATTCCTACATGGTATGTGCCTCGCCCGGACCTATATAATTTTTCACCTCACCGACTCCACTGCCCAAAAGGTTCGTGCAGGGAGCTGCTACTCCCCCCTCTAATAGATAAAAACTTCATGAGCCTCCCCCCATAGAAATATTATGTTTTTCTACCCTAAATTGGAGAAGTGGGGGATGCCTGAGTCACCTGGGTTGTGACTACTACCTGAGAGCCACCAAGGAGGGCTCCAACTAGGCTTCATGATTACCAACAATGACTAGTCATCCATGCCAATGAACATGTTTATTATTAACCTAATCTACTGGCCCAGATATAGACAACTCAATTCCAACTTCGAGAACAAGCTCAATATATTTCCTGACAAGGGGAATCATCTTCTAGGGATCCGGGGGCTCCTTCCACCACCAGTGCATTTTTCCAGATCCCTACAACTGATGAGTAGGGGTCCATATTAGACTAATTAGGATGGAGACCTTATCCATACCATGGGTAGGCTGGGTTAACTATATCAATTACTTACACCACTAGGAGCTATTACGGGTTGGACTGTGATGATGAGATTCAGTACAGAGGTCCTCCCTATTTTATCACCAACCAATGCAGAGGTCCTCTCCACTCTCACACTCAACAAGAAGGTCCTACCCTTATTTCAAGCATCAATAAAAGTATATTACATCCCCAATTCATAGATATCCAACATTGAGGTACACCCCATACTCATGGTTTTCAATATAGAGACCCTCCCTGTAACACCCGAGATTTTTATGAGTAATATTTTGTTTTTATATATCATCAAAGGAATCTTTCACTACACACCTGCTTGGATTAATTTACAAGCAATCACGACCTTCCTCGATAGCTTGCGTCGTATGCAATACCGATTTTCACTAAACAACGATATGCTATTAAAATATTATTAAAACTAGCCGTTATGAATAGTAATAACCACTTTTTGAAATTTTATAAATTTTATTTTTCAAAATGGACTACATTTTTGGATTCGGAATACCGAAATTAGCCTAGGGTGAAATTTTGGTATTTTTCTAAAAACTTTCAATTTTTGATGAATAGTGAAACCACTAAGTGGTAGGTTAAAAACTGAATTTTTGCATAAAACATAATTTTACCGCTTCTGTGAATGGAATTTCGAAAATCCGACAGACACGGTTGATATCAGTAAGTAAAATGTGGTTCAATGAGATAATTTTTTTTGGTGAATAGTAACTTTTTACTTTTTTTACCGCGGTTAATAGTAAATAGGGTAACTAAGGGTAAAAATGATATTACTATTACCCTAACACATGTCCTAATTCTATTGGATAAGTTAAATTCGACCAAAAACAAACTTAGGAATAAAATATGACCATTTAGGCCCACTTGGGTCAGATTAGGACATTTATTATTAATTTATTTAAAGAAGGGTTAAAATAGTTAAAATCAACGTTTAATAAGTAAATCATTTTTAATATGGGGTTATACATAAGATAAATTAGACTATAAATATTCATTAGAAAGCTAATAATATTTCCTACATAATGTTATTTTATTTGTAATTTTTAGACATTAAATAATTTAATTTATTTATGACACAATGATGATGCAGTAATTATCTTATTAATGAAATATTGACATAATTGATGTTATAAACACCAAAATAAATGTAATTTGAGACTTTTTATGAATTACACTAATTTTCTAGGTTACTATGATATATTAGTGTTGATTTAATCAACTGTGTTCGAACATATAATTCTTTTATGACTTTTACAAAAATCATATATCAAATAGTGTCAAAATTGACACAAAATAGTTTTTAAATCAAATATTATATTACTAATTGTTATTTTATTCCTAAAAATCTAAGGTTCGGCCAAATGACTTATATAAGGATATATATATTAATAATAAACAATTTGGGGTTCGTTTGGCATGTTATAGTAAGTGTATTAACCATATAGTGAAAGAAAACAAAAAGACACGGTAAAAGTTAAATTATTTAACTTAGAGTTAAATCTAATTGATAAGGTTAAAATAATACCCTAAACTTGTCTAAATCCTATTGGTTGATAGTATTTCGACCCATCCCCACTTTAGATTTGAAATAAGACCCTTTGGAACCATTATAAACCGATTTTGACTTTAATATAAAATAATATTTTGAGATATTCCTAAGGTGCCCCTCTCCTCCCTTATAAAAGGGCACCTCCTCCCCCTCCTCCTCACACCAATTTGAGCACTCAATCTCGGCCAACCACTGCCATTTTCTCCTCTAAACTTCCCTAGAATAATCCTAGAGGTCCTGGTCTTCTCCAAAGACCAATCTTAGTTCCCTAAGTGGAGGATTCAAAGAGGTGTTCCAAAGAAGAGGTAATATCCATTACCGATCTTTTCAATTTCTTTCTTCTTCAACTTCTTCTTCTTTAGTTGTTTCATGATAAAGTAATAACATCAGTATTACTTACATACTTATATGTTATTATAAATATGAAACAACCCTAATTCACCTTCTATCCATCCTACGGAAAAATGAAATCACCGTGCGTGCGTACGTACGGAATACCGTCTCCACGCTGTGGTGTAATCTATTTTCCACCATCACCTTACAAGGATGGGTATAATGGTGTAATGAGTAACTATTTATGATTATTTTAAAGTAATATTGATACTGAAATAATATATATTTATACTCCAATACAGTTCCACGATCATAGGAACGATATCATCACTCGTGCGTACGTACGGAATACCGTCTCCACGATGTGATGCGACTCGTTCTACATGATCATCATTACATAGTAATTATATAAATGAATTGAATGAATAAATATGATATATGTTACACTAATACCATTCTGGATATAAGGTATCTATAACCTTAAAAGAAGAATAAGAATTTATTCGGCAAAACACGCATAGGAACAAAAGGCAATAAGGACTCGAGTAACAAGTAACAATGAAATATTACTAAAAAGAAGCTAAGAATATGACCATATATGATATCATATCAATATTTATGATTCTGGAATAAGTCAATAACATTATTTAAACCATTATACAGGAGCTTCGGACACGTACAAAGCAAATTGGACCTAAGGTAAGGGAAATATCACAATCTCATTTTTATCCGAGATTGTTTATACTTTGGCATTTACTGGGGTGTATTTTATCATCCACATCCATGTTTCCTCAATATTTAATATTATTTCCATCCACCTACAATTTTTTAAATCCAATTTTCCCCTTCGGTGAATTTTTAGTAAAGGATATGAAAGGAATTATTTGTCGTTTTTCGTACGAGGTACTTTTTTGACTTTTCCGACAAAAGTACGAGAAGAATGTTTTTTTAACTTATATGGCATGAATGGATTTATAAAAACATTATTTCCAAGAAGCTTCCTTTAAAAGTTTTCAAGTTTATTTTTAATCAACTTCTTTTAGTTTATAATTGTATGACATGTTAAGAAAAGAAAAGTGTTTTTGAAGAAGAAAGGATATTTTCCTCAAGAATGGAGTTCAAGTGTTTTATCAAAATTATTTTCCATCTAAGATAATATAGGGTTCTGTTTTTATCCCTACTATTACATTGATTTGATTATGTTTTGAGGGAATTATTTTTATGATGTCATTTACCTTATATGATTTGTTTTTTTATGTCATGATGTTTCAAGAATCCCATTTTTGTTACATGTGTTATGCGATGATGTATGATTTATGATTATGTGGCACACAAAAGAAAGGATTCATTATAAGATGGGTGGGACATATATCTCCCTCAAATGCATTGGGTAAAGATTTTATATCTCATGAGATAGACATGGCTGGAACGGTAGGTTATACCGGTTCAGTGAAACATGACTGGAACGAGGGTGACTCGGTTCAGAAAGGGACTCTGTCTACTAAGATAGTCTTGGCAATTAGTCATGACTAACAAGAAATGATGTTCCATGATTATGTGTGCATGCCACAAAGTTTTAAGTTTCATGTTATGATTATGGGGATCTCATTTTCACTTCTATGATTTATTCCATGTTAAGATATTATGATCTCTTTTGCAGGTTATGATTTTCAAAAAGATATGATATGATTTTTATTTCCTTTATTTGCCCTTGCTGAGAATTTGAGCTCACCCATTTATGTTTTCTTTTCCCCAGGATAGGAAGATGGATATTAAGTAGAATATTCTAAAAGGGACCCTAGATATGATGAAATAAATGGGAGACACTGTAGAAGATTTATGAACCAGTTGTTTATGTTTCCCTGTTTATAAAGACACTATACCTATACGGTCCTTTGTGGTTTTGTCATATGTTGTAATAAGTGTGCTTCAATTTTGAAGTATTAACAATGTATGTAAAGTATGGGTCGTTATAGTTGGTATCAGAGGAAAGGTATAGTCAACCTTTGGAAACTAGGATGTGAAAGCCTTAGTAAGAACCCTAAGGATATGTCTAAGCATAGAACACATTCTTAGTGTTTTAGAAATGGCAATTAATAACCTAGGATAAGACCTTAATCATGAAAATTTTATTCTTGAATTATGTGGTTTTCCTATTATAATTAGTGTTTCTCACACTATTCTTCTTGGTTTTAGTCAATGGCTGGAACCAGAAGGAACCGTGTTAATGCGGAATGCGATGGGAAATGCAATGATATTCCCGCTGAGCAACCAAACGATATGGGAGCTGGAATGAAAAATCTTGTAGCCATTCTCATAGAACTTTCTCAAGCTATGAATCATGTAGGACTTCCAAACAAGCAAAGGAAGGAGCAACATTCTGTTGAATCCTTCATGAGGTAGCGTCCACCTTCTTTCAGCGTGTCTACTGATCCATTAGTTGCTGAACAATGGATTAGTACTACTGAAAAGATATTTTCAGTTCTTCAATGTTCTGAACATGATAAAGTCATCCTAGCAGTGTATCGTTTGGAAGGAGATGCTGATCAATGGTGGAATCTTATTAAGAATATGAGGAAAAGGGATGAAATTGAGTCTATGGAATGGGACGAGTTCAAGAACTTATTTTTCAATAAGTACTTCCCTCGTATTCTCCGAACAAAGATGGAGAAAGAGTTTCTTGAATTGAAGAAAAGGGATGATGAATCTATTGGTACCTATGAAGAAAATTTTACAAGACTTGCAAGGTACGCTTCTGGTATTATTATCCAACCTGAGAGTAATATCGATCGATTCTTTAGTGGCTTAAAACCAAGTCTTCGAAGGGCATTAGCCATAAGGGACTTCAATAGCTATGAGGAAATCGTTCGATGTGCTCTCAATGTCGAGATGGAGATTGGAGTAACCCATCAGTCACATGGGTTTGATAAGAAGAGGAAGATGGAATTCAAAGGAAAATCTAAAGAGCACACTGAAAAGAAGATGAGCTTTCCCTTATGCACAAAGTGTGGAAAGAAACATGGAGGGAGTTGTCTTAAAGGGACAAGTAAATGTTTTAAATGTGGAAAGGAAGGTCATCGGGCATTTGAATGCCGCGATAATGGGAATGAAGATGTCTAATGATGCAAACAAAGGAAGGGATACACAGAATAAACCTACTACACTTCAATGTTTCAAGTGCAAGGAGATGGTGCATTATGCCAATCAATGCCCAAATCCAAGGGTTGATGATGATGGTCGACGTCAACAAAATCTTAATGCTAAAGACAAAGGAAAGTCACATGCAATTTCTATCAGCGATGTGGAGTACGATAACGAAGTGGTGAAAGGTACACTTACCATGCACTCTAAAGTAGCAAATGTTTTATTTGATTCTGGATCCACCCACTCTTTTATTTCTGAAAAATTTTCTAAGGGTATCACCGTACTACCTCAACAATTAGATGTTGAGTTAGCTGTGACAACACCTAATGGCACAACAGTCGCATCAAAAGTTTATAATTCTTCTCCGATCGAAGTTTGTGGGAAAGTGCTTCCTGCAAATCTTGTGATCCTTCCTTTAGTGGAATTTGATGTGATTCTTGGCATGGATTGGCTTTCTCTACATGGAGCTCATATCAATTTCCAAAGAAGGGAAGTTACATTTCATATTCTAGATCAATCTACGATCGTCTATCAATGCAAGGATGAACATAACCTTCCAGTGGAAATTTATTCCATCTTATGGGTATTGATTCCACTAAATGAAGGTTATTTATCTCAAATGGTTGGTGAGAAACTCACGATTAAGAATATGCCCATTGTACGGGAGTTTGATGATGTCTTTCCGAAGGAATTACCGGGTCTTCCACCAAATCATGAAGTTGAGTTTTCAATAGAACTCGTACCGGGCGCTTTGCCAATTTCAAAGACACCTTATAGAATGGCCCCAATTGAGTTGCAGGAATTGAAGAAGCAAATCCAAGAGAATCTTGATAAGGGATTCATATGCCCTAGTGCGTCACCTTGGTGAGCACCTGTTCTATTTGTTATGAAGAAAGATGGATCAATGAGACTCTGCATTGATTATCGAGAACATAACAAGATCACTATCAAGAACAAATATCCTCTCCCACGCATTGATGACTTATTTGACCAACTACGCGGAGCTCAATACTTTTCCAAGATTGATCTTTGTTCAGGGTATCATCAATTAAGGGTCAAAAGGGAGGATATACCAAAGACAGCTTTCCGTACAAGGTATGGACACTATGAATTTATAGTGATTCCATTTGGTCTTACTAATGCCCCTGCTATCTTCATGGATCTAATGAATAGAGTCTTTAGAGACTATCTTGATCAATTTGTGGTAGTCTTTATAGACGATATTATTGTCTATTCAAAGGGAAAGGAAGAGCATGAAGATCACTTGAGAATTATATTGAAGACCCTGAGAAAGGATAATCTTTATGCCAAATTTACCAAGTGTGAATTTTGGCTTCAAAAAGTTGCATTTTTGGGTCACATAATCTCAAAAGAGGGGATATCTGTGGATCCAACAAAAACAGAGGTTATCGAAAGATGGTCAAGACCAACAACAGTAACTGAGATCCGGAGTTTTCTTGGTTTGGCTTGATATTATCGACATTTTGTAAAATATTTTTCACGATTATCTAATCCACTCACCAAGTTGACTCGGAATGGAGTTAAGTTTGTCTGGACAGAGGAATGTGAAGAGAATTTCAAGGAGTTGAAAAGAAGGTTATCCAGTGCACCTGTGCTCACACTGCCTTGTAGTGGAGAAAGGTTTGTGATCTACAGTGATGCATCCAAGAAGGGATTGGGGTGTTTTCTTATGCAAAATGATATGGTGATAGCTTATGCCTCACGACAGTTGAAAATCCATGAGCAAAATTACCCAACACATGATTTGGAGTTGGCTGCGGTAATCATTGCATTAATGATTTGGAGGCATTACCTTTATGGTGAAAGGTGTGATATTTATACTGATCATAAAAGTTTAAAATATATTTTCACACAAAAGGAGTTGAATATGCATCAAAGAAGATGGTTGGAGCTGATTAAGGATTACGACTGCTCAATCCATTACCACCCTGGGAAAGCAAACAAGGTGGCAGATGCATTAAGTCGACCAGACCATGCCAGTTTATCCATGATGAGGATCACAAAAGATCCAATATTTATGGATTTACAAAAGATGGATCTTGGAATTATAATGGAAGGGGAAAAATCATATCTTTCTCAAATGAATGTTCAACCATATATACATGTGAAGATTAAAGAGGCACATAAAGAAGATGTCGTGTTACAAAAGAAGGTGAGAAATGTTCCTGAATTCAACCTTGATTGTGATGGGATAATAATGTTCAGGAATCGGGGTTGTGTTCCTCCCATCCCCGAATTAAAGAAGGAGCTGCTGGATGAGGCTCATAGTTCATCATTCTTTATTCATCCTGGAAGCACGAAGATGTATAAGGACCTGAAAGAGTACTTATGGTGGGATGGCATGAAAAGAGATGTTGCTGAATATGTCTCTCGATGCTTGGTTTGTCAACAAGTTAAAGCTAAGAGACAGGAGTCCAAGGGGATGTTACAACCATTACCCATACCCGAATGGAAATGGGAAAACATCACTATGGACTTTGTCACAGGACATCCTAAAACATCCAAAGGCAATAATGCTATTTGGGTCATAGTTGATCGTCTTACAAAGTCTGCACACTTCATTGCTATTAGAGAGGATTTCTCTCTAGATCAGCTTGCTAGGATATACGTAAAGGAAGTGGTAAGATTGCATGGAGTACCACTTTCTATTATATCTGATCGGGATCCGAGATTTACCTCGAAGTTCTGGCGAAGTCTTCAGCATACTCTGGATACAGAGTTGAGTTTCAGCACTGCTTATCATCCCCAGACAGACGGTCAGTCTGAGAGAACAATTTAAACCCTTAAATCTATGTTGAGAGCTTGCTCTATGGATTTCAAAGGAGGTTGGGATCAACACCTACCTTTGGTGGAATTTTCTTATAATAATAGCTTTCACTCTAGTTTTCAGATGGCTCCTTATGAAGCTCTCTATGGAAAGAAATGTAGGTCTCCAACTTGCTGGGATGAAGTTGGGGAAAGAAAGCTATTAGGACCTGATCTTGTTGATGAAATGGCAGAAAAGGTCAGATCTATTCAACAACACATAAGAGCAGCTCAGAGTCGATAGAAAAGTTATGCCGACAACCGAAGAAAAGACCTAGAGTTTGAAGTTGGTGATAAAGTGTTCTTAGGAATATCTCCCTGGAAGAGGGTTGTGAGATTTGGAAAGAAGGGGAAGTTGAGCCCTAGATATATCGGTCCTTTCGAAATACTGGATCGTGTTGGGAAGGTAGATTACCAATTGGCGCTTCCACCGAATCTCTCTAAAGATCACGATGTGTTCCATGTATCTCTCCAGAGAAAGTACATACCAGATCCTTCACATGTACTCAGCTCAGAAGTTGTTCTGCTGGAGCAAGATCTTTCTTATGAAGAACAGCCGATAGAGATTCTGGATCGTAGAGAAAAAGTCCTACGAAACAAGACCACTCGCTTGGTGAAAGTTTTATGGAAGAACCACCAACTTGAAGAAGCTACATGGGAGCTTGAGGATATGATGAGGGAGAAGTATCCTCATCTTTTTGTTACAAAGTGACGAATTTCGAGGGCGAAATTCTTTTTAAGGGGGGTAGAATGTAACACCCGAGATTTTTATGAGTAATATATTGTTTTTATATATCATCAAAGGAATCTTTCACTACACACTTTCTTGGCTTACTTTACACGCAATCGCGACCTTCCTCGATAGCTTGCGTCGTACGCAATACCGAGTTTCACTAAACAACGATATGCTATTAAAATATTATTAAAACTAGCCGTTATGAATAATAATAACCACTTTTTGAAATTTTATAAATTTTATTTTTCAAAATGGACTTCATTTTTGGATTCGGAATACCGAAATTAGCCTAGGGTGAAATTTTGGTATTTTTCTGAAAACATTCAATTTTTGATGAATAGTGAAACCACTAAGTGGTAGGTTAAAAACTGAATTTTTGCATAAAACTTAATTTTATCGCTTCTGTGAATGGAATTTAGAGAATCCGACAGACACGGTTGATATCAGTATGTAAAATGTGGTTCAATGAGATAAAAATAATTTTTTGGTGAATACTAACTTTTTACTTTTTTACCGCGGTTAATAGTAAATAGGGTAACTAAGGGTAAAAATGATATTACTATTACCCTAACACATGTCCTAATTCTATTGGATAAGTTTAATTCGACCAAAAACAAACTTAGGAATAAAATATGACCATTTATGCCCACTTGGGTTAGATTAGGACATTTATTATTAATTTATTTAAAGAAGGGTTAAAATAGTTAAAATCAACGTTTAATAAGTAAATCATTTTTAATATGGGGTTATACATAAGATAAATTCAACTATAAATATTCATTAGAAAGCTAAAACGATTTCCTACATAATGGAATTTTATTTTTAATTTTTAGACATTAAATAATTTAATTTATTTATGACACAATGATGATGCAGTAATTATCTTATTAATGAAATATTGACATAATTGATGGTATATAAACACCAAAATAAATGTAATTTGAGACTTTTTATGAATTCCACTAATTTTTTAGGTTAGTATGATATATTAGTGTTGATATAATAAACTTGGTTCGAACATATAATTCTGTTATGACTTTCACAAAAATCATATATCAAATAGTGTCAAAATTGACACAAAATAGTTTTTAAATCAAATATTATATTACTAATTGTTATTTTATTCCTAAAAATCAGAGGTTCGGCCAAATGACATAGATAAGGATATATATATTAATAATAAACAATTTGGGGTTCGTTTGGCATGTTATAGTAAGTGTATTAACCATATAGTGAAAGAAAACAAAAAGACACGGTAAAAGTTAAATTATTTAACTTAGAGTTAAATCTAATTGATAAGGTTAAAATAATACCCTAAACTTGTCTAAATACTATTGGTTGATATGATTTAGACCCATCCCCACTTTAGCTTTGAAATAAGACCCTTTGGAACCATTATAAACCGATTTTGGCTTTAATATAAAATAATATTTTGAGATATTCCTAAGGTGCCCCTCTCCTCCCTTATAAAAGGGCACCTCCTCCCCCTCCTCCTCACACCAATTTGAGCACTCAAGCTCGGCCGACCCCTGCCATTTTCTCCTCTCCACTTCCCTAGAATAATACTAGAGGTCCTGGTCTTCTTCAAAGACAAATCTTAGTTCCCTAAATGGAGGATTCAAAGAGGCGTTCCAAAGAAGAGGTAATATCCATTACCGATCTTTTCAATTTCTTTCTTCTTCAACTTATTCTTCTTTAGTTGTTTCATGATAAAGTAATAACATCAGTATTACTTACATACTTATATGTTATTATAAATATGAAACAACCCTAATTCACCTTCTAACCATCCTACGAAAAAATGAAATCACCGCGCGTGCGTACGTATGGAATACCGTCTCCACGCCTTGGTGTAATCTATTTTCCACCATCAACTTACAAGGATGGGTATAATGGTGTAATGAGTAAATATTTATGATTATTATAAATTAATATTGATACTGAAATAATATATATATACTCCAATACAGTTCCACGATCATAGGAACGATATCATCACTCGTGCATACGTACGGAATACCGTCTCCACGATGTGATGCGACTAGTTCTACATGATCATCATTACATAGTAATTATATAAATGAATTGAATGAATTGAATGAATAAATATGATATATGTTACACTAATACCATTCTGGATATATGGTATCTATAACCTTAAAAGAAGAATAAGAATTTATTCGGCAAAACACGCATAAGAACAAAAGGCAATAAGGACCCGAGTAACAAGTAACAATGAAATATTACTAAAAAGAAGCTAAGAATATGACCATATATGATATCATATCAATATGTATGATTCTGTAATAAGTCAATAACATTATTTAAACCATTATACAAGAGCTTCGGACACGTATAAATCAAATCGGACATAAGGTAAGGGAAATATCACAATCTCATTTTTATCCGAGATTGTTTATACTTTGGCATTTACTAGGGTGTATTTTATCATCCACATCCATGTTTCCTCAATATGTAATATTATTTCCATCCACCTACAATTGTTTAAATCCAATTTTCCCCTTCCGTGAATTTTTAGTAAAGGATATGAATGGAATCTTTTGTCGTTTTTCATACGAGGTACTTTTTTGACTTTTCCGACAAAAGTATGAGAAGAATGTTTTTTTAACTTATATGGCATGAATGGATTTTTAAAAACATTATTTCCAAGAAGCTTCCTTTACAAGTTTTCAAGTTTATTTTTAATCAACTTCTTTTAGTTTATAATTGTATGACATGTTAAGAAAAGAAAAGTGTTTTTGAAGAAGAAAGGATATTTTCCTCAAGAATGGAGTTCAAGTGTTTTATCAAAATTATTTTCCATCTAAGATAATATAGTTTTCTGTTTTTATCCCTATTATTACATTAATTTGATTATGTTTTGAGGGAATTATTTTTATGAAGTCATTTACCTTATATGATTTGTTTTATGATGTCATGATGTTTCAAGAATTCCATTTTTGTTACATGTGTTATGCGATGATGTATGATTTATGATTATGTGGAACACATAAGAAAGGATTCATTATAAGATGGGTGGGACCTATATCTCCCTCCAATTCATTGGGTAAAGATTTTATATCTCATGAGATAGACATGGATGGAACGGTAGGTTATACCGGTTCAGTGAAACAGGACTGGAACGAGGGTGACTCGGTTCAGAAAGGGACTCTGTCCACTAAGATAGTCTTGGCAATGAGTCACGACAAACAAGAAATGATGTTCCATGATTATGTGTGCATGCCACAGAGTTTCAAGTTTCATGTTATGATTATGGGGATCTCATTTTCACTTCTATGATTTATTCCATGTTAAGATATTATGATCTCTTTTGCAGGTTATGATTTTCAAAAAGATATGATATGATTTTTATTTCCTTTGTTTGACCTTGCTGAGAATTTGAGCTCACCCTTTTATGTTTTCTTTTCCCCAGGTCAGGAAGATGGATATTAAGTAGAATATTCTAAAAGGGACCCTAGATATGATGAAATAAATGCGAGACACTGTAGAAGATTTATGAACCAGTTGTTTATGTTTCCCAGTTTCTAAAGACACTATACCTATACGTTCCTTTGTGGTTTTGTCATATGTTGTAATAAGTGTGCTTCAATTTTGAAGTATTAACAATGTATGTAAAGTATGGGTCGTTATACTCCCCATGCAATGAACCATCAATGAAAAGTTCCTACTTATTCTATTCCCGGCTCAAGAGGAGGTCCTCCCAACTTGAGTAACAAATAGAGCATAGGTCATCTCGACTTTTTTGTCACTCAGTACAGAAGTCCTACCCATTCCAAGGTTTTCTAGTGTTGAGGTACTATCTACAATATCAGTAGAAAACATGGATGCCATCCCCATGTTCATACCACTGGCTCAAACGGAGGTCCTCCCCACGCATGCATCGACCAACATGGTGGTCCTCCCAATTCCCATTTGGATTAGTTCAATGTTTCTCCTCACACTCTATATTGATAGTATGGAGGTACTCTCTATTCAATCATTTCCAACAAACATGGAGGTCCTCCCTATGTTCTTACTAGTCAAAGTGGAGGTCCTCCACAATCCCAAAGTACTCAAAGTGGAGTTCCTCCCCGCATCAATGAAAATTGACACAGAGGTTGTCCCTGTGTCCCAACAAATCAAAGAGGATGTTCTCCCCATGTTATCAACCACTAGAATGAAGGACCTCCCCATGATGAAGAACTTACCTACCCTAAATAACTATATAATGGAAGAAGGGAGATCCTACGCCATCTAAGGAAAAATATTAGGAAGAACCAAGTAATTATGAGTCTTGTTCACTTATCTGATTCCAAAGAAGAGTGTGATTTAGTGATGAAACCTTAACCCAATTCATCTACATCAGAGTATGGGGAAGGATAAAAAAAAGTGAAGTTCTTCATCCTAGAAGGTGAGATTTATATAATTCAAAAATACCTCCATAGATATATGCAGGTGGAGGGATACTTGGATCCCTTCTAGGGGATCGTGATGCATTCATCTCTATCATCTACAATTTAACTCTCTACCTATACCCTAGACTTGAGAGAGTTATTATAGAATTGGATAGATAAAGAATACCCAATTGAGTCACCACCTAGAACCACTATGCTCGCACATGAGGTAGTGGTGAACACCCATTCCTATAGATACATAATGATATAATTGGTATTACCCTTGAGAGATAACCCAACATTAAGAAAATAGTCGAATCATGTAGCAACTCCTCCATTGTTTGACTAGCCACCACACTAATCCACATCAGTTAAACCACCATTGTTTCATCCAAACCTGATTAACTCATGGTATAATGAAGACAATGGTACCTCTTTTGATAAAGAAAGCATGTGGGATACTATGGATATTGATTAGTTTTTTTTGAAAAGACAGATTCATTAATGTCAAAGTTCAGTGAATGTACATCACAAATCCATGAAGGGAAATGGTCCAGCCAGAGATGGTTAACATCATAGGGGCATGATGCCACCAACTGATGGGAATCATTGTTTCCTTCCCTTTTAGTAAAGGAGAATGTTCAGATTGAGATTCCTTGACAGATAGAAAGGATTCTCCGGATGAGGGATCCAAAAGACTGGAGGACGCCGTCGTTGAAATTGATAGCATTGATAATGGTTAGACAGCCTGATTTGAGGTTGATTTTATCCCATCTTTGATCCTTAAAAAGCATCATACCTGCAAGGATGGCAGTAGCCTTGGCCACCACAAGTTCCCAAAAAGCCAAGTGTGATTCATGTTTGGCCGCAACGACATGCCCCTGATGATTCCGGGCTAGGATGCCGAGGGAGAGAGACCCATCCTTTGGGAGAGATGAATCCACATTAATCTTAAGAATCCCCTCACTTGGAGGACACCCGTGGGAGGGAAAAGAAGGGGTTCCTAAGGTAATTTGTTGACCATTGTGGTGCTTCCAGCCCTCAATCCACGAAAAGGCCCGTTCAATTCAGAATTCGGGGGTTCTGTGAACTTGGATGAAGACTGCCTCATTGTGATGAACCCAAATGATCCAAGCCAGGGTGAAAAATGGACCCGAATTAGCCGAATATAAGGAGGAGCACCATCGCATCAGAAATGATGGGAGGTTAGAGGCCATGGCTAGTGAAGTGTCTGAAGAAGAGCCCCATTTGTTGCAAATTTCCTTAGCCCCTGGGCACTAGATGATGACATGAAAAAGAGATTCTTGGATGTTTGGGCAGAAAGGGCATGAATATTCACTGGAAATATGAAGGGAGGCAAGAAGGCTCATGGTAGGAAAGGTGACCATGCACACCTACCACCAAAAGTGGTAGGGTTTTTGGGGGATGTTGAGTTTCCAAATTGACATCTAGGGTCCCCATCCCAATATACTGATTGGTTACCAATGGCTAGCCGGTATCCGAACTTCACTGTGTAGGCTCCGGACAGGTCGTTGATCCAAAATATATGGTCGGGTCCTGCATCTGGCACCCAGGGGGTACTCAGTATAATTATTTTTTCTCTTTCATTAAAACATATCTGAATCTTATCCAGACATCATCCAGGACCCTGATCAGAAACGAGGCACCTGACAGTGGCATCTTCAAACCCTAGTAAGGCAGGGGATGAGGCCCGTACACCTTCTTCATCAATCAGCCATGGATCGGTCCAAATGTTAACAGCTTGTCCATTCTCAATCCTCCACCTCATCCCTTTTTCTAGGAGACTTCGGGCCCCCAAAATGCTTCTCCAAAGGAAGCTTGGATGGGGGCCAAGAGAGGAGACATCGATGTCCTTGTGGGTAAACTACTTAGCTCGAAGTACGTGTGCATATATAGATGTTGTGCGGTTAATTAGGCACCAACCTTGCTTATCCAACAGTGTGTCATTGAATTGAAAGAGATTCCAGAATCCAATACCTCCCTCAGAGATGGGTTTGCACTGTTTTTCCCATTCAATCCAGTGGGTTCTATTCTTTCCATCATTCTTCCCCCACCAGAAGTTGGTTGTGCGTGTGTGGATCAGGTTGACAACAGATGCCAGAATCTTAAACAGGGACATAAAATTGATGGGGATAGACTGGATGACGGATTTAATGAGGATCTCCTTATCGGATTTAGAAATTTTTTTCGAGGTCCAGACTTCAATTTTCTTCTCAATTCTGTCCAACAAGGATGCAAAGATTTCTTTTTTGGAGAGGTCAATAACCATGGGGAGCCCGAGGTACTTCTGGTGTTTCTCGGCCAAATGGATGCCTGCATATTCAAAGTGTTCTTCTTTCTTGTAAGGAGGTACCCTTGCGCTAAAGGATATTTCTGACTTTTTTTGATTGATTAACTGACCAGACGCCCTCTTGTACTGTAGGATCGCATGGATGATTACCTGGAATTCATTAGTGGTTGCTCTGGAGAAAAGGAGGCAGTCATCGGTGAAGAAATGATGCAAAATCGGTGGACTTACACAGCACACCTTTTCCCCATGTAAAGAGTTAGAGGATGCAGCCCTGGAAATGAGGATAGAAAAAACATCAGCCACGAAGATAAAGAGAAATGGGGAGAGAGGATCTCCTTGTTGAAGGCCCTGGGATAGGGTGAATCCTCGGGTGAGCTCCCCATTGACCTAGATTCGGAAATAGATGGTCAAGTCACAATGCATGACCATATCTACCCATTTAGAACAGAAACCCATTTTCAGCATTACGACTCTGAGGAAGTTCCATTCCACTTTATAATAGGCCTTAGTCATATCCAGTTTCAAATCCATGGCTCTTCTTTTTGCAGTGGAGCCTGTTTCCATGGAGAGGAACACTTCATGGGACACAATTTCTTTATCAGTGATCAGTCTCTTGGCCATGAAGGCACCCTAGTTTTCCGAGATGATGTCAGGTAACCAAGGGCGCAACCAATTAACTAAGATCTTTGAGAAATTTTTTTAAGAGACATTGCATTGGCTGATAGGTCTAATGTCAGGGACCGCCATAGGTTTCATTATTTTGGGAATGAGGACAAGGACAATTTCATTGATAGTGGACATGCTTGTTTTCCCAGCCCAAATATTCCTCATCAAATTGAAGATGTCAGGACTGATAATGTGCCAGTTTTGTTTGAAGAAGAGGGCGTGGAAACCGTCCAGGATCGGGGTCTTAGTGGGGTGGATATGTTTTAGAGCCAGACGTACCTCCGTATCGGTCACATCTTTAGTAAGTTGCCGATTGATCTCATCGGTGATCACAATTCTAATTCAATCCTCTACATCAGAATAAATGAGAGGATTTCTTGCATAGAAGAGGTTCTAGAAATAACAGGTCAAAGCTTCATGGATTTTATCGGTGTCAGAGAATTTTCTCCCATCTGGTTGAGAGATGCATGTAACAGAATTCCACTGCTGTCTGGCTGATGCTTTCTGGTGAAAATATTATATATTAGCGTCCCCTTCGGTAATATGGGTGTCTCGTGCCCGTATAGCCCCGAAGGATTCCTTGACGCGTAGGGCCGCATCCAGATCTTTTTGAGTGGCACTGGTAAAAGAGAGATTGCAGTTAGATGGGGGTTTCTTGAGTAGGTTATTCAGTTTCCTTTCAAATAAAACACAGTGCCTATCGGGATGGTGGAATTTCTTATCGCTCTATGACCTCAGGTCAGATGAGACATATTTGAGATTGAGTCCAACTTCTGCGTGATTACTCTTCCAGCTTGATCGGATAACATATTTTCATTCCTGTTCTTTTGACCAGAAGATTTAAAATCTGAAGGGTCTACTGGAATACCAGTTTTCTTCACCTTGACTGCAATCAATGACAATTGGGCAGTGGTCTGAGTAGTTGAGCATTAGGTGGCCGATGTGGAACATACAGAAGATAGTTTTCCAATATGTTGATCCCAGAAATCTATCAAGTTGTTTGGTGATGTGGGTTCCAACTGTATTACCCTGGAACCATGTGAGAGGATTACCCACGTAACCCAGATCGACCAGGTCCTCCCCAGAGACCGCATCCTTAATATTTGACATCGAAGAATATGTTTGGACTGTTCCACCTCTATTTTCCTAATGAAACATAATCCCATTGAAGTCCCCTCTGAAGAGAATAGGGATTAGAAGGTCATGATGTAGCTTAGAGAGAAGATCCCATGATTTCTACTTCTCGTTATGGGATGGCCAACCATAGAATCCCATGAAAGTCCATGGCGGGGTGTGGTTCGCATGAATGGTTGAATCCATATGGTGAGAGGAGAAGGAAAAGATCTCATTATCGGCTAAATCCTTACATAGGATACAGATTTCCCTAGAGTGGTCTTGTCGGGAGACCGGGAGGCAGGCTTGGAAGCCGCATTTCAGAGCAATGCTTGTGGTGTCCTTGTTTTGTGATATGGTTTCAGACAAGAAAACCATATCAGGGAAACATTGGGTTCAATTGTGTTGGATCATGTGAACCGTTCATGGGTTTCCAAGACCACGACAGTTCCATCATAATATGATTATTAATATCGGAAAGGCTGGGTGTTACCCGCCTCCACCTTTGAGTCCTCTGAACTTGTTTTTTCCACCCGTTATTTTTCATCTTTTAGGGGAGTCCCCCACTGACAGGCTTGTTTCAATTCATCTTTTCAGTCCCCTGGGTTTAGGGTCTCCCAGTTTTCAATCTCTTTCTTCTCGTTACACCCTTTTCCAAGTTCGACGGGTGATTGGGCCTAGTGGTGAAGTTCCTTTCTTTCCATCTTTATCCAGTGTTAGGATGTCTGGCATGGTCATTTATGGATTAGGGTCGGGATCTGGTGGTTCAGTGTGCGTCTTCTTTGGTCTCAATCTTTTCTCTGGAAGATCTTTTGGTGTATTCACTGGCTCTGAAAAAGTTGATACGGTGTCCTTCCGGGGGGGAGGATAAATGCAGTTTTTCCCCTGATTTTTGATCTCTCTTTAGGGAATTATGGTCGTCCAAGCATGATAATTTTTCCATGTTCAGTATCCGCATGTCTTGTGTGGTCCAATGTGAGACATTCGCGGTCCATTTGTTTTTCTGAATCAGGGATGAAGGCATATCTAGTCATTTTGGCTCGGAGCCATGAGCCATTATGTAGAATGATATTACTTGATCCATTCTCTTGATTTGAGACACACACTCTTTCCAGATGGTCGAGACGTCCACAAAAGAATCATAAGATTGGGAGTTTCTCGAATTCTAATGAAATTCAGTTGTTTGCGTCATCGAGTTTCAGAAAAATTCCCCTTATTAGTGGCTTTGAAACTTCAATACTGGCTCTAATCCGAACCTTAGGTCCCCATTGGATAGGGTCCAAGCAGTCCTATTCAATGAATTGGCCAATGTAATCCCCAATTTATCTCATAACACGTTCCATTCATAGAAGAAGAGGGATTCCTTTGATACATATACAGAAGGGGGAACGGGTGATCTTAATGTACTAGATATCATCCCCCCTTTGAATTATTCCATGAAGAGGAGTTAGTTATCGAAGGGCCACAACATACCATGAAGGATTTTATATCTATCTCTCTCATTGATGAACTCGAAGACAATGCGATTGTTTCCTGCTTCTCGAATGGCCACTCAAGTTTCCAATTTCCAAAGATTTTGGAGGGTATTTTTGAGTTCCCTCTGGTTGACTGAGATATTTTCCACAAACTTCCCAACAACCAGTAGAGTCATGAATTTTTTCAAGAGTGTATCTTCATTTCTCTGATCCTAGATAGTCACTTTCTCTTCTTCCATCAGGGACATCCTCTTCCATAGGTTCACTAAATCCGCCTCCATTGATCAGGTCACGTGGGATGGGGAACCACTCCAAATAAAATCCCAGTGTTCTGCACTCCTTGGGTCGGCAAGAGGTTGTCAGTTGTACCAACTAACCGGGAACCACGTAAATTCCCCCCCTCTCTTCTGGGGAACCACAAAAAAACTTCATAACATGTGCCTGGGCAGAAAGAAAAAAACCTAGGCCTAGAACAGCCCAAAAAAATTCCTAACAAGGCTCATTCTAGCAAAAGGCCCCCGGACAAGACACCACAGTCTGTGGCCTCCTTCCGCGAAGAGGCTTTGCGGGCAAAGCCTTCACGGAAAAGCCTCCACAAAGAGTCTTCACGGTAAGTCCTTCTGTGAAATCCCCTCACTCATAGCATGATCTCTCCACATTATCCTAGAGTCACTCATTGAGGAGTATGTTACATCCTTCCACTGAACTTTCTAGATGATGCATTTTTTCCTCTATGACCATCAGTTAGTCTACTTAAAAATTCAAGAGAATTTAAAGGAAATCGACCAGCAATGTTGTAGAGTTGAGTTGACATCACTCCCATTGGATCATCAACCTATGTAAATGGAAGAAAAACAAGAACCTCTAATAGATATGTGTTAAGAGTTTGATAGTGCTTTGTAGAATCATGGAAGAGGCATCTTTGCAGGTGCTAATCCAGGGCTTGGGATAGTATGTTGATATCTAATTTAGCCATATATTGAGTAATTCATATCTACCTAGTGATATTGATGATATTACTCTATGTATTTAAAGGTTAATATGGTTTTCCCCAATATATATAAGGACAGAGAATCAAATTCAGGGTCTAACAGAGAGAATCCTCCCCTTAGGGAAACACAATACCAGGTGGACCCTCATATAGGTGTCCACACTCACCTAAAAAGGTAGAAAATCAGCCTTAGAGAAAACTCCATTCCATTGCCTGATGATCAAATATATCAACATTGGTAAGGAACAACTTGAGACCTCCAATCCGGCTAACATTGAAAAAAATAGAGGCCAGTCCCGCTGTTACCGCCTTGCTACAACAAGTCACAGTTTAGAAGAGGATCAACAATGATCTCCTTGCTGAGCGACACCCAGATTATGGAACTCCTCATTAGGACCTTGTTCATCCTCCACTAAGGCAGAAAGAGAACCCACAAGTTCTTATCATACTTTTTCATCCAATTGAGCCTGGAAATCCCAGGCCTCCTGATAGAGTAGAGGCAGGAGCATATGTAAAATGGCCATTGTATGTGTCGTCTAATCCACCCGATAATCATGAAAGATTAATCCTCTATATGAGTCATCGAGCTTGTCTACAGGTTTGACAATCCATATAATGAATTAGTGGTCAAGGATACTATTTAATATTGGACCCCCACCTAGATGATATAACCACTCTCTCCACTAAACTTCAATCCCTAGAGACATGACATGTGTAAATCACACCTTATGTAAATCCATACCCAGCATGGGTTGATAACATGAGAGAACCCCTATAGTTTAGGAATCCTAACTTCACCGCCTTAAATGGGATGAGAAACCTGATGCAGCTTCTGGTCCACTTTATCACTTGGTGGTGGCCCATGTTGGGAATCGCAAAGTAGCATGATGGATCCAAGATTGAATGTTTTGTGAAGAAATTGGAGGGGTATATTTTCTACTTGTACAACTAGTTACCCATTGCGTGCATCGCTATTTAGGATGACTTTCGTATGGATTTTTTCTATCAGTTCATACCCACCACATCCAAGATAGTTGTTTTTGTCCTCTTAACGTGTAAATAATTGGATGATGAATTTGTCACAGACTATATCTCCTGGTGGAAGGGCCTCACGTATTCACTAGATATTTTAGCGACCTTGCAGAAACTACTGATGATGTGCATGCGGAACATCAAGAATGAGATATTCCATAACCTCTTCAATGAAAACATCCCAGGTGGATTTTGGAATTTCACTGACAAAGCCAAGTGCTTTTAGGAATCCTTTTAGCAAGAAAAGTTGTAACATCCATATCCTATTCCATCCCTAGCAAGAAGAGACTCTAAGGAAGAGACTGCTGCTGTAGTACATCTGGAATCCCCAAAACCACTGGATTTGTTACTAGTAGAGACTCACCGAGAGCAACCCCATTGGTTGCAGTAGCCTCATCCATCTCAACCTCACCCAAGGTTGAATCGGTAGGTAACTCCTCATTAAGAACCCCCACCTAGATGAGATAATGTGGCTCCATTACCTCATCATAATCTATCCAATCATCAAGGAAAATATACAACGATTCCCTTACAACACAAGAGAAAAATCATACACTCCATTAAGTATAGAGGTGTTCCCGTTTATTTCCACAGAGCATTCGATTAGGGGATTATAAAACTACTAGAGTGAAAGAGGCCCCATGCAGCCGAGCTCACTGATCTCCCTAACCACCTACATAAACATAGAATCCTTGAATATACCATTAGGTAATTAAATTTTCTAAAATATTGAATGTAGGACCATGTGGATAATTGTTTGTTCATGATGAGCCATGTACCGACACAGGTGGAACACATATCCACTGATCCTGGCAGTGACTGCGAAGGTTCCAGTGAATCGCAATAGATTTACGACCATGAGACATAGAAGTATGATGAATGATTTGACTGTAGATTAGTCACTCATGAAAACAATATCATCCCCAACCATATAAGATAGTCCAAACCTCCGGAATCTACTACCACATATTCAAATACTTCTTTTTTATAGACATCATATCCTTCCATGTCTTTTTAAGAGTAGATGTTGATGACTCAAGGGAAAGCAAAGTCTCCATCTAGTGTCGAATCCTTCCTACACCCTCAATGACTTCATGCCTCCAGAGATGGGAATCTCACTCGTGGTCTACATAGTATCGGAAGACTCTTACTCTAATGATAACCAAGAGTATGCCTCTATGAATATTGTCAAGTTGGGTGATCTATTGAGAGTCTCTTATGATGAGGAATATCAAGAAATACTTACACTTGTCCCCTTCTGATTATATTGAATAAGATGTAGAGGACATGCATATTGACCTAATGATCAGGCTAGTTATTAAATAAATTGAATGAATTCTACCGATACTGGGCAGATGGTTCTACATAGATCTCATTAGGAATAGTCTTCATAGGCCACACCATCAGACTTTCCACCATATTTAACCATGCTAATTGATCAGGAAACAAAGTTGTGATCGCACTATGATTGGACTTGTCCAGATAAAGTCAGGGCACAACTAGCTGACATACATCTGTTAGTGGTTCTAGGTGAGTTGTTTGATAAGAGGAATCAAATTTCTTACATTGAAAAAAATACAGTGGTTCATCCATCAGTTCCCATTCTTCCTCTTGCCAAAGTGTATCCACATATGGAAAACATTTGTGTTTGGAATAGAATTATGATGTGATAAAGCACCTCACCAACAATTATACAAAGATCTCTATCCTCAAGGCCCTCCACCTATCAAAAGGAATGAGTGAGGATCTAAAATATTCCATTAAAATCCATCTCTTTTTTTGAAAGAGTGGTAGCATCTACTGACACCTTCCATGCAGAGAAGGTCGAGAAAGAAGAATTCCAAGCTACAATCTCATTATCTGGAGATGATTAGGTATCCCTCATATATGGTCACCTTTGTTTGATGTACATCATAGAATAGTTCAATTGCATTGAGATTAGCCACTATCCAATGCATTTTGGTTTCTAGATCAATCTCATCCTAACCCGAAAACTACATAGGCTAGGGATGACTAAAGAAGATCTGAGTCCCAATGACCTGAAAATTCAGGGTTATGATAGGATCGAGTAAATACCATGTGGTAGAATCTATTTGAATACCCAATTTGGTGGATTTCAAGAAAACATTGAGTTAATGTTTTTATCACAATATACTACCTATAAAACACTAATGGGTAGGCCTTGGATCCATCTACATGCATTAGTTCCCTTCTCGTATCACCAATTCCTAAAGTACTTTCTCAATGGTCAAGTAGGAGTGCTCTAAAGTGATGTGTCCCCCTTCAAATCATGTGAATCATGTCATCTGGATTCTAGATATTTTAAGAAAAATTAAAATGAAGTTTAAACCAATGATGTTGAAAAAACCACCATGAAGTCCATCCGATGGATAGATTTCGGCAATGCTTTCATCTTCCCGATTCACTGGTTGGAAGCCACAGCACCAAATTTAGGAAATTGATTTGAAATTTTTGAGAGAAAGGGGAGTCATGTACCAATGTACAAGTAACTCTAAAATATTACCTCATACTTCTAAATAGTCAAGGCCCAGGTTATACTAGAAAACCCTACCCTTGTAAGGTATCGATATGCTCACTCCATGACTACCGATGTACGTCATACTCGCCTATTTTTCTGAGTCAAGTTTAACTGAAAAAATAAAAAAATATCATATCTTTGACAACAAGAATGGACCCCATGGTCGAAGTCTTAACGAAATTGGTTTGGCAGCCTCTATCACTATGGTTTCATCAAAGCTAGAGTGCCCAAGCAACATTTTCATATCCACTAGGTCATGCACTAGTGTTCCCCTAGAATCAATCGACCTAAATAACCCATCAACTCCCACTAATTATATTACATTATATCATTACATGGATTTTTAAATGGATTCAACCACATTTGAAGAGGGCATATCCACCACCATCAATGAGTTTGTTCAGGTGGACCTTGGTACTGAGACAGATCTGAGGCCAACACTGATCTGTGCATCCATGCCTCTAGGGGACGAACAATGAGATGAAGACTTCCAAAAGAATCATAATGATGTATTTTCTTAGATTTATTAGAATATTCTAGGAATATACCCTTAGGTCATTATTCATTATCGTGGTCTCTTAGTGAGTCATCACAGGTTCAAGAAGCCACCCTTGAAAACTCACCCTTCTCATGGTGCCATGGCCAAGGCCGAAGTTGATAATATCGTCAATCCCAACATTTTCAAGGTAGTTTAGTACCACAAGTGTATAACCAACATAATTACAATTATGATGAATAATGGTAAGGTCAGAGTCATTATCGACTTCTAGAAGTAGAAATTTCATTACCAGAAGGATTATTTTCCCCTTTCGTTGACAAAACTATTGATTGATTCCATAGTTGGGTTCCATGATCACTCTTACATGGATGGATACTCTAGATACAACTATATCTAGATGACACCAAAAGATGAAGAGACTACCACCATTAGAGCCCCTCAATATATATTCTACTACCAATAAATTCCCTTTGGTTTGAAGAATATTGGAGCCCTTATCAGTGATACATGAATCACATATTCAAACCGATCCTAGGGACACTAGTGGAATGCTATGTGGAAAATTTGGTGGTCAAATCCCACCTGTTTTAGGACCATATCATAGACATAGATAATGTTTTTTTGCTTCCTCCATTTGTGAAATTTGATGATGAATCCCATGAAGTATGTATTTGGGGTTACCTCTGGAATGTTTCTTGGATTCTTTTTCAGATGCAGAGGCATTGAAATCAATCCAAAGTAGATCAAAGTCATCTTCCAGATGTCTCCTCCAAGAAACCCTTGAGTTCTCCAAGGTTCCAAGGCCAATAAGCCTAAATGCACCGATTAATTGTGAATTAGGCCTGAATGGGTAATCCATTTACCAATCTCATGAGGAAAGCTACCATCTTCTAGTGGGACAAAAATTTCCAAGCCGCATTTGATGAAATCAAGTAGTATGTAATACACCCTCTGGTTCTAATGCCACCTATCTTGGGTAAGCCTGTAGTCATATATGTGATCTCCATGGAATGATCCATCGATTCCCTTATCACCCAGAATAACCAAAATGGTATACAGAACAATTTATACTATTGTGAATACCGAGTCCATATAGTCTCTCATCGAGAAGAGATTCCTTACACCAGTTTTCATAGTACTTAAGTTGTGGCATTATTTTCATCATCACAATATAAAATTTATTTCCCATGTGAATACGCTAAAATATATCATGAATGACTTGATGTTGATAGGATAAGTAGCATAATGGGTAGTGATCCTTCAGTAGTTAGAAATTATATTTATAATACAGAAGGTCTTCAAGGGTCATGCACTGGTAGAATTTCTAGATTCCCATTGGAAAGCAGCCTCAGGATGTCAATTTCATAGATTATTCCATACTTTTAGTGGACAAAGCTATTCCATGTTGGTAGATGAAATTAAATGGTGCCTCTTAAATCCCAACCGGTCAGAGCCTCAATGATCCCAAACTCAACAGAGTAGGCTTGGGGATTTTCATCATCACCCATATATGGGTCGTTCTACCTTACTCACTCCAGCTATTAGAAGGCTACACCAACAACAAGGCGTAGTATCAAGCCCTCATTAATGGTCTTGATATAGCTCTTGAGATAAATGTTCCACACTTTAACATGAAGGGAGATTCTATGCTAGCCATCAAAGAAATCAATGGTTATTACATCATCAGGAATTCCGAGCTTATTCCCTTACTGGAGTGACCATTCCAGCTAATGTCCTACTAACCTTATCCACCATACGTGAATCATGTTCCCCAGTAATATAATGGTTGTGGTGATACCTTGTCCATCATATCTTCTTCACATATAGAGCTTGAAAATGATGATCTATTAACCCATGTGTTGTACTCAAGTGTCCTCACTCTCATCATTATAGATGGTGATGATAGATAGAAGGTAAACTACATGACCAACGATGGTTCCACATCAGGACCTACAGATCCCCCGCAATATAATAAACCTCTTATTGGACAACTAATTTCATAGAGAATATCCAAAAGGGAACTCTCCCTCTATACAGAACTAAACATGAACAAATCTGTCAGTGCACAACATTGTTCACCCTCCATAGTGGGCCTATCCTCTAGTAGACTCTATATAGATTTGTGTTTGATCGAGTTATCATATATTTCATACAATTCGGAGAGATTACCTAGGCCATGTAAGAATTTCATGTCTGGTCTTGTGGTTCCCATCAGCCATGGATGAAGCCCTCCCACCATATTCCATGACTACATCCAGTTCACCAAGAGGTTTTACACATGTCATATTCATGTAAAATTTCTTCGTTGACCACTAAATCCTCTCTATACTTTCATGTACTCTTTTCCCTTTTTAGTATGGGGACTCTATGTTGTCGGACTATATTAAATAGTGACAGATCTCTAGGGAAGGTTCATTCTGGCCAAAATAGATTTCTTTTCCATGTGGATAGAAGTGATCCCAATTAAGGAAATTAAATCCCGATCAGTGGTAAAATTAATGAGTTCCCATATCATTCATTGATTCAGAGTCCCTCATGGAATTCTCATAGACAAGGACACCAAATTATTATATTCTGAGATGGATAAGATTTCCACCAAGTACACCATCCAGTCCAACCATTCTTCTTAGTACCTTGTGCTAGAAAACAGAAAAATTGAGCTATTGAAAAAAACTATCTATAACATTGTGAAGAATATGGTGGGCCAGAACAAAAATATTTGTTTGGACAATCTCCCCAATTATCTATAGTCTAACTAGATGACGACTCCAAATTAAAACTAGGTGACTCCAAATTCCCTAATGTATGAAATAGAGGCAGTCCTGCCCATCGAGATTATGTTTTCATTACTCCGAACATCTTTCTATGACCAGTTTATTCCCGAAATAACGAAAGAAGTCCGTCTAGATGAGTTGGAATCCCTTGAAGAGAATATAATTTAGGCCATACATAATTTAGTGATGAAAACATTAATAAACAGATCATTCAAATTGAAAGTTTTCCTCCCATATTTCCCCCTAGGGTGACACAATATTTTCTCTCAGAATGCCAGTAATACCCGATAGAAAGAAATTAAAGTCCATTAATCATGAATTTAAGCTGTGTGAGGTTTTCCTTGGGAGTGTATGGCATGATGAGAGCATCCTTAGCCCTCATTCATGTCATGTTATAGCTGTTTCTCCATGCATATCCTTTTCAGAACAATTTTCTCCCAACATCATTGTTGTATGATGTAAAACTGCATTACAATTATTATCCTAGTCACAGAAAAATGAAATTCATAGAAACCAATGTTCTTACCACATAAAGTTAAACTATATGGATAAATATTATCACATGACCTTAAAACCACGAAATTTACATTTGGGTTGCATTATGTTAAACTTTGTACCCATTATTTTTCTAGCTACATGATGATAAACATCCCAACATCCCAATATCCTCACTTGAGATAATGTCCCCCTCAACATCAGTCATATATCATTCCATTTTCAATAACTATGTATGGATGGATTCCTATCCACACAATATATGTATCAATGGATATGTTTTACATATTTGACCATCCATCCAAAAATCATTAAAAATGATCCCTCCCTCTGTACATATCAGAGCTACATATGGGATTATTCCTTCAAGAACTATTTGTGTCTTGATTCCCATCCTTATGAGATACATAGAAACTCCAAAACATTTTTTCATTGAGCCCATTCACAAATTCATCTTTGCATTATCCCTCTGGTATTAGAATAGTCCAAGAATCATGACATTAAAATATATGAAAACCTCTTCATGAATGAGTACATTGTTTTTGGGCTTCCCTGGTCCACATTCACATCGAGGTTGTTATCCCACCACATTTTTCATATTACCTTTATATTTCTCTCCCCATGGCCCAAACTCTGTGACCTTAAACTGAGATATGATCATCCATGCAACATGACCTTAAACTATTTAAACCATGTCGAAGCATCATGAATTTAAACTGTATGTGATAATCTCCTAGGAATATGTTATTTGGTGTTCGACCTCCTAGGTCCTCATTCACATCGGGTCTATCAGGATTCTATGTGATACATTTTCATTTGGAATATTCTCCCACCATGGTACAAAATATTTGACCATAAAATATGATTACTCATCTTCAATACATGATGTTAAACTATGATCATACCCTAAGAAAGCTCTATTTTCATCATGATAATTGTGGGATGCTTCAGTACCCTCATTAGAGAGGATTTCCCCATCAGCATGGGTCTCCCAACATTCCTTGTTCAAGAACTATGGGTGGCTTGATTCCTATATTTATGGGATACATATAGATGCCATTAATCTTCATCTCTTGGACCAAATGCATGTTTATCAAAATTTTCCAACCTTGTCTGCAGTCTATGGTCTAAACCATATGACCTTAAACTGTGCACGACTAGCGTCAGGTTTTCATCATGTTATGTGAATCCACCTTGGTTTTTTTACATTATTTTTAACCCATACTCTGTACAAAAATCCTTGAAATACATTTTTATCCATGATCCAAAAAATATAACCATAAACTACAAGCTGATGGTCCAGGAAACATGACCTTAAACTATTTACGACAAGTCCAAGCATTATGACTTTAAACTACATGCGAGTTTATCTTCTGATTATGTTGTGTGGTGTTATACCTCCTTGATCTTCATTCTTATTTGTTTTGTCATGACATATCACTGCACATATCTATTTTAGACATTCTTATTTGGTCTCAGAAACATGACCCTAAAATATTTTTATTAAGTCCAAGCATTAAGACCTTAAACTATTTGTAGCCCCTATAGTATGAGTTGTACGACTTTAAAATACATATCCAGACATCCTTAATACATGACATTAAAATGTGATTCCACCACATTTTCAACCAGGATGCTTTAGATTCTCTCATCATAGAAGATCATATTTACCGACATTGGTCTTCCCCATGCCATGTTCTAGAACTACGTATGGCTTGATTCCCATCCTCATGAGATACTTAGTGACACCCAAACACTAGGTGTTTGGGATCAACCGCAAGTTTATTAACCTTTTTGCCCCCCAGCCTCAGTTACAGTCTAGAAAGTATGACCTTAAACTATATTTAGTTCATCTTAAGGTTGGTATATGGTATGTCAGTCACCTATGATCCATTCAAATCAGTTTTTACCACTTTTTTATCATATATATACCCTTATAGAGTGAACGTTTCTCTTATATTCCAAGCAAAATTACTTTAATTTTTTTATGGTTCACACCATACAACCATAAAATAAGTGTGTTTGACTCCGATATAGTCCACAAAATATGACCTTAAACTATTTTTAAGACCTTTTTTTGAATTTCTACTTTCGGATATGCCCCATTCCACACTTCGAACCTTCCTTGGTTCTAGTTTCCATCATCTTTCAAATATAGAAGAACCACCTAAGGGAGATAGTCTCATGACCATTTGACTCGCATCCCGTTTTAGTCCAACACCACAATGAATATATTGTTGAAAACAACAGATCATGTGTTTCGAACTGGTCAACAGTTGATCCTAGGTTTGCTCGCCCCATGCATGACTTGTATGGTTGTGGTCCCTATGTTGTGAACATGGTTAATAATCAAATCCATACATACCTATCACTACATTATCAATATCTTGAAAGTCTCAACATACCTCTCTTCCACTACCTTGCATCATGGTGGAATTCTAAACCCCTAGTGTCACCCCTAATGTCTATTTCCACATTCCTGATAGAACCCCTTATCTTCCATTATTTCTCACACCGAGCATGACCCATATGGGATTAGGATTTCTGTTAAGGTGTGTACTAATGTGGTTGATCCACATTAAGGGTCATGGGGAGAGAAATCTAAGAACATAAACTAAGATCCATATTCCAAGCATTACAACTTTAAACTATGTGTAGGAATTCTTAAAAATGTGTGATGCATCATTGAGGCTCCTCAACTCTTATTCACATCTTGTTTGCCACTTTTCTATGCCACATATACCCATTTTGGGAATCCTACTTCCCTTATTCCAAACTCAATGATCCTAAACTAGAAATATATGTCCAAGAATGACATTAAACTGAATTATAATCCTCTAAAGATGTGTGGTGTGACACATGATTTCATGGTCATCATTCACATCAACATCAGTATATTTCTGGATACGTTTGTGGTACACAAGCCTCTTTTGGATCATTCACATCAGGTATAATTTTCCCATACCTCAAAAATACACTTGGAACAAATTTTTCTTTAGTCCATGTATCAAGAGCTTAAACTATTTTCTTGGCTCCAGACAGTACAACCATAAACTATGTGCAACATCCCATCTTCATTATATTAAATTGTTAGATACATCCATATCACATGACACTACACTATGAGATTCATCCTGATCACATGATGTTAAACTGTAAAATTATTTTTCCTTACCATATGATGTTAAAATACTACTCTCGACATCCTTACTATATTATGTAAAACAACATGTCTATCATCCTCATTTGTATGATGTAAAACTGAAAAACATGTCATTCCCTCACATGAGAGGTTCTCTTCCTTGATACTGGTCACCTACCACATTTTTAACATTACCAGATATCACTTTTCATCCATGATAGAAATCCATTAGAGGATAGTCTTAATCTTTGTTTATACCATTATGCTTACACCAATGTGTTCTATGCCATGGTGGCATAATTCCAAGTGTGTTAGAATCGATTAAAACAATCCAGTGTGTTGTTTCCATTCTTCATGTTCCCCTTGTTTGGATCCTCATACTCTTCCACATCTAAAGGGACCCCCCTAACAGCTTGGTCTCATGCTATTTTGGATCACCTACCATTATAGGAGAACATCTCATAGGGCTTTGAACAACATTTTGAGACAGGTTTAGTGTTTCAAAAATGGTTAGTAGTTGAACTTCATTTGTTTGTCCCCATTCTGGGGTAATGATAAGGATTTTGTGTTTCAAACATGGTCACCAGTTATCTGGTATCACTATGCCACTCTATGGGTGTTATGAATATTGTGTAGTGTGACTTACACTTCCCAATCCCCTTTGTTCGAATAGATTCCAACACCCCACGAATTAACCCATTCATGCATTAGTGTACGTTTGAAAAGAAATTATGCTATTCTAGGAGCCTTTTCTCCGACCACAATATCTCTTAGAATAAAAAATCTTGGTGGTTAGTCGAAAATATCCAACCTTGAGTGTTATATTATTTTCTAAAACTCTTGTAGAAATGGACAATCACATGTTTATCCATTATTTAACAAACCTTTCATGACCCATGTGTTCATAGAGATTGATCATTGGTTATCTCACAAATATGATTGAAGTTAAATAATTAGATTAGAAAAAATTGTATATACAAAAAAGAAATGTTTCAAAAACAAGGAAGGAAATTGTGGTAACAATAGGGGCCATCCACATATCAGATCCTCTCATGAGTCTTGGAAACATTTAACCCATGGATCTTTCCTGGTGACCAAGTGCTAAAACTTTTCCATCCTTTGGCGTGTGGTCTCCAGGGTCTAACACTACTTCATAAGTTACGTTTCCTCCTCATAGACTACTCGATGATTCTCATAATCTTTAATCTGTGTCCGGTTCTACTTAGCCCAAATAATAGATACCTAAAGTATTGTTTGCCTTATCTGGCTCTTAGACTACTCCATCTCAGCCCTTAGTTTTTTAATGCTATCTGATTGGGTTTTGATGAAAGAAGTATGACCATTTGTTTTCTCCTTAATTTTTTGGATCTCATGAGTGATTTATTAGAGCTTTTGGATGCTGTCGTACTTCTCCTTATGCTAATGTATATCTATATGTTGTCTTTATTCACACATCCATTCAACATGAATGTCACATAACAGTGCTTGAAGACCATGAGCATCCACCCCTCTATTGAACATGTTGTGCAACCAATGGTGAAGTGACCCCATATGGACTACTAACTGTGGTTCCAATGTTTGGTTGATAAAGCATTGAATGCACTTCTATGTCCTTTATAAGATGATACAGTTCTCTTTAGCTATGTCAGAATCAAAATCTTCCAACTCTTCTGACTGTGCGAGATCATACTCAGGAAAGGTTGTGAGAAATTTGGTAGTAGGATTCTCCTTTATCATCCTCTAAGATGGGATGGGCTCTAGGTCATGAGGTCGGTTGCCTTCACTTGACCCCACCTCAACAACATCGTCTTCACTAGTCTCAAGTTCCACCCCACTGGTGGCATCACCCATAACCACAATAAACATTCAACCATAGAGCATAGTTGAGTCAGTGTGGGAGACCAACTCCTTATGAACTAGTGAGGATATTAAATAAGGAACCCTAGATTCCCCGACCTCATCTAATTTGAAATAACACATAACCCTAATCACTGTCTAGGAAAGGAACATATTAGTCAATCCGACCAACAAATAAAAGGTATGAATCTATGAAAATAAAATACTTACATGATTTGGGCATCAATATATCGATCTCCAAGTTCACAAGAATGACTTACACCATAGGAAACCCTTCAACACTAGATATTTTGATGATCGATATGAGGTCATCTTGTATTTATTGAGTAGGATTAGCGTGAACAAGTAGAAACAATAATGTAAAGGCTCTATGAAAATATGGTTATGGTCAAATGATTCAATATGTATTCTTACTTTGAGGTGGAGGGATTTAAATGATTATACATATAAGGTGAATCACTTCTCCCATAGTGGGTTCCATCATTTTAACAATAGTGCATACACCCTGTAGATAACAGGGAGGAATTGAGTCTCAAGATATGTCACACTAAACTCCTCAAACATGGTTGGCTAACCAGCCTCTTCAGTTCTGGGCGTAAGAATTAGAACACTCTCTTACACACCAGTTTATGCAACTTCATGAGCTCCTTCTCCATTATCAAGATTCTACAATATTGGACATGATTCAATTAGAGAATCTAGATAATGAAAAGAGGAAATGTACAAGAAGATTAGGTAAGTTAGGACTCAACTTGAGGAATTCATCCAATTATTCTCTATAGATTGTGATTTTTCTACTTTCATAGGGGTCCCTTGATGAGCAGCCAAACCCCAGGATTCCTCACCATTGGATTCATATTATACTTCATTGGTTGGTGCCTCTTAACTTGAATATTCTACTGGCGGTGTCTCTGTAGGCCTCGACTCACCACAAAACATCACCCAAATTGGTGTAGAAGTTGGGATGGATACCCCTCATTGTCATAGGAAGTTACCCATGGATTCTATGTATGTATGCCTCTCATGAAATTCCACCCTAGTCAAGACCTGCAAAACCCCAACTTCTGGAAAATCATCCCCATTTCGGGTTAACTTTCACCAAAGGTCCTCCTATGAAAGTGATATCCAAATAATCCCCTAGGAATTACAAATAGAGGTCTGAACGTCATAAAAATATGGATTACCCTTCTTCTTAGGATCCTCCCTTTTTGGCCCCCAAAACAACTTTTGGGACCCTTCTCCTCTAGGAGGCGGGATTGCATCTCTGCCCTGAGATGTCCCCACCAATGCAGTTCTAGATATATCCACCAATGATTCCTAACTTTCCTCTCAAGGATAATACCATCTACCTCCTAACTTATCTTTATCCTCTATTTCCAATTCAACCACAAAAATACACTTCTGCCAAATTTCCTTTAGATATTCTATAACCTTGTTTCTAGCATATTTTGTCAATAGAAAACATCATCACTGGTTGGTGACATCATGATGGTTCAACTTGAGCCTAAATTCACCAACATGATCCATAGTTAGAGAAGGCTAAAAGGTGATTCTCTTTACAGACCCCCCATGTAGACTATCTTCACCCCATGTTGAAGGAATCCAAAATTCCATAAAAAACAGGACAATATATATGGTTCATAGTAAACTTTTATATCGATCTGATCCACCAGCACCCCCACCAATGAACCTTTTTAGGTACTTCCTCTACTCCCATGATCATTGGAGTTATTCCACCATTAGATAAATTGGAGTATGAAAGGGGTGGAAGTTGAAAATTTCACAGTTATTGATAGGAAGTATGATCTTGGGCTCATCAATTGTCATTGGTCGAAACCCAATAATGCTTAGTAGATATGGCCATAGACCAACACATAGAGGACCGATAGAATTTGGAAATCCATAACCCCCAAATTGCACTATATCGAGCCATGCACGAACTGGAAGGACCCGTAGATCCTTATTAGTGTATTTTCACTCACAATGTGACCCAATATGCTATAGAGTTGGGCTAGCACGAGTACTCCCATGTTGACTTTGTTGACTACTACTAGGATCGCCACCATCACTAGCATCCCTTGATTTATCCCCATCCATGTGCCCCTATCAGGAAGAATCCACCCACCCAAAAATGTGTCTAGGAATGTGGTATTGTGAACCGTTAGGTCCCAACCTCCATCCATGATGTACCCCCACTTATGATACTGTCATTCCTCTATAACCAACCATTATGATCCTACCTTCACCATATGCGATGTAACTTGACACTATTTCACTCGACCTGGATTTCAAAATCTCAGGTCCTTTTTGAGGAATAAGTCAAACCATTCCTTAAATAGAATATCCTTCTAGAATGCGGGAATGAATTTCATCTTCTCCTTCACCACCTCCAAAAGTTTTTTCACTAGGAGAGGAGTTAGCTCATTGTCCCTCTAAGTATTCTAAGTCAAGAGGAACTGATCATACTAGAATCCCTTGAGTGGGATGTTTCTAATTTATTGAATTCCCTATAGATTAATACTAACATCCCTGTTTTGGATATGGAATGTTTTCGTATTTGGGGGCCATCAACTAAGGAGATATGGCACCAACTCCTATTGATAATAAAAATAGAACTGCAATTTCCGTACCTCTTCACACATCCTGATGTTGTGAAAATATACCATGTACTGTTGGCACTTTTTATACTCCCAGTATTCCCATTCATACTCACTAGAGAAGTGATATCCAGTCCTCAAGTCCCAATCCTTCCTCTATCCTAACCTGTTGTCCCTCATACTACTCTAGAAAGTAGTGGTGTAATGGGCAGTAACTCTTCTGCCTCTAGAAAATCACCTCTGATTGTCCCAATCCTCCCATTCAGTATGAAGACAACAATATACCAATGATATTTGGAAGGGTGGATGTGGAAAGTGAAATTACAGTGTTGTAGATCATCTTCACATTTGAACAATGACCACAGTAAATCAACCCCGAATTTTAGGATGATCACTTCATCCCGCAACATGAAGTTACAAAATTAGAGGTAGCTAGTCAGAGGAAAATCCTTCTATGATTTCATAAATATTCATTGAATATTTTGATTATCTGAAATGAATCTACCATCCTAAAGAATATAAGGATTTCAACTCATTAAATCCTTTTATGTGGAAACAATGGCCTCAGTTTTAGCAATGTTCTATTATTCAGTCATCTAAAATATGTCTGAAAAAATCAAAGGATGGAGCATGTAATGTTGGAGGATTGTCGCATAAGGTGTGGGGATTCATGAAATATCATGATGTGTTTGTGAAAACTATTGATTTATTCCAAATTCCAAATCGTGAAAGAAAGTAAGAGGTACACAAAAGAAGAGGCTGAATATCTATTTTTTACAAAGAAAAGGAATGATTATGTGCATGGGAGAGAATGTTCTTATCACATGGAAAGTCAAAGGTGTTGTTTAGGTTCCATCTAAACTTATTTATAGGCGTGTACTGGGTCCTACACACATGTGAAAGAATCTTACATACCAATTGGTGAGTCTTTCTCACACCTATGAGAATCAACCCCTTTCCTTGGTATTTCTCTTGGAACCTGACCTTATAACCCCTCTTAGCTAAGATTTTGAGGGGGGGGGGGGATTTTGTTTGCTAAATTCACCATGAAGCCATAAGAGTCTAGATTTGGGTAAATTGAAGACATCATCCAACTCAATGGAACATTTGGAGAATGAAAATGATGGTGCGGGTAAGTTTTGAGATGTGCACCCAATATTGAAATTGGTGAGAAATACTCTTTTGCACCAAATAATATGTATCTTTTGTCCCTTACATGAATGGACTCTAAAAAGGGAAAGGTAGCCACACAAAATTGTTTTATATTGTACAAAATAAACCAGATCTACGTGGAACACTCTTGCGTGACAAATATGACGTCAATGCATCCCCTTCTATAGAGTTTCAGGAATTGGGAAAGGAAAAAGTACACAAGATATGCACATTGCATGAAATTCACCTCATCCACATGCCAAAATATTTTACCCCTGAAAATGACATATCTAGTGTCACTTACACATGGGCCACTAAAAAAATAAAGAAAACAAGTTCATGATATTTACGTTGCACACAAGAAACCTTATTCATGAGCAAAACTCTTGCATGCAAGATATGAGGTCAACAAGCCCCTTGCACGTAAGACTCTCATGTTAGAAGAAGAAAATGTGTGAAGGAATCCTTCCACAACCAAATTCTTACACACCATCGCCAAATAATTTTTCTATGACTAGAAGGCCACCCCCTTCTTTGTGGTATTTATTTGAAAGTCAAACCATTACTATGTTGTGCATAAAACTGATCTTATACGAAAGAGCAAAATAATGGAACCCTAAAACTGTAGATATCACATGATTGTTTCCTTGTGGGTCCTCCCTCATGTAGGGCCATTGTTTTATAATCCTCACTCATAATATTTCTAACAAATTTTCATGTGTGGATAGAATCCTCTTGTGCACACCCTTGACCTTGTGTGTAAACCCCAATCTTTCTGAAAACCTCAATCGTTTTGCGAAAGACTTAAATATTGTGTGTACCCCCTCTTTGAATCTCCATGGCCTACCTTTACATCAAAACATAATGTCTGAGAACCCTTTTTTCCTTTAATCCCCATGAATTTCATGAACCTCTTGCACGCAACCCCAAAAACTTGCATATAGAATCTTCTTGGTCCCTTGTGAGACACCCCCAATTTCCCTAGTGCATGTGTTGCCATACATTTCTCTTCTAAGCATAGTTACACTAATTAATTTATATTCACAACATAAAAAAGTTAACAAGGACCTCATGGTCAAACACTCATCCACACCCTTGACACCTGGATTTTCTTATGCCATTCCCCTACCATGGGTGCATGAGCTGTGGTTATGTAGGCCCAAGGGGTAAGGAGTTAGTCCCCCTATCCATATTTCATGACATGAAACTACCTAGAACCAATGTCCTCATCACATGATATTATATTTTTATCTTTACATGTGTAATGAAAATGGTATTCCCAATTTAGGATCATCATGGGATGCCATATTCTCCCCCACCATTGGATAAAACTCCACCATAGGGATGAAACTCTCACAACTGGGCAGCTTCCATGCACAATCCTTACAGACCCTATTACATAGTCATATGATGATCCATGTATGAAAATAGAGAATACGATCATCTTCACATGGAATCATATCCTCCCCAAATGGAATGAAATAGTCCTCAGGTAGCTTCTAATCATAAGCCCCATACCATTACTCGTTGGTTCATCTTTTGTGACACAACCATGTAGTCTACTACTTCCTCTTGTTCTTCACACCAAGCATGACTCACGTGGGATTAGAGTTTAGTAGTGACCTTGATATAAAAAATCTAACCATATGGGAATCTATCAAGGAGTAAGCCCCCAGTATCCACCAAATCAATGGGCTTCTTCCACACATAAGCCACAATCATGTCCCCTCAAATGGGTAGCTCTCATGTGTAATCCTCAACAAAAATCTCTATATGGGCCTTCTATTTATGTGTAAGGACCAATGACCCATTCTTTAACTACATGATATTTGATTCCCAAACAACTATAATATGTTTTATCCCTTCATAGGGACTAAACCCAGAACCCAGCACTCCATCCACTCTATCTACATCCTTACTGATATTTACCCAGACAGCCACAACCTGATAAGATCATACCCCTAAATAGAGGTCACAACTCATTTGGATCCCTTTGGGACACTTCCATGCATAAGACCCATCCACACCATTTCTTCCCCTAGCAGCACCTATGTAGCTTCCTTGTATAAGCCTCATAAAATCTAACAAAGAGAGATGTTCAAGGGAATGGAAGCTTCCATGTGTAATCCCCTTACCATCTCTTATTGGGACACATTTATTGGAATGAGAAAACATGCCACATGATGTTAAAATATGTGGACTAGTCCTTTCACATGACCTTAAACTGCTGCATCAAACTATGTGGGTTTTGATCCCTGTACTCTAAACAAGTTATGTAGGATGCCTCTCTAAAGTTAAATCCCAACCAATAGTAAATGTAGGTTCCCCCAATTCATGGTTCACATCCATGACACTCCAATAGGGGTGTCCTGATCAACCTTCCTGGTGTGAAGTCTTCCCTTTATGGGACACACCTCTTGGATCCGCCTCCATGGGAAATTATGATCCATCTGCTGGTACACATTCAGGTTCTCTATCCTAGGGGCACAACTAATCAATCAGCATATGCAGGGCATACTGATCTCTGTTGGTAAACTTTTAGGTTCTCCCTCCTAAGGATACTCCTCTTTGACATGCCTCCACATGGAATTTTGATCAGTCTCATTCCATATTCGCAAGACATTAAACTCGCAAACCATCTCATACTTCTTCCTCATGATAAATATGGGATTCCTGAGGTGAAGACATAGAAGATATGCACCTATGGTTTCTTACTACCTCATTCTAATCATGAGATACCTATGGTCAAATCCTTGTAATATATACCTTTGGTTTTAGATACCACTTTATTGACATAGGATGTATAGGGTTTGGAACTCGAGATGCCTCCATGAGATGACCTTATATGAGGAAGACTACAAGTGACCAATGTTCCCAATATCCTGACATGCCATCAATGATCAACATGATTAATCTCCTGAACAAAGGTTTTTGGCCTTTCAAGAAGCTTTGGAATGTCCAGAAAGATGAAACCAATTTAACTAGAATCTATAAGGATATAACACTGATAACAAGTTTCATGAATTGGACTTAATATATGAGGGAGACCCGTACTAGGCGACAAGTTCTAAAGAGGAATCCATAAAAAGAGGAACCAACATCCCATCCACTTGTTTTTGTTAAGGATAAAATATCTCCATTGAAAGTGATGAAATATTCCCACCATTAGAAAAAAGGGAATGCAAGGAATCAAAAATTACAATGCCAGTGTGATCCGACATGTGGAGGTGGGCACACTTTGATGAAAGTGTCGGAAAAAACCCGTTAATAATAAGTTAATTTAGTCAAAGAGTCACTACACCATTATTGGTTTTATCTCATATTCCTAATCCAAAATATGATACTCAGGCCTAGATAAACATATGAGGATTTAATTATATGGGTTTGGGTTCCCATGTTATAAAGGTAAATGCCCTTATAAGATTAAATCCACACACCATTTAACTGAAATCCATAAGAATATAATTTATTTGTCAAAAAAATCCATTTTCTATCTATTTTAAAATCTTATCTAGGTTAATTAAATAAGATTTTTGAAACCCTTTTAATCCATTAATGAATTTTGGGTGAGTTACATAGAATATCACCATTAAGATATGTGGGAAAACCACTTAGGTTGATATAAAATCATTATTTAACTCACCTTAAACCATAAATATAACCATGAAATCTATAACATAAATGATGAATATAAGTAAACATGAAAATTTATCACAAATGAATGGTATATAATCATAAAATAATACTATATAGTCGACCATGAAAAATCATAATGCAATATGTTATACACATAAGCTTGATAAATGATTACTGAAATAGGGTATACAAATAATCATGGCCTAATTATCATAGAATCTTGTTATAGGAAAGTATTCGAATTACACATGAATCATATGTGCCTAAAATTATGCATAAACACACCCCTCATATCTTTTCATATTGATAAAAGAGGTAAATAATTTGATAAATAAATAAATAGTTGACGTAAATTAGTCACTCATGGTGAAAAAATAATTAATTTTAATAATTTAATGTATGAGAAATAGTTCAATCCTTAGAAACATCATCTTTCTACCCTGTATGGTTTGGTCGAAGCCAAACAAGATAAATTTACTTTGTGACGGCACATTCATAGTCTCTCTTATATTAGAACAAACATTACTTCCAAAGAGAAAGAAAACCTATGAGACCAATTTGTGACATACCATCATACTCACTCCGTAAAATGTATATGGAATAGTAGGACACATGGCCTCAAGAACACCTCCTCATACACCAGCAGCTGTCGACTATAAGGGAGAGTCCAATAATGGTTCATTGGTGAAACTATACCCTCTAGATCATCATTAAATATGGTGGAAGAATTTGTAAATAAAGATAAATAAATATAATAATAACTGTTAAATGGACATATCTAAATACATAACCATGTGTGAATATGATAATCCATAAATACAATATAGATAAACATATAAAAGATGATACATACAAAATGGACTGAATAAATAAAAGAAATAATAAATAAAATTCCCTACTCTTGAAAGTAGTATAAGAACATTATTGGTCCATAGATCCCAATCCATGTCCTAACCTCTAAAAAGAAACAACAAATAAGCATCAACCAAGTCCCTCCCTTCATCTAGTAGATATGTCTGGGTACCCATGACGGCCCAAAAAATGTTTGGGTAAAACATAGTAGGCCACCACCAATGGTTTCTAATACGAATATAGTTTTTTAATATGAGAAATAAAACTATGAAGGTATTCAATGGAATAAATAGGAAAATAAATACAAACCATGTCAGGATTAGGCTCCTCATGGGATGCCTGAATGACCATATCTGCTTTAGGAAAACATAATGTATTTAATAATAAACCTATGCATAAGGTCATAGTGACAATGAACATAATTAAATAAGTTAATGTAAAATAATAATGTAAAAGGATCCAAGTAAACCCAAGGCATCCTTGAACATGGATGGTCAAGCTAAATCATAGTGATAACTCATTTAATCTGGACATAGGTGTCTTAGTGTAAACCAATGGATGTGTACATTGGTATTACATTGTAAATGTCTCTAACTCGGTCTAAGAAACATGCCCTAAGTAATATCAGGATAAGAATGATTTGGATCCCGATGAGGTAACCCTTAGCATCACATATTCGAGGACATCAAGCTGAATCTGAGGATATTGTACAATCCATTATAATTTATGGAGTAATATAAGTGAATCATCTGGGAAACATCAAGGTATTCATGTATAAATAATACATTGACAAAACCCTTGTGTGGTAACTCACTCATCGGTCAAACTAATGAATTGGGGTGGCATCCCTTGAGTGCTCAAGGTATTCCATTTGGAATCCAAAGCTGCATAAAGTCTGATCACTGATTCTAAAATGCAAAAGGTCCATAATCACAGGGTACCTTACATTTAATAAATAGAGATAGGCCATGAGAAGCATCCATTCCAACCCATAATACATTACAATTCACACTATAAGTAAATTTTTTATTCAATTAAATTAACCATCACATTTATAAAGACAAGGTTAAAGTGATGGTATTCAACCATTTAAAATTTTATTAAATTAAATTACATATGCAATTATCAAGTTTAAATATCAAGATAGTAATAGATATATCATTTTCACATGCTATTTAACAATTCCCTAATTCATTATAAATTATGTATTAGCAAGCTAAAATTATAACACGCCAAATGGGTGGTTAATTTATATAATAAAGGTATAAAACTATGATTTAACTTAAAGAAAAAGATTATTAAAGTAATAATACAAGTCATTAATTCATTGAGGTCAATCCCTTATTGATGGAAAACCCAAACACACCCTTTGGGTTTTTTGGTTTATCAAGAAAGATAATATTTATTATTAATATGAACTCACCATAGGTGGTTGTCCTGATCGAGGTCATGAACCTCAAACCATGGTAAAGTAGTCTATGAGAGCACAAATTATTAGTCTAATTAATTAATTTTAGGATTTAAACACTTTAGGAGAAAAACACAGAAAGTACAACGTGTGGCATAATATTGAAAAATCAAAAACACCAAGAATTTGAGGTAAAAGTAATAAACCATGTACCTCATTCTTAGAAAGCATCACCAATCTATTATCAGGATTTGAATACAGAATAAATGATATAATTAATAAGAATAAATATATGACGTGAAAATATGTCATATAAACATGTATTGATATAAAATTAAAGATATAATGACAAATGATGATAGGAAATAAGAGGAGTTGTAGTCTTATCGATGACTAACCAATGCGATGAATGATAATCAATTTTGATGCCCGGTAACGGATAACCATCAATACCTTGAAGAGTGGCTGAGAAGAGCTCTACTGGCTACCTGGTGTGGGAGAAAAGAGGGAGGATATAGTGAGAAATATGTTTAAAGTCTTGATGGGAAGAATAGTCAGTTCTAGGGCCTTTTATGGCATGTATGGTTTAGTATACATGATATTAATAATCATGAACCACCCATATAGTTTCCTATTTATGGGATTCCACACATAACACAACCAATATATATGGGTTTATAAACTATTTATAGGTCGTGCATGGGTATTATCTATGTAACCCCTATCCCACATGGTTATAGTGCAAAGTTTGACAAAATGTGCCCCAATTTTTTATGTCCCTCTTTGACTCTACAAAAAGACACATGATGTCCTAGGACAAAATTAATGGTTAAACCAAAACATTTAACTGTACAAAATAGTTCATATAGTTGAAACACATGATTAGTATTAACCATGTACTAACTGTGAACCTAGCAATGTCTGTCCTAAAACTGTATTTTTTGTTTCGGACAATTCTGAAACTCATTCGAACTCCATAAAAAACACCCAAGTATTAATCCTCAGAAAAAACATTTTATATCATTAAAAATCCCAAAATTACATTATGAAAATCAATTTCTAATTTGGTGTACCCACCAAACTAAAATTCAAATTCTCTTATAATTTTCTATCCAGTCTAAAACATAAGGTCTTAAAATATGCGTGTAATATTATATCCTTATTATCCTATTGATAATAGAATCATCAATATCTCTCTGCTACTGAGATGAGTCTTGATGTAGGTATGTACAAGTATGGATTCCCCTGGAATAAAGAGATAATTTTTATAACCTATAATTCATATATCAACTTCTTGTTAGTTATTATTTCCATGATTGATTGGTGAATAATTATCAATTTTTTATTTATATGTATGTAAATGAGTATAAATATTCATACATACTATAACGACCCATACTTTACATAAATTGTTATTACTTTAGAATTGAAGCATACTTATTACAACATATAACAAAACCATGATTAGACCATATAGGTATAGTGTCTTTAGAAACTGGGAAAGCTAAACAACTGGTTCATAAAGCATCTACATTGTCTCCAATTTATTTCATCATTTCTAGAGTCCCTTTTGGCATATCCTACTCAATATCCTTATTCCTGACCTGGGGAAAAGAAAACATACAAAAGAGTGATCTCAAATGCTCATTAAGGGTAAACGAAGAAGCTATTAATCATATCATATTCATATGAACATAACATTTTGAAAATCTTATCCAGCAAAAGAGATCATAATATAATGACATGGGATAAATCATAATAGTGACATTTAATCCCAATAATCATAACATAAAACATGAAACTTTTTGGCATACACACATAATCATAGAAAAACATTTCTTATTTTTCAAGATGATTTACCAATTCTATCATAGTGTACAAAGTCCATTTCTGAAACGAGTTCACTCCTCGTTCCAGTCCTGTATCACTGAACCAGATTAACTTGTCGTTCCAGCCATGTCTATCTCATGAGATATAAATCTTTAACCAATACATTAGAGGGAGTTATAGGTCCCACCCATCTCATAATGATAACATTCTTATGTGTGCCACAAAATCAAAAATCATACATCATAGCATAACCCATGTAATAAAGATTGGATTCTTAAACATCATGTCATCGTAACATAATCCATATAAGATAAAAGGACTTCATAAAAATAATTACATCATAACATAATCAAATCAATTTAACAATAGGGATAGAAATATAACCCTATATTACCTTAGTTGGAAAATAATTTTGATAAAACACTTGATCTCCAATCTTGAGGAAAATATTCTTTCCACTTCAAAAACATTTTTCCTTACTTAGCATGTCATAAAATTTTAAACTAAAAGAAGTTAATTAAAAATAAACTTGAAAACTTGTAAAGTAAGCTTCATGGTAATAATGTTCTATGAAATCATAAAAATACATTCATGACGTATAAGTTAAAAAAACAATTCTTCTCGTACTTTGGCTGGAAACATCAAAAAGTAACTTTTACTAAAAATGACAAAAGATTAATTTCATATATTTTAATAAAAACTCAACCATTGGTGAAATTGGATTTAAAAATTTTTATTAGGATAGAAATAATATTACATATTGAGAAAACATGTATGTGGATGAAAAATATTCCCCAGTAAATTCTGAAGTATAAACAATCTCGGATAAAAATGAGATTGCGAGATTTTCCCTTACCTTAGGTTGGATAAGCTTTGTACGTATCAGAATTTCCTATATAAAGATTTATATAATGTCATTTAATTATTCAAAAATCATACTAATTATTATGATATAATATATGGCCATATTCTTATCTTCTTATTAATAATATTTCATTGCTACTTGTTTTTCGGGTGTTCATTGCTTTATGTTCTTATGCATGTTTTGTCGAATAAATTATTATTTCTATTTTTAGGTTATATATACCTCATTTACAGATTGTTATTAGTGTAATATATATCATATATATTAATTCAATTCATTTATATAATCACAATTCAATGAAGATCATGTAGAATGAGTCGCATCACATCTTGGAAACGGTAGGTCATACGTACGCACGAGCGATAATATCATTCCCATAATTATATGAATGGAATTAGAGTTAGTGATATAATATCTCATAATAAGTATAATGTTATAATTATCACATGTAGTTATTCTTTACACCATTATACCCATCCAACTAAGGTGGTGGTGGAATGCAGATTACACCACGGCGTGGAGATGGTATTCCGTACGTATGCACGCGGGGTGATTTCATTTTCTGTAGGATGGATAAAAGGTAAAATAGGGTTGTTTCATATTTACAAAAACATATTAGTATTAGAGTGATACTGATGATATTATATTATAGATAAAGAACTAAATAAGAGGAAGTAGAAGAAGGATGAAACATGAAAGAATCGGTAGAAGAGATTACCTCTTCTTCGACGTGCCTCCTTTAAACATCCACTTAAGGGACTAGAGTTTGTCTTTTGAGAAGACCAGAACCTCCAGAATATTACTAGGGAAGTTGAGAAGAGTAATGGGTAGGGTTTGACCGATCTTTAAGGCTCAATGTTGTGTAATGAGTAGAGGGATGAGGTGCCCTTTTTAAGGGAGGGGAGGGGCACCTTTGGAAACCTCAAAAATATTAAATTATAATAAATCAAACCCCACTTAGAAACATCCAAAAATGACTCATATTCGAATATTAGATGGGATAGGGTTTTAATCTCATCAACCAGTAATATTTAGACTTGTTGTAAATTTATTTTAAACCTTATCAACTTGATTTATCCTTATTTAATCTATTTAATTTTATTTGTGGTAATAAAATTCTAAATATTAAATTGTCATAAATAATTATTTATGTGTTTTGAATTGTCCATAATTGGATAATTTATAACATTTTAGACCATTTAATTTTTAATTTTTAAATATTTTTGTGATTTTTAAACAATTTTCTATTATGTTAGTTTTATAAAATAACAAGAGTGTCAATTTTGACACCATTCATGTATTTGAATTTAAATAAAATCCACATAGAATATATGTTCTAAATAAAAGTTTAATAGATTCATAACATGTCATATGTATCTAGAAAATTTTTGGATCACATTAAATAGTACATATAGTATTTATATTAATATTTTCAAAATGATTTATTTGATATTTCAATCAAACAAATAATTTCAACATCACTATTGTGTCACCTTTAATGATAATTATTTAATACCTAAAAATTCTAAATAAATTCACATAATGTAGATAATTTTATTATATTTCTGGAAACAATTCATGTTCGATGTTTCTTGATGTTTATCACTAAATTAAAATTATTATACTTATAATATTTTATAGAGTGACATGTTGTCACTTTCTTTGGTTTTAGTAATAATTAAATTATTTCCATGGTCAAAAGTCCATAAAATGAATCTATTATTACCCTTAGGTGATACGGGTCGACTTTTATTCATCCAATAGAATTTTGGCAGGTGTTAGGGTAATTTTATAATCTTATTTTTACCCTTAATTACCAGATTTACCTTTAACTATAGTAAATAAAATTTATTGTAGTTACTATACATAATGTCAAAAAAATAAAAGTGACCTATTAACATAATTTAGACCCACTTAATCCAAATATGGAATCAATATTTTCAAAATTCAAATAACAAAAGTTGTAGTAATTAATTTAAAATTAATCCCGTTGTTAAGAAAACAGGTTTTAAAAGTTAAAACATTGCCAAAGATTTAAAATTTTTACCTATGAATTCAATGTAAAATTAATGCTAGTGACAAAAAATATATTAAATGGTAAAAATATATTATATTTATACTTTAAAACCATTAAATATTATAATTTAACCATATAAATTATTACGATGAAAAAAGTTGTTTTTAATTAAAATATAGCGTGTTTTTACTATTTATTTAATATTAATGTTATGAGAATAATATGAAACATTTATGAAAAGTAAATTTTTATATCCTGATTCCAAATAAGAATTTTATTTTTTCAAATGGAACTTATAATAATTTCAAAAAAAGAATTAATGAGGGTGTGCCATCAAAAGGCGGTAAAACTACATTGTTTGAATAATACTTAATTTACCTAAAAAAATTATTTTGTTCTCATACCATGTTCTAGAAAATGTGTAATATAATGTTATAAAATTCAAAATTTAGTTAATACTATTCATAACAGCTAGTCCACAATAATATCAAAATAATATATTGTTGTTTAGTGAAACCTGGTATTGCGTACTACACACGCTATCGAGGAAGGTCGTGATTGCGTGTAACACAAGCTAGGCCAGTGTTTTTTGTAGTGAAAGATTACTTTGGTGTTGTGTATAACATAAGACATAAAAAAATATTTCTCATAAAATCTCATGGTGTTACATTCTACCACCTTAAAATAAATTTCCCCCTCGAAATTCTTCACTTCGTAACAAACAGATGAGGATACCTCTCCTTCATTATATCCTCAAGTTCCCATATAGCTTCTTCTAATTGGTGGTTCCCCCATAAAACACTAACCAAGTGAGTGGTCTTGTTTTCTAGTACTTTTTTGCTACGATATTGAATCTCTATTAGCTGTTCTTTATAAGAAATATCTTGCTCTAGCGGTAAAACATCTGAGCTTAGTACATGCGAAGGATCGGGTATGTACTTTCTCAAGAGAGATACATGGAACACATCATGAACTTGAGAGATCTTCAGTAGAAGCATCAATCAGTAAGCTACCTTCCCAACACAATCTAGTATTTCAAAAGGACCAATATACCTAGGGCTCATCTTTCCCTTCTTTCCAAATCTCATTACTCTCTTCCAGGGAGATATTCGTAAGTACACTTTATGACCCACTGAGAACTCTAGGTCTTTTCTTAGGTTATCGACATAACTTTTTTTGTAGACTATGAGCTGCTATTATGTGTTTTCGAATAGATCAGACCTTTTCTTCCATCTCATCAACAAGATCAGGTCCTAATAGATTTCATTCCCCAACTTCAACCCAGAAAGTTGGAGTTCTGCATTTCTGTCCATATAGAGCTTCATAAGGATCCATATGAATACTGGAGTGAAAGATATTATTATAAGAAAATTCCACCAAAGGTAGGTGTTGATCCCAACCACCTTTGAAATCCATAGATTGAGCTCTCGACATGTCTTCTAGAGTTTGAATTTTCCTCTCAGACTGACCGTCTGTCTGAGGATGATAAGCAGTGCTGAAACTCAACTTTATATCTACAGTATGCTGAAGACTTCACCAAAACATCGAGGTAAACCTTAGATCCTGATCAGATATAATATAAAGTGGTACTCTGTGAAAGTCTTACCACTTACTTTATATATATCCTGGCATGCTGACCAAGAGAGAAATCCTCTCTAATAGCAATTAAGAGTGCCAACTTTGTAAGATGATCAACTATAACCTAGATAGCATTATTGCCTTTGGAAGTTTTAGGAAGTCTAGTGACAAATACTATAGTGATGTTTTCCCATTTACATTCTGGTATGGGTAATAGATGTAACATCCCCTTAGAATTCTGTCTCTCAGCTTTAACTTATTGACTAACCATGCATCGAGAGACATATTCGGCAACATCTCTTTTCATGACATCCCACCAAAAGTACTCCTTCAGGTCCCTATACATATTTCTTCTTCCAAGGTGAATAAGAGAATGAAAACTATGAGATTCATCCAATATTTCCTTCTTTAATTCTGGGATGGGAGGAATACAAACTCAATTCCTGAACCTTATTATTTCATCACAATCAATGTGGAATTCAAGAACATTTCTCACCTTCTTTTGTAACTCTACATCTTCTTTCTGTGCCTCTTTAATCTTCACATGTATTGATGGTTGAACATTCATTTGAGAAAGATAAGATTTTCCCCCTTCCATTATAATTCCAAGATCCATCCTTTGTAAATCCATAAATATTTTATCTTTTGTGATCATCATCATGGACAAGATAGAATGGTCTTGTCATCTTAATGCATCTACCACCTTGTTTGCTTTCCCAGGGTGGTAATGAATTGAGCAGTCGCAATCCTTAATTAGCTCCAACAATCTTCTTTGGAGCATATTTAGATCCTTTTTTGTGAAAATATATTTTAAACATTTATGATCATTATAAATATCACACCTTTCACCATAGAGATAATTCCTCCAAATCATTAATTCAAATATTACCACATCTAACTCCAAATCATGAGTTCGGTAATTTTGCTCATGGATTTTCAACTGTCATGAGGCATAAGCTATCACCATATAATTTTTCATGAGAACACACCCCAATCATTTATTGGATGCATCACTATAGATCACAAACCTTTCTCCAGTACAAGGCAGTGTGAGCACAGGTGCACTAGATAACCTTCTTTTTAACTCCTTGAAATTCTCTTCACACTCCTCCATCCAAATGAACTTAACTCCTTTTCGAGTCAACTTGGTTAGTGGATTAGATAATCGTGAGAAATCTTTCACAAAAATTCGATAATATCCAGCCAAACCAAGAAAACTTCGGATCTTAGTTACTGTTTTTGGTCTTGACCATATTTTGATAACCTCTATTTTTGCTGGATCCACAGATATCCCCTCTTTTGAGATTATGTGACCCAAAAATAAACTTTTTGAAGCCAAAATTCAAACTTGGTAAATTTGGCATAAAACTTCTCATTTCTTAGGGTCTTTAATACAATTCTCAAGTGATATTCATGTTCTTCCTTGCACATTGAATAGACAATAATATCATCTATAAAGACTACCAAAAACTGATCAAGATAGTCTCTAAAGACTCTATTTATTAGATCCATGAAGATAGTAGGGGCATTAGTTAGACCAAATGGCATCACTATAAATTCACATTGTCCATACCTTGTACGGAAAGTTGTCTTTGGTATATCCTCCCTTTTGACCCGTAATTGATGATACCCTGAAAAAAGATCAATCTTGTAAATTTATTGAGCTCCATGTTGTTGGTAAAATAAGTCATTAATGCATGGGAGAGAAAATTTGTTCTTGGTAGTGATTTTGTTAAGTTCTCGAAAATCAATGCAGAGTCTCATTGATCCATCTCTTTTCTTAACAAATAGAACAGGTGCTCCCCATGGTGATGAACTAGGGATTATGAATTCCTTATCACATTTTTCTTGGAGTTCCTTCTTCATTTCTTGCAACTAAATTGGGGCCATTATATAAGGTGTCTTTAAAATGGGCATAGCACCTGGTATGAGTTCTATTGAAAACTCAACTTCATGATTTGGTGGAATATCTGGAAATTCCTCTAGAAAGACATCATCAAACTCCCATAAAATGCATGTATTCTTATTCATGAGTTTCTATCCTACCATTTGAGATAAATAACCTTCATTTATTGGAATCAAGACCAAAAAGATGGAAGCAATGTCCATTGAAAGGTTATATTTATCCTTGCATCGATAGATGATCGTTGATTGATCGTGAATATGAAATGTGACTTCACTTCTTTGGAAATTGATATGAGCTCCGTATAATGAAAGCCAATCCATGCCAAGAATCACATCAAATTCTACTATAGGAAGGATCACAAGATTTGCAGGAAGCACTTTCTCACAAACATCAATCAGAGAAGAATTGTAAACTTTTGATGCGACTGTTGTGCCATTAGGGGTTGTCACAGCTAACTAAACATCTAATTATTGAGGTAATAAGATGATACCCTTAGAAAATTCTTCAAAAATAAATGAGTGGGTGGATCCAGAATCAAATAAAACACTTTCTACTTTAGAGTGGATGGTAAGTGTACCTTTCACCACTTCATTATCATATTCCATATCGCCGATAGAAATTGCATGTGACTTTCCTTTATCTTTGGACTTAAGAGTTTGTTGATGTCCATCATCATCAAAAACCCTTGGATTAGGGCATTTATTAGCATAATTCTCCATTTCCTTGCACTTGTAAAATTAAAGAGAAGGAGGTTCGTTCAGTGTAGCCTTTTCTTTGTTCGCATCACTAGATATCTTTTTCCCATCATTGTGGCATTTAAATGCCCAATGACCTTCTTTTCCACATTTGAAACATTTACTTGTCCCTTTAAGAAAATTCCCTCCATTTTTCTTTCCACACATTGTACATAAGGGAAAACTTATCTTCTTTTCAGTGTGGTCTTTAGATTTCCCTTTGAATTCCATTTTCCTCTTCTTATCAAACCCATATGACTGATGGGTTAATCCAATATCCATCTCAACCTTGAGAGCACATCGAACAATTTCCTCGTAGCTATTGAAGTCCCTTATGGATAACTCCCTTCGATGACTTGGTTTTAATCCACTAAAGAATCGCTCGATCTTACATTCAGGTTGGATAATAATCCCAGAAGCATACCTTAAGAGTCTTGTAAAATTTTCTTCGTAGGTACCAACAAATTCATCATCCTTTTGATTTAGTTCAAGAAAATCATTCTCTATCTTTGTTAGAAGAATGTGAGGGGTGTACTTATTGAAAAATATTTTCGTGAACTCATCTAATTCCATGGACTCAATTTTGACTCTTTGCCTCGTATTATTGATAAGATTCCACCATTCATTAGCTTCACCTTCCAAACGATATACTTCTAAGATGACTTTATCATGTTCAGAACATTGAAAAACTGAAAATATCTTTTCAGTGGTACCGATCCATTGTTCAGCCACTAATGGATCAGTAGACCCGCTGAATGAGGGTGGACGCTGCCTCATGAAAGATTCAATAGAATGTTGATCCTTTTTTGGCTCGTTTGGATGTCCTACATGATTCATAGCTTGAGAATGTTGTGTGAGCATGGCTATAAGATTTTTAATTCTAGCTCCCATAACGTTTGGTTTCTCAAGGGGACAATCATTTCGTTGCCCGTCGCATTTAGTATTAACAAGGTTCCTTCAGGTTCCAACCATTGACTAAAACCAATAAGCATAGTGCGGGAAACACTAATCATAACAGGAAAACCACATAATCAAGAATAAAATTCCACATTTTAGGTCTTATCATATCTTATTCATGTCCATTTATAAACTATTAATGTTTTGTTCCATGCTTATAAATATCCTTTGGGTTCTTACTAAGGATTTCACATCCTAGTTTTCAAAGGTTGACTATACCTTTCCTCTGATACCAACGATAATGACCCATACTTTACATACATTGTTATTACATAATAATTGAATCATAATTATTACAACACATAACAAAACCATGACAGGCCTGTATAGGTATAGTGTCTTTAGAAACTGGGAAACACAAACAACTGGTTTATAAAGCATCTACATTTTATTCCATTTATTTCATCACATCTAGAGTCTTTTTTGGCATATCCTACATAATATCCTTCTTCCTAACCCGGGGAAAAGAAAACATAAAAAAGGGTGATCTAAAATGATTAGTAAGGGTAAATGTAGAAGATATCAATCATATCATATTCATAAGAACATAACATTTTGAAAATCTTATCCTGCAAAGGAGATCATAATATTATGACATGTGATAAATCATAGTAGTGACATGTAATCCCAATAATCATAACTTAAAACATGAAACATTGTGTCATACACACATAATCATAGAAAATCATTTCTTATTAGTCATGACTCATTTTCTAGACTATCATAGTGGACAAAGTCCATTTCTCAAATGAGTTCACTCCTCGTTCCAGTCCTGTATCACTGAACCAGGTTAACTTACCGTTCCAGCCGTGTCTATCTCATGAGATATAAATCTTCACCCAATGCATTGGATGAAGATATAGGTCCCACCCATCTCATAATTATACCATTCTTATCTGTTCCACAAAATCATAAATCATACATCATAGCATAACCCATGTAATAAAGATGGGATTCTTAAACATCATGTCATCGTAACATAATCCATATAAGATAAAAGGACTTCATAAAAATAATTACATCATAACATAATCAAATAAATGTAATAATACGGATAGAAATAGAACCCTATATTATATTATATGGAAAATAATTTTGATATAACACATGAACTCCAATCTTGAGGAAAATATCCTTTCCACTTCAAAAACCTTTTTCATTTCTTAACATGTCATAAAATATTAAACTAAAAGATTTTAATTAAAAATAAACATGAAAACATGTAAAGTAAGCTTCATGGAAATAATTTTCTATTAAATCAAAAAAATCAATTCATTCCATATAAGTTAAAAAAAATTCTTCTCGTATTTTGGCCGGAAAATTAAAAAAGTACCTTGTACTAAAAACGACAAAAGATTCCTTTCACACCTTTTACTAAAAACTCACAAATGGGTAAAATTGGATTTAAAAAATTGTAGGAGGATATAGATAATATTTTATATTGAGGAAAACAAGGATGTGGATGATAAATATTCCCCAGTAAACTCTGATGTATAAACAATCTCGGATAAAAATGAGATTGCAAGATTTTCCCTTACCTTAGGTCTGATAAGCTTTGTACGTATCTAAATATCCTGTATAATGATTTAAATAATGTCAATGAATTATTCCAGGATCATAGTAATTAATATTATATCATATATGGTCATATTCTTATCTTCTTATTAATAATATTTCATTGCTACTTGTTATTCGGGTGTTCATTGCTTTATGTTCTTATGCGTGTTTTGCCGAATAAATTATTATTCTTATTCCTCTTTTTAGGTTATAAATAACTCATTTACAGAATGGTATTAGTGTAATATATATCATATATATTAATTCAATTCATTTATACAGTCATTATTCAATGAAGATCATGTAGAACGAGTCGCATCACATCGTGGAGACGGTAGGTCGTACGTACGCACACACGATGATATCGTTCCCATAATTATATGAATGGAATTGGAGTTGATGATATAATATCCCAGAATAAATATCATGTTATAATAATAATATTTAGTTATTATTTACACCATTATACCCGTCCAAGTAAGGTGGTGGTGGAAATCAGATTACACCACAGCGTGGAGACGGTATTCCGTACAGACGCACGCGTGATGATTTCATTTTCCATAGGATGGATAGAAGATGAAATAGGGTTGTTTCATATTTATAATAACATATAAGTGTATGAGTGATACTGATGTTACTACTTTATAATGAAACAACTAAATAAGAGGAAGTAGAAGAAGGAATAAACTTGAAAGAATTGGTAGAAGAGATTACCTCTTCCTCGACGTGCCTCCTTTAAACATCCTCTTAAGGGACTAGATATTGTCTTCTGAGAAGACCAGAACCTATAGAATATTAATAGGGAAGTTTAGAAGAGTAATATTTAGGGGTTGGCCGATCTTTAAGGCTAAAATATGTGTAAATTTTAGAGTGGGGAGGTGCCCTTTTAAAAGGGAGGAGAGAGGCACCTTTGGAAACCTCAAAAATATTAATTTATAATAAATCAAAACCCACTTAAAAACATCCAAAAATGACTCATATTAGAATATTATATGGGATAAGGTTTTAATCTCATCAACCAATAAAATTTAGACATGTTGTAAATTTATTTTAAACCTTATCAACTTGATTTATCCTTATTTAATGTATTTAATTTTATTTATGGTAATAAGATTCTAAATTTTAATTTGTCATAAATAATTACTCATTTGTTTTGAATTGTCTATAATTGGATAATTTATAACATTTTAGACTATATAAATTTTAATTTATAATTTTTAAATATTTTTGTGATTTTTAAACAATTTACTATGATGTTAGTTTTATAAAATAACAACAGTGTCAATTTTGACACAATTCATTTATTTGAATTTAAATAAAATCCACACAAAATATATGTTCTAAATAAAATTTTTAAAAGATTCATAACTTGTCATATGTATCTAGAAATTTTTTTGAACACATTAAATAGTTTATATAATATTTATATTAATATTTTCAAAACCATTTATTTGATATTTCAATCAATAAAATAATTTCAACATCACTATTGTGTCACCTTTAATGATAATTATTTAATCCCTAAAAATTATAAATAAATTTACATGATGTAGATAATTTAATTATATTTCTGGAGACTATTCATGTTTGAAGTTTAATGAAGTTTATCACTAAATTAAAATTATTATACTTATAAGATTTAAGAGAGTGACATGTTGTCACTTTCTTGGGTTTAAATAATAATTAAATTATTTCCATGGTTGAAAGTCTATAAAATGAATCTATTCTGACACTTAGGTGATATGGGTCGACTTTTTTTCATCCAATATAATTTTTTCAGGTGTTAGAGTAATTTTATAATCTTATTTTTACCCTTAATTACCCGATTTACCCTTAACTATAGTAAATAAAAATTACCATAGTTACTATTCATAATGTCAAAAAAAAATAGAAGTAACCTATTAACATAATTTGGACCCACTAAATCCAAATATGGAATCCATTTTCAAAATTCAAAACACAGAAGTTTCAGTAATTAATTTAAAATTAATCCCGTTGTTTATAAAATAGCTTTTAAAAGTTAAAACACTGCCAAAGATTGAAATGTTTTTACTTATAAATCCAATGTAAAATTAATGGTAATGACATACATTATATTAAATGTTAAAAATATATTCTATTTATACTTTAAAACCACTGAATATTATAATTTAAACATATAAAGTATTGCGATGAAAATGTTTTTTTAATTAAAATATAGCATGTTCTTACTATTCATTAAAATATGAAATTTATCAGAATAATTTAAAAATTTTATCCAAATTAAATTTTTATATCCTGATTCCAAAGAATAATTTTATTTCATCAAATTTAACTTATAAACATGTCGAAAAAAAGAGTTAATGTGGTTGCACCATCAAAAGGTGGCAAAACTGCATTTTTTTAAATAATTGTTATTTTACCCGAAAAATGTATTTTGTTCTCATAACATGTTCTAGAAAATGTGTAATATAATGTTATAAAATTTAAAATGTAGTTAATACTATTCATAAAGTCTAGTCCTTAATAATATCACAAAAATATATCGTTGTTTAGTGAAACCCGGTATTGCGTACTACACACGCTATCGAGGAAGGTCGCGATTGCGTGTAACACAAGCCACGCCCGTGTTGTGTTTGGTAAAAGATTCCTTTGGTGTTGTGTATAAAATAAGACATAAAAAATATCTCTCATAAAATCTTAGGGTGTTACACAAACACCCATTTCTTGACCATTTTTTAGTCACATTGGAGGTTACCTACTAAGTAGGTATATGCTCACACCCTATATGGACACTCTGATGGACATGTAACTTCAATTGTTTCATTTTAAGTACCTAGGGACTCATGTAAGTTCATTTCATTTTGATTGAGTTGGTCATATGACCAGGTTGGTATCCACTCATATGTTGGAGTTTATGGATTGATTGGATACAAGACCATTTGGCACATCACCATCTTTGTTCTATTTTGATCATTTTAGTCTATATTTGAATTTTAAATTATTTAGGCGTAATTTTATACATTTGATCTCACCATGTTTGATTTTCATTTCATTCATATAAAGAAATCTTATTTCCCCTTTATTGTAATCGAGTTATTATAGATTTTTTATTTAGTTGTCTTTTGAAATTCCCAACATATGGACGAGTCATATCGATTCCATTGGTGAAACTAGTTATGACATACTGAACATTCCTAAGAGAGTCAATCATTCCATACTATTTGTATTGGGTCCATGGTTCTAGTCACTAACCTTTGGGGATCAAGTAACACTCTTAAGGAAGTAATGATCTGACTTAATCACTATTTAATAATTTGAATTTGGGTTATTAAAATTGATGTTACTATTAAAATATATAATATATTTTATGGAAAAAATCATCTAGAATTATCTTATGTTTTTCTATAAATATTTTTCAGGAAATTTATTCTACAATTTTAAAGTATAAAATTACTATTTAATGAAAAATGAAAAATAATAACCATTTCATGATTTGGTATTTAGGTAAAATATATAAAGTGTAATAAATTTTTTCCATAATGAATTCCTAAAAATTTATCATCATTATAGAAAAAACATTGTTCCAACTATCTATATAAATTGAAATGTTCATTTGAGTAACAACTGAAATATAACTAATGAAATTATTTTTTTGGTTTAATAAGTTGACCATAAATATTTTATCTAACCTCAATATTTTTACCACCACTTCTTACTTTAATAATTTTTATAACCATCCTTATGAAATGAAACCCTTATTATTTTTCTATTTGACCATGTTTTTCATATTGGTCACATTTAGAATATTTTATATAGTACTCCTCAATACGGGTTTTATTAGTAAGTGGAGAAGTTAGTTTCTAAACCAAAATTTAAATGGATAAATTAAAATACATAAACATTGTATTAAACACCAATTATATTTTAGAAGACATAATATGCATAAATAAATTTAGAAAATTAAAACGTTTTATTACATTAATTTTATTTTATTTAATGGTTGAATGGTTTCCCCATTCTATCGATTATCCAAATCCCTTCTCTATGATCCCTTCTTATATTCACATATCACTACAATCACATGAGTTACTCAGTAATTTTTCATTATGAAAAATAAATCTTTTTCATTTGTATAGAATGATTAATTGTAAATTATATAAAACTTACAGTATAATACATATACACTTGTTCATTCAACTGACCATTAATCTATTTTATTAATTAATTTTGGATTTTTAGATAAATAATTAAAAAATATACAAAAAAATAACAAAAAAATTATTTATTATGTGTATTTGATATCCAAATTTCATCATGTGTTGGATTAAAAATCTTAAGAATGTCCTTGTATGTTTAAATATATAAAGAAACCTATACACTCTTATATAAAAGATGCAGGTGATCTTGATCCCAATATTTTATGTGTATTATAATGACATCTATTCTTAAAATACCCCATAAAATAATGCACACTATGGGATAAGATTTTTGATGCTCAATGTTATCCACATGAGATATATATTTAGTACATAATCCAATAAATTTTCCAATAAAATATTTTTGCAAAATATTTTTTTGTATGCCTTTGATTTGTAATTCACCCTTTGAATATCTTCATATATCATTCAGTGGGGTACACCCATATATTGGACCGCAAAGTATAATCCCACTTACTTATTAAAACATATAGTGAGTTTTATATCATAGGATGGTGGTGATAAGAGCATATATAGTTCATAAAATATGTTAATAATTTCTTTCATCCATTACTAAAAGTTTATTTGGGTTAACATCTGTACTAGATATAATTTTCAAAATAAAAAAAAAACCATATTTACGGTGATTCAATCATTTTTTGGTGAAATAAAACATACAGACACAAACATAACATTAAAATAGAAACAGAAAATAAAAAACAATTGTTTTTCATTGCATGATGGTTTCTCCCACCACCTTTTTATTTATAATTGTTCTTAAAACCAAAATAAATATATGAGTCAACTATTAATTATTGGTGATTATTTAATACATAGAGTTTATTGAAAACTGTTGTGAAAAACTAATATGTGGTTGTTTTTCAACAACTCTTTATTTTCATGATAGTTTTTTAAATTAAATATTTTATGTAAATTGGTAGACGTTTTAACCAATAAATTAATTATTTTGGTGGTTTTAGAAGAAATTATTTTCTTATAATAAATAGTGGTGATTTAAAACCAATTTAACATGGTTAATGATTTTTAGTCAATAATTAGGGAAAATGTTTTCTATGAATAGGCGGTTCATACCACAATTAATATATTACCAGATATTTTTTTTTTAATTGGTTAAAAAATTTGAATATGTAGGATAATTTAAAAATAAATAACATATCCATTATATCCCTTTCTTCCTACAATATAAAAAGAATATGCAACAATACAGTTGTATATACAATTTCAATTATCTAGAAAATAAATAAAAATATTTAAAACCATAGAAAATGGATCCAATTTATAGAAAACACATAATTAAACATAAAATAATTTATTATTTAGTTTAATACTAAAGTGGAAACATTCATTTTTCCCTCATAATATAAGTCACTAATACAACTAAGGGGACCCACTACCTCCTCTAATTTTTTTGGTCAGACAGGCTCCCCTTGATGATTCATGATTTAATTTATTTTAATTTTATTTCCCATTACCAACCTCTAGTGATAACAACAGATATGATATAGAATATGAATTAGTTTCATTTTTATATTAAGAATAGAAAATATAGTTAAAATAAGTATCATAATAATGTAAATCTAGTTGAGTGCCTACACACAATGGTATTTTGGATTCCGAAAACTTCTATAATCATTGTTTCACTGTCTCTGACACCATTTTCTCATGTTTGAAGTTTTTTGATAGACCTTGGATTAAGACTTCAAGGATTAACCTTGTCTGGCGCATTGCCCATAAACGTATTCCTACAAAAGTTTGTCTTCAGTAATTTTGTTACCAACTATGCTCTAAATGTGAATTATTCCATCAACACACGGAGGAAACCAATCATATTTTCATATCTTTTGATATAGCCTATGATCTTTTGAATTATGTTACTGACCTGTTTGACTGTAGATGGTTATCCTATGACTCTATTTGCTCTCAGCTAAAACATTGTGTGGAACTTGAATTTTCTTGGAAAATCAAGAACCTCTTCCTTTCCGCTGTTGTTGAAATATTACATGTAATATGGTATGATAGAAACACAATTATTCACAAAAAATACTCATTTAATATTAATACAGGTCAAAGGAGGATCCTTATTTCCATCACGGAATCATTCCTACTTCAGAAATCCCACTACGACAATTCAGTTGCGGACTTTGGGATACTCCGACTTCTCAAAATCGATGGAGTTTACACTAATCCTAAGTATTCTCTCGAGGTTTTTTGGTAATCTATGACTCCTAGATGGTTCAAGATCAACACAGATGGATCTTCCTAAGGAAACCGGGGTCCTGCAAGATGTGGGGCTATAGCATCCCGCCATTTTATAACATAAACTTTCATTACATTACACAAAACTGAGGATCTTTAAGGTTTAGTGTCTTGGAAACCAGGAACATAATACATGAAAACAACATAAAGCATTCTTCTTAAACACTTGAAAGGATTCTCCTTAAGTTCATACTAGGTTCATTATTGCATCTCATAACCTGGGGACATACATCAAAAGAAAGGGTGAGCAGAAGGCCCAGTAAGGGAAATAAGAGGAACATTTTACATGTGAACTTGAGATACTTCAATAAGGACATGAAAAGAACTTTAAGGCATAAGAAAGAAATCATGAGGCATTTCATAATAAAAATAACATTTTTCATAACTTGAAGATGTGGCTACATCATTTAACATAGACAATCATGAACATATCACCAAGGTCCATCCCCAAGGTGTCATTTGAAAATTACCAAGGTTATTCACCAAGGTATCGTGAAAATTGTAATCTCTAGTGGTTACATCATTACCCAATGCATTGGAGCGCTATCAGGGCGCACCCTTAAATTTGCCTTTATTATCATGTGAGCCACATATATCATCATCAAACATTTCATAAATAACCCATATAGCATAAAATAAATGGGTTTCATTTCATAATCATAACGTTTTAAAAACTGCTTTAAAGACATGATCTTTACGGCACTTTAAACCCACGGAAAGGGAAAGCGGGTCTCATGTATGTAAATCCCAGAATTTAAAATGGAAAATTTTGATATATATGTGAATACCCTTGTAGAAATAAGAGCATTGAGTATTCACTTTATAACATAAAATAATTTTTGAGAAAAGAGAGAGGCATTTTGAGGGGAAAATTCTGCAGCATAACGGCTAAGTTTCGGGGTTTTAGAAAACATTAAAATGAGAGGGGACATGGGTCACCCACTCATAAATGATCCATAAAACAGTAGGGTGAAAGAATAAGAAGGAAATAGGGACATGGTAATGAAATTTTAGGGACATACCATTTGAAATGAAAAACATGGAAGGAAAACAAATTAGATTCCTCTTATGAAAATTCGGCAGCCTTACGGCGTCACTTAACTTTAAAAGAAAATGATTTGACAAGATCAAATAGGGTCCCTCATCATATGATCATAAGAGATCAGTATGATAGATATAGAGATCATACCCCAACATAATAAAAAGGAACTTGAAATACTTGACATGAAAATCGAACTTGAAAAATGAGAAGGGTGAAAGAATCCCTTAAAAATTCGGCAGCCTAACGGCGTCACTTAAACTTTCATAAAACGAAATGATGAGAGTAAGAGGGGATCTCTCATCATATAAACATGAAAGGGAAGTAAGAGGAATATAAATAACATCCTCTCACATAAAAACATGGAGCATAATAGGAATGACATAAAAGAGATGACATGAAAAGAAAGAGAGGGGTCGGATCCCTTACCCTAAAATGTGACTCTTGAAACTCAAAGGATTGGACCTTGAGGGCTTGGGGGCACCTTGGGAGGACTCTTTGGAAGGTAAGAAGACCAGAACTTCGTTGGGGGAGAGTTGGGAGTGAAAATTAAGGGAGGAAAGGGTGGGTATTTATAGGGAAAGTGAGGGGACAAAGCATTAATGGCCAAGGGACACCTCACATGTGCTTTTCTCAAACCCATGTGCTCTCCCTTGGCATTTATCATGGAGTTAGGCCACATGGGGCCCCCAAAACAATAATTCATCACCCTTGGCCGGAAAACCCTCAAAAGATCTCATGACATCATCATGACACCATTATGATGTCATTAAACATACCGAAACCCTAAAACTGTATTTTTACTATTCACTGAAAATTCAACTTTCTCGGAATAACCCCAAAATTTCACCTTAACCAAATATCAATGCTCTGATTTCAAAAATGAAATCCATTTTATATAAATAATTTTCTAAATATTTTTAATTTAATTTTTAAATAAAAACACTATTCATCGAAAATTCATTTTTTTCAGAAAAATCCCCAAAAATTACCCTAACATAATATCGACGCTCTGAGTTCAAAAATAAAGTCCTTTTCATAAAAATAATTTTCTAATTATTTTTAATTAAATTTTTAATTAAAAAACACTATTCATCCGAAAAAACTAATACTTGAATAATAATTTATGAAACCGTTATTTAACCATTTTATTGAATCACATTACTTAATCTAGGTGTCTAAATTATATTAAAACTTTCTTTGAGTGAAATTACTAATCCATTTGGTCATATTAATAATCCTAAGCGTAAAATCACTATTCATAATTTACTATTCATCAAAAAATTAAGTTGATCTTATTAGACTCCAAATTCCTTAATGAACACTTTTGTAGAAGACCATTTTTTGAAAATCATTACACATCATTAGTTATTTAGGGTTTACATAAAAATTTCAAAATATCCCTTTTTCAAAATTCATTAATAAAATACATTCTAAAATTATCTAGACATTTGAAATTTCACAAACATCACTAAAGGAAGAAATCTTAATTTATTCACCCGAAAGGATTACACAAGGAAACTAGGGTCTCATCACATAGCCCCTTATAACACTGGCATAAGACCTAAGTGTAAGGTGTGCTATGGTGAGAGAATATGAGGGAGTCTCAGATAACATTGCCCTAGTAGCAATCTCCACTAACTTGAACTTCTCTTGCAAGCGTTTTCGTTCAAGCTTGACACGCTGGAGCTCGGCTTGGGCTTGGTCCAAAGCGAAGCCCACAGATGCTACCTCCTTCCCAAGCTCTGATAAGTGGGCTTCATAAGGGTTGAGTCTACTGGATGAAGCCATCGACTCCTCTTTCTGCATTAATAATTAACATCTTATTAAATAAATAAGAGTAAGTTAATATACTACTCAAAAAGATTGGGTCGTTACATTCTTCCCCCCTTAAGAAATTTCGTCCCCGAAATTTATACTTGAGGCCTAGTCGAAAAGGTGAGGGTACTTTTGCTTCATCGTTTCCTCAGGCTCCCAAGTCGCTTCTTCATACTTATGATTCCTCCACAACACTTTCACAAGGTGGGTAGTCTTGTTTCGTAGAACCTTGTCTCTACGGTCCAAGATCTCCACTGGCTGCTCCTCATAAGAGAGGTCATGTTCAAGTTGTACCACCTCTGGGTTCAGTACATGCGAAGGGTCGGGTATGTACTTCCTCAAGAGAGATACATGGAAGACATCATGAACATGAGCTAGGTTCGGTGGAAGTGCTAGACGATAGGCCACTGCTCCTATGCGATCAAGGATTTCATAGGGGCCAATGTACCTAGGGCTGAGCTTCCCTTTCTTCCCAAACCGCATGACTCTCTTCCAAGGAGAAATTCGAAGGAAGACTTTGTCACCAACACCAAACTCCAAGTCCCTTCGACGATTGTCAGCATAGCTCTTCTGCCGACTCTGAGCAGCCTTTATGTGTTGTTGGATGGCATGAACCTGTTCTGTCATCCCTTGCACGAGATCAGGCCCAAGAAGCTTCCTCTCACCAGTTTCATCCCAACAAGTAGGAGTTCTACACCGCTTTCCATACAGAGCTTCATAGGGTGCCATCTGAATACTCGCATGGAAGCTGTTGTTATAGGAGAACTCCACTAATGGGAGGTGTTGATCCCATCCACCTTTAAATTCCATTGAGCATAATCTCAACATGTCTTCGAGTGTCTGAATAGTCCTTTCAGATTGGCCATCAGTTTGAGGATGATAGGCCGTACTAAAATTCAATTCAGTATTCAGAGTATGCTAAAGACTTCTCCAGAATTTTGATGTGAATCTTAGGTCACGATCAGATACGTTGGATAGTGGTACCCCATGCAGCCTTACCACTTCCTTCACGTATATCATGGCAAGCTGATCCAAAGAGAAATCTTCCCGAATAGAGATAAAATGGGCTGTCTTGGTGAGACGGTCCACAATAACCCATATCGCATTGTTTCCTTTGGATGTTTTTGGGAGACCAGTTACAAAGTCCATGGTGATATTATCCCACTTCCATACTGGTATGGGTAGCGGTTGTAATACCCCCTTAGGAAGTTGTCTTTCTGCCTTTACTTGCTGACACACCAGGCACCTTGTACTGTAATCGGCAATCTCCCTCTTCATGTTATCCCACCAATAATGATCACGAAGGTCTCTATACATCTTAGTGCTTCCCGGATGTATAGAGAAAGTAGAGCTATGAGCTTCATCCATCAGTTCTTTCTTTATCTCCGGAATAGATGGAACACATAGTCTTGTACGAAATTTCAATACACCTTCTTGATCAATATTGAAATCAGGTAACTTACCATCCTTTACAGCCTCGAACTTCTCCTGCAGAAAAGGATCTTCTTTTTGAGCCTTCTTGATCTTCTCTAGTAATGAAGGTTGAGAAATCATTTGGGATAGGGTTGATGATGTCCCTTTCCTTATAATTCCCATGTCCAGTTTTACTAGCTCTTTAATCAAGGGATCTCCTAGGATTCTCATTGTTTCCAGAACAACAGGATCTTTCCTGCTTAACGCATCCGCGACTTTGTTTGCTCTTCCAGGGTGATAATGAATTGAACAATCATAGTCTTTAATAAGCTCCAACCATCTCCTTTGTCTCATGTTCAATTCTTTCTGTGTGAAAATATACTTTAGACTTTGGTGGTCAGTGTATATATCACATTTCTCCCCATAATGATAGTGCCTCCATATCTTTAGAGAAAAAACAACTGCCGCCAGCTCTAGATCATGCGTAGGATAATTCTGCTCATGAATCTTCAACTGTCGAGATGCATAAGCAATTACTTTGTCATTTTGCATGAGGACGCACCCAAGCCCTTTCAGAGATGCATCGCTAAAAATAACGAATCCTTCTCCGATAGAGGGTAGTGTTAACACAGGTGCAGTAACCAATCTCTTCTTCAGCTCTTGGAAACTTTCCTCACATTCCTTTGTCCAGATGAACTTAACCCCTTTTCGAGTCAACTTAGTTAGTGGATTAGAAAGCCGTGAAAAGTTTTTCACAAACCTCCTATAATATCTTGCTAAGCCAAGGAAACTACGAATCTCAGTTACTGTTGTGGGTTGAGGCCACTCCTCCACAACCATTGTCTTTGCAGGGTCAACCAAGATTCCTTCATTGGTTACGATGTTCCCCAAGAAAGCCACTTGTTGTAACCAAAACTCACACTTGCTGAACTTCCCAAAGAGCCTCTCCTTCCGTAGAGTTTTCAAAACAACCCTCAGATGATCTTCATGCTCCTCACGACTTTTTGAATATATCAAAATATCATCAATGAAAACTACCACAAAGTTATCAAGGTAGTCCTTAAAGACTCTATTCATCAAATCCATGAAAATAGCAGGAGCATTAGTCAAGCCGAAGGGCATAACAGTAAACTCATAATGCCCATATCTTGATCGGAAGGCAGTCTTTGGAATATCTTCCTTCTTCACCCTCAGTTGATGATAACCAGATCGAAGGTCAATCTTAGAGAAGAATTGAGCCCCACGAAGTTGGTCAAATAAATCATCAATTCTTGGTAGAGGGTATCTGTTCTTCACTGTGATCCCGTTCAGTTCTCTATAATCAATGCATAGCCGCATTGATCCATCCTTCTTCTTCACAAAGAGAACTGGTGCTCCCCAAGGAGACACACTCGGTCGGATAAACCCCTTCTCCAACAAGTCTTGGAGTTCTTTCTTTAGCTCCTCTAGCTCCACATTTGCCATTCTATACGGAGTCTTTGATATCGGTTGAGACCCAGGTACGAGTTCAATAGAGAACTCTACCTCTCTTTTTGGGGGAGGTCCAGGTAACTCCTCAAGAAATACATCCATGTATTCCTGAACAATCAGAACATCTTCAATTTGTATTCTCCCTTTCCCTTCTTCCTCATCACCGATTAACTCCATAAAGAAAGCTATAGGAGGTGCTTCTAGATAGGGATCAGTTCGGGATATCTCTCCTCGGAAGATAACTGTAGGTCGTTCATTCAAGACTACTGAGATCTCCTTACTTCTGCATTTGATCTTAGCATTATACTTTGAGAGCCAGTCCATCCCTAGTATAACGTCGAATTCCATCATGGGAATGACTACTAGATTTGCGATAAGATTGTGCTCACCAAAGTAAACACTAGAGTCTCTAAACACTGTTGATGCATGGATAATCCCACTTGGAGTCTTGACTGACAACTCTACCTCAAGCAATTCGGGGATTGATTCTATATTCTTTGCAAACTTGGAAGAAATAAAGGAATGCGTAGAACCAGAATCAAATAAAGCACTTGCTAGTTTTGAGAGGACAACAAGAGTACCTGCTACCACATCATTCAGAACTTCAACTTCAGTTGTTGTGATAGCGAAAGCACGACCTTGCTCCCTTGGCCTCTGCAGAGGTTGATGGTGATTCCCCTCCACCGCCCTCGGATTTGGACATTGATTAGAAAAGTGCCCAAGCTGTCCACACTTGAAGCATGTGACTTCGGGTAGGGCCATAACCATCTTTCCTCTGTCGTTAGTGTTGGGAAGTTGAGGCTTCACATCACCACGGCAATTCTGAGAAATATGGCCTTCTTTTCCACACCTATAGCACTTGCCACTTCCGATCAAGCAGTTCCCCGGATGCTTCTTCCCACATTTATTGCATGTGGCATGTTGCATATGCTTTCCACCTCTTTCCTGATCAAAACTTCTTCCCAGGCTCGGTTCTAGAGTTCTCTTCTTCTCATTAGATTTGTGAGACCACTATGTCTCCCCAAACTCTAGTTCAACTTTCATAGCACTTCGAACTATTTCTTCATAGCTATCGTAGTCCCTATTGGCAAGATTCTTCCGCAGATGTGGTCGTAGTCCGCCAAAGAATCTATCAACCTTCCCATTAGGGTCCATGACAAAGCTTGAGGTATAACGGGAAAGCCTTGTGAAGTTCATCTCATAGCTTCCGACAGATTCGTTCTCCTTCTGCTTCAGCTCGAGAAACTCTTTCTCCATTTTCGTTCTCATGGAACGAGGGAAATACTTGTTAAAGAAAATCCCCCGAAATTCTTCCCACTCCATAGCTTCCATCTCTCCTCGTGGCTTCGTGTTTTTGATCAGTGACCACCACTGATCAGCTTCTCCCTCTAGGCGGTAAACAGCAAGGGTGACTTTTTCTTGTTCCGAACAATGAAGTACAGAAAAGATCTTTTCAATGGAGCTTATCCATTGTTCCGCAACCAATGGGTCAGTAGATCCACTGAATGTTGGCGGTCGTTGACGCATGAAGGACTCAACAGAAAGTTGTTCCCTTCGTGGTGAGGTCGGCCTCTCAGCTTGATTCAAGTTATTACTCATAACTTGAGTCAGTTGGTTCATCATTCGCATGAATGTTTCCATTCCGGCTTCCATCGGAGGGCCGTCAGCACATGGTGCATTGCGGTCACCATCGGCACAGTTTCTCCTATTTCCCGCCTTTTTCTAAAAGAATAAAACCTTAGTGAGAAACTTATTTCATTTATGAATCTTTTAACTAAGACTTCGTGCTTAGACAATTATAGTTCTCTATAATTCCTTCATAATGATTCATATAAAACGCATGTGATTAACCAAACATATCCCCCGGGAGTGTCGTAACCAAGAGTGCAGCAAGGCCCGTTATCGTGCACCAGTTCCCGTTCGAGTCTAGCTCAAAGCGGTGTTTTCGGGTTTTACCCCTATGTACATCTGTGCCAGAGCCGCCTCTACCTGCTCGTATCCAGACAGGGATGTATTTGTTTGATAGACCACTTACTCAATACTTACCAAAATACCAGGAAGTTTTCCTATATTTAAACTTTTCTATAGGGTTCTTCCTAAAGTTTTTATATCCTACTTTCCACAAATAACTAAACCATCCTTTGATACCAACTATAGCATCCCGCCATTTTATAACATAAACTTTCATTACATTACACAAAACTGAGGATCTTTAAGGTTTAGTGTCTTGGAAACCAGGAACACAATACATGAAAACAACATAAAGCATTCTTCTTAAACACTTGAAAGGCTTCTCCTTAAGTTCATACTAGGTTCATTATTGCATCTCATAACCTGGGGACATACATCAAAAGAAAGGGTGAGCAGAAGGCCCAGTAAGGGAAATAAGAGGAACATTTCACATGTGAACTTGAGATACTTCAATAAGGACATGAAAAGAACTTTAAGGCATAAGAAAGAAATAATGAGGCATTTCATAATAAAAATAACATTTTTCATAACTTGAAGATGTGGCTACATCATTTAACATAGACAATCATGAACATATCACCAAGGTCCATCCCCAAGGTGTCATTTGAAAATTACCAAGGTTATTCACCAAGGTATCGTGAAAATTGTAATCTCTAGTGGTTACATCATTACCCAATGCATTGGAGCGCTATCAGGGCACACCCTTAAATTTGCCTTTATTATCATGTGAGCCACATATATCATCATCAAACATTTCATAAATAACCCATATAGCATAAAATAAATGGGTTTCATTTCATAATCATAACGTTGTAAAAACTGCTTTAAAGACATGATCTTTACGGCACTTTAAACCCACAGAAAGGGAAAGCGGGTCTCATGTATGTAAATCCCAGAATTTAAAATGGAACATTTTGATATATATGTGAATACCCTTGTAGAAATAAGAGCGTTGAGTATTCACTTTATAACATAAAATAATTTTTGAGAAAAGAGAGAGGCATTTTGAGGGGAAAATTCTGCAGCATAACGGCTAAGTTTCGGGGTTTTAGAAAACATTAAAATGAGAGGGGACATGGGTCACCCACTAATAAATGATCCATAAAACAGTAGGGTGAAAGAATAAGAAGGACATAGGGACATGGTAATGAAATTTTAGGGACATACCATTTGAAATGAAAAACATGGAAGGAAAAAAAAATTAGATTCCTCTTATGAAAATTCGGCAGCCTTACGGCGTCACTTAACTTTAAAAGAAAATGATTTGACAAGATCAAATAGGGTCCCTCATCATATGATCATAAGAGATCAGTATGATAGATATATAGATCATACCCCAACATAATAAAAAGGAACTTGAAATACTTGACATGAAAATCGAACTTGAAAAATGAGAAGGGTGAAAGAATCCCTTAAAAATTCGGCAGCCTAACGGCGTCACTTAAACTTTCATAAAACGAAATGATGAGAGTAAGAGGGGATCTCTCATCATATAAACATGAAAGGTAAGTAAGAGGAATATAAAGAACATCCTCTCACATAAAAACATGGAGCATAATAGGAATGACATAAAAGAGATTACATGAAAAGAAAGAGAGGGGTCGGATCCCTTACCCTAAAATGTGACTCTTGAAACTCAAAGGATTGGACCTTGAGGGCTTGGGGGCACCTTGGGAGGACTCTTTGGAAGGTACGAAGACCAGAACTTCGTTGGGGGAGATTGGGAGTGAAAACTAAGGGAGGAAAGGGTGGGTATTTATAGGGAAAGTGAGGGGACAAAGCATTAATGGCCAAGGGACACCTCACATGTGCTTTTCTCAAACCCATGTGCTCTCCCTTGGCATTTATCATGGAGTTAGGCCACATGGGCCCCCCAAAACAATAATTCATCACCCTTGGCCGGCCAAACCTCAAAAGATTTCATGACATCATCATGACACCATTATGATGTCATTAAACATACCGAAACCCTAAAACTGTATTTTTACTATTCACTGAAAATTCAACTTTCTCGGAATAACCCCAAAATTTCACCTTAACCAAAAATCAATGCTCTGATTTCAAAAATGAAATCCATTTTATAAAAATAATTTTCTAAATATTTTTAATTTAATTTTTAAATAAAAACACTATTCATCGAAATTTCAATTTTTTTCAGAAAAATCCCCAAAAATTACCCTAACATAATATCGACGCTCTGAGTTCAAAAATAAAGTCCTTTTCATAAAAATAATTTTCTAATTATTTTTAATTAAATTTTTAATTAAAAAACACTATTCATCCGAAAAAACTAATACTTGAATAATAATTTATGAAACCGTTATTTAACCATTTTATTGAATCACATTACTTAATCTAGGTGTCTAAATTATATTAAAACTTTCTTTGAGTGAAATTACTAATCCATTTGGTCATATTACTAATCCTAAGCGTAAAATCACTATTCATAATTTACTATTCATCAAAAATTAAGTTGATCTTATTAGACTCCAAATTCCTTAATGAACACTTTTGTAGAAGACCATTTTTTGAAAATCATTACACATCATTAGTTATTTAGGGTTTACATAAATATTTCAAAATATCCCTTTTTCAAAATTCATTAATAAAATATATTCTAAAATTATCTAGACATTTGAAATTTCACAAACATCACTAAAGGAAGAAATCTCAATTTATTCACCCGAAAGGATTACACAAGGAAACTAGGGTCTCATCACATAGCCCCTTATAACACTGGCATAAGACCTAAGTGTAAGGTGTGCTATGGTGAGAGAATCTGAGGGAGTCTCAGATAACATTGCCCTAGTAGCAATCTCCACTAACTTGAACTTCTCCTGCAAGCGTTTTCGTTCAAGCTTGACACGCTGGAGCTCGGCTTGGGCTTGGTCCAAAGCGAAGCCCACAGATGCTACCTCCTTCCCAAGCTCTGATAAGTGGGCTTCGTAAGGGTTGAGTCTACTGGATGAAGCCATCGACTCCTCTTTCTGCATTAATCATTAACATCTTATTAAATAAATAAGATTAAGTTAATATACTACTCAAAAAGATTGGGTCGTTACAGGGGCCATTTTCAGTGATTATCTTGGTCGATGTCACGAATGCTTCTTTGGAAGCTGTGGCAATGCCTCCCCTATAAAAGCATAAATGATGGTGGTTTTTCAGGCCATTATTTTTGTCAAGATAAAAGGATGGAATAACATATGGATAGAAAGAGACTCTACCACCATTGTGCACCCCACCTTGCCTGCCCTCTCACTGTTCACTGGATGAACTGCCTCAATTATCTTCTTGATATCAAAGACATTTCCACCCATACGTATCGAGAAGAAAACATTGCAGTGGATGACCTTTAAAATAAAGGAGTCAACCAATCTATGACATGGAGTGATACTTTTTGGTTTATATTCTCCCTCACTTAGTATGATATTGTAAAAAGATACCATCTTTCTGATTCATGTAACCCATCTCTCTCTTTTTTTGATAAATTTTTCTTGATCCTTTAAAAAAATGTGACTAATTAAATACCAATGGAGTCTAACATATCAATGACCCATTTTTTATTATAATAGTAATACACACATATCATAGTGTGTGACAAAAGAAATTTTATTTTCCTAATACAACATAGTGGTTGAACAGGGTCATATCACTTGAGAAGCATCGCAGTTGGTTCAATCACTAATTACAATTCACATAATGTAATTAATTTTTGTATTTATATTATTTATTAAAATTATGTTTTTGGGGTTTTTTTAAATTTTTAAATGAAAATAATTAATTAAAAGATTGAAATCTAAATGTAGAAGCATGTAGAGTGAAATTAGGGAAGAAAGGTCTTGGTCTAGGGTTTCATAACATGGGTTCCTTTATTATTTATTTTTTATTTAAATTCAATCTGATAATTTTTTTAATGAAATTTAATTGGAAAATTAATTTACTTTAATTTTTTGAGTGATTGAGTTTATATTCCATTGGATAACTAAACCCATCCTCCTCCTATAATCATATATGATTACAACTCATCTTAGAATTCGATTCCTAAAAAACCTGGCTCCACCATATGCCGTTTCACAACTTAAGACAAACCCATCTCCACAGTATGGAGGGTTTTCCTAAGATAACAGAGGGAAAAGTAATGAATTAAATAAAATAAATTTAATTTCAAATAATCTATTGGTGGATGACCGCCACACCCGTGCAATAATATCATGTCCACAACAAATATATCTAAAACTTGTTTAATTGAAGAGCACTGATAGAGAACAAAAAAAAACCCTCTATGAAAGCCTTAGGTTAGTTACATTCCATTTCTAAGTGAAACAATATTGTGACCATAAGATATAAGAAAGATAAAATGAAATTAGTGTTGGAAGAGAAAAATGGAAGGAATAATAGAAGGAAACATTTTAATTGAAATACGAATGCATTACACGGGAAAAGAAAATAAAATAAAAAGAAAATAAAAATCATAAGGCATCATCTGTCATCCAAATATTCCCTATAAAATCTTTATTATCTTTAATACACACTTATCATATTAATTATTGGCCTAAAATAGTCTTTTGGGTGTAATAATGTTCTATTAATGGGTTTTAGAACATAATGGGTCGTCAATGATTGAAATTTCTTCCCTAGAATGTTACTTCATAATATTTCTCATGGTATCCATTCATTTTATTGAATCATTGAATGTAGTCTTCTATAAATTTATTCCGAAATATATTTTTCGTTTATCCCCAAAAATTAATATTATTCATTCAAGCATAGTATATGTTATATACAATATACACCAAAATTTTATTCTGAACATTCAGAATCTTTGAAATTTTGAAATCCAAATTATCAAGCATTTATGGCCTTTATTTTAGTAGAATCAAGTGGTACCACAATTATTAAAGTTTTTTTATCAATATATTATATTTATCATTGTATAATTTCAGATCCATTTTTTCATCCACATACGACATATCGGCCCATCTTCAAAAATATCCATATCTATGCACATATTTTATAGCCTAAATTGTGAGCTTCTTTTGGGCCTCCAAATGTCTGATTAAACTATTGTTCCATCAAAATTAAATGAATGTAATGATGTATTCAATACTAAATAAATTAATTTCCTAAATTAAATCAGTCTATAAAAGTTTATTCCCAAAATATTTAAATAAATTAAAATAGTTAAATCCCAAAATTAAGGGATTTTTATCCAATTAATCCCAAAAGCTTTTAAAACTATAAAATGTGACAATTGAAATTTAACTATCAATATTTTGGGACTAAAAACATTGAAATGTATTTAAAAATATTCATGAAAATTTATGGTGTCAAATAGTCTCTATTATGCTTTGAAACACACTACCTAACACACTCTTCACTATTGAAAACTGTACATCCCAAACTATCCATCTCTAGTCACATGATATATACCCTAATATTTGTATATATATGACTATACTTTCACCTATATTCCCCCACTATACACATCAAATGAAATAACTAGAAAAAATGGTGTCATACTAGAATTAGTGTGTTTACTTAGTGAAGTTGGTTGATTATCATATCTATCATCTAATTATATAGGATTCATATAAGTCCAACATTTATTTTTAAATTATATTGATTTTTGAATGACTATATCAAAAAACATTATGTAAATGGTTTAAAAATTATATAAAGTTTAAATCAATCATATAAATTTTTTAAAATTTGATTATAGATTAAATAATTTATTATATTGTAAATTAATACGTTAATAAATAACATAAAGGATAAATAAACATACAATAAAATAATTTAACATTTAGTATATTATTTTAATTAACCACCATTATTATTATTTTATCATATTTACCCTCCCCCCCCCCCTTTGAGAAAAACTATTTAGATATCATTATGAATAGATAGATCAAGTTTTTTACATGGTTCATTGTTACAAAGTAACTCTTAATCTTTGTCACCCATATCATAAAAGTATTGTAGTTTCACATGTACATAAAAACTCTACCATTAACTAACCATATTATCCACATAATCAACCATTCTTGCTTATATAGAAAATATATATATATCATGTTATCCACATTCATCAATATTGATAAACTAAGTTAAGATAACATAAGAAAACTATAACACATCCTTCTTTATGACCATATAAATATCAACCCACTTGTATTTAAATAATACAAATAAAAGATATATATGATAATTTTGTTCAATAATATCATTAAAATTATGATCTACTGGTTCCAAACTCCCCAAGATATCTCTCCCCCTCAGTGACTAGGGTTATGTGATAGATCCACCAAGTGATCAAAATGTCTTATACATTCATCCTTCCTTATATCGTTCTCTATTCCCCACTTCAACAATTTTGATCCCCTCCCATTTTTTGAATTTTGGTCTCTTTATTGTATTAAAAATTTGGTGAGCATATTTTCAATAAGATTTTGTAGTTTCTTACCTATTTGGATTATATCACAAATTTCATTGACTCCTATACTTTTTTCTAGGTGGAATAGTCATTATTTGCATCACCCATTTATTGATTTTTCTTTTTTATATTTGTTTGGTATACTAGACTTGGGTGGTGGTCCTCCTTTTCAATGGTATAGGTTTTCACTATATGGGTTCCTACTTGGTCTGAGTAGTATTACTTCTATTCTATAGTGGTTTTGTAACATTTTCCCCTTATTTAAGATATCTTTATGAATCATTGCCAATGTCATCCCCCAGTCTGCGACTAGTATGTAGTGCTAGACTAAAGAAGTCACCATTAAGATTTTAGACACACATCCTTATATGACAAAGGATACTGAAAATAAGTGATGGTTAAGGGTAGTACTGTGGGGTAGAATATATACCCATATCATATTGTGAATTAGAAGATAAATAAACAAAAAATCACCCAACACTATAACTAAAAGAGTATTCTAAAACAATATATATGAAACAATAATAATGAATTAATATAGAAAATAGAATTCATATAGACTCACATTCATGCCTATATATGAACATTGAATTCCCAATGGTTCGATTACATAAATAAATAAAAATTAATTAAAACATGGAAGGCTCATTTATTATCTCTGAGACATACCTCTTTCAGTCTCATGAATCTGTCCCAACTACCCTTCTCGATCATACAACTCTGTGCCTCTACCCAACCTAAACCTATGAATATTGTTGTCTATTTCGGCCACTAAGTACCATGGTCACCTGAGTTGGGTGTGAGTACAAATCACTACATAACCCCCATAATGTCCCCATTCATAATTAGTAAATGAAATGTATTTTTATGTGACATTATTACTTGAATTATTAATTAATTGTGGAGGCCTAAATAAATGACTATTGTCAATCCTTGGGTTCAGACACCAAAATTGGGATTGACCCAAACCTACATCATATAGTTCCAAAGTGTCTCCAATTATGTCACCCAACTATGGATAACAATATCATGATCAATTACAAATTCCTTGTATCTTGTATTAGGAAATAAAAACCATTACCTTTTTCCACCAGCACCTAGAGATAGGGTATCCCCTACCAAGAAAACAACATTGTAAAACAAAGGGGATTAACCTATAAATAACCAATCACCTTATTCCATGGGTGCATCTCTCCCATACCATGATTCAAAGTGACCAAATCTATGTCTTTCGATCTCATCTATCTTTCATTATATCAAAAAATCCCAAGGGTGTGAATCCCCCTATCAGTTATCATGTCATTTAATTTTTAGGGGTATGGTTATCCCCTTACAGACATCACCTCATTTGGACCTAGGAATATGGATCTCCCCTACTTTAAATCACCTCATCCAAGTCTCAGTGATTAACTCCTTTTTCCATATATCACCCCTTCCAAACCCTAGGGTGTGGTTCCTCCACCATACATCGCATAATTGGGACATAAAGAGTGTGTAGAAGGTATCACAAGTGACTATATCAGTATCTTGGTGGACTTCGCATCCCACCATACAGAACCAAGGAGCTCATACAAGGCATCCCAAACCATAGTATTGGTGTCCTTGGGGACTGTAAATTCGACCAAATGGATCCATGGAGTGTGTAAATTTCATTCTAAAACGTTTCTCAATGTTTCTGAATGGGTATTGAGTCCCACATTAATCATTGTTAAATATATATATTTATGAGAAAATCATATTCTAGAAAACATTCCATTATTTTGAGTTTATCCTCTCAAATGAATGGACTACAATTATCCACACAACCATGTTAGCCTCATCATCGATCAAGGTTCTAATGTTGTAACACAGTCATGTATACCAATTCCCAATACATACCATTAGTAGGGTCAACATATCACTGAGGTACCCACCAGCCTTCTAGGTCACATCAAATGAAAACAACCTTCATTGGTTACCTTTTCCTCAACCACACCCCTCTATTAGAAACTTTTCACTCAAAGGAAAAAACCATCATTACAATCAGAAACATATGAAGGATTCATTGACCTCCTAGGATAGAGATACTGGAGCCTCTCTATGGAGAAGGATTAAATCCCATATCAATGCCTAAGTCCACACTAGGTCAGTCCTCACAACCAAATTAGCCATCAATATACACACCCACATAGGTAATCACATATTAGTGGGAGAGGAATAAATTTCCCATGCTTGTATCACTATCCCGAAGTATTTAAAGGGTCTCAAAGTTATCACATGGCATACTCGACACAAACAATGCAGTATAAGTCTATCCTTTACTTGAACTTCACAAAGGGAACTTATCACTAGGTCCACTACATCTCTTTAATTTAATTATCAATCCTCCGGGGGTAATTTTTATAAGGCACACAATAATCCTAACTAGGGTCTCAGCCATCGGTGAAGAGGCATCAAGCTAGTGCAGATTAATCCTCTATGGCCCTTGGAACATTGTGAAACACATTCATAGGCATTCAACTTTTCTTAATAAATTTATTGATTTTAAAGAGTTTGATTTCATAAATTGTCAAGGCCACACACATAACATTCTATATAAAAAATCATAATAGCGAAATGGGATATATGAGGGACTAACTACCTCAAACATGGTGTTATATCTTTTTATCTAACCAAAAAACTCTCAACCATGCTCATCATAGTCCAATGAAGATCATCCAACTCATATAAGGCCCTAACTCACAAAAAATCCCAAAAATTAATTATAAATACTTATAATTAATTATTAAAATCAATTATAACAATTTCAAATAATTTCTATATTTAATTCAAATATGAAAAATCACTAGAATGTCACCGAAAAACCTTATTACACTAAAACTATAACCAACCACTCATGGAAAGTCATCAATAAACTCATAACACTATCCTAGGTAAAATATCTTAAAATAAAAACTTGATAAAAATCTAATTTAATTTAATATAGAAAAACACTGAATAAATTCCCATGATGATTTACTTTTAATAGAGTCGTGTGAGATGGTGTACGGCCACCATCATGGGTCATACCAAACTCATCACACCAAAAAGGCCACCATATTAAATGATTTACACCATTGTACAGTGGAAATCATTTCCAAACCCTATTTAGGATTAATAAAGATAGAAATGGAAGAAGGTGAAAAATAAATAGGGAGGAGAATGGAGATCACACCTTCAATTGCTAGGAAATCGCACCCCACCATTTGAAGGGAGAATCGAAGGAATCAAAGGAAAGGAGGTCAGTTGAATCATTTATTCATGGTAAAGAATAGAAGAAGTGCCATGGGTATAAATATTCAAAGGGATAAAATGTGGAATTACCCCAGTTTAAAATTGTACTAGAAAAAATAGAATTCACTAAGACTTGGACGATACCATGGTACACCTCCCTACATCCCCTAAGAATCCAAAACGAATAAGGCCACAGCTAAGGGTTTTCCCCCACTCAACATTTTGGAAATGTTCCTTAACCACAAAAATTGGACAACACTACACTATGACCCCCCCTACTTTTCATTTTCAACCTCAGTTCCTTCTACCCAAAAAAACTAGCGATTAGGAAATATAACATAGTTCATCCCCATTTCCATATCCCTCAGGACGCCACAATGGTTGACCAAAAACATAGTGATTGGGTGACACAATGTGGTGGTTATCCCATGAACCACTCCCATACAATGGATAAAAAACCAAAGCCTGGGTGTTTCTCCCTATACCACACAGATCCCTACTCTGTGGTGCTCCCCATTTCGAACATGGAAAATCCCCAAGGACCACATACTCATCCAACATTTACTTCACATCCACTCATTTAACCTAATCAACTAATGCCTTTTTTTCACCTAAAAACATCCCATTTATGTGTCTAAACACTCAAAATATCAATAAAAATCTTTACTATAAAAAAACCCATCACTAAACTCAAAAATTAAAATTCCTCTCAAATTTCAAAACCCAAACAAAGAGACCATATTTTACCATCTCCACACTATATCACTTCTCATCCTCAAGAAAACTCAAATTTTTTTTAATTATTAACTCTAACCTATCCCCATTTAAAATACATAACCAGATCATAATTTTCAAATCAAGAATTTCAAATCAACATTCACTATGCAACTCCCAACACAAGGCCTTGTATTCAGCAAAACCTAAGCTATTATTCTCCAATAATACTAAAACACCAATATGACTCTTAATGATGCTTGTATGTATCAATAAACCTCATTTTATTAATATATTCATCTATAGGCTAATGTAATTCCCCACCACAAGCTTCTCTTAAAGGGATGATTTCATCCCAGGATTCTCCCCACTATAAGATTCTCTTACTGAAAACATATTCTCAGCAGTCCACCTTCTCGTGGGCTATGGTTCCCATCATACAAAACTAAATAAAAGAAAAAAATTGGTAAAAACTATAATTACCCCCCATTTCCAATTTTTAACCTTGTTAGACAAGTATCCACCTCCCATGCATAAGCCTGAATATGTCGAATATTTTTCAAAAATCCCTATCGAATCCCTAAAACACATTTTTCATATCCAACACAATGTATCATCATCACCCGATCAAAAAGTATTAAATCAAGAAGTCACCATTGTATCTTCCATGAATCCAAATGATCATTAAAACCCTACTGTCAGGGTTATTCCATGTTTGGATCCTCAACCAACTAGAACAACACTGACCATCTTTCTCTCATCCCAAGTACCAAAACATCTCAATTAAACTATCACTTTGATCATATTAGGATCATTCCAAGAATTATTACAATACATGTAATCCAACCAATATATACTTTTATTATTTAATCGAGTATTTCACTCAAAAAATTATAATTTAGATTCACAATGTCATTGGAATCCAAGATCCACTAGATCATCCAATGATCATCCTGAAGAACCGATAACCTAATAACAAGGGACCATTTTTGTAACACCCGAGATTTTTATGAGTAATATTTTGTTTTTATATATTGTCAAAGGAATATTTCACTACACACTTTCTTGGCTTACTTTACACGCAATCGCGACCTTCCTCGATAGGTTGCGTCATACGCAATACCGAGTTTCACTAAACAACGATATGCTATTAAAATATTATTAAAACTAGCCGTTATGAATAGTAATAACCACCTTTTGAAATTTTATTTTATTTTTCAAAATGGACTTTATTTTTGGATTCAGAATACCGAAATTAGCCTAGGGTGAAATTTTGGTATTTTTCTGAAAACTTTCAATTTTTGATGAATAGTGAAACCACTAAGTGTTAGGTTAAAAACTGAATTTTTGCATAAAACTTAATATTACCACTTCTGTGAATGGAATTTTGAAAATCCGACAGACACAGTTGATATCAGTAAGTAAAATGTGGTTCAATGAGATAAAAATAATTTTTTTGGTGAATAGTAACTTTTTACTTTTTTTGCCGCGGTTAATAGTAAATAGGGTAACTAAGGGTAAAACTGATATTACTATTATCCTAACACATGTCCTAATTCTATTGGATAAGTTTAATTCGTCCAAAAACAAACTTAGGAATAAAATATGACCATTTAGGCCCACATGGGTTGGATTAGGACATTTATTATTAATTTATTTAAAGAAGGGTTAAAATAGTTAAAATCAAAGTTTAATAAGTAAATCATTTTTAATATGGGGTTATACATAAGATAAATTCGACTATAAATATTAATTAGAAAGATAAAAATATTTCCTACATAATGGTATTTTATTTGTAATTTTTAGACATTAAATAATTTAATTTATTTATGACACAATGATGATGCAATAATTATCTTATTAATGAAATATTGAAATAATTGATGTTATAAACACCAAAATAAATGTAATTTGAGACTTTTTATGAATTCCACTAATTTTCTAGATTACTATGATATATTATTGTTGATTTAATCAATTTGGTTCGAACATATAATTCTGTTATGACTTTCAGAAAAATCATATATCAAATAGTGTCAAAATTGACACAAAATAGTTTTTAAGTCAAATATTATATTACTAATTGTTATTTTATTCCTAAAAATCTAAGGTTCGTCCAAATGACTTAGATACGGATATATATATTAATAATAAACAGTTTGGGGTTTGTTTGGCATGTTATAGTAAGTGTATTAACCATATAGTGAAAGAAAACAAAAAGACACGGTAAAAGTTAAATTATTTAACTTAGAGTTAAATCTAATTGATAAGGTTACAATAATACCCTAAACTTGTCTAAATCCTATTGGCTGATAGGTATTCGACACATACCCACTTTAGCTTCGAAATAAGACCCTTTGGAACCATTATAAACCGATTTTGACTTTAATATAAAATAATATTTTGAGATTTTCCTAAGGTGCCCCTCTCCTCCCTTATAAAAGGGCACCTCCTCCCCCTCCTCCTCACACCAACTTGAGCACTCAAGCTCGGACAACCCCTGCCATTTTATCCTCTCCACTTCCCTAGAATAATCCTAGAGGTCCTGGTCTTCTTCAAAGACCAATCTTAGTTCCCTAAGTGGAGGATAGAAAGAGGCATTCCAAAGAAGAGGTAATATCCATTACGATCTTTTCAATTTCTTTCTTCTTCAACTTATTCTTATTTAGTTGTTTAATGATAAAGTAATAACATCAGTATTACTTACATACTGATATGTCATTATAAATATGAAACAACCCTAATTCACCATCTATCCATCCTACGGAAAAATGAAATCACCGCGCGTGCGTACGTACGGAATACCGTCTCCACGCCGTGGTGTAATCTATTTTCCACCATCACCTTACAAGGTTGGGTATAATGGTGTAATGAGTAACTATTTATGATTATTATAAATTAATATTGATACTGAGATAATATATATATACTCCAATACAGTTCCACGATCATAGGAATGATGTCATCACTCGTGCGTACGTACGGAATACCGTCTCCACGATGTGATGCGACTCTTTCTACATGATCATAATTACATAGTAATTATATAAATGAATTTAATGAATAAATATGATATATGTTACACTAATACCATTCTGGATATAAGGTATCTATAACCTTAAAAGAAGATTAAGAATTTATTCGGCAAAACACGCATAAGAACAAAAGGCAATAAGGACCCGAGTAAAAAGTAACAATGAAATATTACTAACAAGAAGCTAAGAATATGACCATATATGATATCATATCAATATTTATGATTCTGGAATAAGTCAATAAGATTATTTAAACCATTATACAGGAGCTTCGGACACGTACAAAGCAAATCAGACCTAAGGTAAGGGAAATATCACAATCTCATTTTTATCCGAGATTGTTTATTCGTAAGTATTTACTGGGGTGTATTTTATCATCCACATCCATGTTCCCTCAATATGTAATATTGTTTCCATCCACTTACAATAGTTTAAATCCAATTTTACCCTTCGGTGAGTTTTTAGTAATTAATATTAAAGGAATCTTTTGTCGTTTTTTAGTACGAGGTACTTTTTTACTTTTCCGACAAAGGTACGAAGAATGTTTTTTTAACTTATATGGCATGAATGGATTTTTAAAAACATTCTTTCCGAGAAGCTTACTTTACAAGTTTTCAAGTTTATTTTTAATCAACTTCTTTTAGTTTATAATTGTATGACATGTTAAGAAAAGAAAAGTGTTTTTGAAGAAGAAAGGATATTTTCCTCAAGAATGGAGTTCAAGTGTTTTATCAAAATTATTTTCCATCTAAGATAATATAGGGTTCTGTTTTTATCCCTATTATTACATTGATTTGATTATGTTTTGAGGGAATTATTTTTATGAAGTCATTAACCTTATATGATTTGTTTAATGATGTCATGATGTTTCAAGAATCCCATTTTTGTTACATGTGTTATGCGATAATGTATGATTTATGATTATGTGGCACACATAAGAATGGATTCATTATAAGATGGGTGGGACCTATATCTCCCTCCAATGCATTGGGTAAAGATTTTATATCTCATGAGATAGACATGGATGGAACGGTAGGTTATACCGGTTCAGTGAAACAGGACTGGAACGAGGGTGACTCTGTTCAGAAAGGGACTCTGTCCACTAAGATAGTCTTGGCAATCAGTCATGACTAACAAGAAATGATGTTCCATGATTATGTGTGCATGCCACAAAGTTTCAAGTTTCATGTTATGATTATGGGGATCTCATTTTCACTTTTATGATTTATTCCATGTTAAGATATTATGATCTCTTTTGCAGGTTATGATTTTCAAAGAGATATGATATGATTTTTATTTCCTTTATTTGCCCTTGCTGAGAATTTGAGCTCACCCTTTTATGTTTTCTTTTCCCCAGGTCAGGAAGATGGATATTAAGTAGAATATGATAAAAGGGACCCTAGATGATGAAATAAATGGGAGACACTTTAGAAGATTTATGAACGAGTTGTTTATGTTTCCCAGTTTCTAAAGACACTATACCTATACGGTCCTTTGTGGTTTTTTCATATGTTGTAATAAGTGTGCTTCAATATTGAAGTATTAACAATGTATGTAAAGTATGGGTCGTTAAAGTTGGTATCAGAGGCAAAGGAGGTAGGAATGTATCCGATCCTTGGGAACTCTCACATGTCAGCGTTGGACGAAGCATGGCTCTCCGCCCAAGGGCTTCATGAGGAAATGGCTGCCACTGGGGATGGTGGTGTGTCCTGCCCAGGGGGTGTAGCTGCCCATGGAGTGCCCTGATAGGTATCAACTATAGTCCACTGGAAGTAATTCCAGACCATTCCAGTTGGTATCAGAGGAAAGGTATAGTCAACCTTTGGAAACTAGGATGTGAAAGCCTTAGTAAGAACCCTAAGGATAATTCTAAGCATAGAACACAATCTTAGTGTTTTAGAAATGACCATGAATAACCTAGGATAAGACCTTAAGCATGAAAATTTTATTCTTGAATTATGTGGTTTTCCTATTATAATTAGTGTTGCTCACACTATTCTTCTTGGTTTTAGTCAATGGCTGGAACCCGAAGGAACCATGTTAATGCGGAATGCGATGGGCAATGCAATGATTGTCCCCCTAAGCAACCAAACGATATGGGAGCTGGAATGAAAAATATTGTATCCATGCTCACACAACTTTCTCAAGCTATGAATCATGCAGGACTTCCAAACGAGCAAAGGAAGGAGCAACATTCTGTTGAATCTTTCATGAGGCAGCGTCCACCTTCTTTCAGTAGGTCTACTGATCCATTAGTTGCTGAACAATGGATTAGTACTACTGAAAAGATATTTTCAGTTCTCCAATGTTCTGAACATGATAAAGTCATCCTAGCAGTGTATCGTTTGGAAGGAGATGCTGATCAATGGTGGAATCTTATTAAGAATATGAGGCAAAGGGATGAAATTGAGTCTATGGAATGGGACGAGTTCAAGAACTTATTTTTCAATAAGTACTTCCCTCGTATTCTCTGAACAAAGATGGAGAAAGAGTTTCTTGAACTGAAGCAAAGGGATGATGAATCTGTTGGTACTTATGAAGCAAATTTTACAAGACTTGCAAGGTACACTTCTGGTATTATTATCCAACCTGAGAGTAAGATCGATCGATTATTTAGTGGCTTAAAACCAAGTCTTCGAAGGGAGTTAGCCATAAGGGACTTCAATAGCTACGAGGAAATCATTCAATGTGCTCTCAAAGTCGAGATGGAGATTGGAGTAACCCATCAGTCACATGGGTTTGATAAGAAGAGGAAGATGGAATTCCAAGGAAAATCTAAAGAGCACACTGAAAAGAAGATGAGCTTTCCCTTATGCTCAAAGTGTGGAAAGAAACATGGAGGGAGTTGTCTTAAAGGGAAAAGTAAATGTTTTAAATGTGGAAAGGAAGGTCATCAGGCATTTGAATGCCGCGATAATGGGAAGAAGATGTCTAATGATGCAAACAAAGGAAGGGATACACAAAATGAACCAACTAAACTTCAATGTTTCAAGTGCAAGGAGATGGGGCATTTTGCCAATCAATGCCCAAATCCAAGGGTTTATGATGATGGTCGACGTCAACAAAATCCTAAGACTAAAGACAAAGGAAAGTCACATGAAATTTCTATTAGCGATGTGGAGTACGATAACGAAGTGGTGAAAGGTACACTTACCATCCACTCTAAAGTAGCAAATGTTTTATTTGATTCTGGATCCACCCACTCTTTTATTTCTGAAAAATTTTCTAAGGGTATCACCGTACTACCTCAACAATTAGATGTTGAGTTAGCTGTGACAACACCTAATGGCACAACTGTCGCATCAAAAGTTTATAATTCTTCTCCGATCGAAGATTGTGGGAAAGTGCTTCCTGCAAATCTTGTGATCCTTCCTTTAGTGGAATTTGATGTGATTATTGGCATGGATTGGCTTTCTCTACATGGAGCTCATATCAATTGCCAAAGAAGGGAAGTCACATTTCATATTCCAGATCAATCTACGATCGTCTATCAATGCAAGGATGAACATAACCTTCCAGTGGAAATTTATTCCATCTTATGGGTATTGATTCCACTAAATGAAGGTTATTTATCTCAAATGGTTGGTGAGAAACTCACGATTAAGAATATTCCCATTGTACGGGAGTTTGATGATGTCTTTCCGGAGGAATTACCAGGTCTTCCACCAAACCGTGAAGTTGAGTTTTCAGTAGAACTCATACCGGGCGATTTGCCAATTTCAAAGACACATTATAGAATGGCCCCAATTGGGATGCAGGAATTGAAGATGAAACTCCAAGAGAATCTTGATAAGGGATTCATATGCCCTAGTGCGTCACCTTGGGGAGCACCTATTCTATTTGTTAAGAAGAAAGATGGATCAATGAGACTCTGCATTGATTATCGAGAACTTAACAAGATCACTATCAAGAACAAATATCCTCTCCCACGCATTGATGACTTATTTGACCAACTACGTGGAGCTCAATACTTTTCCATGATTGATCTTCGTTCAGGGTATCATCAATTAAGGGTCAAAAGGGAGGATATACCAAAGACGGCTTTCCGTACAAGGTATGGACACTATGAATTTATAGTGATTCCATTTGGTCTTACTAATGCCCCTGCTATCTTCATGGATCTAATGAATAGAGTCTTTAGAGACTATCTTGATCAATTTGTGGTAGTCTTTATAGACGATATTCTTGTCTATTCAAAGAGAGAGGAAGAGCATGAAGATCACTTGAGAATTATATTGAAGACCCTGAGAATGGAGAAGATTTATGCCAAATTTACCAAGTGTGAATTTTGGCTTCAAAAAGTTGCATTTTTGGGTCACATAATCTCAAAAGAGGGGATATCTGTGGATCCATCAAAAATAGAGGTTATCAAAAGATGGTCAAGACCAACAACAGTAACTGAGATCCTAATTTTTCTTGGTTTGGCTGGATATTATCGACGTTTTGTAAAAGATTTTTCACAATTATCTAATCCACTCACCAAGTTGACTCGGAAAGGAGTTAAGTTTTTCTGGACAGAGGAATGTGAAGAGAATTTCAAGGAGTTGAAAAGAATGTTATCCAGTGCACCTGTGCTCACACTTCCTTGTAGTGGAGAAAGGATTGTGATCTACAGTGATGCATCCAAGAAGGGATTGGGGTGTGTTCTTATGAAAAATGATATGGTGATAGCTTATGCCTCACGACAGTTGAAAATTCATGAGCAAAATTACCCAACACATGATTTGGAGTTGGCTGCGGTAATCTTTGCATTAAATATTTGGAGGCATTACCTTTATGGTGAAAGGTGTGATATTTATACTGATCATAAAAGTTTAAAGTATATTTTCACACAAAAGGAGTTGAATATGCGTCAAAGAAGATGGTTGGAGCTGATTAAGGATTACGACTGCTCAATCCATTACCACCCTGGGAAAGCAAACAAGGTGGCAGATGCATTAAGTCGACAAGACCATGCTAGTTTATCCATGATGAGGATCACAAAAGATCCAATATTTATGGATTTACAAAGGATGGATCTTGGAATTATAATGGAAGGGGAAAAATCTTATCTTTCTCAAATGAATGTTCAACCATCTATACATGTGAAGATTAAAGAGGCACATAAAGAAGATGTCGAGTTACAAAAGAAGGTGAGAAATGTTCCTGAATTCAATCTTGATTGTGATGGGATAATAAATTTCAGGAATCGGGTTTGTGTTCCTCCCATCCCCGAATTAAATAAGGAGCTACTGGATGAGGCTCATAGTTCATCATTCTCTATTCATCCTGGAAGCACGAAGATGTATAGGGACCTGAAAGAGTACTTCTGGTGGGATGACATGAAAAGAGATGTTGCTGAATATGTCTCTCGATGCTTGGTTTGTCAACAAGTTAAAGCTGAGAGACAGAAGTCTAAGGGGATGTTACAACCATTACCCATACCCTAATGGAAATGGGAAAACATCACTATGTACATTGTCACAGGACTTCCTAAAACATCCAAAGGCAATAATGCTATTTGGGTCATAGTTGATCGTCTTACAAAGTCTGCACACTTCATTGCTATTAGAGAGGATTTCTCTCTAGATTAGCTTGCCAGGATATATGTAAAGGAAGTGGTAAGATTGCACGGAGTACCACTTTCTATTATATCTGATCGGGATCCGAGATTTACCTCGAAGTTCTGGAGAAGTCTTCAGCATACTCTGGATACAGAGTTGAGTTTCAGCACTGCTTATCATCCCCAGACAGACGGTCAGTCTGAGAGAACAATTCAAACCATAGAAGATATTTTGAGAGATTTCTCTATGGATTTCAAAAGAGGTTGGGATCAACACCTACCTTTGTTGGAATTTTCATATAATAATAGCTTTCACTCCAGTATTCAGATGGCTCCTTATGAAGCTCTCTATGGAAAGAAATGCAGGACTCCAACTTTCTGGGATGAAGTTGGGGAAAGAAAGCTATTAGGACCTGATCTCATTGATGAAATGGCAGAAAAGGTCAGATCTATTCAACAACACATAAGAGAAGCTCAGAGTCGACAGAAAAGTTATGCCGACAACCGAAGAAAAGACCTAGAGTTTGAAGTGGGTGATAAAGTGTTCTTACGAATATCTCCCTGGAAGAGGGTTATGAGATTTGGGAAGAAGGGGAAGTTGAGCCCTAGATATATCGGTCCTTTCGAAATACTGGATCGTGTTGGGAAGGTAGCTTACCGATTGACGCTTCCACCGAATCTCTCTCAAGTTCACGATGTGTTCCATGTATCTCTCCTGAGAAAGTACATACCAGATCCTTCACATGTACTCAGCTCAGAAGTTGTACCGCTGGAGCAAGATCTTTCTTATAAAGAACAGCCGATAGAGATTCCGGATCGTAGTGAAAAATTCCTACGAAACAAGACCACTCGCTTGGTGAAAGTTTTATGGAGGAACCACCAACTTGAAGAAGCTACATGGGAGCTTGAGGATATGATGAGGGAGAAGTATCCTCATCTGTTTGTTACAAAGTGACAAATTTCGAGGGCGAAATTCTTTTTAAGAGGGGTAGAATGTAACACCCGAGATTTTTATGAGTAATATTTTGTTTTTATATATCATCAAAGGAATATTTCACTACACACTTGCTTGGCTTACTTTACACGCAATCGCGACCTTCCTCGATAGCTTGCGTCGTACGCAATACCGAGTTTCACTAAACAACGATATGCTATTAAAATATTATTAAAACTAGCCGTTATGAATAGTAATAACCACTTTTTGAAATTTTATTTTATTTTTGAAAATGGACTTCATTTTTGGATTTGGAATACCGAAATTAGCCTCAGGTGAAATATTGGTATTTTTCTGAAAACTTTCAATTTTAGATGAATAGTGAAACCACTAAGTGGTAGGTTAAAAACAGAATTTTTGCATAAAACTTAATTTTACCGCTTCTGTGAATGGAATTTCGAAAATCTGACAGACACGGTTGATATCAGTAAGTAAAATGTGGTTCAATGAGATAAAAATAATTTTTTGGTGAATAGTAACTTTTTACTTTTTTTACCGCGGTTAATAGTAAATAGGGTAACTAACGATAAAAATGATATTACTATTACCCTAAAACATGTCCTAATTCTATTGGATAAGTTTAATTTGACCAAAAACCAACATAGGAATAAAATATGACAATTTAGGCCCACTTGGGTTAGATTAGGATATTTATTATTAATTTATTTAAAGAAGGGTTAAAATAGTTAAAATCAATGTTTAATAAGTAAATCATTTTTAATATGGGGTTATACATAAGATAAATTCGACTATAAATATTCATTAGAAAGATAAAAATATTTCCTACATAATGGTATTTTATTTTTAATTTTTAGACATTAAATAATTTAATTTATTTATGACACAATGATGATGCAGTAATTATCTTATTAATGAAATATTGACATAATTGATGTTATAAACAAAAAAATAAATGTAATTTGAGAATTTTTATGAATTACACTAATTTTCAAGGTTAATATGATATATTAGTGTTGATTTAATCAATTTGGTTCGAACATATAATTTTGTTATGACTTTCACAAAAATCATATATCAAATAGTGTCAAAATTGACACAAAATAGTTTTTAAATCAAATATTATATTACTAATTGTTATTTTATTCCTAAAAATCTAAGGTTCGGCCAAATGACTTAGATAAGGATATATATATTAATAATAAACTATTTGGGGTTCGTTTGGCATGTTATAGTAAGTGTATTAACCATATAGTGAAAGAAAACAAAAAGACACGGTAAAAGTTAAATTATTTAACTTAGAGTTAAATCTAATTGATAAGGTTAAAACAATACCCTAAACTTGTCTAAATCCTATTGGATGATAGGATTTCGACCCATCCCCACTTTAGCTTCTAAATAAGACCCTTTGGAACCATTATAAACTGATTTTGACTTTAATATAAAATAATATTTTGAGATTTTCCTAAGGTGCCCCTCTCCTCCCTTATAAAAGGGCACCTCATCCCCCTCCTCCTCACACCAATTTGAGCACTCAAGATCGACCAAACCCTGCCATTTTCTCCTCTCCACTTCCCTAGAATAATCCTAGAGGTCCTGGTCTTCTTCAAAGACCAATCATAGTTCCCTAAGTGGAGGATTCAAAGAGGCGTTCCAAAGAAGAGGTAATATCCATTACCGATCTTTTCAATTTCTTTCTTCTTCAACTTCTTCTTCTTTAGTTGTTTAATGATAAAGTAATAACATCAGTATTACTTACATAATGATATGTTATTATAAATATGAAAAAACCCTAATTCACCTTCTATCCATCCTACGGAAAAATGAAATCACCGCGCGTGCGTACGTACGGAATACCGTCTCCACGCCGTGGTGTAATCTATTTTCCACCATCACCTTACAAGGATGGGTATAATGGTGTAATGAGTAACTATTTATGATTATTATAAATTAATATTGATACTGAAATAATATATATATACTCCAATACAGTTCCACGATCATAGGAACGATATCATCACTCGTGCATACGTACGGAATACCGTCTCCACGATGTGATGCGACTCGTTCTACATGATCATCATTACATAGTAATTATATAAATGAATTGAATGAATAAATATGATATATGTTACACTAATACCATTCTAGATATAAGGTATATATAACCTTAAAAGAAGAATAAGAATTTATTCGGCAAAACACGCATAAGAACAAAAGACAATAAGGACCCGAGTAACAAGTAACAATGAAATATTACTAACAAGAAGCTAAGAATATGACCATATATGATATGATCTCAATATGTATGATTCTGTAATAAGTCAATAACATTATTTAAACCATTATACAGGAGCTTCGAACACGTACAAAGCAAATCGGACCTAAGGTAATGGAAATATCACAATCTCATTTTTATCCGAGATTGTTTATTCGTAATTATTTACTAGGGTGTATTTTATCATCCAAATCCATGTTACTTCAATATGTAATATTGTTTCCATCCACTTACAATAGTTTAAATCCAATTTTACCCTTCGGTGAGTTTTTAGTAAAGAATATGAAAGGAATCTTTTGTCGTTTTTTCGTACGAGGTACTTTTTGACTTTTCCGACAAAGGTACGAAGAATGTTTTTTTAACTTATATGGCATGAATGGATTTTTAAAAACTTTATTTCCAAGAAGCTTCCTTTACAAGTTTTCATGTTTATTTTTAATCAACTTCTTTTAGTTTATAATTGTATGACATGTTAAGAAAAGAAAAGTGTTTTTGAATAAGAAAGGATATTTTCCTCAAGAATGGAGTTCAAGTGTTTTATCAAAATTATTTTCCATCTAAGATAATATAGGGTTCTATTTTTATCCCTATTATTACATTGATTTGATTATGTTTTTAGGGAATTATTTTTATGAAGTCATTTACCTTATATGATTTGTTTTATGATGTCATGATGTTTCAAGAATCCCATTTTTGTTACATGTGTTATGCGATGATGTATGATTTATGATTATGTGGCACACATAAGAAAGGATTCATTATAAGATGGGTGGGACCTATATCTCCCTCCAATGCATTGGGTAAAGATTTTATATCTCAGGAGATAGACATGGCTGGAACGGTAGGTTATACCGGTTTAGTGAAACAGGACTGGAACGAGGGTGACTCGGTTCAGAAAGGGACTCTGTCCACTAAGATAGTCTAGGCAATGAGTCATGACTAACAAGAAATGATGTTCCAGGATTATGTGTGCATGCCACAAAGTTTCATGTTTCAAGTTATGATTATGGGGATCTCATTTTCACTTCTATGATTTATTCCATGTTAAGATATTATGATCTCTTTTGTAGGTTATGATTTTCAAAGAGATATGATATGATTTTTATTTCCTTTATTTGCCCTTGCTGAGCATTTGAGCTCACCCTTTTATGTTTTATTTTCCCCAGGTCAAGAAGATGGATATTAAGTAGAATATGCTAAAAGGGACCCTAGATGATGAAATAAATGGGAGACACTGTAGAAGATTTATGAACCCATTGTTTATGTTTCCCAGTTTCTAAAGACACTATACCCATACGGTCTTTTGTGGTTTTGTCATATGTTGTAATAAGTGTGATTCAATTTTGATGTATTAACGATGTATGTAAAGTATGGGTCGTTATAATTTTTTTACGATCCATGATCCATACATTATCACATGTAATAAATGAACATGATCATCACACTTAAACCTTATTTTTATAATTATATATAAACCACTACCAACACTTGGGTTGAAGGAATTTCTTCCTCAACATCCATCAATTGTTTGTATGATATGAGGGTCACACCATCCATTATATTATGATTGACTTCGCACTATAAGAATTCCCATATACTCCACCATAAGCGTAACCTCAAAATGTCTCATTTTCTCATGTGTTTTAATCTTTATAATGCATCCAATTCACTAGAAACTATAGACAACACACCTATTTAATAATGTGTGTCAAGGACCACACTTGGGTTGATCATACCATTACACCTGATCCAACTATAATGTCACCTCTCACCATAGAGAGAAATTTTTAATCATCTTCAAATATTTTATAAAATATGCCAAAAATAGTTCATTAGATCCATCATTCCACATATTGTAATCATTGAATCACCAATTCATAATTCCGTAGGATTTTTATGTAAAACATGCATACCACCCTAGTTTCATCCAACCCCAAAGGGTGAACACTCTTGTTCCACCTGGTTACAGTACCTAACTCATGATTCCATTATACTCACATAAATAAATCTAGTATTACCAACCTAAAATACTAACCATACTCTATGACATATCAATCTCATATAAGAAGAAGAACTCATGGTGCTCTAATCTATCAAGCATAAAATTCTTACCATTTTAAGGAAAATCTCATTATCACTTGACAATATTGGTGCAATATCGAAACCATAAATTTCTTCCCATGCTCACACTATGATCTCTAAAGTGAAACTATAATGTTCATGTTCAGGTATCCTACTGAACATACCCTCAGATTCCTACTTTGATATCAAAAATCACCTCATGTACTTTACATCATGAAAGTTCAAGGAATACATTAACAATACCACATACCTGATAGAACCTTACATGCATGGTACTAATAACTTAAAGCAGCTACCCAGGTTTTCCATCTATAAAGAACTCCCATACATAGGCTAAACCCTCTATCAAGTCACCCTTATATATCACAACTCATTTCATGCTTAACACTCAACTCATCAATATCTCAAGCCACACCTCAAAGGTTACTAGTCTCACTTACCTAACACATAAAGAAAATCCCTCATAAGTTTTAAATCCTAAGAGAAACCTATTTTTTAATGTTTGAAACATATCATAGAAAATAACACTGAAAACTAACCACTAAAAGTTCTTACACACATCATACAACATATGCCAAGTCATCCACCTATTAGGGAACTGACTCTCATAGGGTATCCACTTATGGGACTGCCCCTTGAGAATCTACAATATCTAGAAGAACCTAACAAGGAATTCACACACAAACATATAATGACATTACCCCACTATGATTCATGTTTAGTAGACCATTTACAGATGGTTCAGTTAAGTATATCACCACAAATATGTTATATGGGAAAACACAATATTTTTAATTATTTGAATTTTAAATAACCAAACATATTTTATTAGGACCAATATTACAAATACCCAAAAGGGGTTTATAACTATGGGATAATATTTATGTACTAACATACTAGGTTCACTATATATCCATTTCATGGAGAATATGTAACTCTTATCACTATGAATCAGGTTGGAATATCCATATGAATTATTATTAGAATAAACATATACCGTGGTCTATTTGAGTAAAAGTATACCCCCGAGTTATATAGGAAAAATTCATAGAAGTTTTTACTCAAACATTAAATAGTTTAATCCTTATATTCAGTGACACCAATCACACATAATAATGAGAATATCATGTGAATCCTAGATTCCAAATATAATGCATAAACACAACCTATTTCCATCAGAACAAGAGATAAAAACTACATAAATCATAAATAAAAAATCAAAAACCCATGTTTTTCATTTTTTAAAAATAATAATATTAGAGAATAAAAATACAAGAATAGAAATCTCATCTCCTTGGTTGCTTGGAATTCCTATCATGAAAGAAGTTCATGACACACAAGTTCGATATCTATCACAAGATCTAACACATTCCTTTTTCATCTATCTACTATATCCCCAAATAGTAAGACAAAATAAAACTACAATATATTCTATAAATTTAGCCTCATAAATTATTTGATGTCATTATGTAACATCCTCCTCTAGTCTGCGGATACTTAGTAGTTACCAGACAAGAGTAGTCTCTACTAGGGCCTCAATAACTCCTCCCCGTATGAAAAAGGTTTCCAACTAGGAATGAGGGTGTAGGGTTATAACATGGGGAGAATATAGCATCACATCAAAGTGTGTAATAATAGAAAAAGAAAAAAAACCTCATCTAATACCATATCCATCAGAGTACTCAGAATAAATAAACATGAATCAATAACGATAAATTAATGTGGAAACATGTATTCATACCAACTCACACTCTTTCTATATTATAGATGTTTATTTCCTACTGGGTTGATCACATGAATAAAATAAATAATATAAAACATATTAGATTATAATTATCTCTATGAGTTATCCCTCATCCATTATTCTAACATTCTCTGAGCTATCATATTTGGTAATGAAACTTCAATCCTCTTCTAAACCTAAACCTATGAACCATAAAGTATTCCAAGGTACCTATGTTCCATGGCCACCTAGGAAAGGTGTGAGTGTAACATAGTTGGTAACCCCAAACATAATCCTATACATAACCAAAAAGTGTAATGTAAATGCATGTGGAATTATAATGAAAATAAATAAATACATATGTGTAAATAAATAACAAATGTCAGTCCTCATATTTTAACATGAATCCCCAGATTGAAAAAGAATTTATTAGATACGTTTTGGAGTTTCTATGATCAATTCACACAACTGTTCCTACTAATATCATGAAAAATATCCAATTCCTAGAAGTGTTTACTAGGAAATCCAAATCACACGCAAATGCCACCTATCACCTTATTCTAGGGTGAACCCTATTAAGAAAACCACATCCAAAAACTATGGGGATTTTTATATTAGTAATCCATCACCTTGAGCCGAGGGTACATTTATTCCCTATTAGGGATAACATCATCAGATTCAAGGGGTGTGGCTCTCCCCTACTAGAAATCACCTCATCATAGTCTAAAGGTGTGACTCCCCCTATCATCTGTCTCATAGTCTAATTCCAGAGGTATGGTTCTCCCTTTTCATACATCACATTGTTTGAGTATAAGGGCATGTCTCTACCCTACCATGCATCACCTCATCAGAGTATAGGGGTGTGACTCTCCTTAAAAAAATCACCTCATTTATGTATAACGGTGTGGTTCCCACTACCAAACATCACATAATCTATATCTAAGGAGTGTTTCTAAGGTTTCCCAAACCAAATTATTTGTGTCTCAGTTGACTGTGAATCCCACCAGATATATCAAAGGAGTATGTCCAAGGTATCCCAAACTATAGTATCCAAATCATGGTGAACTAACAATTCCACCATATGGATCCCATCGTGTGTCTAAGGCATCCACAAATGTTTCTAAATATATATTGGTGGGAAATGTGTACCTACCATATCAAATTTAAATTATATTTTGAGGGGTTGAACATCTACCCAATCCCATCCCACAATTATGAGGTCAACCACTCAATTAAATGAAATGAAAGTGTCTTCACCAACATATTATGATCATCATTGAAATAGCAAAAAACATATCATGTATTTTTTTGAATCCTTGAAATTCTATATTCAAACCTCTTTGGGGAGATTTTTTAAAGAACATATCAATAACCAAGTCATCACATGGTCAATCCTCACACCCAACATATCCATAAATCTCCATAGGTTCTACTCACCAAGGTAATCAAATATCAATGGGAAAGTAATGATCACCCCATTGTTATCTACCTATCCCAAAGGCTTTAAAGCATCAGAAAGTTCTCACATGTAATACTCAGCTTGAACACCCTAATCTAGAAATTTCTTCAACTTGAAGGCCACTAAGGGAACCTATCAGCAAGTATACTAAATATCAATCATTTAATTCTCACCCCTTATGGTCTATGTGTAAAAATTATAACATAATCATAATTAGGGAATGTACCATTGATGATTGAGGCATCAATATAGGGCATAAGGGTCATTCAAAACCATTGGAACATTTTGAAACTCATTCCTATGCACTCAATTTTTCTTAAACATTTTATTAAATTTAAATAGGTTGATCACCCAAACTAGAAAGACTACACACATCGCTTTCCATATAAATAATTCATAATAGTAAATGTGTATATATGAGGGATGTCCTACCTCAACCATAAAGTTATCCCCTTTTATCTCAGGTCGACAACACTCACCTGAGATCATCTATGTTAATTGATTTTTATCTATCTCATATATGGCCCTAACTCATTCCAAAATAGACTAATTAATTATATTGATTTATAATTAAATATTATAATTAATTATTATAATTTATAATAATTTTTTAAAATTAAATGAAAATAATTAAAATTACTAGAAGCTTACTAAGAAACATAATTTCACCAAATCCATGAACAACCACCCATCAAAGGTTTGTAACACAGTATTGTCATCATCTCGAGAAAAAAACCCAAAATATAAATACGGGGCCAATAAAATTTAATTTAAATTATTCTAAATGATAAATAATTTCTTATATAGATGAATCTTCAATGAAAAAGTGTGTGGAACTATACGATTAACATCATAGGTAATCTTTAACACATCACATAAAAAATCCCCACCCTATCAATTGATTTCCATCACGATCTAGTGAAAATCATTTTCAAACTCTATCCATTTCATAAAAACATATGATGGGAAGTAGGTGAAGATGAAAGTGGAACTATAAGGGAGACTACACCTTAAATAACCATGATATTTCATCACAAACCCATCCCATATAAAGCATAATTGAAGGAATTGAAGGGGAAGGGGTTAGCTAGATTAGAGATGAGTATAAAGAAAGAGATGTGGTATCGAGGCCCGAAACCATTGAAGGGGAAAATGAATTTTTACACTTTTTAAAACCACATAGGGTAGTAAAAAAGAACAAACCATGATGTTCACCATGATGGTGTTCAAATCCTAGTAGACTCTGAGAATATAAAATGCTCAAGGGCCCACCTATGTGATCATCCCTTCTATCTATTTTAGACATGCACCTTGGCCAAACCAAATATCCAACACCACACTGTATCCCCATACATTATATGCTTTTATACCATGATTCCAATTGGCGAAAACACCAAATGAGTGGGGGCCAATTCATAGTCAGTACCCATTTCTCTACACCCTAGGATATCTCCATGACTAATTAAATGCCCATTTATTGAGAGCAATAGTGTTGTGTGTTACCCCAGAACTACCCCCAGCCATGGGATCTACTCCCTAATATTGGATGTTTCCCTTTAATAAGGAGAGTTTTATTACATGGTGCCCCCCATTTTATATTGTGATAATACTGAAGCACTATACACTCACTTGATGTTTCCCTAATGTATTTTAAAGAACTTAACAAACCATATGTGCAGTTTTTTACACCCAAAAAATATCCTAAATGTTTCCAAAGACTCAGAATCTCAAGTCTAAAAAAAACTCATCACCAAACTCATGATTTATAATTACTCTAGAATATCAAAATTTAAAAATGGATTAAGTTTTTAAATCTACCCACCTCTAATAGAGTATTTTATGATTTTATTTATCTCAATTGGAATTCCATTGATTACACGTTAATTTAATTTTCCCCTTTCTCCATTGCATTGGTGTTTTTCTATACAGGTTGTGGGATTTCTTGGGTGAATTCCTATAGTTATTTGTATCTCCTCTTTATTGTTGGATGAGAATGGATGATGAATTTTCTCTTATCTTACTCACTATTTTATATAGTAAATGTGATCCAATCTCAATGAATTGATTTTATGAAAGCTATTTGATAGGGTTTACTAAGGTTTGTCTCTCTATTTTTTGTGTCATGTTCTCACATGATAAAGGCTACTAGAATTATTGGATCTATGAAACAAAACAGTTGGGGGAGGTGTAATAGAGCTCTATTTTTTGGAATTTGAGATATGGAGAAGTCTATTAGTTTCCTAGTTTTATAGTCTCCATGGGGGTCCATAGTGGGTATATTAGGGATATGAAACAATAATGATTTATTGTATTTCTCCCTGACATCCAAGGAAATTATCTTTAACGATGCTCTATGAATGTGACCTTTTTGGTGATATGATTAATTATTGGTAATTTAAAATGTGTAATGTCTTCCAAAAAGCGAGGTTAGGTTTTCCCTAGGGTAGTTTGGTATTATGAAAACCTATATTTTTAATACAATTTATTTCATGATTTTTTACATAAAGTCACACTTAATAAATGCTCAGAAGATCATGAGGCCTAGTGTCTTTGTGAAATTATGTACGTGGAATAACAACTTAAAAGGAGGATACAAAAACATTATAAAAAAAATCAACAACATTCCATTATTGTCTATACATATTTTAAAACTGCATGGGATAACCTGGGGAAGTACATAAGAAAGGGATGAGATATAATGCCCATTAAGGGATTAATCAAAGAATAACATGATGAATGTAAAAAATGTTGGTAAATAGGCATATAAAGATGACATAAAAGGGTGAGAATAATAAGAATGAACATAAAAGCATGATATATAATGATATCACCGATGAAATATAAGAATTTGGAAAGAGAATTTTACATGACTTCATAAGAATAGGTCAATGATAACCACCAAGTCATCATAACATAATTATCTTAAGACAACCTCCCATTCACCATACATGGAATCTCATGAGATAAATACATTACCCAATGCATTGGAGGGATATAAAATTCTTGTATTACCTATAATATTCAGATTACATAAACAAATTGGTATGCCACATAAATTATATGACATAAGAACATATCACATCACCTTAAATCCCATGTTTAAATAGTGTGGGTTATATACATGTAAGTACCGAATCAATGAATAATATGTACAACTTGGTGAATACGATTGATTATAAATGGGGATGTCTATTCACTACCAAAATTTTTGGCATGGAAGATAATAGGATAATTTTAGTAACATAGTGGGTGTACATAACGATTCATAGAAGTGTTTTATGATAGTTAAAAGTGTCTCACATTACATGGAAATCATGAGGATTTTAAAGAGATGTGTAAAAACCAATTATAACATGAATAATTGGAAATACAAAGGATTAAAAAGGAAAGTACATGAATTGAAAATGAAGAGACAATGATCCCTTTCCCTGATAGGAAAAATCTAAAAGATTAATAGGGTCTTCTTAATATATTTGAAACACCATATGTGGGTTATAAATATTGATATGGAGGGAAAAATCACACTAAAATGGTTTTGAGTGAATATAAGTGGGAGGTTGGGAGTATATTTATATAAAAATATATGATAATTATTTATAATTTCTAAAAAATGTTTTGGAATCTATATAATAAATAATTTTAATAACGTTAAATAATAAAATAAGGACATTGTATTTGATAGAATGTATGACACGCTACACCAAGCATAGAAGGGAATAGAAAATCATTAGAATTTATAACATATTTATATTTAGATGAATTAAATATTTATAAGATAATATATTAATCACAACACAAAGTTTAGCTTGATCTATGTAGAACATCGAGTTTAGCTTGTGTTACACGTAATAACGAGTTCCTTCGTAACCTTATATGACAAGTAGGTCTGGGTTTTACTAAACAACAATATGGTTTTATGATTATAATTTAAAATGAAAATTATCTCATGGATATTAAATTGGTGGTTATGAATAAGATTAACTAACATATGAAAATATAAGGTTGAATTTATTAGTAAGAAATTAATTAAAATTGAATATAAAAGAATTTTTTTATAAAAAATATTTTTATACACAAAATGAATTTTATTTTAATTAACTAAATTAATTAATATTATTAGATAATCCTAAAAAATTTTATATATTTTATATTTTCAATAATTTTTTTCAAATTCATCCAATAGATTTTTTAGATCTAATATAAGAACAAGTACAATTTCATGAATAAAAACTATATTTTTATAAATGATGTTTAACTACCTTTTAATGGTGGACTTATTTTAAAACTAAATTTTGACACTTTAAAAATTTTATTTTCTAAAATAAACTACATTTTTTATATTTTAGTTTTCAAATTTATCTTATGGATAATTGTTGGTGATAATCTATAAAGTTTCATTTTTTTGATTAATAGTAAAGAATACTATATTTTAAATGAAAAATGGCTTCTCGTCTAAATAATTTATATTATTAAATTATATTTTAAATTGGTTTTAATGTGAAATTATATCAATAATACATATATTTATACAATTTACAACATTTTAATCATAGTTATCTTGGATTTATAAATAAAAAACATAGTAAATTTTGGAACATTTACACTTTAAAAACTCTCTTTCCCGTCCTATCTATGGGATTAATTTTAAATTAATTTTTTCACTTATGTGAATGGAATTTGGAAAAATGGATTCCATGTTTTGAATCAAAATAATTTATAATTTCTATTAATGGAAACATAATTTTGTTATCAAAGTTGTTATTGAAAAAAATTAAAATTAACTACAATGATTAAGAGAAAAATAAGTTTACCAAGGGACTAAACATTAAACATAGGGGGCCAAATGACCTAGAAAATTGTAAAACGCCCAATGTATGAAAACATATATACATTATACCTTATATTATATATTTATGTATGTTATTAGATCTAATTTATAAGGATAAAATGTGTTTTCTATTCCATATTTAATATATTTCCTTGTTTTCTACTCACCTCTCTTATAAAAGGCAACCCAAGCTCCTCTTCTATTCACAGATTGTAGGGAATTTTTTCGGATAATACCAGATCCAATAAACAAAAAGAAAATTTCCCCTAATAAAATAATCTTTATATTTTTCATAAATCAATTTTAAGATAGAATTAGTGAAAACCTTAGGAGGATTCCCAAAGAAGAGCTAATATTTTCCTAAAAGAATTTTTATATTACTTACCATGCCACCACATTATTGTTTATATCATTATTATATAATAATATTATTATATTAAACATAATAATATGTTTTTATGTTATTTTAATGACTTAAAACTACACACACTTCCATCATATGGGTTACGAAATCATCGTTTATGTGTACGAAAGACTACTGCCTCGTGAACAGATGTCATTTGCTTTTCTTTTATGACCTATAAAGGTTGGAAATAATGATGGAAATAATATTTATATATTAGATTTATGATATTTGTTATGTATTTATACTTATTTAATTATTATATAATATATACCTCGATATTTTACATTTTTGGGAATACGATAACATCATTCGTGTATATGACGGACAACCACCTCGTGATGCGATGTGATTCGTGCTTTAAATCGGATGTATTAAGGATGAGTTTAATATAAATATTTGATATTTATGAAATAAATAATGATATAGTAATGATAATATATATATATATATATATATGTCATTTAGATTTATTTCTTTCTATATAACTAAAAAATGGAAACAACATTCATTCGTACGTACGACCTACAATCTTCATGAACAGTGTATTTCATTTTCCCTCACAAAATTTTAGGGATTAATATAAATATATATGTAATAAATATGTATGATATTTAAATAAAGGTTTAAATTTTGGATATTGTGAGATAAGTATTTATGTAAGAGGACATAAAAAAATAAAAAGTCAAAACATACTTGGAAAACAAGGAAATTAACATCCAAAATAATGAAAATAATGAATGATTATTGACAAGAAGGTGATAAGATGTCATAAAAGGATAATATATGATATTATAAATATTAATATGGTTCTTTTATATAATAATAAATTTATTAAAACTATCATACATGAGTTTAAATAGCATTTACCAAAATGAACTGTAAGCTAAGGGATTTCGTCTCAATTTACATTCCATTAAGACTTATTTGTTATTTTGATACATTTTACTTTTATGTAATGTATATACTACCCATTTTAAATTTAATGTCATGAATAATTAATTATTTATATAATTTTATGTTATAATTTTAATTATTTCAGCAAATGGGATTTTATTTGAAAATTACCAAGTGGTAAAAGTTATTGTGAAAACTCTCATTCCTTTTTGATTGTTAACTTTATCTTGAAACAATCACATTATTGTAATAATTTTCATTATAAATTAAATTTAATTACAAATATGAATATTATTTATCATGTATATGTTAATTTCATAAATCATATACCATTTTTTACATATGATTTTTACTTTTATAGTTATTTTACTATTTGGGGAAATATTGATAAATCTGTATTCATTAATAATCAAAAATATTTTACAAGGCACACTATTTATGAATTTAATATATTATTCGATATATGTGGGATGATTTGTAAATGCATTAAAGGGTGGGTCTAGGAATTTATATAGCCCCTCGATGCATTAACAGTCTCATGATATGAATTATTTGTCCAACTTAAATGGATTTTTACCTATATTTTAAACTATCTAGTGAATATATCCTAATTGTAGAGGTTTTCATGTTCCTAAGACATGACATCCAATAATTAAGAATTTATTACATTGGGAATAATTTTATAATTATTATACATGGTATTTTTTCTTTTACATTATCTGTGGATGCATTTCATTTTTTGTTCATTGATTATGTGGTATGTGTTCGAGTTATTTAACTTACCATATTGATTATTCATTATCCATATATTTATGTAGAATTTGTTTTTCACTGTTTAAAATTCAATATTGATTCTACCTTATCTATTCAAGAAGTCATGTTATTTAAATGTAACGTGTGTTCAGTTATTTACCTTTCCATATTGTTTATATTTATTAATTCATGATTGATATCATTGTACTTAACCCTTACTAATAATTTGATCTCACACTAATTTTATTTCCTTTCCCCTATATTCCATGATGTTTAATATTCCAGATATATAGTGATTCTCTAGATGGAATAAAGTTATATTTTAAAAAAATTATGTTTTAATTTGTGTATTCAAATGTAATGTAAGACACATGTATATATCTAATTTACCAAGACTACTAAAATAATTGTCCCTTTGGGTTGTGATTCCTTGCATATCATGCCAATGTAATGGTATCATGCATATGATATGGGATGATGGGGTCTGGGTTGTTACTATTGTTATAAAAGGATGTTTAGTAGAAACCTTGGAAACATGATTTATGAAAACATATATTAGGGAACATAACCCTAAGATAAAATTTGAGGATAATTATAGAAAAACATAATAAAGTTTTAGTGAGGTAGGGATTATGTGGGTCTTCTTAGAAATAAATTCATGTCTGGATACTATAAGTATAAGTGGTTTTGGTAAATATTAATCTTGGAGTAATAACATGAAAAAGGGCTTGTTGGGATTGAATCGAGCATAACATAGTACGTGAAAATGGTCCTTACTGTGCACCTGCTTTTACACTATCATGGGATATGCATAGGATAATTAAAATTTTGTTTACAAACTATTATGAAATATTTTGAAGAAAATGTATCCCTAAAGAAACCATTTTTTCTTATAAGATTATTTATGGATAATATTTTTAATTTATGAAAAGTATTTCACTAGTTTAGGGATTAAACATTATGTTACATAATATTATGATCTAATATAGTATATGAAATTATTTATAAAAGGAGACTAAAAGGGAGAATAGTATCCATGCTCATGGAAAATGTAGATATTTCCATAATGATGAAATTAAAATGGATGGTATTTGAATAGAGAAACTTCTTCCGGTATTAAGTCTTATTAATCAGGTTATGACATATAACCGTTTATAGATGGGGAAACCCATTAAGCATCAAGGATCTCAATTGATGGATCTATTTATGTCATATAGAAACCCCTTATTTTGTGGGACTAATGATTTAATGGAAGCTGAGACATGGATTAATTATTTAGAGAATATATTTATGGCCTTATGATGTGGTGAAAAGGAAAAGCTTGTAATTGAAGTGTATTGTATCGATAGAATAAATGATTAATGGTGGTTATTGATCCAGAATACAAGGGAGTAAGAGTAAATAGAACTCATGGTCTAACATCCTTACATGGGGTCCACTTAACCCATTCTTTGAGCTGGTGGGTCACATGGCCTCAAGAGATCCTCCTTATACACTAGAGGCTGATGACTAGCAGTGAAGATGTATAGGTGGTACGGTGGGGAGACTATACCTTCTTATTATTGTAGCATAGAAGATATATACATAATTATAAAAATATATAATAATATGTAAATATAATTAATAACAACAAAGTGGAAGAATAAATAGTTGAAAAACTAAATAATAATCCAAAGCCACTAGGTAGTGTCATATACATGGATTCATGCCATTCTGATATACCAAAGGGAAACATGGGACATAAACACCTAGTCATGCTATACAAAAATTACAAAAAAGAACAAAAAGATTCTCCACTAGAATCCCATGATTATTCTTGGTCCTCTACTCCAATGACCCATTTAAGGGTTAAGCATATCATGACTATGTAGCAGGGCACTTTCCCTTATTTGTACCAATACTCATAAAATTTTCTCGAGTACCAATGTTAGTTGTATTAAGGTGTGTGATAAATTAATAGTAGGCCACCACTAATGATATCTATAATTAATTCAAGAATTTCCCCTAAAAACATAGTGTAGGTTTAAAAATAATGAGAAACATGTGATAAAATAAATAATCGGGCATCTCAGGTTCATAAAGGACACCTAGAGGCACTACCTACTTCGGATCATGGACATAATGAATGTATAATCGATTACTATATTTGTAGTAATAATATATATAGTATCATTATATATTGTGTTGGCCTCCTCATGTTTTAATCATGTTTTTATGATCACAAATCTTATCTCATCATATATTAATGATTCTAAATCTTATTCAATCATGATCATGTGTATTTATATCTAAAGTTTTCTCATACTTTAAGTAGAGCCATGCAAGATATAAATTTCTCTATATTCAGTTTACTTTATACTATCTTTAATCTACTCTCAGAATACATTATTAAACAAATTCATAAGTCTAATTCCTTATATTATTATCTTTATTTAAGTATGCACATAGTTACTTTGGAAAGTCTAAGATGCCGTGAGTTTGCCACTGGCTATGTACTTCTAACACCGTGAAGTCAGACACCGTGAAGCCAGACACCATGAAGTCAGACACCGTGAATCTGGACACCATGAAGCCAGACACCGTGAAGCCAGACACCATTACCCTGAGACACCGTGAATAAGTCACCGTGACCCTGAGACACCGTGACTGCGAGTCACTCTGACACTCAGAAACCGTGATCAATCTAGACACTGTGTGAAGGAGACACCATTTCCATGAGTTAGTGTGACACCGTGTCCTAAACTACTTTGTCATTTTCAATTTAATTTCTAACAGTCATATTTAATGACTTTAGTTCACTGACATAATTAATGTTTCGTAGTAGACATATCATCAAACAGTATGAGGTACGAGGTGCAGAACACATGAAACCTGTCAGATCCAACACGTGCATTCCATGTTAGAAGCGAAGTGTGACAAATAATCAAATAGCGTAATACAGAATCAAAAAAGGAAGGAAGTGAGGTCAATAATGAAGAACATACTCGGAGGAAGTCTCAAAAACAAAAAGGGGACACTGCATGCAACTCGATACGACTGAGCACATACGAAGCATATTTAAAGCCAAAAGAACATCTTCACTCGACTGAACCTCACAGAGAACACAAGCAGAATTACGACACTCTGTTTTCCATACGACTTCCTCAAAAGGACTCAAAGCTTCATATACTTCAATACAAAGGAGTCTAGAACTACATTGACACCACACAAGAGCATTCTAAACTGATCTCTATATTCTTGCTCAAATGTGACCATCCTTTTCTTTATATTACGAGCAGTGTGTGCTTCTCTGTTTGAACACTCAGTAAATCCTAAGCTGAATTGGAGGATTTATAAATCCTCTCTCAATCATTCCCTTACACTCTTGTATCCCACTATGGATAGTGGTAGAGGTATGAGGTCCTCGACAGCATATGTGATGATGTTATTATTACTTTCCCATGTTGAAATGTGGTAGAGGTATGATGACCTTGACAGTTTGAGTACTGTTGTAAACCCCAATATAGGGTGTGGATCAAAGTTTTATATAAACTGTTTGAGAGGACTAAGTCTCAATTTGAGACTGAACCTCTTGGTTAAAACTTTTGTGCATGCTTGTTTTAGTTAAAACTATTTTTAACATTCCACTGCTAAGTACATTAAATATAAACCCATTTCAAAGTTACTCTAATAGTTAAACTAGAAAGTATTTGTATTTACTGTAAACCAGTAGGTTAGTTTCAAAAGCTAATCTAATCTTCAGATTAGATTAACTAAGAACTAATCAATTTCTTAAGAACCTAACTGAAGCTTTACTGTATTGAAAATTCACTACAGTTTATCTTGTAATTTAATTTTGGGAATTTCAATATAAATATTTTAAACAGAAATTTTTAATTGGAACTCAATTCACCCCCTCTTGAGTATCCACTTCAACTAACATTTGGTATCAGAGGATTGTTAAACGGTTTTTAAAACTGTTTGTAAAAAGTTTTCAACTGTGATTTTAGGTGTATCTTAATGATCGTAAATTTCTATTATTTCTAAATTTTATCTCTTTAAATATGTTTGGTAAAATGTTATTATAGATAATATATTAGAAGTTTTAGATAGTAACATGCCACCCTTTTTAATGGTGTAAATTATGCCCAATGGAAAATCAAAATGAAAATTCATTTAGAAAGTATGGGATTTGACATTTGGACTGTTATAGACACTCAGTATAAGATTCTAGAAACTGTTAGAACTGCTTGTGATGAACCTAATAAAGCGTCTTACAATAATAATTGTAAAGAAATGAATGACCTGTATTTTGATTTAGGAGATGAAGAATTTAAATGAATATCTGCTTGAAAAACTGCTTTTGAAATTTGGGATACTTTAGCTATTTCCCATGAGGGAACGACCAATGTTAATGAAATAAGACTAAATACATTCACTATTAAGTATGATAACTTTAAAATAAAATATGATGAATCTATTTTTGATATGTATCTCAAGATTAATGAGATATTTAATACAATGATCTCATTGGGAAAAGTTGTTCCAGTAAAGGAGCAAGTAATGAGAATACTCAGATGTTTTCCAGAAATATGGAGAGGCACATCAGTTTCCATTAGAGAATCTTATGACATTGGTGCTCTACCATTTAAGAAACTCGTTGGTAAGTTAATTATGTATGAGTAAGAATTTTAAAGTAAAAGAAGAAGATGATGAGGAACCAAGAAAGAAATCAACAGCCTTCAAGACCTCTACTTCAAAAATCTAGGACAAAGAGAAAATTCAAGCTGCAAGTGATAGTTCAATTAGTGAAGAAAGTGCATTGACAGTGATGCCTAAATGGCTCAGATAGCTAGAAGATTTAAGAAGTTTTATAGGAAAAATAAATTTTTCAGAAAATCAAATTACAAAGGAAAGTATAACAATAAAGGTCATTGGAAGAAGTATTGGAAGAGAACTGATAAAAGTGATGATATAGTCTACTACGAATGCAAGAGGAAAGGACATGTGAAAACTGAATATCCGAAGTTAAAGTATAAAAATAAATATGAGTACAAGGACAAAAAATACAAGAAATATATGAAAGCAACTTGGAGTGATTCAAAAGATAGTTCGAGTGATTCAGAAGATAGTTCAAGTGATTCTGATTCCACTCAGGATGAAAAATATCAAAAAGTTAATATGTGTTTCATGACAAACACATCTGAGGAAACCTGATTAAAAAGTTATTTTATGAAGACATGGTATTTGGATAGTGGATTTTTAAGACACATGACAGGATACTTTTCATGCTTCAAAAGCGTAATTAAGGTTGATGGAGGATATGTCACCTTTGGTGATAACTCAAAAGGAATGATCATCATCTTAGGCCAGATTGGTAACACTGATTCAATTTTAATTTCAATGTTTTATTTGTTGATGGACTAAAGTATAATGTGTTAATCATTTCTCAATTCTGTGATGATGGTTTCAATGTTAAATTTTTAAATGATTCTTGCAATGTATTTGATTCTAAAAATGCCTGGGTATTTACTACACTGAGAAATGAAAATGTTTATGCCGTGAATTTGAATTCTTTAGCTAAACAAAAGATTACCTGTTTAAATGCCATTCGTAAAGAATATTGGATTTGTCATAGAATATTAAGACACTGGAATATACACTCACTTAGTAAACTAATTAGGAAGAACTTCGTTATAGACCTAACTAAACTTGAATTCCCAGCTAACAATGATTGTAATCCCTATCAAAAGGGAAAGCAATATAAAGTTTGTTTTAAATCAAATAATGAAGTTTCAACTTCTCAACCCCTCGAGTTGGTTCACATGGATTTATTTGGACCTTCTAGAGTTTCTATTTTAAATGGGATGCACTATGTCTATGTTCTTGTATATGATTTTTCTATGTACACATGGTTATATTTTCTAAATCACAAATGTGAAGCTTGTTCTTACTTTATTAAATACTCCAAGTTTGTAGAAAACCTTAGTGGACTTAGGATGAATACCTTGAGAAGTGATCATGGTCGTGAGTTTGAAAATCAAGAGGTTGAATCTTATTGAGCACAAAATGGCTATAGTCACAAACTTTCTGCTCCTAAAACACCTCAACAGAATGGTGTAATAGAAAGAAGAAATATGACTCTTTAAGAGATTTCTAGGGCAAATCTCAATGAATATGATTTACCAATTTACTTTTGGGCTGAAGCTATTAATATAGCTTGTTACTCTATAAATAGATTCTTGATAAGACCAATTCTTAAAAAGACCTCGTATGAACATTAGAACAATAGGAAGCCTAAGGTTAACTACTTTAGATTTTTTGGTTTCAAAGTCCTTATCGTTAATACTAAAGATAATCTTGACAATTTTCTTCCAAAAGTGATGAAGGAATTTTCCAAGGTTACTAAATATCATGTAAATCCTATAGAGTATTCAATAAGAGAACCAAATGTGTGGAAGAATCTAAACACATCAAATTTGATGAAACTAATCCACATGAACCTAAGTGTCCTATTGAAGATCTTGAAGAAGATATGTCCATTCTAGACCTTAATGATAAGAACATTGAACCTGTTGTTAAGACAACCAGCTTTGGAAATGTTCCAGAATCTGCTTTTGTTGAACCCGAACCTGTAAATGATCCTAAAATCTCTAGCCCTATCTTTTCTAGACCAACTAGGACCCTTAAAACCATCCTTTAGTTGATTTAGTATGATATTTAGATAATGGAACACAAACTATAGCTTCTCTAAGAAATCAAGTTGAGCATCAAGCTTTTCTTTCAAAACGTGAACCTAAAAATATCAATGATGCAATAAATGAAGAATTTTGGGTGATGTCTATGTAGGAAGAGTTAAATCAATTTGAATGAAATAATGTGTGGGAATTAGTAGACAGACCTAAGGACACTTTAACCATAGGCACTAAATGGGTATTTAGGAATAAATTTGATGAAGCTGGTAACATAGTTAGAATAAGGCTAGACTTGTTGCACAAGGCTGTAGTCAAGAAGAATGAATTGACTATGAAGAGACCTTTGCACTAGTAGCTAGACTTGAAGCTATCAGGATCCTTCTTGCCTATGCTGCACATCTGAATTTCAAACTATATCAAATGGATGTTAAGAGTGAATTATTTAGTGGGTATATAGCTGAGGATGGTTTTTTTGAACAACCCCTTGGATTTACAAACCCTCATTTTCCGAATCATATTTTTAAACTATAAAAAGCTTTATATGGTCTAAATCAAGCTCCAAGAGCTTGGTATGACAGATTAAGTGCTTTTCTTATTTCTAAAGGATTTACAAAAGGGATAGCTGATCCTACTCTTTTTATAAAACTAACTTTTAATGATGTTTTAGTTGTTCAAATTTTTGTTTATGATATTATTTTTGGATCTTTACAAAATTCTTTATGTGTTGATATTTCTAAAATAATTCAAAACTAATTTGAAATGAGTTTAATGGGAGAACTCAAATATTTTCTTGGATTTCATGTTTTTCAAAATGCAAATGGTATTATTTTAAATCAAAGTAAATATATAAAGGATCTTCTAAAAAGTTTTGGATTGGATAGCACTAGAAGTAGTGACACTCCCATGAGCACCACTTGTATGTTGGATCTTGATGAAGATGGAAAATTTGTTGATCAAACCACTTATAGAGGTATGATTAGAAGTTTACTTTACATAACTGCTTGTCGTCCTGACATTATGTTTAGTGTGTGTATGTGTGCTCATTTTCAAGAAAACCCTAAGGAATCTCATTTCAATGCTGTAAAGAGAATTTTCAAATACCTCAGGGATACACCCAATATAGGACTGTTTTATCCTAAAGGAAAAACATTTGAGTTAGTTAGTTATTCTGATGCTAACTTAAGTGGCTATAAATTAGATAGAAAAATCACCTCTGGAACATGTCACCTTTTACGCAAGTCACTAGTATCATGGTGTAGTAAGAAACAAAATTATGTTGCATTATCTACTGTAGAAGCTGAATACATAGCGGCTGGCAGTTGTTGTGAACATATTTTATGGATGAATCGCACATTACTAGATTATGGATATCAATTCAAACATGTACCTATAAATTGAGAAAACAAAAGTGCTATTAACATCTCAAAGAATCTTGTTTCACATTCTAGGACAAAGCATATTCATGTAAGACATCACTTGTTGAGATATCATTATCAAAAAGGTGATATCACTTTAGAATTCATTGGTACTGAATATCAACTTGCGGATATATTCACTAAACCATTAAATTCTTAGAGAATAGACTACATCATAAATTAACTAGGCATGATAAATCTCAAATAGGGACCTTACTTGTTATTGTTTCAGGTCTTACTATGTGATATCATACTGTGTTATACTTTACCTTTTCATGATTATGTTTTCTTAGATACTTTTTCTCATGTTTACTGTCTCACTGTGAAGTTTTACGTTTATGGTCTCACCATTAGCATTTTGTACTTATGGTCTGACATTTACTATCTCACCGTAACACACACTGAAAAACTCACTCACTGTCTCACCGTAATGACCACTCACGGTCTCACCGTAAATAAAATTATTTATGTTTTTCTTTAAACCCTTATTGCGGTATTTATTATTTCACCTCTTTTATTTTCCCATTTTTTTTATTTTAGCGATGTTTGGTATTCCTAAATGATAAAAAAAAGCAAGTATCACTAGATTATTTATTTGATATTTCTTCTACCTTCTCTTTTCAAACCCTTATTCATCGTTGAAACCTTTCTCTCACTCGAACTGTCTGTGAATGCCAAGGTTGAAGTGTCCGTCATCATCAACACCTGTGAAGTACAGCACGAGGTAGAAGAAAATTGCACCTAAGCTGACACCTGAAGGGACTTTAAATCCGAATCTAGTAAATCACATTGTTGTACCTGAGAAAGAAGTTTTCCCCAAGTGGCTTCTATCTAGTAAGTCGCTGGTACTGAAAGTGTTAGAATAAAAAGGTTGGTTGGAATGGTTCTCGAATGAGGATTGACCCATCTATCCAAGGTTAGTGGCTCAATTTTACCAGTACGTATAGTTCTCATTTGATTCTGACGAAAGTTTTGTTGTAAGGAGTTTTTTCGACGACCATAGATGCTCCTTCTCTTCAAGGTTATGGGATGAATGCCTTAGGATACCTCATGAGGGTATTTTTGATGATTATCAAAGAGTACCTCCACCATCAACACATTTATTTTATTTAGAAGATGCTCTGAAAACCCTAACTAGAAATGGCACACAGAGAAGAGCCATCACCGTTGAATTAGATGGAGAAACAAGGCTTCTATTTAAGTTTGTACAGAATTTGGTAAGTCCAAGAAAAGGTGATTTTACAGTGTTAAAGTATCAAGATGTGTTTTTGATTCACCTCATAAAAAACGTACATAAGATCAACCTGTGCATGTATATCATACACCACATGTGTGAGTTGATCAAGGTCACATCCAAGTCCACGTCTCTGTTCTACTCTCAGCTTATATCAGCCATGATTCTTGAAAAAGGTTTGGTTGGACCTAATGATGATGTGATTGTGAACTATGAGTAATGTCTCTCAAAATCTACCATCATGAGAATGAAGATAAACTGGAATCCTTGGAAAAGGGAATGGGTGGAAGACAATGATAAGATTTATGAAAAATTAACTCTTGTGGATTATCCCTCAAGGCCAAAGGACATTTTTTATCATGGATTGGAACCAAATGAGCTTGTTGAGTATTCTGAAGAAGAGGAAGAAGAGGTTGTAGTGCCACCTATGGAGGTTGTTGTTGTTGAGAAAGATAGAACTATTGTTTCTCATGAAGTTCCTGAAGACGAAGTTTCTACTCCTGAAGAAGCTGTTAGTTTGGAAACATGACCTGAGGCTATAACAGAATCAGTTTCCAATGAATCAGAAAATACTACAATGGAAGAGACTACAATATAAGAGCCTATAGTGGAAGATTTACCTATTATGCAAGAGTCTACTCTTGAGGAACTCCCTGTGGATCAATCTGTTCCTGAAATCATACCCTCTGCTGAAGAACAAACGGAGTTATCTTTTTATCTAGCTAGACAGGAAATGAATATAGAACTTAGAGATGAGGTTGTAGGTTCAAAATAAACTTCTGAGTCTCTTAGTCCTGATAAGGAGGCACCTATTGAGGGGGATCAAACCCCAAATCTTGAGTTTTCTGGAGGCTCACATCAAACTGAGTCAAGTCCTATAGACTTTCAGTTTAAATTTCCTAGTTTCTATGAGGTGAGTGAGTCTCAGTAGGTTACTGCAACTGGTATTGATATTTCCTACCTATTTTAGTTAAAATCTGTCGCAAACATTGCACCTAATAAGGAACCTAAACCTGAACTTGTACCTGTTCCTACTCTTGAACCCTTATCTGAACGTCCATCATTTGTAAGTAAGAATTATCTGAAGGATTTTGGAGATACTCTCTTATTTGGAGTTGATAAACTCATAAATACCCAACCTCTTCCTATTAAAAATTTAAGTGAGAGAGATGCCTCACTATTATTGGAAAATATTGTTTGGAAAATGAAACCTAAGACGCTCCATGAGATTCAAGAGGTAAGAGTTGAAAATAGACTGCTCAGTAATGAAGTTAAGTCCCTAAGAAGTATGGTTGAAGACATGCAGAGAGAGTTGCATTTGAGATCTGAATCTGTTGCTCCTCCTGTATAATCTACTGCTCCACAAATCCCACAAGTTGGTGTGTTTCAGATTCAACCATATCTTGCTTCCTTATATGAAAATATTACTCAAAGAAACAAGAAAATTGTGAAGGAAATGAATGATCTTGTTGCCCACATCAATAAACTCACCGATGAGTACACATGATGTCTTCAAAAGGTGATAAATCAACTAAAATCCTAGACCACAGCTATCAAAGCATCTAGTCAATCCTTTGAACATTCCTTGGACAGTGATATGATCAAAACTGTAGTTAAATAAGAGATTCAGAATGTCTTTACTGGCTTTAATGTAGCTTCTTTACCTCAAGTAGTAAAAAATAGTGATAGAGTTATTGACTTAGTTAAAATCCACTAAAAATTGCAAATGATGCTCAGTAATATTTTTCCAAGAAAGTTGATTTCTACTTCAATAGAATATTCTCTAATACTGATATGAAAAACCATTTCAAGTAACTTGTTGAAAATCTGCAGATTCTTCTTATGACTCAAGCCTTCATGAACTAAGTCCAGAAACTCACAGAGTTTACTCGTTTGTTGGACAAGTTTATGGAGAACAAGGAATTTTTTGAGAAGTCCATGAAGTATGGTGAAGAGATCATTATAGATTTCATCAAACTCCTCCGACCCTATATTCATGTTCAGAGTAGAACCATTGTTTCTCTAGCGGCTGCACCTCTCAGACCAGAGCTACGTACCTTTACTTCTGCCCTAGCCTCAACCACCATGTCTGTTGGCCAAGCACTCAGTCAGATCAGGCCTGTGATTCTTGATCAACAACTTCCAATATCTTCTACTACTCCTACCTTAGCTCCCTCAATATTTGAAGGCCTTCCCTTACCCTCCTTATTAGCCACATATCTGCCTTCTTCTATCTCAACCACTACACCTATGGTTTCTTATTCTCCTACTGAAAAAGGCAAAGAGAAGGCCACCGCTTAAAGAAGAACATTGTTTACTCTTTTTGATTGGAATGCTATTGTTTTTGTATTAATCTTGTTGGGTACTATCCCTAATTTTCTATTAATAGACTGTGATCCTTTTTCCCCTTTCTTAGTTCATCTTTTTGATAATCCCAAAAGGGTGAGAAGTTTCTATATATTATGATAGCAATTTATCTTTATGGTTGAATCTAATATGCACATAAAAAGTATATGATTTGAGATCATAAAAAATGGGGAGATTGTTGGACTCCTCATGTTTTCATCATTTTTTAATGATCACAAATATTATCTAATCATATATTAATGATTCTATATCTTATTCACTCTAGATCATGTGTATTTATATCTAACGTTTTCTCATACTTTAAGTAGATCCATGCAAGATCTAAATTTCTCTATATTCAGTTTAATTATTTTATACTATATTTAATCTACTCTCATAATACCTTATTTAACAAATTATTAAGTCCAATTCCTTCTATTATTATCTTTATTTATGTCTGCACACAGTTACTTTGGAAAGTCTAAGACACCATGAGTCTTCCACTGGCTATGTACTTCTGAATCCGTGAAGCCAGACACTATGAAGCCAGACACCGTGAAGTCAGACACCGTGAATCCAGACACCATGAAGCCAGACACCGTTACCATGAGACACCGTGAACAAGACACTATGACCCTGAGACACCGTGACCATGAGACACCGTGACACTCAGACACCGTGATCAATCTAGACACCGTGTGAAGGAGACACCGTTTACATGACATACTATGACCCCGTGTCCTAAACTACTTTTTCATTTTCAATTTAATTTCTAACGGTCATATTTGATGACTTCAATGCACTAAAAAATTAATGTTTCATTGTAGACATACCATCAGACAGTACGAGGTACGAGGTGAAGAACACATGCAACCTGTTAGCTCCAACATGTGCATTCCAAGTTTAAAGTGAAGTGTGACAAAGAATCAAATAGTGTAATACAGAAACAAAAAAAGATGGAAGTGAGGTCAATAACGAAGAACATACATGGAGGATGTTTCAAAAAAAAGGGGACAAAGCAAGTAACTCGATATAGCTGAGCCCATACGAAGCATATTTGAAGCCAAAAGAACATCTTCAATTGACTGAACCTCACAGAGAACACAAGGTGAATCATGACACTCTGATTTCCGTACGACTTCTAGAAATGGACTCAAAGCTTCAATCTAATTCAATCCAAAAGAGTCCCAAACTACATTAACACCACACAAGATCATTCTAAACTCATCTCTATATTCTTGATCGACTATGACCATTATTTTCTTTACATTACGAGTATTGTGTGCTTCTCTATGTTTGAACACTCACATAATCCTAAGATGAACTAGAGGATTTCTAAATCCTCACTCAATCATTCCCTTACACTCTTGTATCCCACTATGGATAGTGGTAGTGGTCTGAGGACCTGGACAATCTGTGAGCTATTTTTATTATTGCTTTCCCACGTAGAATAGTGGTAGAGGTCTGAGGACTTGGATAGTTTGATTATTGTTATAAACCCCAATCCAGGGTGTGTATCAATATTTTATATAAACTATTTGAGAAGACTAAGTCTCAACTTGAGGATGAACCTCTTGGTTAAAACTGTTGTGCATGCTTATTATAGTTAAAACAATTTTGAATATTCTACTACTAAGTACATTAAATATAAATATATTTCAAAGTTACTCTGATGGTAAAACTAGCGAGTGTTTGTATATATTATAAACCAGTAGGTTAGTTTAAAAATATAATAAAATATTCAGATTATATTAAATGATAAATAATCAATCCCTTGATAACCTAACTAAACCTTTACTATATTGAAAATTCACTACAGTTTAGGTTGTTATTTAATTTGAGGTATTTCAATATAGATCTTTTAAACAAAATTTATTAATAGGAACTCAATTCACCCCCCACCCCTCTTGAGTATCCACTCTGACCAACATATTGAATCCACCTATATGGACAAACTACATGCAAACATAATTGGACATATACTGGGAATACTACGTTCTTACTGGATCGGGGTGTAACTAGGTCATTTATAACCAGTCTGAACAATCATATACACTCAAGAAATGGTGTACATGCCCTGCATCTCATAATTAGTGGGAGAAATCATGTTTTTAACTTGATATGGTTAGTGTTCTATTCTGTTAACACTTGAACAAAGGACGTGGTGTGTCTTCCCCCTACCCATAAGTAACGTCCCGGATCTGGCCAGCCACCCGAACAATGCCGAACAGGTCGGGTGTTACTACCTTAGGCGCACCTCCCTGAACGCCAAAGGCTGCCGACTAGCAGCGAGGGATTTTTAGGTATAGTGGGGAGGATATACCCTCTCAGAGGATCTTAGTATGGGTACTGGTCCTTGTATAACAGTAAAGATGCAGCGGAAAGGAAGACTCAGCAGACTCGAACCAGACCCGCGGAGCGGAAGCAAAATCAATATAGATAAACAGCAGAAGCAGTAAATGAAACAACACCAGTGGAAATTAACACAACAGCATGCTAAGAACATGTAACTACAACTGAACAGTAAAACATCCATCCAGAGCAGGTCATACACAACTGAATATTAAAATGGCGCCAATGGCTAACCAACAGTAGCTACAACAAGAATTCCAATACATAAAAATAAACAAAACAATGTAAACCCAGCTAGGCATGACCTCAAGTCCATACCATATCCATCCAATAACTAACGCATCCTAACTCCTGAAGCTGGCCTCTTTCTTGCACGTAAATCCATAAAGTCTACACGCGTCCCGAAGGGCCTGTGTAGAGTGTGAGACAAAACTCAGTATGATACCACCCAACGGTGGGTACCAAATATATGTGTTTAATCAGTCATGCATTTACAAGGAAAGAAGTATACAGTACAGTGCACAAGTAAACACAAACTCCACTGGTGCTCAACAGCCACCAAGGAGTGTCACCTACTTTAGCCAACGCCGAAATCTCTGTCGTGTAATCCGGCACCACATGCCACTTGACACCTCGTGTCTCATGTACCAACGTCCCAAAGGCACGCCCAAAATAGTAACCGGGCACCACGTGCCTCCTCACACCTCGTGTCTCAAGTACCGACATCCCAAAGGCACGCCCAAAATAGTAACCTGGCACCATGTGCCTCCTGAAACCTCGTGTCTCATGTACCGATGTCCCGAAGGCACGCCCAAAATAGTAACCTGGTGCCATGTGCCTCCAGGCACCTCGTGTCTCGAGTACCGACATACTGAAGGCACACCCATTCCCGGAAGGCTCCTCACCTCCCCCGTGGCTTTCTACGGCAACCACCCCCAACCAAAATACCTAACCGCAACTACGGGGGCCTCTACCCACACGAGTGGTCAAAACCACCTCATCACGGAGTATCTCTGTGTGCACACTACTCAAAGTCCCGGTGAGCGGTAATCACCCAAAATAGTCCTAAGCCACAAAACATCTGACACCTCGTGTCCCTACGACCATGTCGCAAAAGTCCGATGGCCTCGCCATCCATGTAACCCGAGACATGCCCAACTTGACAGTCACACTGCCTCAATCCGATGTCCATGATGCCCAATCCGATGGTAAAAACCACCCAAAGTAACCCAGACCATGCCCGACCTGACAGTCACGCTGCCTCAATCTGACATCCATGACGCCCAATCCCATGGTCAAAACCACCCAAAGTAACCCGGGCAAAGCCCCAACCTGTGATCAGCATCACTCAAGTGTAACAGGGCCATGCCCAACACAACCCAAAGGGTCCAGTAGATGCAATTCAGTAATTTCATATGTAACATATGTAAACAAAAAACATAACCAAGCAAAACCAACTAAACAGTCGAATTTCACTGTACCGGGTGATGTCCCATACCAGCACTGAGGTCTTAAATGCCTCTAAAAATTTATAACAGGCTTTAAAAAATTAAACTAAACATTTTATAACAAAAATATTTCAATTTAAACCATTTTGGCATTCCCCGGCCAAAATTCCCCGATGAGGAACGACCCCTCACCCGGCCCTGCTCACGCAAACTGGTAACCGGGCATACCAAAAAGCATCCCAAAGGTCCCATAAGCATTACAGTATGAAAAAGCAAATAAAACGGGTCCCACTCAAAATACCCGAAAACGCGCCGAAGGCCGCGTCACCCAAACAACTACGAAAACACAAAATGAGTATGCACCACCTACCTAAGACTCGCAGGATGCTACTCCTCTGGTAACACCTGCCAATTCGGTCTAAAACACGGTAAATCTACAAAAGATTCAAAACCTCTCAAAGGGATATAACTCGTTCTATAACGAAAATCAAACAAAAAGGCCAAAGAGGAATCGAGGCCTTACCGAAGGGGTTCCAACTCACTAATCAGAGCTCGAATCGGGTCTCGGACGGACGATCGGAAGGGGAAGAGAGGTTCGGCCAGCCTGGTTCGCATATCAGGGCGGTGGATATGAGGTTCTGCCTCAATACGAGGCTACTGCCCATTTTAAGTGAAAAAATAAAGTACACGGCGTGTACTTTGGGACTACACACCGTGTATGGTTCATTTAACTATTCATAAGACAGAAAGATAACACCGACTTACTTTCCGTACCTGCCGACATGAGTACACTACGTGTACCTCTGGGTACACGACGTGTATTGGGTTTCCCTTCTCTTCCTCTTCGGCATACCCACATGCCATGTATATCCCTCATACACGGCTAGACTATACGGCATGTCCAAAGGGAACACGGCGTGTCCTTGGTTCTTACCCGGCCAACAGCTTACACGCCATGTATGGACTCACACGGTCGAGGGTCTATAGGGCGTGTTCAAAACTACACGTTGTGTTGTAAGAAACTACTACACGGTCATCACACGGCATGTACTCAGCGAGAACACGACCGATCACTCACCTACACATACACGGCATGTACTTAAAGTACACGGCGTGTAGTCTGAAAATTTCTAGAAACTTCCCATTAAATCCAGTTTCCTCATAAACCTGTCAAAAATTTAAACAGGGTCGGGATTTAGAACCATTCCAAAAACCTGGGTTCTTACAAACTCCCCACCTTCACGTAGCTCGTCCCTGAGCTACCAAACGAAACCCAGAGATGGCACCAAACACACCCATCCCAGTTAAACAACCCAGACTACCCCGGTCTCAAAGGTTCTTTCTAAATTCCTCAAGGGGATCCCCACCTTAGGAATTTACTACTCAGTCTCAACCAACATAATTTATAGCAAACAGGGTTCACTAACCTGTTTTCCGGATGCAAAATCCTCCTGTGACGCATCGTCACCCCTGCACCTCGTTGGTGCTCCTGTATCACTACAGACACCCAACATAACCCGCACCGCATCAGTGTCCGCCTCTATGAGGTCCTGGTTCCGAGCACCTCAAGTAACCCGCATCCATGATTCCCTGATGCCCACGACACCTCAAGTAACCCGCATCCACAATGCCCCGATGCCCACGACACCTCAAGTAACCCGCATCCACGATGCCCTGATGCCCACGAGACCTCATACATACATACATATATATATATATATATATATATATATATCATGAACTCGATATGGTGCCAACCCACTGACTAGAATCTAGTCAGTCCACAAAGATCATGTGCAACTCGTGCACTCAAAACAGACATACCTCTACAGGTCATGCCAAAAAGGAAACATGAAGATCACAGTCACACCACGATGTACCTCTAACTGTCACCGGCTCACCGGCCTACTTATCCTCTGAAAGCTCCATGGCGTACACCTGGACTGAAACACGACTGCCTGACACCTGAACTCCCGTTGCTGCTCCAGTCACCAGCCACTGACCCCTCAGCTGGGTCCCACCGTCTCTGTCAAGACTTCCGCGCACAGATGAACCACGACTACCCTCTCCGGGTACCGAACCTGAACCAACTCCATATGCCATAGTCTGTCTTGGTCCCTGCCTACCGGCTATCTGAGAAGGTTTCCTGCAAAACCTCTCTAGATGCCCATCCTGTCCACATGCCCGAGACTCCTTCGGTGGCCTGTCGCACTGCGCCCGAACATGTCCCGGTTGTCCACACTAGAAGAAAATCACAGAAGAACTCCCACGAGGTGGTCTAGCTGAATCCCCAGCCTGACTGCCCTGCTGGAACTCATCCCGCCCTCGCTTCCTGCTATCCGGACCATCACCTGAAGCTACCGTCCTGCCTAAGCGTGATTTCTCCCTTTCATTACACTCAGCTATGAGTGTCTGATTTACCGATTCAGAGAAAGAACCCATCCAGAAGATGTTCACCAGTACCCGAATGGTGTGCCATAAGCCATCCTAGAAGCGCCTCACCCTAGCTGTGCCATCGCTCACCATACCCGGTGCAAAACGGGACAACTCTGTGAAGGTAGATGCATATTTCATAACAGAAATATCTCCCTACTGATGACTCAAGAAATCTCTAGCACTCTCTGCCCTCAACGTCTCTGGGTAGAAGTTCTCAAAGAACCTGCCCTCGAAATCCTTCCAAGCCAGTCCCTCGTACCGATGAGCCTGTACCTATACATCCCACCAATGCTTCGCTAGCCCTCTCAGCATGTATGTCGCCAGCTTGGCCCTCTGCCCTGGAGGCGTCTCGAGCTACTCGAAAATCATCTGCATACTCTCTATCCAGTTCTCAGCCGCCTGTGGACCACCCTCTCCCTGAAAAAGTGGTGGGTGCTGCGACTGGAACTCCCGCGTCATATACGCCATAGAAGGCTCTGTACTCTGCCTGCCTTTTTCAATCCCATTCAAGACATGTACCAAGCTAGCTCGGAGCTGCTCGTCAAGCCATGGCCCGAACGATGCCAAACTCGGCTTCTATCCTGGCTGCACTAGATCCTGAACCTGTTCCTGTCCCTGATCCTATACCTGCGGCTCGTGCTCAGCCTATACCAAAGTCTGACCCTAGTCCTGCAGCATTGTATCATCTCCTGCTTGACGCTCCATCGAGCAGTGAAAGAGTAACCCACTGAATACCATAAATGGCCAGACAACCCATATATATATAACACTATAATCTACGCAGATAAGGAAAGCAGTAAAAGGCAGTGCATAACAACTACCCTTACTCCACCTCACCGCAACCCGTGCCCCTCGGCATCTCGGCCTCACAGCCTCCTTACCCGCCCTCAACAGAGCCATGTACCACAAGTACCTCGGGCCATGCCCGTCCTGACAACTCAAGTTTCCTCAAACCGTCGACCGTGTCACCCAATCCAGACAGTTACACTGCCTCAATCATAGTACATGCCTGCTCTCATAAGAGTCAGACCCAATTATCCTACAGCATGAAATTCTACACAATATAAATCATGGCATACACATTTACACAACTAGCAGTTCTATCAGGAATTTCACCAATTCACATTTTAAAGCATATAAATCATGGATTTTGATATTTCATTCACATTGAATTATCACTTCACAAAGCATACGTGCAATTATGAAATTGAAATACCCTAAAATGTGCCTATCAAAAGCCAAGAAACCAGCCTTTCCATACTGGGCCAAGGTCCAATTCTCCCTTACCACACCGGGTCAAGGGTCACATATCATAATCAACAACATCACACATCAAGTGAGCCACCGAGGTGGAAATCATATAAATTGTAATCTAAGAAAAAGAAAACAGCAGTTCCCACCCATTGAAACTTGGTCCTTCCCTCGTACCTGGGGCTACAGGCACCCAAGAACAAGATAGAAACCCAATCCCTGTAACAAACTATCTCCAGTCTACCATATCCCAAATTGTAAAACTAGAAGAAAGAAACAAGAAGCCTCAAACTCATTAGTATCCAGAAAAATGCTGCTACTAAATCCCTGTCAAGAACTCCACTGATACCACTTTGTAACGTCCCGGACCCGGAGAACCACTCGAACAGTGCCGAACGGGTCGGGTGTTACTATCTTAGGCACACCTCCCCGAATGCCAAAGGCCGCCGACTAGCAGCGAGGGTCTGTTAGGTATAGTGGAGAGGCTATACCCTCTCGGCGGATCTTAGTAAGGGTACTGGTCCAAGTATAACAGTAAAGATGCAGCGGAAAGGAAGACTCAGTAGACTCGAACCAGACCCGCAGAGCAGAAGCAAAATCAATATATATAAACAGTGGAAGCAGTAAATGAAACAACAGCAGCAAAAATTAACACAATAGCATGATAAGAACATGTAACTACAACTGAACATTAAAACATGCATCCAGAGCTGGTCAGACACAACTGAATATAAAAAGGGCGCAAATGGCTAACCAACAGTAGCTACTACAAGCATTCCAATATAGAAAAATAAAAAAAACAAAGTAAACCTAGCTAGGCATGACCTAATGGTCTATACCATCTCCATGCAATAACTAACGCAACCCAGCTCCTGAAGCTGGCCTCTTTCCAGCAGGTAAATCCATAATGTCTACACGCGTCCCGAAGGGCCCGTGTAGGGTGTAAGACAAAACTCAGTAGGATACCACCCAACGGTGCGTACCAAATATATGTGTTTAAGAAGTCATGCATTTACCAGGAAAGAAATATACAGTACAGTGCACAAATAAACACAAACTCCACTGGTTCTCAACATCCACCAAGGAGTGTCACCTGCTTCGGCCAACGCCGGAATCTCTGTCGTGTAACCCGGCACCACGTGCCACCTGACACCTCATGTCTCAAGTACGGACGTCCCGAAGGCACACCCAAAATAGTAACCCGACGCCATGTGCCTCCTGACACCTCATGTCTCAAGTACCGACATCCCAAAGACACGCCCAAAATAGTAACCTGGAACCATGTGCCTCCTGACACCTCGTGTCTCAAGTACCGACGTCCCGAAGGCATTCCCAAAATAGTAACCTTCCACTATGTGCCTCCTGACACCTCGTGTCTCAAGTACCGACGTCCCGAAGGTACGCCCATTCCCTGAAGGCTCCTCGCCTCCCTCATGGATTTCTACGGCAAGCACCCCCAACCAAAATACCTAACCGCAACTACGGGGGCCTCTACCCACATGAGTGGTCAAAACAACCTCATCACGAAGTATCTCTGTGTGTACACTACTCAAAGTCCCGGTGAGCGGTAATCACCCAAAATGGTCCTAAGCCACCAAAACAACTGACACCTCGTGTCCCTGCGACCATGTCGCTCAAGTCCGATGGACTCTCCATCCAAGTAACCCAGGCCATGCCCAACCTGACAGTCACACTGCCTCAATCTGACGTCCATGACGCTCAATCCCGTGGTCAAAACCACCCAAAGTATCCCGGGCCAAACCCAACCTGACAGTCACACTGCCTCAATCCGACGTCCATGATGCCCAATCCCGTGGTCAAAACCACCCAAAGTAACCCAAGCAAAGCCCCAACCTGTGATCAGCATCACTCAAGCGTAACTGGGCCAAGCCCAACACAACCCAAAGGGTCCAGCAGATGCAATTCAGCAATTGAATACATAACATATGTAATCAAAAAACATAACCAGGCAAAACCAACTAAAAAGTCAAATTGCACTATACCAGGTGCTTTCCCATATAGAACTGAGGTCTTAAATGCCTCTAAAAATTTATAACAGGCTTTAACAAATTAAACTATACATTTTATAACAAACATATTTCAATTTAAACCATTTTGGCGTTCCCCGACCAAAATGCCCCGATGAGCAACGACCCCTCACTCGGCCCTGCTCATGCAAACTGGTAACCAGGTATACCCAAAAGCATCCCAGAGTTCCCTTAAGCATTACAGTATGAAAAAGCATATAAAACGGGTCCTGCTCAAAATACCTGAAAATGCGACGAAGGATGCATCACCCAAACAACTGCGAAAAACACAAAAAGAGGTATGTACCACCTACCTGAGACTCGCACGATGCTACTCCTCCGGTAACACCCGCCAATTCGGTCTAAAACACGGTAAATCTACAAAAGATTCAAAACCGCTCAAAGGGATATAACTTGTTATATAAAAAAAATAAAAAAACGACCAAAGAGGAATCAAGTACATACCGAGGGGGTTCCAACGCACTAATTAGAGCCTCAATCGGGTCTCAGACGGACGATCGGGAGGGGAAGAGAGGTTTGGCCAGCCTAGTTCGCGTATCCGGGCGGAGGATATGAGGTTATGCCTCAATACAAGGCTACTAACCATTTTAAGCAAAAAAAGAAAGTACATGGAGTGTACTTTGGGACTACACGCCGTGTATGGTTCATTTAACTATTCATAAGACGGAAAGATTCCGCCGACTTACTTTCTGTACCTGCCGACATGAGTACACGGCGTGTACCTCTGGGTACACGACGTGTACTAGGTTCCTCTTCTCTTCCTCGCCGGTATACCCACACACCATGTATATCCCTCATACATGGCTAGACTAAACGGCGTGTCCCTGGTTCTTACCCGGCCAACGGTCTACACACCATATATGGCCTCACACGGTGGGGGGTCTACACGGTGTGTTCAAAACTACACGTCGTGTAGTAAGAAACTACTACACAGTCATCACACAGCATGTACTCGGTGAGCACACGGCCTATCACTCGCCTACACATACACGACATGTACTTAAAGTACATGACGTGTAGTCTAGAAATTTCTAGAAACTTCCCATTAAATCTAGTTTCCTTAGAAACCTGTCAAAAATTTAAACAGGGTTGGGATTTTGACCCGTTCCAAAAACCCCGGTTCTTACACCATATAGTTTCAATGGTGTGAGACATCATTCACAACACCTGATGTGAGCGAGTGTCAAACCATCATTCCTAATAGGTCCCTTACCATCATACATAAGCTATATCAGTTCATAATCTTATTTATAATATAATACTTGAGGCATTACCTCTCATGTATCTTATTAGTCAAGTCTAATTCCAATAAAAAATTACAATTCATATTTACCATTTAATAAAAGATTAAATAATAGGCATGGCCATGCCACTTCATTTTTTTCAACTCCTTTAATTTATTAATGAGAATGAAACCATTACATAAAATACATTTCAAATCATCCATTTAATTATAATTATATAGACATTCATGTTTTAAGGCTCAAGAGTCTTTTAAAAAGGTTCCATGGCCAAAAGAAAAATTACCTACGTAGAAATTCCAATTATAAGCTAGACCAAGCACTTAAGAGGTGTGATCTATTCGTTAAAAAAATCACCTAATAGAGAGAAAATCCATTTCTAAACAAATACTATTTTTTAGAAGTAATTTAATGTATTAAAAAAATAAACATGATGGATAATTCCAATTGTTACACCTAAGGGATGTCCATAACTGAAGGAAAAAACATCTAAAATTCTAAACAAGGATCAATGAGTGTATATCAACATGCATAGATAAATTTAATATTAATAAATAAATTAATTAGTGACACAAAAAAATGGATGGTGTGTTTCACAATGTAAAAGATTAAAAAAAACTAATAGACTTAGATAAAATGACGAGACCACCTATCATAGGGAAATTGATGACTCCTTGTCTGATGGTGGCCTCAAATTTGAAGTAGTTTGGATGAAATCTAATAAATATTCAAAATACCTAAAAATAAGGTAAAATAGCTTTCAACTAGATTTTGCAATGGATTAAAATATCGACATAATTTGAAGGAAATATAAATTGATATCTCACCTTAACCTATCCAATGCCTTTGAAGGATCTTGATTTGGGAAACAGATGAAGTAGTTATAGGAGAACCTAGATTGATGTTTTTGAGAGCTTAAAGGGGAAAGAAAATCAATTTATCCACTGAAGTAAAGAGGGAGAAAGAATAATAGGAAAATAAGTTAAATGATGGGAAAATGACATTTAACCATTAAATATAGGGGAACACATATTGGATGCATGGTTTTGAAATAATTAACCCAAAAATTCTCAAGGCACTGTCTAAGGAGAGACCCTGCATGGATAAGGCACAGAGTTTCACAAACTATGTGAAAACCCTGAAAAATAACACTGTTAAATGTCTACAGTTTTTTTGAGCAATTGTGTGCCTAGGGTCACACAGTTTCAAAAAAACTATAAACCTATTGTTGCATTGATTTTCACCCCGCACATTTAATAGAGACCAAGGTTTCTAGGTGGCATGGTCTCTACTAACCATGTGACCCAGTTCATTTTTCAAAAAACTTGGGTTCTGAGCTCTGAAAAATCCCTAGAAACACTTATAACCTCTATGAACCTATTGGTTAACATTATAAGTTCTATTTAAATGAATTAAAAAAACAATATGTACCTTATTCAAATGATGGGTCATTACATCATACCTTCTTTAAATAAACTCATCCCCATTTTTTCCTTTTGAGGTAAATTTTAATTTTTAGCAAAGAGCTCTGGACACTGAGATCTTATATAAGCTTTCATTTCCTTGGTCTCATCCTATTCCTAGTCATGCTTCCATTTCTCCCATACCACAGGAACTGACCATCCTAAGAGTGTCTTCATTCTCTGATCGACAATATGAACTAGATACTCCTCTAAGGAAGAATCTACATCCAATTCAACCTCATTTGGATGAAAGACATGTGAAATGTCTAGATAATAATGGGGAATATGAGATATGTGAAAAACATCATGCATAAAACATCATCTTTGAGGAATTTATACCATGTAAGTCACTGGTCCAATCCATTTCACAACCTTAAATGGTCTAATGAATCTATGTGGGGGATTACCCTACATCTGAATACATCTGTGGAATAACTTGGCCGAGACTGACAAAAAAACCTAGCCTCCGACCTCGAACTCAAGAGGTCACCAGTGTCTGTTGGAAACTGACTACTGTTTATAACAAGAAATAATCATACACTTTTTGATCAACTGTATCTACATTATAGTCTTTAAATGAGATGTGGTCCAAGTATAGATTTGTCCCCTACCTCTAACAAGAACATAGGTGATAAAAAAGGCCTACCATATAAGGATTTATAAGGATCCATCTTGATGGTATCCTGAAATAGTTTATTATAATAAAACTAAATAATGGGAATGTGTTTCTCCCAAGAACCCCCAACGTCAAGGACCCATGCATGAAGCAAGTCCCCTAGAATGTGAATCATATGTTCTTTCTATCCATCAGTCTGAGGGTGATAGTTTATGCTAAGAATCACCTGTGCACCCTAGGACTTATGAATCCTTTATTAGAACCATGATATAATGTGAGAATATCTATAAGAAATATTTTAATGAGGAGATACATGAAGACATATAACCTCCATAATATAAAACCTCCATATCCCATCTATTGAGAAGGTCTCTAAAACCGGTAAAAAGTGTGTGACCTTTATCAAATGATCAATGGAAACCCACACAATATCATTTCCACAAGGTGATCTAGGAAAACTAGTCACAAATTAAATTTAAAAATTGTACCATTTTCACTTGGGAATGGAAAAAAACAATAAAAGCCCTACAAGACACTGATGTTCCAACTTTACCTACTAATTGGTATACCACTAGGTGATAATTTCCACAATATCATTTTCCATACAAGGCCTTCAATATCTGGTGTCGTAGATCCCGTTACAGTATGGAGACACTAGGGTGAATAGCCCATGCTGAGGCAAGGAATTCCCACATCATCTCTTATCTAAAATATTCTAGTACTCATAAACACTCATGCAATAATAATTAATCATCCCCACATATTATCCAACCTGAATATGTATCATCTTTTAAGATTCCTTCCCTAATAACAAGGCCCTACGGATTAGAAAACTTCCTCATTCTTATTATTTCTATAAGAGTAGAGGTCACTACTAAGGCTTAGAGGATAGTCTGACCTCGATCCACTTAAACAACATTGTGAATATCTAAGAAAAAGGCCATGAACTTCCATTCTATACTGGACAGCAGATCCTCTCTTTTTTGAGACTTTTGGATCAGAGCATCATGCACTACATTACATTTACTAGATGTGAAAGAATGCTCGAAATGAAAAAAATATAGGCACGTAACCCACTAACACTACATGATATTTATATCCTATTATATAAATATATTATTACGGATTTTTTGATCAGTGAATACCACAAAATTCTCTCCAAGTAAATAATTTATCCAGTAAGGTAGAGCATGAACTACAACCACATGCTCGAGGTCATTTTTCATGGGGCCTCAACCGATGAGACCCATATGAAAGGAATCAATATACCTATATCAAAATAGATATAATCCTAATATAAAATGCATCATAGTACATAGAATATAACCTTCTTGGCTCTCTATGAATTCATATCATCACTAAAGTCAATATTCCCTTAAAATCATGAATGTTGGCTTCAAAAGCTTCTAACCATATGTATTTCACATAGTTATTTATTAAACCCATAAGAGGTGGTGCAAGGCATGGGAAATCCTGGATGGGCCATTTTTAATACTCAACAATCCCCAAGAAACACCAAATATCAAAGACATTCTTGGGATGTTCATAGGAAACTAAAGATTCCAATTTAACTAGGTGTACTAAAACTACTGAATCCAAGATGATATGACCCATGAAGTGTACTCTGTCGATCGAAAAGTGGAATCTACTACGATTAGCATAAAACTGATACTATCTCAGTGTATTCAACATGATCTCAAAATGGTTGGAATAGATTTTCAAGAGAATGAATACACTAAGCTATCATCAACAAATACTGCCATGAACGAATCTAGATATGGGTGGAAAACTCGATTCATAAGATCCATAAAGACAACAGGTGCATTCTTGAGTTCAAACCACATGATCTGGTACTCATATAGTCCATATCTACTCATGAAAGCTATGAAAAGGATGTATTAAGACCTTACATTCACCTCATTATAGTCCAACATCAAATCTATATTTGAAAAAACTCTCTCTTCTCAAAAAATATCATAAAGGTTTTCTATTTTAGGCAGTGGATATCGATTATTTACCAAGTGCTAGTTAAAATAATGGTAATCTATGCAAATCCTAAGGGTACATTCCACGTTCATGGAAAAAAGGACAAGTGAACCCCAAGGAGATATGATTGGGTTTATTAAGCCTTTAGCCTCTAGATCCTCGAACTACCTCTTATGATATAGGAGCTCTATAAGTCAAATCCTATAAGGAGGAATGGTCGCTGGTGTTGGTCCGACACTAACTCAATGGTAAATTCTACCTATCACATCAGAGGAAGACCACATAAATATTCAAAAAATATTTCCTTAAAATGATCAACTATATGAGGGAAAAAATATGGTTGTAACAAATGTTTATCGAAGAAAATATTCTTCATATGATCTGTCACACTACCTAGCCTCCACTACTCATGTCTTGTTCCAATCACATGAACATCTCATTCTGCCTTATGAATGTTTCTATCACCCTCTAGAGATGTAAACATAACCCTCTAATGATATAAATATATATGGGATCGATAGGGTAATATCCAGTCTATCCTGATGACTACATCAATGTACTTCATATTGAAGAAGAAATGATTCCAAATGAGGAGGTATCTTCCTATCTCTAGTGGACAATTATTACAATGATGAACTCCCACTAATTAGATACCTAATGGGGTATCAAACATAAAAACATCATTAAAATGTTCAAACTCGAGGCCCAGACTTCCCGTAATAGTCTTAGATATAAACGAGTGAGATGAGCCTATGTCAAATAATATAGACACAAAAGTGGAGGCTACTAGAATAATACCTCAAACTATAAAGGTCTGGTACCCTGCTCTCCCAGCATAGGCTAGACTGCATGTAACTAGCACGTACCACACCCTTGAGTCACTACTTGACATCCCTGAGAAAGCTCACTCTACTAGCATTGAGAATCATGAGTCTGACTGCCTCTTCCTCGACAGCTACCTTGGCCTAGTCAGATAGTGGTATTGCATATTCCTTCTTATCATGATACTATTGACCCCACTCTTAATTGCGAAGTGGGATTATATCCCTACTCACTATGAATAGATGGGAATGTTATGAAAAAATGAAGAATATGGACCATCCTTCCACAAACTCTATATTCCATTGAATCTCATAAGTACTAAGGATTCACGTGTCCCTACTACCCACTATGGTGACATATCATATAGTTGTTGTCAAGAGGAGCCTGATTGCTGCTACATCCATAAGAATCCTTAAATAACATCCTTCTATAAGAAGAATTGCAAATAGAACTAGGTGTCATACTACCTTAAATCGCACCATCCTATTCCCTCAAATATTACTCTGTGATATAGACTTGGATAATATTTTTTGAAATAGTTGTCAATCTAAATACATAGAACTGTGACTGGATGGTATAAACCAACCCATACTCAAATCACATGGCAGTAATATGGTCATCAACAGTCTGATTGAACTTATACAACTTTTTTATATGAGTAGAGTATTAAATAACAGAAATGATTCCCTACTAAATTTTCATGAACACTCTTGATTTATCATACCTCAAAGTCTAGGGGAAGAAATAGTCATATAATATCATCTAGAAATCTACCCAGACCATATCACTATGATGATCTTCCTCGATGATGACATCCCACCATTGCTTGGTAGAATCACATTTCATATACATAGTAAGTTTGAACCTCTTCTCTGGAGGCATATCCCAATGATCAAATTTAGAGAGAACATAATCAAGACATCTAACAGTGGTGGGTGTTCCTCCATCACATGAAACATTGGAAGGATAAGACTGTTATAATTGTTAATTCAACTCTTCCTTACTCATGGAAGGACGAATAACAACATTCCTATCATGCATGATACATAGGAATCCCTCTTGTAACTGGGTTTTAGTGACCATATCTAGAAAACAATAGATCCCACAAGTGGAACTACACAAAGAATCAATGGGGGATCAGGTCCATCCACCTTAGGTGCATGGTCATCACCACCTTTAGGACATGTGATTAGAAGATTTTGTAGAGACATTATACATCAATGCCAAATTCATTCCTCATAAGTGATTTTAATATGTGAAAATATTACATATATAGAACTAGGATTGATGCATATCCTTCTTATAAAAATTATCACTCCTCTCTAACTGCACCAAAATACTCGTCTAAAAGGTTATGAAGACCAGTACAAGGCATAAGAACATACTAGACTCTACAACTACCCACTTCTAAAGTTAGTTTCTAGTCTATGTATCCATTTCACATATATATAAGATGATTTTTTTTATGTTAAGAGTTATACTAATTTTAAATTGTACTCATTCAATTATCTAAATATCATTAAATGGTTGAATTAGATGGATCACTTTTTCTATTCCATAAAGGACCATATTTATTATGAACCAAAATGTAGTATCCACTTAACCCATTCCATAACACAATCCATCCCATGTGACCAATGGCCTATGGCTCAACATGCAATAACTGACTGCTTAAGGTGTCTACTTCAACCAATGCATGAATACATTGTTAGGTTAAGGTATACACTTTATGTGTAAATTAATTTTTCCAATACCTACAATAAATTTTATCATATTTAAAGGCATAATCAAGGATATAATAAGATGTAATGGGTAAATTCATGCTGGAAATAAACATGGAATTGAGAAATGAATGGAATATTAGTCTTATTGTTCCTATAATGATGCATGTAATGCAATACCATCATTTCATCAAGACATGGTAAAATAAATCATAATATCTATAATAACAATATCAAAATCACCATAAAACATGAGTTCACCCAATGGTGAATTTTTATCAACTATAAATGGAATATTAATAACTGTAATTCCCATCCCAAGTATTTTGGGTTTTCCCTATACATGGGTTAGCTACAACAAAGTGTAGGGTAAATTCCAAATTTGTTTAACTCATAAACTCCTTTATAATACCCAAATAACAACACAAATGAAAAATAAACCTCCGATACAACTTTGTAATATCAAAAATTGTGGCCCACTTAACCCATGCCCTGAGTTGGTGGGTCATAGGGCCTCAATCGTGCCTCCCTATACGCTAGAGGCAGGTTAGTAACATTAAATATGTATGGGTGGTAAGGTGGGGAGACTATACTATCTTATTAGAGTGGCACGAAAGATCAAAACATAATCACGCAACATAAGAATAATATATAAATAGAAATAATAATAGATTAGTATAATAATAAATAAATAAACAACTGAATAATAATCAAATGCCACAAGGTAGTGTCATATACATGGATACCTGACATGATGCTATTGAAAAAGGGAATAGGGGACATGCATACACAATCATGATTTAAAAATGTTAAAAAATAACAAAATGATGATCTACTAGTATCTAGAACATATGCTCAGTCCCCTCAACCTATGATTCATCTAGAGGTAATGCATATCATGATTTTGTAGCAGATCGCTTTCACTTATCCAAACCAGCAGTTATATAATATTATCAGGTACCAAAGGAAGCCCAAGTAGGGTGTGAGATAAAAAACACAATAGGTCATCAACAATGGTGTATAGAAGTAATCCATGTATTTTTCATACTATTTTGGTATAAACAAAATTAGAAACAAATTGTGAAATAAATAACCATCCTTCTTATGTTCATAGAGGACAGTTGGAGGCTCTACTTGCTTTAGATCATGGCCGAAATGATTGTCTGATCAGACACGATATATCTATAATAATAGTATATATATGGTATTATTATATGTTTAATTCATCTATATATTCCAAGTACTTGCATGTGTAAGTTTCCATATACATGGAATACTAGGTGTTGGATTGACCGGAGCATAACTCATTCATCCACAACTTGTTTAAATGAGACTATAAGCTCCAGAAATAGGGTGTATTCCTTACATCTCATAAGGAGTGGGAGAATTCATGCTCTATACTCAGAATGGTGAGTGTTACATCATGTCAAGACTCAAACAAAGGACATGGTGCATCATACCCACCAACCAAATAATTTCAATGGTGTGAGACATCATGCTCAACACTCGATGTGGGGGAGTGTGGAAAGGTCCTACCCAATAGATCCCTTACCATAATACTACAACCCAAATAAAGAGATAATAATATTTATAATATAATACATGAGTAATTACCTCAAATTTAACTCATTATTCAAGTCAAATTCCAAAAGGACATTACAATTCATATTAAGCATTCAATAAAAGATGCAATAATAGTAATGGACATGTCACTTCATTTCATTTCAACCATTTTAATTAATTTATGGGAGGGAAACCATCATGTAAAATCCATTTCATATAATCCATTAAATTATATAAACATGCAAATTCAATTTTTAAGGCCCAATAGTGATTTAAAAATATACCATGGCGAAAAGAGAAATTACCTACAAAGGAAATTCCAATAATAAGCTGGGACAATCACATAAGAGGTGTCTTGGGTATATTAAAAAATCACCTAATAGAGGAAAAATTAATTTAAAAACCAATAAGACATCTTTTAAGGAGTTACATTAATTTAAACAAATGACCATAAAGGATTCAAGTTGCCACACCCAAGGGTTGTTCATAACTGAGAGAAATAAAACCCTATGTTCTAAACAAGGATCAATGAGTGTATATCGAAGTGAATATATCAATCTAATATGAATAAATAAATTAAACCCATGCACATGGAAAAGGATGGTGTGTAACATAATTTAAATGATATAAAAACACCGAAACTCTTGGGTAAAATGGTGAGACAACCAAATATTAGGGGTTTTGATGACTCTCCATCTGATGGAAGCCTCATATTTGAAGTAGGATTGAATTAATATAAGAAATAGTCTTAATAAATAATATTTGGGAAATTATCTTTCATAAATATATAACAATGAATTTAAATATAAACCTAGAAAGAAGGAAATATAACTCAATAGATCACCTTAGTCTATCTAACACATTCAGTGGAACTTTATTCTGGAAAGGGGTGAAGAGGTTATTGGAGAACCTGGATTGAGGTGTTTGAGAGTTCACAGGGTAAATAACACTAGTTCATCCATTTGGGGAAATAAGGGAGAACGAAAAATAGAGTTATAAGTTAAATAAAGGTAAAAATGACCTTTCACCCTCAAATATAGGGGTACACGGTTTAGCTGCACTGTTTGGAAAATAGTGTGACAATTGTGCTCAAGCCACTATCCAAGGAGAGACCTTGAACTGTTAAGACACACAATTTACCAAAATGTGTGAAAACAACAAGAACTACCACTTTAAAATTTATGGGGTTTTTTAATGGTCATATTCATGGGGTCACACAGTTTCAGACCAATCGTGCATCTCCCGTTGTACCTTTTTTTGACACCACATGGTTAATAGAGATCATGGGGGCTGGGCTCCATGATTTCTACTAACCACGCCACCCAATTAATATTCCACGCACTGGGTTTTTGGTCTCTAAATAATCCACAAACACCCTCATGATTACCCTGACTCCATTGGTTAACACTACAAGAGTCATTTAAAGGAATTTTAATAAAAAACAATCAATATATAAATTCTTGAAAATATTGATCATTAAACATCTAATGAAATGATTTCAAGGAGTCATTTATTGACAACTTAGGAGAAAAAAGATTTTCTTCAGGTCCAAGACATGCAGGAAAGTGCAGATGAATGGAGTGAGGCTCTCTGGGACAAGTCCATTCCCACAAAATTTACTTTTCACTCTGGAAGGATCCGTAATAGAGCAATACTCACCAAGGAGAACATCAAACATTGTGCCATGAGCATGGAATCCCATTGTGTTTGCTACATGAGGCATCAAAAGGAAATATCAAAGCACCTATTATTTAAGAGAGAATGGGTGAGAGAGGTTTGGGAGTGCTTTGGTGCCTTCACCGGTTTTTCTGTCTCATCTAGAGTGGACCAACCATTTCTTCTTTGTTGGTTCCATTTCTCAGGTGGTTAGGGCCCATATAAAAGTGCATGTCCCCTGGTTTTTCCAACAGGCTGTTGGAGCATGTGGTAGGAATGCAATAGATATCTTCATGAAGGGGTGTCTTCATCTTTGTGTGTGATCATTTTTTACATGAAACATATCCTCATAGATATGGTCAAGGAGCTCAACGCCTAGAAGGAGGCTCCTACTCTCCAACGGATTCTTCCCATCCACCTCAATCCTCCTTAAGTTAGTAACCCCCACTTAGGTAATTGGGTAAAATAGAATCCTCCAACATGGGGTTTCAAACTTAATACTGATAGGTCCTACATCTCGGGCACTAAACACAGGGGGGATTATTCGTGACTCATCTATCTTTGCTATCTTGGACTTCTCCTATCAGTTGGGCCGTGGAACTTTACTTTTAGATGAGGGTATGGCCATGCTGGTGGGTCTTACTGTGTGCCGACAAAGGAGTGTAGAGAACCAAGCTTGATGTACATGGACATTACATTACTTTTGTGGAAAAATTATTACATAATAAGAACCAACACTCAAGGACCTTAATAGTTTAGTGTCTTTGGAAACTCGGAACATAATCATCTAATCATGGTGAAAGATCTTCAACATCTCCCATAAAGATCTTCCACTTTTGTTTTCTTACCTAAAACATTTCTTTAAATCCTAGGAAAAAGAAAAAAAATATAGGGTGAGATCAAATGCTCAGTAAGGGTAATAATGGAGAAAATAAAACAAATCATATATATTTTAACTAAAAAAAACATGAACATAAGGTTTAAACATAAAAATCATGATAAATAAATCATGGAAGTACATAAGGCATAGATCATAAAAGAATATCAATCATGATAAAATAGAATGGGAATAAAACATGTAATTGTGTAAAACCATTAACCGCATGATATGATCTCTATAGTAGCCAAGGCATTGCTGCCAGACTATCTTAGTGGACAAAGTCCCTTACTGAATTGAGTTCACTCATTGTTTCGGTCCTGTATCACTGAACTGGATTAACATGCCGTTCCAACCATGTCTATCTCATGAGATATAACTATTTACCCAATGCATTTTATGGAGATATAGGTCTCACCCATCTCATAATTAAATCATTCTTACTTGTGACACAAAATAAACATAAATCATTCATCATAACCCAAAGAATAAAATGGGTTTCATAAACTTCATCTCATCGTGACATAATCCATATAAAAAAATGGATATCATTTCATCATAATAAAAATAAAACCATTTAAATAATAGAGACATTATACTTGAAAGATAAACATGCTAAATAATGTCATCTTAGATGGAAAATAGTTTTGATAAAACACTTGAAATGAATTCTTGAGGAAAATATCCTTTCTTCTTCAAAATCATTTTCTTTTCAAAAAATGCCTCAAAATTTTAAAAGAAATGGATCTTACTGAAAATAACCATGAAAACATGTATAGGAAGCTGCATGAAAATTAGGTGTTATGAAACCGTAAAAATCCGTTCATTCCATATAAGTTAAAAAAACATTCTCCTTGTACTTTTGCTGGAAAAGTCAAAAAGTTCTTCGTATGGTAAACAAAAGAAAGATTCCTTCCATAACACAATGTAAAATTAAGAGAGGGGTAAACATGAATTTAAAAATACATGGAATAATATTAAACAGTTTATGAAAAACATTTTATGGACATGGATGAAAAATATAACCCCATTAAATACTTACGTATAAGCAATCTCGGATAAAAAGGAGATTGCAAAATTATCTCTTACCTTAGGTTTGATATGCATCGTACGTATCCGAATTTCAAGTATAACGTTATAAATAATGTCATTTACTTATTAAAGAATCATATTCATTGTTATTATATCATATATGGTTCACTTATGACCTTATATTACCCGTTCTTTTGTAAATTCCATGTTAAAGCAGCGTTTTGGGTAAAATCGTTTCATTTATCGTATGTGTTTCAACTTGTTGTTATTAACTATATACTGATTTACATAATTCCAGAACGCAAAACAAGACTTATATAGAATATATATTCAGCATATAAAAATATATGATATATCGATAAATAGAATGAAATACACTGTTTATGGAGACGGCAAGCCGTACGTACGCATGAACGATGTTTTCCTTTACTTATTGACTTGAATGGAAGTAAGTAGATGACACACACACACACACAGATATATATATATACATAAATCCAGTACATTATTATGTTATATATACCATTATTACTCATTATATATACTTTATAATCATTCTGGAATGGTTAACATGGAGAATTAATCTCATCGCATCGTGGAGACAGTAATCCGTACGTAAGCACGAGCGATGATATCATTCCCATAATTATTGAATGTAATTGGAGTGGATGATATAATATTTACTAATTAGTATGATGTTATAATAACCATATATAGTTATTCTTTACACCATTATACCCAAACAATTAAGGTGGTGGTGGAAAAACAGATTACACCACGGCGTGGAGACGGAATTCTGTACGTACGCACGCGCAGAGATTTTATTTTTCGTAGGATGGATAGAAGGTGAAATGGGGTTGTTTCATATTTATAATAAAATATCAGTATATTAGTGATAAAGATGTTATTTCTTTATAATGAAACAGCTAAATAAGAAGAAGTTTAAGAAGAATGAAACTTGAAATAATCGGTAGAAGAGATTATCTCTTCTTCGACCCACCTCTTTTAAGATTTTTCTTAAGGGACTAGAGTTGGTATTTTGAGAATAATATAAACTCCATAATGTTTATATGGAAGTGGATAATAGAAAGTTTCAGGTTTTTTCCAATCTTGAAGGCTCAATGTGTTGTGAAGAGGATAGGGAGGTTGTTCCCTTTTATAAGGAAGGAGAGGGGCACCTTTGGAAATCTCCAAAATATTAATTTATAATAAATCAAAACCCACTTAAAAACATCCAAAAATGACTCCTATTATGAAAATTTTATGGGATAGGGTTTTAATCTCATCAACCAATAAAATTTAGACGTGTTGGAAATTTATTTTAAACCTTATCAACTTGATTTATCTTTATTTAATCTATTTAATTTTATTTGTGGTAATAAGATTCTAAATTTTAAATTGTTATAAATAATTACTTATGTTTTTTGAATTGTCTATAATTGGATAATTTATAACATTTTAGACCATATAAATTTTAATTTAAATTTTTTAAATATTTTTGTTATTTTTAAATAATTTTATATCATGTTATTTTTATAAAATAACAATAGTGTCAATTTTGACACTATTCATTTATTTGAATTTAAATAAAATTCACAGAGAAGATATGTTCTAAATAAAAGATTTAATAGATTTATAACGTGTCATATGTATCTATAAAATTCCTGGAGCACATTAAATAGTTCATATAGTATTTATTTTTATATTTTTAAAACCATTTATTTGATATTTCAAAAAATAAAATAATCTCGAAATCATTATTGTGTCACCTTTAATGATAATTATTTAATCCCTAAAAATTCTAAATAAATTGAAATTATGTAGATAATTTTGTTATATTTCTAGAGACTATTCATGTTATAATTTTCATGAAGTTTATCACTAAATTAACATTATTATACTTATAATATTTAAGAGAGTGACATGTTGTCACTTTCATTGGTTTTAATAATAATTAAATTATTTCCATGGTCAAAAGTCTATAAAATGAATCTATTCTGACCCTTAGGTGATATGTGTCGACTTGTATTTATCCAATGGAATTTTGGTAGCTGTCAGGGTAATTTAATAATCTTATTTTTACCCTTAATTACCTGATTTACCTTTAACTGTAGTAAATTAAAATTACCATAGTTACTATTCATAATGTCAAAAAATTAAAAGTAACATATTAACATAATTTTTACCCACTGAATACAAACATGAAATCCATTTTTCAAATTTCAAAAACATAGAATTTGCAGTAATTAATTTAAAATTAATCTCGTTGTCAAAAAAATGGGGTTTTATTTAAAAACATTGCAAAAGATTGAATTGATTTAACCTACGAATTCAATGTAAAATAAATTATAATTAAATACATTATATTAAATGGTAAAAATATATTCTATTTATACTAAACAATTTAATATTATAATTTAACCATATAAATTATCTCGATGAAAAAAGTTGTTTTTAATTAAAATTATCTGTATTTTTACTATTCATCAAAATAAGAAACTTATCAAAAAATATCAAAAATTTATCCAAAGTAAATTTTTATATCCTGATTAGAAATTATAATTTAATTTTTTCAAATTGAACTCATAAACATGTCAAAAACTAAATTTAATGTGGTTGTGCCATCAAAAGACGACAAAACTACATTTTTTGAAAAATACATATTTTACCTAAAAAAATTATTTTGTTTTCATACCTTGTTCTATAAAATGTGCAAGATGAATTATAATGTCATAAAATTTAAAATTTATTTACTAATATTCATAACGGCTAGTTCATAATAATATTATTACAATATGTCGTTGTTTAGTGAAACTCAGTATTGCGTACAACACACGCTATTGAGGAAGGTTGCTCTTGCATGAATCAAAAGCCAAGAATAGTGTTTGTGTATAATATAATCTAATACGGTGTTGCATATAGAAAAAAAATAATTTTGGTTTAGCGTACAACACAAGACATCAATGACATTAAAAGAATATTTTTCATAAATCTCGGGGTGTTACAAGGAGGTCGATCCCTATTGAGGATGAGAAGGATTCTGTGCTTGTTTCGAATGCTCTCTAGGGTCTTGGTACTATGAATTGGTCCATTGAATATGAAGTTCATAAATTCCTTTGTATTTTTGACAATGGAACCAAGGTTTCCCATACCTGATGAGAGGGTAATAGGGAAGCAGACAACCTAACATCATGTGACTTTCCTGACTGAAAGTGCTTATTTTTCTAGACTTTCATAGTCTACCTCTAGTTGGTAAGATTATCTTTGAGGAATAAGCCTCAGATCTTCACCACATTAGACCCTCTTAGTCTCATTTGGCCTGGCCTGATCCCTTGGTCCTTTGTGTGTACTTCATTTTTCCATTTAATAAAAAAATTTCATGATGATGATGATGATGATAAACAAACTAAGATGAAGGGGAATTCCCTTAGTTTAATGGAAATAGAAGAATAATGTCTTGCAAAGTATGAATATAACTTTACAATGATTTCAAGGTATGATATGGATTTCATATGAAACAAAAAATGAAATATTGTCCATTTTTTAAGGGATTAAGACTAGTCTCTAATGGTAGCTGGTGTCAACAACTTTTTATTAATACGATGATATTGTTTTATATGAATTAAAATCTAATAAATAATTCTCTATGTATTATGAATTGAAGGGGAAGTAAGAGAATAAGTTTATGGTAGAGAAAATAATGGATATAGGAGAGGAGGGAAAGAAGGATTTTACCACATGTAATAACTATGGAATAAATCACCCTAAAAAATGCTTTTAGGGACTAGGAGTTTGTTATAACTTCATATAAAATGCTCCCTAAGAAAAAAAATATAAAGGGAAGAAAAAAAACTATTATAAAGTTTTTCGGCTATAAATATATGATTCAATATGAAAATTAATTCCCCAAGAATAATGGTAATATTCCTTTGAATAAGCAAAGGGGTTAAGGTCAAGTATATGTTTTTAATACAACCAAAGCAGAATGATTATTGTTCGTATGTATTTCGCTCCAAGAAAAATGTTTAAAATTTATTTTATTGATGATATTGTCATCATAAGAATTATGAAATATATAAGGATTATATTTATATATTATTTCATTTATTATGTGAGATAATATGTTGAATGGAACCAAGAAAATTGATTCAGTAGTAATTTGACCTTCTTGGAAAACACATGGTTTAAGGAACAATAAGCCTTAATATGTTCTTGATGTTGAGATAATGATGTTTGGATTAAGGGATGATTGATATATATAATGTAAATGGGATACTTATAACCGCCTTGAAACTGATTATACAGATTTGGATAAAAATAATTTGGATGGATCATAATGTTGACTATTTAGGAGATGGTTTAAGTTCTAATTTGAATATGTTTTTAGATATTATTGTTTTACTTCACCATATGCTGAAACTTGTGATAAGAGAGGAAGTAGAAATTGTTCAAGGCACAACCAAAGGATAATATTATGCTTATGAAAAATTAACATATAACAGAAGTATATTTCCTTATATTCTTAGAGAGAAAAATAATTCCTAAAATCAAATAAAAGGATATCTAAACATTTTTACTATTATAATAATTTTTGATGATATCAATAAACTTTTTCATGCCTATTTGGTTTATGGTTTTGTGGTAATTAACCTTCTATGGATTACCCACTTTTCTAAGATCAATATTCTCTACCACTCTCTATCAGTATTTGGGTGTTATTTTTCTCCTCCATGCCCATGTTTTCATTTCCCATCAATGTCCTCATATCTAGAAACCTAGTTATGTGATTATTCAAGATGAATTTTTTAATTCCCTTTCTATCTTATAAAGGATATATTTTATTAAACCATTTAAGATGTTGGTTTTTTAAAAAATAAATTTTCAAATATCAAACTTTTATTTAACAAGATCATGTTTAAATTTTGAGGCTAATTTTTTTTAATGTTGGGATAATGTAATACACCAAAATTATAAATTAAGGACATTGTATTTATAGTGTGTTTGCTACGCAATGCCAAGTATAGAAGGGAATATAAGATACCAAAAAATTGTGATATATTTATAATTAGAAGAATTAAATATCTACCATAGCATATGTTATATGAAAAAAATTACATTATCTTACATGTAACATTGAGTTTAGCTTGCATTACACACAATAACGAGTTCCTTCGAAAGCATGCGTTACATGCAAGACTGGGTTTTACTGAACAACTATATACTTTTAATATTATTATTTAAAATGAAAATTATATTATAGCATTTAAATTTTCATTTATGAATAAGATTAACTAACTTATAAAAATATATGTTTGAATTCATTTATTACCAATTAATTTTAAATGAATATAAAACCCAATTGAGTATAATGAAAATGTTTTTATAAAAAAACTACTTTTTGGACCAAAATAATTTTATCTTAATAAATTAAATTAATTACTATTATTGGATTATATTATATATATATATATTAATATATATAAATATTATATAATATTTTTTTGAAATTCATAAAATTTATTTTATTTGCATTTGATAAGAACAAATCCAATTTTATGCATAAAAGATGTATTTTTTTTCTACAAGCAGTTTTTCCACCTTTTAATGGATTACTTATTTTAAAAATAAATTTGGAAAATTGTAAGTAATTTATTTTACAAAGTAAAATTAATTTTTGAAATCGTAATTTAAAAAGTATATTATGGTTAATTTTTGGTATTTTTAGAAGAGGTTTAATTTTTTTGATGAATTGTGAAACATACAAAATACTAATTGAAAAATGACATTTCATATTGATAATTTATAATGTAAAATTATATTTTTAATTGGTTTTAAAGTAAAATTAGATAAATTATACATATATTAATTCAATTTAGTTCATTGGAATCATTTTTATGTTGGAAATATTTATAAAAACGTAGTGAACTTTTAAACATTTTCACTTTAAAAACCAACTTTCTCACCCCGTTTGCAAGATTAACTTTAAATTAATTTTTTAAACTTTTGGAAATTTTATTTTAAAAAAATGTCTTAATATTTTTAATTATCATAATTCTAAATTTATAATATGAACAACATAAATTTTTAACTAAATTGATTAGTGAAAATAGTAAAAATTATTTATAGAAATTAAAAGAAAAAAAGTTTACCAAGGGACTAAATTGAAAACATAAGTGGATAAATGACCTAGGAGATTGTAAAAAAACCATTTTATAAATATATTAAGACCTTATAAATTATATTATAAGTTTTTCATTATTATATCCACTTTTCCTTTAATAAAACATTGGTTGAATTCCTTATCTAAAAAACCTACATGTTTCCCACTCACCTCCTTTCTAAATAGCTACCAACTCTCCACCTCTCTTTAGAACTCTAAAGCCCTTGGAGTCATCCAAGACCTAACCAAATCACTCACCAAATTACCTTAAATCATCCTAAAATCCTTTTATTATGAATAAATCCAACTTTGGAAGTTATTAGTGCAAACATAATAAGGATACCCGAAGAAGAGGTAATGTTTTTCAAAAAGAATTTTTATTTGATCCACCTCTTAAAATTATTTTTTTCTCATGATTATAAAAGAAAATAAATATATATAATATAATAATATTTTTTTAGGTTTACAACCTAAAACAACACACACTTCCATAAAATGGGTTATGAAATAATCATTCATGTATATAGAGGAATACAACCTTGTGAACTGATGTCATTCATTTTTTCATTACCACCTATGAAGGTTATGAATAACAATGTACATACTTTTTATATATTAAATTTATGATTTAATTAGTCTTATATAATTATGATATAACACATACCTTCAAGATTTCTATTTTTTTGGAATACGATATCATCGTTCATGTGTTTGACGGACTGCGAACTCGCGAAATGATGTGGTTCACATTTTACATGGAATGTATTAAGAGGGGTTGAATAAACATATGTGATATATATTAAATTAATAATTATAATATAATTATAATATATATATAATTTACTTTGATTTATTTTAATATAGTAATAAAATGGAAAAGACATTCAAGAATATCTATGACCTACCGTCTCCATGAATGGTGTATTTCATTTCTCATCACAAAAAATTTATTGAATAATATAAATAAATATATAATGAATAAATTTATTATATTTAAATAAAGATTAAAATTAAAGATATTATGAAATAATTATCTATTTAATAAGAACAAAAAAATAACATTTAAAAATATACGTAAAATATAAGGAAATTAAAACCCAAAACAATGAAAATTACAAAAGATTACTAAAATGGGTGATAATATATTATAAAAGGATTATATATGATATTATAAATATTTAAATGGTTATATTATATTTTAATAATCATTATTAAAACCATTATTCATGACTTTAAAGAGATTTTAATAAAATTAAAAATAAGTTAATAAATTTCATCTCAATTAACATTCCATTGTGACTTATTTGTTATTATTCACCAATTAAGTTTTATGTGGCATATATACATCCCATTTGACATGTAATATCATAAATACTTTATTATTCATGGTATTTGGTGTTTTAATTAGAGTTATTTCATCCAAGGGTATTTGATTTGAAAATTACCATGTAATAATATTTAATGTGAAATATCTCTTTCTTCTGTGATTGTTAACTTTATCTTGAAACAATCACATTATTATAATAATTTTTAATTATAAATTAAATTTATCATAAATATACAAATTATTTTTCATGGATACTTTTATTTCTTAAACCATATAATATTTTTTACATACCATGTTTACTTTGACAATTATTAGATTATCTAATGAAATATCGATAAATCCTTATTCTTTACTCAATACAGATATTTTATAAGGCACATTATTTATGAATTAAATAAGTTATTCGATATATGATGAATTATTTGGGCATGATTTGATTTCTGGGGCCTAGAATTTATATATCCTCTTGGTTCATGGACGGGTCTCATGAAATAAATAAGTTTTCCCAATTAAATATGTTTCTACTTGTAGTTTTAAACTGTCTAGAGGATAGATTGTGACAGTAGATTTTTTCGCATTATTGAGACATGAAATCAAATAATTAATCATTTCATAAATTTATAATTCATTTATTATTAATATTATCCACAAAATGTTATCCTTGAAATTTTCTATATATGTATTTCATTTTTAGTTCATTGAATAAATGGCATGTGTTCAAGTTATTTACCATTCCACATTTATTATTCCTTATATAGATATTTGTGTGGAATGTGTTTTATATTATTTAACCTTCCATATTCATACTGACTTATCAATTCAAGAAGTAAAATTATTTAAATGGAATGTGTGTTTAGATATTTGACTTTCTATATTGTTTATTCTTATTGATTCATGATTTATTCTCTTGTACCTAACCATTACCAAGGATTTGAGCTCACCCTTATTTGGTTTCCTTTTCCCAAGAATCCAAAATTTTAACTATGACTGATATAAAGGGATTAACTAGATGGAATAAATTTATTTTAAAAAATATAATGTATTTTTTTTAATCAAATGTAATGTAAGACTCATGTATATATTCAGTTTACCAAGAGTAATAAAATGATTAGTCCTTTGCGATGTGATTTCTTGTATATTATGATAACCTAAAGGTAGTAGGCACTGAATCTGGGCTATTGGGGTCATGGATGTCATAATAATTAATTTCGAAAACTTACCATGGTTTTCCCATGGTTTATACCATATATGATTTTTTTCTATATTTTATAAGGCTGAGAACCAAAATAATGAAAATAATACACTTGGTGATTCATAAGTGAGTCATGTTTATAAAGAATTGATTTCACGAAAAAAATAACAATTTAGGTTTTGGATGATTCATTAAGGGTTTTTTAAATTAATAAAATAACTTTAAAAACACATTATTTTAAATGTTAAACATAATTATGGTAGTGGATTCTTTTTATATTATTCATTACACCTCTCTTGGTATTTTATGATTTCATAATACAGACCATATACTTATACCATATTTATTTTTTACCCAAAAAATTGATGGTCATAGAAAATTATGTATAATTCACTATTGGATTTTTTTAAATGATGATTGAAAAAAATATTTTATCAAAACAATTATCTAAATATTATGATTTACACTTTTAAATCAAAATCATAATTTATTGAAAAATACTAGTTTTTATGGTAATAACAGTTTTCTGCACCGTATACATATTTCATTGGGCTTTATTAAATTTTATTATCATTTGAATATAGATAAAACTTATTTATTAAGAAATTAATATGAAAAAAATATTTATTTCAAAAATTATGAATTTATTAGAAAGTGTGTTTTAATTAAATATGTATATATTCCAAAAATAAAGTTTTTGTTTTTCCGTATCAAAATATTATGTTTATAAAACTCATCATATAATAATTTATAATTTAATAGTAAATAGTGATAAATATAATCATTATTTAATTTAAAATAAGATATAAAAGTTTATATTACTTGGATCTATATACGTAACCCCTAATTACTCCAACATATTCCCAAATGGTAATGATTATGAAAATGGGATATTTTTAGGGTGGTTCGACAAAAATGGTATGGGTAATGATCTTAGTAAGATTGAAATTTTCTAATAAAGGGGTTGAATCATGATTTAGTTCTCAAATCTCAACTTGGTACTAGTTAAGGGAAAAATGCAATGATACCATCTCCCTTAGAAGCTCTGAAAAATGGGTTTCATAAGGAATGTTCTTATTGGATGTGGACATTGATTCTCTTTTTATGTCAATTAGATTTTATTAAAACCTTTAATATATACTGATAATAACGGTCACTTTATAATGATTATATTTTTTATGGTTATGATTATTATAAATATTTTAAATATTACAAGATATAATGGTTGAACATAAACAAGGTAGTGAATTTTCTTTCTAAAATGATATTAATAAATAAAAAATTTCCTTATTAAAAAGGATATTCCGTTAATAAAATTAAAAATCATTATATTCTTTCACCATTCAGAAATATCACCCTCAAAATTTTCATTTCATATTCTAAAACAGATGATGGTACTTCTATTTCATCACCTCCTCACATTCCCAATTCTCTTCCTCAAACTTATGGTTTCACTATAACACATTTCCCATTTGATTTTTCTTGTTTTATAGTACCTTTTCTCTTTGATATAATATCATCAATGGAATATCCTAGTATAAATGATCATTTTCAATGGGTACCACCAATGGATTCAGTACATGTGTGGGGTTCGATATTTTCTTCATTAATATGGATACATTGAACACATCATGTACATGAGATAGGTTAGGTGAGAGTGATGGTAGTTATACCATATATCTACGGTAATTAAGGATATAAAAGTGGATAATTTATCTTGGGATATGGTTTCCCTTCTTCCCAAACTTCTTGACTTTATTTCATAGTGATATATGAAGGAATGATTTCTCTATAACCTCAAACTCTAGATTTTGTCGATTGATGTATACATTTATTTTATATCAACTTTGTAAAAATTGAATATGACTTTTAATGGTTTGAATAGTATATACCATATCTTGGGTATGTATAGATTCCTTTTTCTTCTGCTCTCCAATGTCATCTTATCATGTCAATGTCTGACACCATATTCTATACAAACCCTCAAAAGGTTCCTTTTGAATTATATAATGTAAATTGTTGTTATTTGAGATATATAAAAAATAAATATGTTGATTCAAACATCCTTTGAAATCAATGAATCAATATCTCAATATATCCTATAGGGTATTAATGGTTCTCTAACAATGAACAACCATTTGGGTGTGATAAGAAGTACTAAAACTCAGTTCTGCATCTAATGATTACTAAAGGCTTATCCAGATCCTTGAGGTAATCCTTTGATATTGATCAAATAAAATGGATTGTGAAACTCCATTAAGTATTATAACTTCTCTTATCTATATCATGGAATGATTTCCATGGGAGAAATCTCCATTTATAGTAATGAAATGTACTGGATATAAAAGGTGATCGACTACCACCCAGATATATTTATTGACTTTTTATGTCCTTGGGAGACCTATGATGAAATACATGGTTATTTTTTTCATCTCAATACAGGTATGGTAAATTATTTTATAATTCCATTAGACTTATATCATTTATCCTTGACTTGTTTTCATACCAAGCATCGAGATAAAAATTATACAATCTCCCTCTTCATGTTATCCCACCATACGTTTTTCTTCAAATTTTTATACATCTTAGTTATTCCTAGATGAATAATGAATAATGATCTATGAAAATAATAGAGAATCTCTTTTTTATATTCTGGTTTCGATAGGACACATATCTAGGATCCAAACCAAATGAATCCATCTTTAGTAATGCTAAACTCTGGAATAATTATTACCTTCTTCTATATCACATGAACTTATTTTTGGGCTTCATTGATCCTCATATGAATGGATGGTTAAGAAGTTACTTGGGAAAGGTATGATTAATATCCTTTTTTATTCCCATGTATATACTTTTCATATCCAATAAGATTGTATCCCTTTCAATCTTGATTATGGATAAGGTTGCATGGTCATTTGTACTTAGAGAATCTACCACTTTATTCATCTTCCTAAGATGTTAATGGATTGAAGAATCATAATCCTTGTTTAGATCTAACCACATTCATTGAAACATATTGAGTTCCTTTTGTGTGAATACATACTTGAGTATTTTATGATCAATATATTTTTCATAAATATCCTTATAGTGATGATGTTATCAAATATTTAATATAATAATTACTGTAGCAAATTCAATACCATGGGTTGGGTAGTTTTTCTCATGGATGCTTAATTTGAATAAGGAACATTCTATCACTTTGTTATCCTGTATGAGTTCAAAACTCAATCCCTTTTTTAATTTATCACTATAGACTATAAATACTTTCCCACTACTGGGTAATGTCAGAACATGTTTAGTAATTAGACTCTTCATTAAATATTTAACGATCAATCACATTTATCATTCCTAGAAAACTTCACTCCTTCTTATGTTATCTTTGTTAATGGGCTTGAAAATCATGATATTTTTCTCATAAATCAATGATAGTTCCTCGATAATCCAAAGAAACTATGGATTTTCCATCATCAATTTTTGTATGTTCTATCTTTCCATTGCCTTTATTTTTGAAGGATCTAAAGATATCCCTTTAATGGTGATAACATGCCCTAATAATGTTAATTATTACAAACAAAACTAATTTTTACTATAATTATCAAATTAATTTTCCTTCCACAAGTACATTAGTACATTATTTAAATGAACCTAATTTTCCTCCCTACATTTGAAGTAGATAAAAATATCTTCTATAAAGGCTACCACAAGTTCTTCCAGGTAATCCCTAAAGAATATATTCGTTATATCCAAAAATATTCTTATTGAATTAATGAGTCTAAATGGAATCACTATGAACTCATAGTGCTCAAACCTTGTTTGAAAAACAATCATGGTGATATTCTCATTCTTCACCTTCACATGATAATATCCCAACCAAAGATCTATCTAAGAGATGTATTGGATCTATGTAGCTGATCAAACAAGTAAGAAATATTTTCCAAAAGATAATTATCATTTATTATGAATTTATTAATCTCAAGATAATCAATGAAAAGGTGCATTGAACATTCATTATTCATAATGAAGAGTATTGGTTCACCCCATGGTGAAGAACATTGGTGTATAAACCATTTATCTAGATTCCACTGTAGTTATTTCTTCAAATATTCAAGTTCAAAAATGAAAATTATATATGGAGTCATTAATATACTAAAATATTTAGGTATAATATCGATAAAGAATTTAACCGCATAGCTGGATGGAAGACAAAGAAATTCATATGAAAAATAGATCATCCAATCTTTTTACAATGGGAATGTCATCAAGGATGATATTTCCCTTAGTATAAATCATTTTATCTAGATACACTTTCTCATAGGAAATAATATCAATACTTGATAGGATGATACCAAATTAGGTTTATCATCATCCCTACACTTGTATAGAATCAGAGGGTGATGCATAATACTGAGGGTGATTTCCCTCCAACAATAATTTATGTTGGATAAATATAAGTAAATGTAATCCATACATATAATTTACTAAACTTCCACTAAATGTTGTGTTGCAAGGTTATCCAAGAAATTAATACCTAATAGTTTTGTAGGGTAGGGGTTATAAACTTGGGATATAATAATTTTCCAAATTTCCATCTTCAATAACAACTCGACTTCCATTTTTTAGTGGTGTTTGAATAGTTCTATTAATCTTGAATTATATGATAGAATGTCTGTAATTATAGTTGATTAATAAATTTTAATCATTAAAGGAATATATTACTTTCTTTCACTACGAGATTCTTGTTCTAATCATTTACTTTATCCAAAATAGACTTAATGATGTGAATTTTAAAACTATTATAAAATTTAAGGTATACTATGAACATTGAAGGGATAACTATTAAATTTATTATATTCCTTAAAATATGAATTTATTTGCTTGAATATAAGTTATCTACGATCTATTTCCTAACATAAAATTTTATTGTAATTTCCTCCCTTTATAATTTTTCATAAAGAGATCATGAATTTATCAAAGCATATCATTCAGGAGTGTCAAACTAGGTGTGCCTCAATGCCTCTTTTTATGTACCATTAGATTATTGTTTCATGAATTGACCCACTAGTGATATCCTGACATATAAATTAGCCAATTTTGACTTCCCAAATCCCACCTCCATTAGTTTATGGGCTAGTGAACAACATTGATTAGTCATATCCCACACACGGGAGGCATTATCCCAATGTACATGTATAGACACACACATATCTAAGCCCATAAAATGATGAAATGTAAAAAAACCAATATCAATGCTTGAATACATATATAATACCATAATTAGAGTATAAAAAAGGTACTAAATTTAATAAATGGAATAAATAAAATACCAAACTGAAACTGAGGAGAGTCCAACCTACTTAGAAAGAGGGTACCACCAAAAAATTCAACCACCTGGAAAACATCTCAGTCTATCAAGCCCAACTATGCTTCACCTACCCCTATCTTCTAAGGATTACATCAAAATGGATATCGTCTATATAATACATGACATGTGTGGGAGGATCCTATGTCAGGGTGAGTATAAAAATAAGTAGAATCCCCAAAAAACACTAAGGATGATGTATAAACAATAGTTGAATCATAATAGTAATATAATAACAGACCTAGATATACTAATAACAAACTCTAATATCAAATTGGAATCAACTACTCCAACCATAAGAGACTTTTTGAGGTCTATAAGTAATTCTTGTTATTGGATAATCCACTCCAGGAGCCATGTTTTCATGAGTGACAGTCAACCAAGAGGCAATGATCATTGGGACCCACCCAATAAATACTCACTGTATCTCTGAAGATAATAATAAATAGATATAGGTTCACACCCAAGACCACTGGGGGTCACCACAAACCCAATATAGACCAAACCACTATGTAGGGGATCCTATCCCCAAAGATACAATGAACTGTATAAAAACAACCTTCTAGATGGGGGATTGATGCCTTTCATATGTAGGGAAGGCTAATTCCATGAACCCCACCCTGGGTATAAGATGGAATGATAGAGAATCAGACCCTGATCTCATGGAGGGACACCACCAACACTATCTAAGACCCATTGTTAAAAGGGGACCAAACTCTAATATGAGGATGTAATTGCACACTTCACCCTTGAAGGGATCGAACAAGAGAGCACACTCAATTGATAGTAGTCCAAATTGATGAAATGAATGTGTGCAAGCTATCCTTGAGAAATTACATGTAATGTACTTAGGGTAAATGACATGAGATACTAAATATGGACCTTCCCATGTTCCTATTTCTATTCCCATGTACACCGAAAATGTACTAGTATCTGGTTGTGTGTGTATACATGGCTATTTCTGAGTTCCAGTCCATGCCCGTGTAATTATCCCATACCCATGCACCTAGTTGTTTACATTCCCATGTAATCCCATATTAAAAATAGAGCTACCAGAAATGGGTCAAAAAATGTGTGATATGGGTCATACAGTGTCTGATATTTAGCTTACATGGAAACCCAAGCACTATTTCTTGGGGGTCTCACATGGTGCATGATTCTAGATTACATGTTGTGTAACCTGAGTTTTATAAAAATTCGCAGTTCCTTATCCATGTCATCCAAATGCACAACCACTAACACAAATATATATAGGAATCATGGTTATATGGTTAGATGGAAACTTCTTTCATAGGTCATTGGGATACATGCTCTGATCTTCACATAAATTTTTCTGTCTAGAAAAACCATCTATGTACCACATTATCACCCCATGTCAAACCAAGAAGAAGTAGGAAAATTGGTAAAATATGATTAGTTTATGGTTTTCCTTCATCATTTTCAAACATTGAACATTAAACGTACCCATGATATTGATATGTTTCATTGATTAATGGTCACAAAAAATTCAAATACCCAATATCCAACAAACCATGAGATAAAGAAGTTTACCATGATAAATGTGAAATGAAACGGGGGAGAAAACTATAAACCATCAACATGGGGTATGAACCTTGACCTTTTTCCTTTTCTCTTTTATCCATTGTGTTAGAATAGACGACTAAAGTGGAAAATAAACAATTAACAAATAAATCAACCAAAAATGAAATAATTTTTTGATGCATGAATTAATTATTATTTTTGAAATTGAACTATGTTCAAAATGGGATAAAAAATGGGCTGAATACACATAAATAAAACATAATACCTTGATTTTGGATCGTTCACTTATGAATGACAGTCATGTGTTGTGTTCTTTGGATAGATCCATGAATCTGTTGGTTCAACAATCCCCAATCTAATTTCGATCCATTATTGTCTACTAATGTCTCTAAAATGAAACCTATATAAATGTATATAGTTATGTGTATAACCCTAATATTTTTCCATAAATAAGTATTTATAGAGGATTAATTTGGTCACTATGTCATTATAATGAAATTAATAAATAATTTTTTTATATATCATTTTCACCATCTAAAACGTTTTAATAAACGTCTGACATTAATAATGATTATGTCATTACAACAGTAAAACCACCATTATGAATTCAATGATGACTTTTTATTTTTGATCTAAACCTATATTCTAGAGTTACTCAACATTTTTTAGGAAAAGTGTACATGTATGATATTAATATTTTTAAAATATCTTGTTTGGGTTCACTAGGCCTTGGAATCTCATATTTTCTTAGTACCTAGATCTAAAAATATTATCATATATGTTTCAATTAATTACATAGAATAAATGGGGCATTAAATTCTCCCCACCTTAAGAATTTTCATCCCTAAAAAATAAAAATGGAAAATCAAAAAGCATTGGGTCTCACATATGGGTCTCCCACTACCAACTGTTATCTTAAAGACTCTCGTACATCCACCAAACATGTAGCAAGGGAATCACTCACCCAAAAAAGATCTTATCCTAATAATAGTATATCTGTAATAGGTACTCATCAAATTTATCTCTATCATTGATGTACATCTCACCCCAGTCAATAACATATGATACAGAATTCATATTCCTTCTCTACCATGACACGTGAAATATTTTATGTATCGGGACTAAGTATGATAGTAGATCCATGTGGTATACCACTATACCGACTCTACATAATATTTAGAAAAATAAAATGAATGTTAGAGATAACTTGACTCCCTATCCATGTCTCTACAATCAACATCAAGGTGATACCTTGAGGAACATATGGTCTCCCACCTAGAACTCCAAATGCATCTATCTTTGGTCGGAATTTGACTTTTTACAGCTTTGTGTAGACTTTATATACTCCTGAATGAACAACACCTTCTTTAATGTAGCATACACCAACTCTGGGCCCATATGTGCTGAATAACATGGATCAGTCCAACATAATGGTGACCTATAGGGTCACCCATAAAAGTCCTAAAATAGTTCCATATCGATGTTGGAATGGTAACTATTGTTATACACAAACTACAAAAATGGCATGTGATCCTCTCAACTATGACTGAAGTCCAACATTAAATCCCACAATATTTCCACTATGACCTAAATGGTATGCTCAGTCTGACTGTTAGATTGGGGGTAGAATATCGTGTTCAAACACAAAAATGATTCCCAATGGATTCCTGAAATCCTCTCCACAATTCCAACATGAAGTGAGCATCATGGCCAAAATAAAATTTTTAGGTAACTCCAAGGATTGATACTATATACTTCATGAAACGAATCTCAAGAAATCTATTTAACATTTCTATCAATTATCTAGGAATTGGAGTGACTTGGTGAGTTGGTGTATGATCGCCCAAATGGAATTGTGTTGTCTAGAAATACATGGAAACCCCATCATGAAGTCCATTGAAATTCTATCCCACATCCACTCTATAACTTAAAGTGGTTGGGAGAAACCTATTGGAACTTAGTGACCACCCTACACCTACTGAAAAGTGAGGCACCAAGAGGAAAAGATTTCAACTTACATCTTCATGTCTAGCCACTAGAACTGAAACTCTATGTCCTAGTATATCTTCATCACACCTGGATATACCACAAAGGACTATTTATGAAACTCCTTAATCTACTCTTACTATAATGTCACTAGTTCCATCATATGTTCTCTGAAAAGGATGATGTTCTCCCCACATTTAGAAAATCTATCAAGATCATGTCTAGTGGGAATCTTAGTATGTAAGGTCTCATAGTTGGTGTCTCTGTGATGATATTAACTAACATGATATAAAAGAAGTTTGTTAACAACCATAAATATAGATATGAAGAACCATCCTTTTCCACTGAAGACAATCGCAATGAGGTTAACTACTCTAAATCCTCACTCAAAAATTGTGAGCAATAACTCATTACGAGAGAATCTATAACCACGTTATTATACCTTGGTGCATAGACTACCTCTATGTCATAGTCTTGGAGAAACTCCAACCATCACCCCTATCTCAATTTAATATCCTTATGAGATAAGATATATGTAATATTCTCATGGTCGTAGTAGAAGATAAACCACTTACTAATATGGTAGTGTTTCTACATCATCAAGGTGAAGAGTACCTCTAGTTACTCAAGATTGTGGGAAAGATAGTTCTACTCATATGGTCTCAAATTCCAAGAACCATAGACAATCAAATCCTGCCTATGAAACATAACATAACCAAGTACGGTCCCTGAGGCATTACAGAACACTACACATTCAACACCCTTTTCCTGTAATCTTAATATGTGTGTGCCTGCCAATTTTTTCCTTAACTCCTAACAATCCAACTGGATCATTTCTATATAATCAAAATGTATCACCTTCTATGTGAAAGTGGTTAATGGTTCTAATTTACAATAGATATCGATCATGAATTTTCTATAGTAACCTAATAAACCAAGTAAGATCCACACCTTTGTCATGTTATTGTGTGGATGTGAAGCTAAAACCCCCTCAAACTTCATCAATTCCATGGTTACACTTTTAGCTGAGATGATTTTCCACGAAATTTGACATCCTGAATAAATAACTGATACACTAAGAGATTACCTTAAATCTAGTTCTCTCAAAGTGAGTCCATGACAATCCTCAATTGTGACATGTTCTCTTCCTAAAATACTGAGTGAACTAGGATATCATCGATGAATACCACCACAATCCAGTCTAAGAAAAGCTGAATGATCTAGTTTATGAGTTCTAGGAAAATTTATGGGGTATTATCTATACTAAAAGGAATCACCAAGTACCTATAGTGACTATAGAACCTTCTGTGTTTTATATTCGATATATCCTTGTCCCATACTAACAGTTGGAGATAGCATGATCTGAGGTCAATATTTGAGAACCACCACACCCCTCTCAGCTAATCGAAGAGTTCATCGATCATCAGTTGTTGATAAATATTCTTAAGGTTCACCTAGTTTTGGTGAAAATATTCCACACATAAAATCTATTTCCCTTGTTCCTTATTGGTGAAGAATACTGTGGATGCCCAGGGGGAAGCACTAGGTGTCATGAAACCCTTCCTCTATAAGTACTCCAATAGCACCATCAACTCATGAAGCTCTGTAAATTCCACCTGATATGGTGGCATAGATATATGTTCCATCATGTGGTGTAATTAAATGAAGTATTTTATCTCTTGGAGGGGAGGTATGCTTGTAACATCCTTAGAAAATATTCCCTCATACTCCTCCACCACCACCACCATAATAAAATAATAGAACATAACATCTAATGCTCCAAGAGTCATCCTAAACAACTGGTGAGTAATCGGATGCACTACGCTATGTATATTCTCATCCCTCTCTACCAAGGTTTCCTTCCCACCAATAATGTAAAACCTCATCCCATCACCATGTCCACACCACATCTTATGGTAGAAATAGTAAATTTTGGAATGAACTATGGATATCCAGTCCATACCTAAGATGAAATCATATAACATCATCGTCACTACAATGAGATCTCATATGTAGCATTAAACTCCAAGAATTAGATCTCATTTTTGGTAGAAGTGTGTGATCACTGAGTTACCTTCTTGTGGGGTCTCATAGTGTAAGGGTCGAACCAAGGCCTCAAATAGAATCCTTAAGTCATAAACTAGAGAGTCAAAAAGAAATAAGTATCTCACAACCATTTATATTATTACTCCAAATAAGGTAGAGAAGAAAAATATCATGTCTCAAATCATGCTAAGAACCATGGGGTTATAGTAATTAGTTTTCCTTTTATGTATATGTCCCTATCCACCAACTCTTGAAGGTTGATGTGGACCAACTGGGGTGGTGGTTTTAATAGGTCAAATTACCAGTCACCTAATACATTTCTATCATTCCCCTTTCATTTTCACTATCCTATAGACCTCCTTACACTTACCTATGTCTCTTATTGGGATATCCCTTGATATTCACCCTGTCGGTTGTATGATTGTTATAAAAATCATTTGAAAGTGGTAACTAAATATTTTAGTAGAAACACCTCCTCTACCTCTATTGAGTTGATCCATCCTAAGATCCATGAAATGCCAATACTCTATCATAGTATCATCACCTGAAGCATTTGGAATGCCCAAATCCATGTGATTGTTGTCATATAACTATTTCATAGGTATCATCTCCTTAGTTTCCACTACCAACACAAACTATCTACGTTTGTGCACACATGAAGTTGTCTAACTGGAAGAATCACTCAAGAATCCCATAATAAGTAGGAATGATAATAAATATAACTAAATCCCTAATATCTCGGTGTAAGACCTTCTTGATGGTCCATGCCTTGAATAATGAATATCACACCATATCTAAGTAGTACAATGAGAGATCAATAAACCTCTCTGAATACTCCTCTATGGTGATACTATCTCTATGTAGATGCACAATCTATTGGATTTGCATGGATCACAACATGGATGGATAAAAAAACTCCCTAAAAAGATACTCGACGTATAACTACGAGAGAGATGTCTCTTATGGTGATAGAGTTACCAGACTCTACCATCAACTAGTGGATACCTAATGAAGACTCAGTACATGGACTACCATATGATCTATATGCATCCTCACAAGGCGGAAAACCCAATTAAATTCATATTTATAGTCCTCTTCTAGTTTGGGTTATGTAACGCCATAATTACCTGGGATGTTTCTACCTCTAGAAATCATAATGTTCACTCTAAAAATGTTAATACTCAAATAATACCACTCACACTAACAAATACTCAATTTGTTGTGGTATAACTATTAAACAACCCTGAGGTACTACTATAAAGACCCTATGTCAATTATTAATATTTGTTTCTTAAATTAATTCATGTTGTATTATAATATATAATATTATACATAACAAATATAGAATAAAAATACTTTATTTCATTACAAAATATTGTTACATGAATCAGGAGTGAAACCAATTAAAATTCCAAACATTACAACAAGTAAAAACATATAAAGTAAAAAAATGTAAAATGGAAATATATGGATCATCTCAATATACTAGAATCATCGCCCCACTACAAATACAATAGAAATGAAGAAAAATTTTAGTAATCCAATAAATATATTTGAAAATGGAAATTTATAACCTTGATATGAATGCATTTGAATATTGAGTAAAATAATTAATTGGAATTTATAGGAGGTAAGGTGACCATTGGAATATAAATGAGATTGTTAAAATTGTAACGTGACCGTTGGGAATAGAAACGTAATCATTGGGAATTATAATTTAACCTCATAATAATAAATTATGACAGAAATAATACTCATCATGATTAATTTAATTAAATAAATTTTTTATAATTCTATAAAACAAATATCATGATTTAAAACCTCAAAGAAAATATAAGCACATTTTTAATAAACAATATTTTAATGTATATCATAAAAATTATAATTTTCTTATTAAAAATTAAAATTAAAAATGTCATAAATTTATTTTGATAAAATGAGATTATTTTTTGAAACTGTCATGTCAAAATATTCTATCGGTGATATGTTTGGTAATTTTTTGAAATACTTTAATTTTTAGATGAATAGTAAAAATATAGTTTTTTCACAAAACCGATGTGTCTTAAATTAAATTATTCATGGTGTAATAATGATATAATACTTTATAGAACTTGAGTTTAGGCCATGATACATTTTATTTCATAAATGATTCATTAAAATATAATAAAAAGTATTTCCCCTCCTAAAATGAACATTCCATAACCTTAAGTCAAAAGTAACTATGTAATATAACAATATATCTTTTTTTACACTTTTCTTTTCAATAATATAATGAATTAGATTTATTAAGGTTATTTAAAGACTTAAACCCATCATATTTTATTTATATTTGATTTATATTGTAAAAACATCACTATTTATTGTCTTTACTTAGATATATTTTTTTATTTAATATTTTATTCTAAGAATACCCCACTCCTCATGTATAAATAACCACTCTCCCTCCCCTTGAAAAATCACTAATCCCACTCTTTATAAAGACTAAAATATTCCAAAATAATTCCTATAAGTTCTCTTATAATCCTTAGGTACAATTTGGAGTAATCCAACTCCATGAATCATGGTTTTTTTAGTGTCGTCCAAGAAAAGATACACCGAGGATTAAGTAAGTTCCAATAAACTCTGATTTTTATTTCTTATTCTTATTCTAATTTTTTTTCATCACCCATTTCACAACCAACCCTTATAATAAATAATTACGTAGTAATTTATGATTATATTTGTGAATTTAACCTACTTTAATTATCATATTTACCGTATATATAAATTTCAAAATTCTCCTTCCCATTCTCCCAAAAATGTATCGTAAAAGGTCGTTTAACCACATATGAATTCATTTACATGTCAACACATATAACCATAACCATGTATGAATATTATAAATCATATATATTATATAAAAATTTACTTATATGTATTATAATCTTCTTGAATTAATTATAGTAATGTATAAATCACATTTATGAAAATATAGAAATTTAGGCAAAATAGTAAATATTTAAGTAAAAAATGATATTCAAATGACTACCCTAGAACCAAGGAAATTATGAAATATAACCAAATGACTATAATTTAAAAATTTTGGTAAAAATTACAATAATTCACTTCTTGTTAAATGTTTTAATAAATCTATGTTCATTATTCAAGAGGATCAAAAGTGAAAAAATAAAAAAGGAATAAAGGTAACAGAATTCTCAAACCCAACTCATTTTCTTTAAGTTGTCCCTTGTTCATGAAATAATTAGCGTGAATACTCAAATAATTTTCCTTAAATATCATTTCATTATTCTTCCCTTTTAATTTTTGGTATATACTCATTTCCTACTTTATTTGGTGAAAACATATAATGATTTTCAAAAAATTACTCTTCTTTCCAAACACATATTTGACTCATCTTTAATTGTTTATTATTTGATCATGAATTAAGACTTTTATACTAAATATGTTCCCCATTTTTAATTCGAGAACCCCAATTTTATCCATGAAATCACGAATAATGAAATAATTATGAAACCCATTCCTTTCCATGGGTTAATTCATAACTATGATTGTAATACATTCTGTGTGGAATGAACTATTATGTAAATATTTTGATGTGATGGATGGGCTTAGAATTATATAGCCCTCCAATTCAATAGGTAATGTGATGTATCTCATGAGATAATGTGTATTATGTGTGAACATGATACTTTCTTTGTTCACAAATATGATGTTATGAATATGAACATATGTTATATGTGAACATGATGCTAGATTTTTTCACAACTATGTGTGGTATTTTAAGACTATGACATGATGTTTAATTTTTATGCATTTCAACATTCCATAACTTTATCTAATATTTACATCATTATTATGATGATGATACTCCGCATATGATATGAATATGATGATGATTATCACCAATGTTTTATTGATTTATGTTCCCTATTCATCCTATTACTCAATTTGAAGATCAAACATTTATTTGATATATATCCTCAAATGATTACGTGTAGTAAAAAGAACATGAGGTCCAATAATATGATAGAGAAGAAGGAATTATAAATTTATTTATTTTTATTATTTAAAAGTGGTGCATGATCCTAAATTTCCCAAGACACTAAACCTTTTGATCTTGTATTATATCGCTATTATGTTGTTTATCCTAAAAATGATGTAATAGTTAGGAAATAAGAAGAATGGTCTCTATAACTACATCAAATATAGCCCCCTTCACTAAAGTATCATCAATAAGTGGATTATCCTCATGATCACACAGCAGAATCTTGGATGTTATGCATTATGAAGACATCCTCAAATAAACAAGATGTTCCATAGTCAAAGAGTATATCTGGGGAGATGAATTTAGAAGAACATTGTAACCACAACCTGTTCCTATATAAATAATTTACCAAAATTTTCACTGAAACCTATGTGTACATGTATTGAGTCAAAAATAATGTTATCAGAGTTTTGTTGATTGGTTATGTCGGCCCCCACAACAACACTGGACACCCAGGCCTAAATGCCAAATTAAAACACTTTAAAAATATTGACATAAATCCCAAAACAATCTCACAGGTAGAAAAAAATATATTCTCCATTCTTAATGTGGGACCACCCTATGATACCACTCTATCAAGAACTAGACAACTGAGGCCCACCTTGCTGGGTGATGATTCTAGTGTGGCTACCCCAAACCCGCCTCCACTAGGCCTAGGATCATAGACCAATGTCAAGTAGGCATATCCCACATATGAGAGGCATTTTCTAATGTAACTAAACACACACATCTCAAATTCTATATAGTGATGAAGTGTAATAAAACCGATTCCAATGCATGAATACGTCTGTAATATCATAATGAGGGTATTAAAGAAGGTATTAAATGAGATTAAGGGTCTAAAGACAAGCCTGATCAAAAACTAAAAAGAGTCCAACATACTCAAATGTAGGGGACCATCGCCAAATGAAACCACTTAGAAAACACCTTGGTCTATCTAGACAAACTATTATTTCCTTCTCCTTTTCCTCCTAGGATGCCTTGAAAAGGGTTTTCATATGAATTATACATAACTCATATGGGAAGAGCCAATACATGGGTGAGTATACCAATACCCACTATGAAAATCGAAAAACACTAAGCATAAAGAATCAAAAGTAGTAAGATCACAAGGGTGATAAATTAATAAACCCATAAATAATTATAACAGACTTCAAGTCTCAAAGAGATCTCAACTACTTCCAGCCATATTATACTTCTTGGGGTCTCTAGGTAATTATTTTTTGGTATAATCCACTCCATAATCCATGCCATAACTAGCGACACACATTCAAGAGGTCATGATAATTGGGAACCACATAAGAAATACTTATTGGATATCTAGATATATCAATACACATAGAGTTGATCACACCCAGGTTTGATAGGGACACCAAAAACCCAATCTGGATAAAATTACTATATAGGGAATCATATGCCCAATGATATAACCAAACATACTATAATTACCTTCTAGATGGAGGATCAACTCTATATCCATGGAGTTCATATTGATTCCATAAACCCCACATATGTAATAAGAAGGAATGATAGAGGATCGTACCCTAATATCATAGTGGGACACCACCAACCCTATATTAGGAACATCTTCAAGAGGGGTCACACTATAGAGTTGAGAACATAATTCTATACTATACACTTAAGGGGATGGAAAAATGAACCCATTCAAGATATACTAGTACAAAATAATAAAATTATCGTTTCCATGACATATCTAAGGAAGTAAAAAATTTTCACTTCAGGTACAAGACATATAATTCTAAATTTTTACTTACCCTTGTCTATGCCCGTGTTCCTCTTCCCATGCCCATGTGCACTAAAACTTCCCAATTTTCTGGCTATGTTTGTGTAAATGAATATGTCAAAGTACCAGGCCATGTTCATGCACTCTTCCCATGTATGTGCGCTCGGCTATGCATGTTCTCATGTACTCCTAGTGTACATGTTCAGCCACTACAAAGGGGTCACACAATGTGTGATATTTAACATCTATAGAAACCCAAGAAATATATATAGGGGCCCCAAATAGTGTGTAATTTTAGATTACATTCCATGTAATTAATGTTTTCTAGAAACCCATTGTTACTTATAAATTTTTTCTGTATGCATCACCTCTACTTCAAATCTATCCAGGATTCATGGATACAGGGTTGACTGACCTCTAATATTTTTGGTTTTTAGGACCCAAGATCTAATATACTAGGAAATCAATCAGTCAAGTTGAACCCTCTTTGAATCACATTATCATTGTGTTTCAAAACATGAATATTAAGGAACAATGGTCTAATTTTATCCACCTTTGACTGTACTATATCATCATCACACCACAATCACACCCTCTATCTTGAACCACAACTATAATATTTATTTGTTTGGATGAATAACATTCACAAAATATTCAAATACCTCGTATCCATTAAACTAAAGGCCAAATAAATATACCGTGAAAAATGTGTGATTAAACTGAGGAGAAATCCAAGAACCATAAATAAGAGAAATGAACCTAGGCAATTTGCATTTCTTCCATTGTACATTTTCTATGAATAAACAAATGAAGAGGAAATATCAACAATAAATGAATAACTAAACTGTAATATAAATTGACATTCAATGCACAAATCAATTATTATTTATATAATTGATCCATGTTCAGCATTGGATAAATATATAAGATGACCCCATATTAATCAATCATTTTACCTAGATTTTGTATTGATTATTGGCTAAGAATGGCCTTACATAGCTGTCACTGGTGAGATCCATGAATTTCATTGGAACAATGATTCTCTATCTGATATTAATAAATTTTCATCCAGCTATGTCTCTCCAATGACCCATATCTATATCTCTAATTTTATGTGGAAAACTATGATATTTCCCACAAATTTTCATTTATAGAGGAGGAATTATGTTACAACATCATTATAACCAAATAAATAAAGAAATTTTTTTAATCATCATTTGGTCATGTGAAAAATTTATCATAAACTCCCGATGAAAAAAATGATTATGTTGATTCTAGTGTAAAACTCATATTTTGAATTCAATTATGTCCTCATATTTCTAATTTGAATATCCTTTGTAGAGTTATATCACTTTTTCTAGAAAACTACACATTTGTGATATTAATATACTTAATATTTTAAAAATATCAATTATAGGTTTACCGAGCCTTAGAATATGATGATGTCTCAGTGCCTCACCTAGAAAATATTTATGGATATATTTAATATATTTAATTTGAAAATATTAATTAATTAATGATTGGGTAAAATAGAAATACACACTTTTCAGGGTTATTACCCCTTAGTAAAATTGTGGCAGATTTACATCAACTTGTAGTTTCCAGACATGGATTTTGCTACTCAGAAACCACTTACTCTATACATCACCAAATTTTATGGAATTTTTCTCATGTATAGTCTTATTCATAAGGATTTGACTAAGGTTTTCTAATCCAAATCCTAAAGATAACAAGGCTTTCCTTTGATACCAACTATGAAAAACCTTATCATTAATAAGTTTTATTTTAGGATTTATTACATAAAGACACACAGAATACAAACCCATAAGATCATGAGGCCTATTAAATTTGGGAAATTCGGTACATTTAAAAAAACTAGAATTGGGGAAAAGAAAAAAATTACATAATAACTCCATAACATGCTCTGAGAATCCATAGATTGTTTAAAACATTACAAGACAACATGGGGTCTTACATAAAAAAGGGATGATCTATAAAGATCAGTAAGGGAATAATTAAAGAATAACATGGTAAAAGTAATAAATTTTAGCCAATAGGCATATCAAGATAATAAAAAGGTTGATAATAATAATAATGAACATCAAATCATGATTTAAGATGATAACATCAATGCAATATAAGAATATAGAAACAACATAAAACATGAAATAATAATCATATGTCATGGATAACCACTAGTAAATTATATCGTAGTGTTAATAGAATAACCTATTATACATCATAAATAGAATATCATGAGAAAAAAACATTTCCCAAGGCATTGGATGGATATATAATTCTGTTCCCACCCATCACAATCATACCATGCACCCGAGTTTGTGTGCAACATAAATAATTTGACATAAGAAAATATTTAATCACATTTAATCAAATGATTAATTTGTTAGGTTTACATAAATAGATGTCCCCAGTCAATTAATAATAATAACATCTATGTGAATACACTTGAGTATAAATGGGGATTGGTATTCACTATACAAATGCATGGCATGGAAAGATCTCAAGATAATTTCAACAGCATAATGAGTGTAGATAATATTTCATGATTGGGTTTAATGAGAGTAAAATCGATCTCTCATTACATGAGAATAACAAGGATAGTAATGGTATGTGTAAAATAATATTAAAACATGAAAAATTGGAAATTAAAAGGCTTATCATAAGAAATTACTTGAATTGAATTAGAATAAGAGATAATCCCTTACCTTCAAAGAGCTATTCAAAAATATTGGTATGAGATTATTAAGATCATAGAAACCCATTTTTAGTGCTATATAGAGGTACAAGTATATAATATTATTTTTCAGAGGGTTTTCAATTAATATGAGTGGGAGGTTGGGAGGGTATTTATATCAAAATAGAAGGGATTTCATGTTTAATTTCTAAGCATAGGTTTTGGACTCTATATAATAAATAATAATAAAAAAGGCCTTAACATGGTTTTTACCCTTGCCTTATTTGAAATAGGAGTTGTTTTAAATATTTAATAAGGATAATAACCAAAATCATTAAAACAAACACCTTTTTGATGTGGAAGTGAGTCATGTTTATAAAGAATTGATTTTAAAACATTAAAATATAATATAATATTTGGAGGATTCATTAAGTGTTTATAAAATTAATAAAATATATTCCAAATCAAATTATCTTTATGTGGAAAAAATAATTTTGGTTATGCATACTGTTTATAGAATTTATTACATAAAATTTGGTTTCATATGATGTCATAATACATACAATATATTTATAATTTATTTTATTTTTAATAAAAATTCCGAATCTCTCATAAAATAATGAAAAATTCAGCACTGGATAAATTTTATGTGATGATATTAAAAATAATATTTATTTTATTAAAAATATCTATATATGATAATTTAAACTTTTAATCCAAAATCTACATTTAATGTAAATAATCATTTTTAGGACCATATCAGTTTCCCACCACTTATAAATAATACATTGAGCTTCATGAAATTATATTATAATATTTAGGTAGATATATATTATTTAATAATATTATTATATGAAAATATTATTTTCTTCATAATTAATGAATTTATCAAAAGTATTTTTCAATTAAAGCCATATATGTTCCAAAAACAACATTTTGGTTATTCATATCAAAATATACTTTTTATCAAACTCATTATATAATCATTGGAAAAGTAATATTAAAGAGGAATATATAATATCATTATTTAATTTAAAAAAAATATATATAAATTTATACAGTTAGGGTTGATATATATAACCCCCTATTACACCAGTGTACGCTCTTAGGGTAAGGTGTGTGGTGGTTGGACTTTCTTCAGGTGGTTCGGCGAACATGGGTTTGGTTGTGATCTCAACATGATCAAAATTCCTCCATATATTATTTAACTCATTATTTAGTCATTGAATTTAAAATACCAGTGATACAATCTCTCTTAAAATCTCTTATTAATGGGATTTAAAGGGTAAAATATTTCTGGTTGAGGCCATCACTAGTTCTGTATATATCAATTGTATTTTATCAAAACCCTTGTAATATAAAAATAATAATAGTTACTATTTAATGAATATATTATAGAAAGTTATTATTCCTAATAATAATTTAAATATTACATGCTAAAATATTACAAAAGAACAAAATTTTTCCATGTTCTTTCTATGAATGCATTACATAAAAATACATTTATTCATTAAAAAGATATTTTCACTTATGAATGATCAGGTCATTATTGGTTTTTTGAAGGAATTGACTTGGTTGGTATAATAATTTGAGAGATAATAAATAAATTATATTATATTTGTTGTTATTCATGGTTGATTTCTTCTTTTAGTTACTTTTGGATTTTTGTAGGCTATTGTTTTTCCTGATGGTTTAAGACCATAATAAAAACCCATTGGTCATTGATGGTGGAAATTGGTTCGGTGGTATCTCTTCTATGTTTTTTTGGGGTATTGGGTTTGTATTTTAGGGACCATAGATTGAACTAGAAATCCAATAACCTAATCAATGTCAAGTTTCCCACCACTTTTCATTCGAACAGTCCAAAATTTTGGGTTTTAGGCATTTGGTTTTCCTATTTCATTTTTTGGATTCACTTTTTATTTTGGATGTTTTTATGTTGGTACACCCAAAAAACCACCTTTTTGAAGTTTTTAAAAAGTTAATTTAAATATAAATTAAAGGAAAAAAATATTTTCTTAGTATCCTTACTCTACAAAGTCAGTTAATATTCCATTATTTTTTATTTTCAAAAATCCATCATGTAAAAATCTATGAATATTCAAGCCATTAATATTATAAATAACAAATATATTTTTTTCCTCATATGATCTAAATAAAATTATTTTAAATCATTTATCATGATAGATGAATTATCTACATTCATGATGTTAATGGAATAATAGAATATACTATTGGTTAATGAAGATAATTATTTAAATATACTAGGAATATAAAATTTATTAAGATCTTAATTAATGAGAAAACCAGTCAATAATATTTTTGTTAATGGATTTTGTTATATCATTATTATTCCAACTTCGATTATGAAGTTATATATTTGATTCCACCTTTAATTCGTCAATGAAAAAACTTTCAATATCACCATTCATTAACAAATATCCGTGTTATTCTTTGAAATCTATTTACGACAATGTAATTGAGGATATTTTCTAAACATAATGAACAAATATTGAAAATTTAACCAGTGTATGGAAAGAATAAATTTTTTTATCATCATTAACATGTTCAACATGAATGAATTATGTCTCTATCATATCCAAATAACTCAAACGGAAGGGAAGTACCTCTTCGACCATATATCCTTTAGTAATAGTGCCTTCTCGCTGACCTTGTTTCCCACCTAAGACATGAAATTACCAAGATACCAAATGAAGTAAAGAAACATAATGAATTTATCCACATATATTATTAGCCTAAAAAGTAAATTTATTAATGATAAAATGGTATGATGATAATACCTCTATAAAGGATACATCTACCAATAATATACAAGACATCTAATTTTAACATCACCAATGAAATACTTGGTCAAATGAACCACTATCAAATTATTATAAGTTAAATATTATCTTCAAATGGTACAATATAATTAGAATTATTTTATGATTTTTTCAACCTCAAAGGGTTTTAATTTTTTATTCCAATGTAATATGAAGAATATGCAAAGAATGATTATGAATACATATAATTTATCTTTTAAAAATATATTTAATTATAAAGTCAAGAAATGATCCCTTAAAATATAAGAGTCATTATTTTTAATCCCATGAAACATATGATGTTTTAGGTCAAAAAAACTTAAAATACAACCTGAATATCCATATGGAAATTTCACATATTCAAAATTTTATGGGAAAAAATATTTTTCTTAAAATTTCAGTTATCATTTTCCCATAGTTCATGTTTATATTCATTTCTTATAGGCCCTTATTCTCATTTATATGATATTTTAGTTTCCTATTCTCATTAAATATTGAAAAAACTATGTTTTCAAAAATATTATTTTCAATTGCCATAAATTCAAGATTATTATTCAACAAGTAATATTTCCTATATGTCTATTTAACAAATAGACTCTTTTCACCCATTGATGCATTCTATATATATCATAGGGACATATTTTCTAAACAAAATTTATCGTATAGTATTTCTTAAAAATTTTACCTATAATTGATAAATGAGACATCATTTATGAACCTCATAATCATTTTGGTGGTAACCAAAAATCATCTCAGGCATAGAATCAGGACATAATAAACTAAAATATATGAGAAGAATCAAGAAATATTATATGATACAAAAAATATCATTTCTTTCTACAAGGGAGTATTTGAGACTTGAAATCAAAGATAAAAACTATATAATCTTGGCCAGTGTGAGTGTTATAACTATCTGAGTTTCGTAATCATACAAAATCACTAATAATTCACATTATAATTGCATTCATTTAGACCCATTTTTAACCAATGAAGTATATCTATCTACATAATTGTTCCATAAAAAACTCTTTTATAAGTGGATAAAGGTATACATTGAAGATTTTTCAATGAATTTTATGTCATAGAATTTTTTTAAAATAATTAAATATGTTTACTACATACACATCTATGGTGGTGAATTTTAAGGTGTAAAAATTACATTCCATATGATATAATTTTTTCTTTATATTCCCAAATGGGTTAAACTGATTAGTAGATATTCCTAAATACACATTTTTTGGATTTGAGGATATATTTTGATTTATTGAATCACATGATTTCAATGATATTTAATATCTTGGATAACATATAAATCCATCAAAATTATTTTCCATAGCATGAAAATTTATTTACATTATTATTATATATGACATGAAAAATAGTTTCAACTATGGTTTTAAAGCATAGTAAAGTAAAATTTTTATAACAATTGTTTTCTCTATTATTTTTAAAAGAAGTTTTATTCACACATTCAACATGATTCATTGATTTTGACCAAAAAGTTTGGAATCTCTTAATTTTTTATTATTCATAATATTCTCCCCAATAGATCATACATTTTTGGGCGCACACACACACACACATCTTCTTATTTCTAAGAATATTATTTTTAACAACTTTATTTATCTCAAAAAATAATTCTAGGGTCATAGATTCATCAAATTCATCAACAAATACTCTAATATCATTAACATTGGTTTACCTGTAAATCCACATAATCACTTGTTATGGTATTACTTCTGTAGAATAAAATTTTTTAAATATTTTCCTCATAATTTATATTAATCATGTTTTTCATGTACATATAATTCATAAAACTCATATGGTTTCCAAGAAACATATATCTTATTTTTTTATCCTCAAATTCCTGAAGAAACTCAAAAATATGGATTGATATTAATCATATTGTGATCCAGTTTCAAAATTGTCATTAATTAAGTTCCAAAATTTCATTCTAAACTATCAAGGTAATAACTTATTCATTTTAATATGGGACAGACCACGAAAATTCAATATTTCTTTATTATCAGTACTAAATATATCAAAAATATCCAAAGAGTAATTATTTATATATCAAGTTAACATAAAATTCATGTTTTCTTAACCATCGTTTGAAATTTCAATTCAAGAAATACTATTTTATTCTTTTATCTAAGGGAAAATTTGATATTTAAAAAATATAAAATCTTCTCCAACATAATCACATATTGAGATGTTTTTTGTGTAAAATATATCCAAATTAAATTCATTTTTCATTTATTGGTAAATATATGTACAAATGATATAATTCATATTAGTTAAAAAAATCTTGTTAAAAATATTAAAAAAATATTAAATAAAATCACAACTACAATTAATTAGTAAAATAAAATCATGTACAATGATTATTAAAAAGGAAAAAAATTTAAATAATACGTGGTTAGAAAATATAAATATGGAAATAATTTAAAAAATTTTGAATAATAACTCATCGATAAAAATGACAATTTAAATTAATTAATTAAACATTTAATGAAATAATAATACTAAAAATACAAAACATTGTTATACATATAATTTAAAATTACACTATATAACCATGACATAAATAAAAAATTACTTATGAAATATTATAAAAAATGATAACTCATCAAGGTACTAAATACCTAAAATTGATTACATATATTTCATAAGAAAAATTTATTTTACTAATAATGAAATTTAGTAAAAACATTTTTTAAAATTAGCTTTCAAAAAATCACAAAATATAAAAATGAACACAATAAATATTCATTATATTCACGCCTAATAGTTTTTTATAATTAGTAAGAGGTAAAAATATTTAGAACAACCAATTAAATAAAAACAAAAAAACTAATCTAAATTTGTAGATAAGAAAAACATAATATATTCAATTAAATTAACAAAAAAAACCCTAATGATATACATATGAGGTTAAACATGAGGTTTTTTTGAGAATGCTAACTAGTCATGAAGACGATCTGATGGGGTTATAGGAGATCATGTGAACTGAAGAAGGACTAATAGGGCTACAGGCAATCAAGAGAATCAAAGTTAAATAGACAGGGTTAGAAAAATCCATCATATAAGTGGTCAGTGGTGGAACATATGATCTTCAATATCATGGGTAATTTAGAGAGAAATAGGTTTGAATGAGGCAGTGGGAAACGAAGGAAGGTCTCGTGTATAGTAAATGTTGGTTTTAATTAGTTTGAGTTTTATAAAATCATCACTAATAGTCATATAAAACATTATATGGTAATTTTTTTTAAAAACTACCAATAATTTAATAATTAAAAGGTGGTTTTCCATAACCCTTCTTAATAATATTATATATGATAAATTTGACATTTGAGTTACCAATCAGCGGTGGTTTTCTAAAACCACTACAAAAAAACCGCTGCAAAAAATTTGTTTCTTTTTAGTGTCAATTATTGCATTATAAAATAATATATATTTGATTTAAATACCTTTAACTTAAAGTAATTCATTTATACAATTTTCATGAAATCTGATTAATTCCCCTGTAAAAGCATTCCACAATTTGAGATTTTAAAAAACTAAAATCTCTCATTCGATTCTCCATATGAAAATCTTATCTAAACATAATCTGATATTTTTTTCCTTATCTATTAAGAAAATTATTAATAAAAATATAACATAAATTTTTTCATGTGCATGAAATCTATAAATTATATAGAATAAAATAATATTTTTAACTCATTCACCCATTTTTCTAATTTTAAATAGCCAGATATAAGGGTTGTAAAAATCATAATAGACTTAGGTCTGAGAAAGAAACAAAAAAACCTAGATAAGTACAAACCCAAACATTTAAAACCCCAAACTAAATAAATTTTACACTATAGAGGCCACCATTAAGTTATATTTTTTCATCTTATTAATAGGAAATATTGAGGGCCAACATCGGGGATATAGAACATGCGATAGAGAATGAAAAAACCACTTACATTTATGATTATGACAGGATGTCAGAATTTAGAAGTAATCGATTAGGGGCCATACTAGGAAATAATATAGATAAATGAAAAAAATAATGTTGATTTTGATCAAATATTTTGAGGTAAAAGTATAGATAACCAGATGGATGCCACCCACCATTAAGAGCACTGTTCGGATCTTGGTGAGAAAGACCAAAAAATTAATGATGGAGTCTAGGTGATTAGTTAAACCTGAAGAAGAGAACTAGAAAAAATGATATAAAGGATAAGAAAACATGCATGTTGACATAAACTAGAATATAAGGGTAAAAAGAAAAACAATCACTATGATAACATATCAAGAATGAGAAAACACCAAAAATGGACCCTGATGGAAAGCACCATCAATAGTGATGATTGATAATGGGTAAATTAGATACATTTTTTTTATTAATCCAAACAAAATAATACAACTGATAGTAATGTGGGTGTGGGTCTTTACCATTGTATAAGGATTTTGGTGTGTTACCTAAGGGGGCCCTGGGTATTACACTATTGTGGGAAGGTTGGGGAGTGAGTAATAAACTACGAGGGCTTGTAACATAATATTTTATAATTAGTTTTTTTGAGAATGACCAGCTAATAGAGTTGTTCGGTGGTGGGAAGGTTTATTAAATGGTGGGGATACTGATAGTGGGGGGAATATAGAGATAGATTTTGCCAGTGTGAAGTTTAGTTGGTTGAAGGATTATTCCTCAGCCTTGTGAGAGGTGTATTCTATGGAGTCTTATTTTAAATTTATTTTTCTTCATTCTATCACGTTATAGTTTGAATCAATGTAATTCCTTTGTTTCAATCTCATTAAACAATCAATTGGTTCTTTCATTGAGAGTTTCATTGATTGAGATTCAGAAGGAACCTATTATGTGATTGTACTTGACTAAGAAATTCTAGGAGAAGCTGTCACAATAGATGTGACACATTCATGATTGGGAGTTTTTGAAGTTGATGTTATTGATGAAACGTGATTAAAGTAAAAAATACCACATAGCCATGAACATGAAAAACATGGTATTTTATGCTCTCGTGATGCAAGACTGAAAATCACATCCTAGGAAAGTTTTTTTTAAAGAAAACTTTTTGGGTTAAACAGAATTGTAGAGAGTGATTTGAAATATTGTATGTAACGACACGAAATTTTGAATAAATATTGTTTCCTAATTTTGTGTGTTATTTTATTTTTTATACTCCAAAAAACTGTTTCATTTGATAACATGAGTATAATTAAAATGAGACCGTTGGGTTTTGACATTCATATGACCATTGGTCAATATGACCGCTGGAAACTAAAAGTTTCAATTATTGTCTCTAAATACAAGTGATCTTGGTTAATTAAAATAGAAAGAAGATTTGATAGCCTCACCCAGTAGTCTTAGACCGATCGAAGCCCATCTAACAGAACTTGGGAAGAAGGTAGCACCACTGGGCTTTGCTCTGGACCAAACCCAAGCTGAACTTCATCATGTGAAGCTAGAACGGAATCTCCTTCGCAAGAAGTTAAAACTGATAGAAATTACTACTCGTGCGATGTTGGTCGAGCCTCCCTCGGATTCTCTCACCTTAGTACACCTTACACTTAGGTCCTATGCTGCTGTTATAAGGGGTTGTGTAAGGAGACCTTAACTACCCTGTGTAATCCTTTGTTTTAAATAAAAATTGGGATTTCTTCTTATGATGAAGTTTATGAATTTTCAAATGACCGGATAAATATAGTATGCATATTTTTGATGAATTTTAGAAAAGGGATATTTTAAAAAAATTTATGTAAACCTTAAATAATTAAAACTGTGTAATTATTTTCAAAAAATGGTCTTCTACAATTATGTTCAGTATGAAATTTGGAGTCTAATAAGATCAACATAAATTTTGATGAATAGTAAATTATGAATAGTGATTTTACACTTAGGATAAGTAATGTGACCAAATGGATTAGAAATCATTTAAATAAAGTTTTAATATAATTTAGACACCTTGATTAAGTAATGTGATTCAATAAAATGGGTAAATAACAGTTTCATAAATTATTAGTCAAGTATTAGTTTTTTCGGGTGAATAGTGTTTTTTTATTAAAAATTTAATTAAAAATATGTGTAAAATTATTTTTATAAAATGGATTTCATTTTTTAACTCAGAGCATCGATATTGTGTTAAGGTAATTTTTGGGGATTTTCTAAAAAAAGGATTTTTGAGGAATAGTGTATTTATGTAAAAATTAAATTAAAAATATTTAGAAAAATATTTTTATAAAATGGAGTTCATTTTTGAAATCAGAGCATCGATATTTGGTTAAGGTGAAATTTTGGGATTTTTCTGAGAAAGTTGAATTTTTGATGAATTGTGAAAATACAATTTTTAAGTTACGAGTGTTTAATGACATCATTAAATGTTGTATTGAGTATGTAATCAATATGGTCGACTTATGAATAGTAATATAAGGTATGAGGTGTCCCAAGTGGCCAATACCATTGGAAAATACAATGGGAAGCCCATGGTTTTGCCAAAACCACCAATGAGGTGTCCCTTGGCCATTAATGCCTCGTCCCCTCACCCTCCCTATAAATACCAAGCCATACTATCATCCATTCGACTCCAAAATCATCCTCAATGAATTTCTGGTCTCCGTACCTCCCATGTAGTCCTCCCAAGGTTCCCCCAAGCCCTCAAGGTCCAAACCATTGAGTTTTTAGAGTTACGTTTATGGTAAGGGATCTGACCTCTCTCTTTCTTTTCAAGTAATCTCTTTTATGTCATTTCTTTTATGCTCCATGTTCTTATGTTTGAGGATGTTATTTTATATTCATCTTACTGCCATTTTCAAATTCATATGATGAGATACCCCCTCTTTCTCTCATCAATTCATTTTAAGAATGTTTAAGTGGCGCCGTTAGGATGCCGAATTTTTAAGGGATTCTTTCACCCTTCTCATTTTTCAAAGTTCTACTTTCATGTCATCTCTTTCGAGTTCCTTTTTATTATATTGGGGTATGATATCTATATCTATCATACTGAATTTTTATTTTGATATGATGAGAGACCCTATTTTATCTCGTCAATTCATTTTGTTGAAGTTTATGTGACGCCGTTAGGCTGCCGAATTTTTAAGGGATTCTTTCACCCTTCTCATTTTTTAAAGTTCTACATTCATGTCAAGTCTTTAAAGTTCCTTTTTATTATTTTGGGGTATGATCTCTATATCTATAATTGTGAAATATTATTTTTATATGATGAGATACCCTATTTGATCTCATCAATTCATTTTTGTTGAAGTTTACGTGACGCCGTTAGGCTGCCGAATTTTCATAAGAGAAATCTAATTTTTGTCTTACTTCCATGTTTTTCATTTCAAATGATATGTCCTTAAAATTTCATTACCATGTTCTTATATCCATCATATTCGGTCCCTCTACTGTTCTATGGGTCATTTATGAATGTTTGACCCATGTCCCCTCTCTTTTCAATGTTTTCTAAAACCCCGAAACATAGCCGTTATGCTGCAGAATTTCCGTCTCAAAATGTCTCTCTCTTTTTCTATAGTTCTTTTATTTTATTAAGTGAATAATCAAAGCTCTATCTTCTATAGGGGTATTCAAATATATTCCAAGTTTTTATATTTTAAATTCTTGTATTTACATACATGAGACCGACTTTCCCTTTCCGTGGGTTTAAAGTGACATAAAGATCATGTCTTTAAAGCAGTTTTAAAACGTTATGATTATGAAATGAAACCGAATTATTTTATGATATATGGGTTGTTTATGAAATGATTGATGATGATATATGTGTCTCACATGATAATAAATTCATTTCAAGGGTTTGACCTGATAGCGCTCCAATGCATTGGGTAAAGACTTAATCTCTAGAGATGACTATTTTTAACGATGCCTTGGTGAATAACCTTGGTAATTTTTAATGACACCTTGGGGATGGACCTTGGTGAAACAAGAATTATTGTCAATATTAAATGTTGTAGCCACATACTCAAGTTATGAAATATGTTATTTTTATTATGATATGCCTCATGATTTCTTTCTCATGCTTTAATGTTCTTTTTCATGACTTTATTGATATATCGCATGTTCACATGTTAAATGTTTCCCTTGTTTCCCTTACTGGGCCTTTTGCTCACCCTTTCCTTTGATGTATGCTACCAGGTTATGAGATGCTCTAATGAACTTAGGATGAACAAATGAATAAGAATTTGAAGTGTTTAAGAAGAATATTTTTTTTAATTTAATAAGTTCCTGGTTTCCAAGACACTAAACCTTAAAGATCCTCGGTTTTGTAAAATGTATTGAAAAGTTATGTTATAAAAATGGAGGGATATTACCGTTGGTATCAAAGGATGGATTAGTTATGTGTGTAAATTAAGATATAAAAACTTTAGGAAGAACCCTATAGAAAAGTTTAAATATAGGGAAACTTCCTGGTATTTTGGTAAGTATTGAGTAAGTTGTTTATCAAACAAATACATCCTCGTCTGGATACGAGCAGGTAGAGGCGGCTCTGGAACAGATGTACATAGGGGTAAAACCCGAAAACACCGCTTTGAGCTAGACTCAAACGGGAACTGGTGCACGATAACGGGCCTTGCTGCACTCTTGGTTTTGACACTCCCGGGGGATATGTTTGGTTAATCACAAACTTTTTATGAATCATTATGAAGGAATTATAGAGAAATGTAACTGTCTATGTCATGTTGTATTTTAGTTTGTGCTCTATGAGCATATCTTTTATGTTTTCTAATATAATCGTGTCACTACCAAAGAAGATTTTATATCATTAAGGAAAACATCTATTGTTATGTACCACATGTTGATGTAGTGAAGTAGTTATTCTTAAAAAAAGGGTGATTATGGGATTAAAAGATGATTATTATTTTGGAAGACGTTCACTATTTTGGGAACCCTATTTGATCGAGGTAAATAGATTACTACGGTATTTTCTTTGAGGAGTAAATCTTGACTTATATTTTGAAGAATCGAAGAATTTAAGGCGAACTTGTAGTAATTTAGGTTACATATGGAAATGATTAACCTATCTTGGGGAAAATGTGATTAGGTTAGTTACTTTTGTTATAAGATGATAAGAGTGGTTGATGTTGTTTGGAGATGAACGATAAAGTCTATCATGGAAGACTATGTTATGAGATCGTTCTTATAATTGGGTTTTAATCTTAGTTTGCTTTATTTTGAGGGATTTTAAGGACAGTTATTTATGCAATGGTCTATGATGAACTTTGGGTATTACCATGGAACTTTGAAGATATAAAATTAGTTTCCCTTCCTATGGGATTATTTTTTTTGTAGAGTTGTTTTATCTTACCCTTTCTGTTTTTGGGATAATGTTTAAAGATAGAAGAAATTGATAGTTAATCTTTTGTGGATTACGTGACTCTCAAGAATATGATTCATGTGTTTTGATGAGACCAAGTGTTTTTGAATGCTTATCTTTTGGAGAAAAGATTAGTTTCGGTAGAAACTTATTAAAGGTTGAAACTCTACTTGAAGGTAGGTATATTTTATTATGTTATTAATCTATAATTCCTCAAAATTATGAAAAGTAACGTAAAACAAAAATTTTGTTTGTTTAAGTTTCCTACTGGTTAAACAAATATTGTTTACAGACATCATAAGTTTGTGATTTTCTTGTGGTTAACTTTCTCCTAATCATGTTTTCTATCACCCTCCCTCAAAAATTGACATTTTGTTTTTTCATCCATATCCATGTTTTCCTACATGGAATCCCGGTGTGGGTTAACTCGGGTGACCTTTGTACTTACCTTTATTTCGTTTAAAATAATAGTTTTACTGACTCCTTTTCCAATGTAGGAATTTCAATGAAATTTCAAAACCCAATTTTAAAAAAATTACGAGAACGCAATTTCTTAAGGGGGAGGATTGTAACGACCCGAAATTTTGAAAAAATCTTGTTTCCTAATTTTTTGTGATATTTTATTTTTTATACTCATCAAAACTGTTTCATTTGATAACATGAGTATAATTAAAATGAGACCGTTGGGTTTTGACTGTCATATGACCATTGGTCAATAAGACCGCTGGAAACTAAACGTTTCGAGTATTGTCTCTAAATACAAGTGATCTTGGTTAATTACTATAAAAAGAAGATTTGATGGCCTCACCCAGTAGTCTTGGACCGATCGAAGCCCATCTAACAGAACATGGGAAGGAGGTAACACCACTGGGCTTTGCTCTGGACCAAACCCAAGTTGAACTTCATCATGTGAAGCAAGAACAGAATTTCCTTCACGAGAAGTTCAAACCGATAGAAATTACTACTCGTGTGATGTTGGCCAAGACTCCCTCAGATTCTCTCACCTTTGCACACCTTACACTTAGTTACTATGCTGGTCTGATAAGGGGTTGTGTAAGAGACTGTAACTACCTTGTGTAATCCTTTGTTTTAAATAAAAATTGGGATTTTTTCTTATGATGAAGTTTATGAATTTTCAAATGACTGGATAAATATAGTATGCATATTTTTGATGAATTTTAGAAAAAGGATATTTTAAAAATGTTTGTGTAAACCTTAAATAATTAAAAATGTGTAATGATTTTCAAAAAATGGTCTTTTACAATTATGTTCAGTAAAAAATTTGGAGTCTAATAAGATCAACATAAATTTTCATGAATAGTAAATTGTGAATAGTGATTTTATTCTTAGGATTATTAATGTGACCAAATGGATTAGTAATCTCACTTAAAGAAAGTTGTAATATAATTTAGACACCTTGATTAAGTAATGTGATTCAATAAAATGGGTAAATAACAGTTTCATAAATTATTAGTCAAGTATTAGTTTTTTCGGGTGAATATATTTTTTTTAATTAAAAATTAATTTATAAATATTTAGAAAATTATTTTTATAAAATGGATTTCATTTTTGAACTCAGAGCATCGATATTATGTAAATGTAATGTTTGTGGATTTTTCTGAAAAAAATGGATTTTTGGTGAATAGTTTATTTATTTAAAAATTAAATAAAAAATATTTAGAAAACTATTTTTATAAAATGGATTTCATTTTTGAAATCGAAGCATCAATATTTGGTTAAGGTGAAATTTTGGGATTTTTCTGAGAAAGTTGAATTTTCGATGAATAGTGAAAATACAGTTTTTAAGTTATGGGTGTTTAATGACATCATTAAATGTAGTATTGAGTATGTAATCAATATGGTAGACTTATGAATAGTAAGATAAGTTATGATGTGTCCCATGTGGCCAATACCATGGGAAAATACCATGGGCAAGCCCATGGTTTTGCCAAAACCACCAATGAGGTGTCCCTTGGCCATTAATGCCTTGTCCCCTCACTTGGCCTATAAATACCAAGCCATCCTCTCATCCATTCGACTCAAAAATCATCCTCAACGAAGTTATGGTCTCTTTACCTCCAAAGGAGTCCTCCCAAGGTGCCCCCAATCCCTCAAGGTCCCAACCATTTAGTTTTAAGAGTTATGTTTAAGGTAAGGGATCTGACCTCTCTCTTTCTTTTCAAGTAATCTCTTTTATGTCATTTCTTTTATGCTCCATGTTCTAATGTTGGAGGATGTTATTTTATATTCATCTTACTTCCCTTTTAATGTTAATATTATTAGATACCCCCTCTTTCTCTCATCAATTTTTTTTAAGAATGTTTAAGTTGAGCCGTTAAGCTACCGAATTTTTAAAGGATTCTTTCACCCTTCTCATTTTTCAAAGTTCTACTTTCATGTAAAGTTCTTCAAGGTCCTTTTTATTATGTTGGGGTATTATCCCTATATCTATAATACTGAAATTTTATGTTCATATGATAAGTGACCCTATTTGATATCAATAATTAATTTTGTTGAAGTTTAAGTGACGTCGTTAGGCTGCCTAATTTTTAAGGGATTCTTTCACCCTTCTCATTTTTTAAAGTTCTACATTCATGCCATGTATTTAATGTTCCTTTTTATTATGTTGGGGTATGATATCTATATCTATAATACTAAAATTGCATGTTCATATGATGAGAGACCCTATTTGATCTCGTCAAATCATTTTTGTTGAAGTTTAAGTGACGCCGTTAGGCTGCCGAATTTTCATAATAGAAATCTAATTTTTGTCTTCCTTCCATGTTTTTCATTTAAAATGGTATGTCCTTTAAATTTCATTACCATGTTCATATATCATTTATATTCGGCCCCTCTACTGTTCTATGGGTCATTTATGAATGTTTGACCCATGTCCCCTCTCTTTTCAATGTTTTCTAAAACCCCGAAACATAGCCGTTATGCTGCAGAATTTCCATCTCAAAATGACTCTCTCTTTTTCTAAAGGTCGTTTATTTCATTAAGTGAATACTCAATGCTCTATCTTCTATAAAGGTATTCACATATATACAAATTTGTTCTATTTTAAATTTTGGGATTTACATACATGAGACCTGCATTCCCTTTCTGTGGGTTTAAAGTGACATAAAGATCATGTCATTAAAGCAGTTTTAAAACGTTATGATTATGAAATGAAACCCATTTCTTTTATGCTATATGGGTTGTTTATGAAATGATTAATGATGATATATGTTTCTCACATGATAATAAATAAATATCAAGGGTGTGCCCTGATAGCGCTCCAATTCATTGGGTAAAGACTTAATCTCTAGAGATGACTATTTTTAACGACGCCTTGGTGAATAACCTTCGTAATTTTTAATGACACCTTGGGGATGGACCTTGGTGAAACCTAAATGATTTTCAAAATTAAATGTTGTAGCCACATCTTAATGTTATGAAAGATTTTATTTTTATTATGATATGCCTCATGATTTCTTTCTCATGCCTTAAAGTTCTTTTTCCTGACTTTATTGATGTATCTCATCTTCACATGTCAAATGTTTCCCTTGTTTCCCTTTTTGGGCCTTTTCTCACCCTTCCCTTTGATGTATTCTCCCAGGTTATGAGATTTTGTAATGAACATAGTATGAACAAATGAAAAAGCTTATCAAGTGTTTAAGAAGAATGTTTTTTTCTCATGTAATAAGTTCCTAGTTTCCAAGACAAAAAACCTTAAAGATCCTCAATTTTGTAAAATGTAATGAAAAGTTATGTTATAAAAATGGCAGGATGTTACATTGTATGATTATTTTTATCACTATATTATTGATTTATAAATGTTTTCTAGACTTTCAAATAAGTGTATATTTGAAATCAATATGAATATGGAGAATTAAAATCAATATCAATTGATTTAGATCATAAGAAATAAGAACTATTTTATGATCCACCAAACTATAAAAAATATTAAAGTAATAATGGTGGAATTTTATATTGAAGGATTGGTTGGAATTTTGAATTTTTTATTCGAACTGAATAAGGATATCCTTACCAAGATGTAATTCGAAGGATATATTAATGGGAGATTTGTAAGCGTGGTAGTGGAATTGGCTATGTAAGAGATGAAGGAAGAATACAGAGTTTGGGAGAAGAATCATGTGTTATTGTGGATGGTTCTAGTAGAATCCCATTTTATTGTTGATCTCCCCACACTACCACAAGGTTAGATATAAAAAATTATGAATTAACATAATGGATTGGATTCTACAAACAATTTTTGATAATTGTTTTGATTATCAAGGAGAACAATAACATACAGTATTGGTTTGAATCCAAAGTAGAATAGTCTTATGATTCTTCTACTATTGATGTTGTGACTCAATGTTGTTATAGTTCTATATGAGGCATGTGAATGAATATGTATTTCTATGACCATTACACTTTCTTTACATCATGAAAATAAATATTTTGTTCCTTTTTAGAGATGTGGTGACTATAGTGAGGCATTGGCACAGAGTGATGTATGCAACACCAAGTGAGGGTTTTTAGCTAATAAGAAAAATAAATTGTGTTAGGAGTATTAATTTTTGTGTTACCTATAAGTTCCTTTGAAATACACACAAGTTTTATAAATTATTCCACAATCACTCAAAATTATTTTTCCACAACAGGACTTGATTATCCAGTGGTGTGAAACTATATTTGACTTAGCCTATGATTTTGGTTTTACACCGCATAATACTACTATTTGGGGTAGGAAAACCTTGTATAATTCCATTGAATGTTTATGGGATAATTTATCCCTTAGCATTGAAAAATTCATTCCACACACTTTTCCCTCAAATTAATGAAATTCTCTTCACTGAAATAATACATATCATATTTGAGTAGAGAATCATTCTCCATTACAAAGTAAAAAGATAATAAGATTTCCATCTATCATATGATTTACCACACACCAAGGGATGGAGATTACTCATAATTCCTTCCTATTCTAATGACATATTGGAGAGAACATCAATTTAAGAGTAGTCTGTGGATTTTATAATTGATGATGAAATGGACTGTGAATCCAAAAGAAAATTAATGATATTTTAGGAACTTTCTCACTCTTAAAACTCCCTCATTGGTGTAAAATACATATTTAGGGGACTAGTTCACCTCACATGATTCTATTTGATTAGTTATTGATGTAAAATAGACATACGAATCCATGGTTATGACCATTTTAATATAGTTTCCATTTTGGAATAAATATATAATACAAAATAACATAAAGACTAAGCACAATCTCTAAGATATACCAAATTAATTTACAAGTTAACATGTATATTTCATAGTTTATAAATGTGTTTAATTACGTTAGAATTCTTAGTTGATTATGTATGTGTGGCCTAGATGGAATACCATGAAAACCTATATTATAACCCTATGAAATACCTAGAAACGATGTGATCAGATATACATACATGCATCTCTATCAATACCAAGTGTGTGACAACTAATAGACCGTGTAATCATGTACCTATGTTGTGAAATGGTCATCCTATATATCCCCATGAAACTTCTCTTGGTAGGCCACATGATCATATCCTGGTATACTTCTTAGTGGTTGGATCCTTCATGAATGCGAGCTCGAACCACCTACCTTTTAAACTAGGACAACATGCGCTAAATGAACCCAATGATTGCATACCCTTCCACCCACTAAGTCTTATACTATGTCCTCTATGATTTTACTTAGCTGGCTATGTGACCAATATGGACTACGCATCTCCAATTTAGTATGTACTAAGTTGAACTCAATGATGTAACTACCTAATTTGGCGTTCAAATACCTAGAACATTTCTATAAATTATCTACTTCTATTCCAACACATAGACATTGATAAAAAGATAAAGTATATGGATGCGAGCTATTCATTACTTTTTAATAATATATAGGTAATTCTATCAACTAGTTTAGTGGTGCAAGGTGAACTATACTAGGTAAATATATCTAGGTGAATTCTACTAAATCAATCCTCCTAGAAAAAATACACCAGTAAAATCCACTTAGGAAAAATGAACAAGTATAATTCATATATGTGAAATACACTACACCTCTAGATTCTGTTTTCATGGTGCATTGATTATGGAGCTCGTGCATGTAGTAAGTAGTAAGAAACCCATATTGGCTCCACCAACCACCTCCAAAATGAGAATAACTCCCCATTGTTACAATATATATCCAATATATATATATATATTTATATATTTATGAAACAAATCCAACAAACCTTTATGGATTCCATATTCTAAGGTAATAAAACACAAAAACACTATCTTAAATCATATACTAAAGATACAAGACACATTTAATTAGGTGTAAGTCCTTCACATATCATATGTTATTCCAATCATGGGATTCTATTTTAGGTATAAGACCCATGATGGATCTCATTGGTGATATCAAAACCATGAAATGTTAATGATCTTGGATCACTCATCCCTAGACTGCATCCATGCGTAATCCCCACACAATCATCTTTATTCAATATGATCTTCTTGGTTCCAACATATAGTATTCCTACTAGGTGTAAGACAAAATACCATATATTCACCTAACCCACCTTCCTTTTCTGGTATCAAAGGATAGAAAAAGTGTAATACATAATCAATTTCATGTTTTTCTATTTTATAACATAGGCATCAATACATGGGAATCCTATTAGGTGCAATCCCTAAACACTACCTATATGTGCATTAACAATGCATAATCCCCATTAAATACCCCATTTTTTGATCCAATGAAATATAATTGATCTCATATGTATTTGTTCCCAAATTAATAATGGAAAACATTGTTTTAGAGGTTTAGTTGATTATACCATTTTCATAATTGAGCTGTATCAAAATAATCACCTTTCATGTCCATACAACGTGACACTAAAATTCATAACGCATTTACTTATTATATTACATTAAACTACATGGACTGGTCCTCACATATACATTAAATTATGTCACTTTAACTACATAGGATTTGATTTATGTTGATCAAGATAAATAGGATACCACTCTTATGTTCAAACCCAACATCCACAAACATGCCATTTCTCTTTTATAATGAGCAAAAGATGACATATTCCTTGAGTCGAGATAATCCAATCAGATTCCACAAATATTAATTTATTTGAAAATAGTTCTCCTAGTTTCCTCATATAACATGAGTTTATATTCTAGTCAAATCATCTTTAAATATGCATCAAGTTGAGGTGATCCTATTGGTTCTCCCATATCCACCTCGACTTGAGATTCTCCTCTCACATTCTAACAAACATTGTGTTTATATATTAATCCTAGTTTCTATATAAAGGCCTCATACTCGATATAATTTACAATAATAGGTATCTACTTCCTATATGACAAGGAAATGACTTCCTTATGTTGACTAGCATAAGGAAAATTATCCTTCTTTGTTGATGAGAATGGGATGCATCTCATTATTGGATAGGGAGGATCCATCATCTCTCATTTAAACAACATAAGTTTTCTTCATGAATTTCCATGAGGAATATATCATGGACATCCAAATAGGTGTAAGACTAAGTCATAAATTATTATATTTTGTGATAAATAGGTATGATAGATCAAAAAGGAACACTCATGTTCAAGTACCACACCAACAATTTCTGGGTACATTTTTCCTTGAATTCCATTCCATATAACTTTAAAGTACTTAGAATTGGTCCACATCAAATGACCATAAAAGTTATGATGTGTCCTTTTATGAGACACCATACTATACAAGTTAAAATTCCCTTCATAGGGATACAAGGGAAGCCCTTCTCTTGGGATGTATCCAAACTACACATCAGAAACCACATATTTAGATAATGATAAACTCTAGAGTTTGAAAATATGCATCTATAAATAATTTCATCCCTTGAAACCAAATAAAGATGGAGAAACCATTATCCATGAAGATATTCACATCTCTATAAGGAATCAATAAGTTCCTTGGAATTGGGGTAACTATCCCAACACTAGGGTTTTGGAAGGATTCATGAAAATATCTTGAATATATATGAGACCCCAGAAGAAGGAAATAATTCCCCTATATAGCTTTTTATTATCCTGACCTCCAATCATCTTTACCATTATGTATTCCTTAGTTTTACAAGGAATAAACCATCATTGAATGTCTTCCTTCAGAAACTAGGTTTGCTACAAAGTTCTTATCAAACATTCATGGATGCTGGAGTTATTATGAGTTTCCATTAGAAAAAAAATATTGAACCTGGAATTGATTATTTTTTAACCATAATTAGTCCCCCATAATCAATCATCTGTCATTAAAGATATTGATGAAATGGATAGATGGACTATGTACTATTACATGTGATACTGTATTGATGGGTCTCTTGTTTTTGTTTATTTAATCGGATCTTTAATACTACATAAAATCTAATCTGGATAAAAATACATTAATGAATTTGTAGATCATTTTAAAATATAGTAGTGCTCATAGGGAACCCTAAGATAATAAATGTATCCAGTTTATGTGACAAACATATACCTTTACTACGATGAAGTTCATGACCTCATAGGCCAGACACCCAATATCACTAACTTAGTGCCTCCAATTCCACATGATGAATGCCTTGGTTGTGGAACACCATCTCAATGGATATATAAAAACATTAGAGGTAGCACACAAGAATATATAAGAAATAAATCCCTATAAGTCGTCTTATAAACAACCTGACATAGAGAAGAAATCATATCTTGTTTCCATATCCAACCACTTTATGTGTCTCTCCGTGGATCATAGAAACCCATACATATTCTATCTTAGGGAGGTGGAAGAGGAAATCCACCATATCATGGTAACCACCCCATATTTTACTAGGAGGGTTCTAACTCACTATTACCATAATAACCAATTTGTGAACCTAGTTATGCAAGATTATATAGGAATATCTATGCCATATGCAATCATCCAAATAAGGGAGTACAATAGGAGATCCCACCAAAAGAAATTGACCACATAAACTAAAGTGTAGTTCCACATATGAACCATTTCCAAAATCCCTATGTCCTATCAACATGTACTAGTAGTGTATTATGATTAATTCTATATCACTACTAGGAATAATTTTAAAACTTCATCATAGCTACCCTTGGTTAAAATAAATTCCAAAAGAGATCCATATTCCACATGTTTAGAGGAATTTTCATCTTTTTTAACCTAGAATCCATCTCTGGTATCATCAGATGAGTTGGAATACACCATGATTGTTGATATTCCTATACCATGGAAGTCCATGTTCATATCCCTATGTTTTACATAAGTAAATGTCAGTACTACTGGATAACTGATGATTCAAATCATGATATTGTTGAAGAATAAATATATATGGAGATATTCACTACCAACCCACCACCAAAAAATTGTGAATTCATCTTAGTAAGAGGTAATATTTATCGTTAAAAATCAAAAAAAGAATGAATTGAAAATATTAATGATAACATGATCAGTGGAAAAAAACCCCATGCATACAATTTGATGGTTGATGTATCCATATATCCTTCAGATAACCCTCTCTAATTGGGTAATATCGATCAACCCATGTAGGTATAGGAAAGACACACCCAAATCGTCATCTTGACAACATATCAACTAAAACATTTGATTGTATTTATGATTGGTTATCATAAATCTACACCACTCGTATGACATCAACTACCACTTAAAGGGTGTCACTCATGTCTAACCCATGCAATCGTATCACAAGAATTTCTATATTCTCTCACACTAATCAAATAGATTCTATAAATGTTTTATTATCACTAGTATAACTAAATAAGAAGGCATATTCTATGTGGGTGGATTCAACTCCACTTCCACCCAACCTTGGGAACCGTAACTTCGTAATATTTGATATAATGGGCCATCTCAAACCAAATCTAACCCATTATAATTTCTAGTGCGACCAAATGTTACGAACCCTATACAAATATAATTCATCCAAGTTATGATATTTTTTTATACCTAGGGAGGATCCATCTATTCAATGTATAGTAACCTGGAAGATGTTTTATTCATGTTCGGATGATCTTTGTAACCAATTCCTCTTACAATTTATTTTTACCCTAAAGAAAATGATTATCCATGACATTTCAAATTTCATGAAGCATGATAATGAAATATTCATGAATTTTATTTCATGATGAATGGTATTTATATAATCCATGAAAATTAAACTTCCCCATTAATAATTATTAGAGATCTGTTTGGAGAATCTACAAGATGAGTTGTCCACTACACTCATCCCCTTAAATTTCCCTAGTTGATTTTGTGAGCTCATGAATATAGGAATCATTTGTAGGGTGATATTACTAGATCCAAGGAAATGTCTCATCAAGAACCACTATCATAGAAAATGAACATAGGAAAATAAGAATAAACTATTATCACCCTTAATCCAAAAAGGATTAAGTGATGTGAACTTGAATGATTAAAGAATAAAATTTATTCCTTCCATAATACTATAGATATATTGTACTATATATATTCCATAATGAACAAACTAATCATACTGATAGAAACCAAAAAGATAGATTATATAGGGAATAATGATCATTTAAACTACTTTCATTTCCATTGTATGTTGATTAACACAATCCATGATAGCTTCGTCATCAAAAATATTTTTTAAAAAATAGTTGATAATGGTCAAGTGACATGCGATTGTCCTAAGGAACAAGTGAAATATGTTTTATTTTTTCTTCCCAATAACTAATAGTATGGATTGTATAATTCACCATTATATTTTTCTTAGTATTTATTTGAATTTATAATCTAGGAATCAATGGATCAACCACACACCATCATCCGGGCATGATTGAATTAGCCAAATGTTACCCAAATTTTATTTACATCCTTGACTACAGCATACTATACCTTTTTTCAATTGAACATATAATGTAATCAGTATAAAAAAAAGAAAGAAAAGGAGGGGTCCCCATAGTTTCTAAAACATGTCCAGGATCATATATACTTCATTCTCCCATCATTGGGAATATGGGCGATGTACCACCAAATGGTCAAATGGTCGTTTTCCTGCCAAATGTGATACTCCACTGATGAGGAACAATTGTCAACCAATGTTTCCATAAAAAATGTATCAACCGGGTTTGAAAAAGTTTCACTTGGTTTTAATGAGTACATTTCTTTTTGAGATTATTATAGACTTATGCAATATTCTAAGCCTCAGTAGGTATATATGCCCATTGGTTTCTAAAAACTCTCATCACTGTATACCCATTTGGCCATTGGGAAATGAAAGGGTGTCAAATAATCTTATACATTTCATCCCTGTAAGGATTATGATTTCATATATACTAATAAACATATCACTCAGGTTTAATACGAAAATAAGGATCCTCATAAAATAATTATCTAAATTATTTGAGGATATTTTCCCCATGGTGAAATACGAACATCATCCTATATTGGTCTACCTTCTTTTTAAGTGATCCAACCCATAGGTATGGGTGACTTTTCATATTTTTAACCGCTAAATTATTTGATTTTTTCTTTTCATTCCACCTCACCCCAAGCTATAGGGTTGAGGACATTATGATATCTTCCACTCTCACATCATGTGAATTCCAAACCATTAATATATTCAAAATTTTCCCCTAAATTGATAAATAATTATAAATATGTTTTTGAGGGTATATTGGTGTAACCCACACCAATATATACACTATTTCCATATCAACGTCTTGGTCATAACTAGTAAAGTGAGATAAAAATTAGGGTCATCCATCTATCCATGATAGATAGAACATGGTTTATACCTTTTTGATGGAGTATGTGGCTACATACCTGACCTATTAATTAAATTAAAACCATATCATGATTCTAAATACCATGAGAGATAAGGATGTAGCAATGAAATACCATCACAATTATTATTCCTTTCACTGACTTTTGTAACATGATTGTGAAGGATGCTTTATCTTCAAAATCTCAATTAGAAAAAAGAAAGATAAAATCCTAATATAGTTATAGATTACAAGACTCATGAATCATATATGAAATTCATTATCACTCATATTTTTAAAAAAATTCTTAACAAATTGTGCATGACATTACATTCTAGCCGCATGACGTTAAACTATATAGTCAAGGTCCTCATCTAATGACCCCAAACTACTACAAACATTTGTCCAATTCATATTAAGCTAACTAAATGAAACCTCACGTTCAAGAAACAAGACTCTAAACTACATAAAAACTATCTATTATATAAGACTTTAAACTGCTTGTAGATCATACTTCTTACACAAAGATAAATTGTAGGAAAACATCCTAGATTCATGATGTTACACTGAATAATCAGGGCCCTTAGCACATAACCCATAACTGCAATACACATTGGTCTAATTATTATGACATTAAACTAAATTCCACCTCAAATAAAAGCTTTAAAACTCTAATATACATATAAATAGTTCATTAAACAAGAATTTAAAATACTTAGAGCTCATCCTAGTCACATGACCTTAAATTTCATGGCACAAGGTCCTTAACATATAACATTAACTGATATGGTCATTATCCCTTCTTCATGACATTAAATGTCCTTGTAGATGTATATTTAATGGGAAGCTAAATTGGTCAAAGTATCCCATTCATTATGAATTATTTCTCTTTTACGTGAGATATTGTTCCATGTAGAAATCATTAGAACACAATTTTTACACACCTTAGAGCATAAATGTTCTCTCTATCAAATGAGTTATAATCTCATAGGATCCTTCAGAAATGGTTCCTTCATCCATAGACATATTTTTAGAAAAATAAAATTTCCCCAATATATGATTTTGAAATGTGCTGGGAGAATTCTTTTTACAAATTACATGTTTCTTGATTCCCATTAATATAGAATTCATACAAATTCCAAGATCTCTTATACCGATACTAGTTATAATTTCTATGAAGAAATACCCTCTTCATCCTTAACTAATAATGTCAAACTTCACAATATAATTCCTTTCTACGTCACATTAATCTATATAGCATGTGTTCTCACCACATGAAATAAGCTACATGGAACTGGTCTTGATTTTTTGAACTTAAACCACACAACACCTTGTTCCATCCAATATGACCTGAAAATTTATTATATTATCCAACCCTATTGATACTAATAACAATATTACATGAGAGTTAGACTCATGTGATAACTCTCAACACACTACCATTCCTATATATTCACTTGTATTGAAATATGAAAACTATACCACTTTTTACATGCATGTAAGCATGATTTATACATGGATTATATTCCAAGAAATACATGTGGCTTGATTCATACTTTTTTTGTGATAAGTAATGAATCATGGATCTTATATTATAGTCTCATCCAAAAATCTGGTCAATATAAATAAAACATATTATAATTCTCTCTTTCACCTTTGTGTTTTGGCCTCTATTGACTCACTAAATAACTATTAACTAAGGTGAAACCCCTTTTCAAATCTCATATACATGAGCTCAATTAGTAAATAGGAGGCCCATTAAAGAACTAAGTATGGATATATTATTATTAACTCAAGATACGTAGTAACTCCAAAATTTATTATTTTAGGCTCAACTACAATCTCCAATGAAAATTCCAGTCTACCAACATATGATATCTTTCTATGTAGGGTACATAAAATAACTATGTGTGTATTTATTCTTGAAATTAGAGGATGTGTAGTGATGATGGGATCATTTATCCTAATATTGGTCATGAACTGGTCCAAACATCTGGATCTTGAACGGTGAGCACCCTGTTACAGGCATCAAGACATTAAACTCTTTACAATTTTGTCAAAGTTGTATAACCATAAATTATAGCTCCATATGGTCTAAATTTCAAGACCATAAATTTAAAACCAAAAATTTAAAAAAAACATATTAGGTGGGAAACCCATGAAGGTAATCCTGAGTAAAATTCACATCTTCACTCATTACTCTGTTCTCATTATTAGTTAGGGGAAAATTTAGAGCATAAATGAAAATAAAATAATGATTTTAGGAACCACTATTTGGAACCAAACTAATTATTTATATGTTCTCTATAACCAATTGGTCTATTAAAAATTTAGAGAAAATATTTTTTTTCTCTTTCAAGTGGGTTTAAGCTATACCGTTGGTACATTATTGTTCATGGAAAGGCTACCCATTCACATTGGATGGATCATCCATTCAAGTGATTACATACTCAAGAATTTCTTGTTATACACCTATACCCTAAGAATATATTCAATGAAAAATGGGGTAACCTTTAGGGATCTTAAACAATTATTTAATAGATTTTATACCTGAACCTACTTAATATATTTGATGTCTAAATCACTCAATACCTTTATAAAATATTATATTTGGAGTCCATTAACCATGAGAACACATTATCTTGGTTTACCATTTCATATAAATATTGGATAAATGAATTAGATAATCTAATGGGATCCCACTATGGTCTGATGGTTAACAAAAAAATTGCCAATGAGCTAGTGAAGTAATCCCTTGGGGTGTTTTGGTCATGGAGGAGTGGTTCCCCTTGACCCCATGAGCTATTTTCATGTGGTGTGACATTGGATTCTTCCATTACTACTGGAAAACCTACTCCCACTACTCTCTATCTCCAATTGATTTTGAAATTATTTTATTATGACTAATTCTTTCCAAAAACCTACTATTTAAGTGGATTCAAATACACTCTATGTTAAACAATCATGCATTATTCCCACTATTAAAGAAGTATTGTGATATCTCATTCATGTGACAATTCATATTTGGGTGTTCTTATCATATGAGTACCCAAATTCCTCATGTTAAGATATTCATCATGATAATCATAAAGCCTCAAGTTCAGATTATCCTCTTGAGAATCCTAAATCATAGAGCTATGAAAATCTTCTTATACCTACTAGTGACTTGGTCGTCATCAGATGACCATGAACCAAATAAAACTTTTTTCTAGTATAGTCTTTACTAATAATGATTCCATCAGATTGGGCATCACCCATACCTTGATAGATGGATTTTCACACATGTATGCTCATAATTACACGATCATAAACCCCAACTGTTATAGTCTAATATTCATGAACATAAGCTACCTATGGAAAGAGACATGATGCTTTCTAGGTTGAATATAAACAAATAGAATTCTAGGGAAAAATGGAAATTCTATGTTCAATAGGCCTACACCCAAAATATCTTAGAAAAAATATTGAGTGATAAAAAAGGAAAAAGAAAAACACATGTTAGGATGAAAACCTAACAGGTAAAAAGACATATTCTTTCCCACTAAACCTCCCAGTCAACATGTTAGGATAATTTTAGGGTGAAACTCAAAATAAAAAACCACTTTAGGACCACCCTTCTAATCAGGAATAATATTAAACTATGCTCATTAGGCCTATTATCCTAGGAAACAATTAGATCACATCACTATTTATCAGCACACATTTGAGGGTTCCTAGTCCTCATTACATGAATTTAAACTATGTTACATATCTTCAATACCATATGTACTAAAATTAAATAATATAGCCTGCCCTATGTAGACTAACCCTTTTGGAACATGAACCAGATTGGTGAATCATCACCACTAGAACCAGGATCCCTATCCATGATCTCTTAGAACATTGAAAAAGTCTCGTATCTTAAGTATGATATATATATACATCAGATCCCTATTTATAATATTATTTGTATATGTAACTATGAGGAAAATGTTCCCCATTTATGAAGGGGATTGATCTATATAGGGGACCCTTTCAATGAACTAGATGTGTCTTGTTTACTACACTCATAGGACACACAATGATATCTATATCTCTTATATTATATCCTTAAAAAATAGACAATCATTAAATTCCATATTATCCTTGAATTTGGACATTTAAAAATTTAGGATATCAATTAATTGATTTGAGATAATCCTCTTGGTACCAAATGAGTCTAGTGGAATACATATCTAGAAACATTCAATATAGATTATTTAAGATTCATCTCTAGGTAACCCAAAGTCCCTAAGTTGATCATTTCTATTGGTGAACTAAACACCATGAGTTGATATTCTCTTATTGGAGTAAAAAATAATTGATTTGGGATCCTTATTTTGGAACACATCCTCCCACTAGTGATTCAGATCTATAATCCCACCATATTTGCAAGTAACATGTAAACATTTACATTATATTAACTTATAATCATATTATTTTCATTTAAAATGAATCCAATTCTGGGAGGGGAATTTTTTTCTTCTAATAATTATTTACATGCAATTTTATAAAGAATCCGTGACATGATCTTCACTTAGACAACACATGTTGGGTTTAAGTAGAAAATGTTTATCCATTCCCAAATAACCAGATAATGTGATGTATATGGTCTTCATGATTTATATCACACATAAGGATATGTATTTCTAATTTTTTTCCATTATAGTTTTATTGTTGTGAGAACCTCATTCCATGTGTTGGTTATAGATTTCAAAATTTCTAATGAAATTTATAATGATGCCAAAAAAGGAATCTTTAGGTTATTTTGGTAACTTTCTACACTCATAAAAATCCGTCTAGGATGTAGAAGGCATATTTAGGGGTGTATTTCACATTATAGGCTTTAATTTTACGAATTTTTTGTGCCAACAGTTACGTATCAATGAAAATTTATGACTATTATATCTTGGAATCCATTTGGGTATGAATACACAATAGAAAATCACATAAAGACTAAGGGAAATCACCAATATCTACTAGGTTCATCACCTATTTAGCAGGAACACCCTTAATTTCAATGTGGGGATAATTGAGTGTGAATGCTTAGTTGAAAATGTACATGCATCCTATATAGAAACTTGGATGTATGAGGATGCTTACTATAGGAAGTGACTAGAAATAATGAGATAATATATATGTTTGTATCTTTAATGGTTATCGGTGTGGGACCACTAATGGGGACTCTGATCATTTATCTCATCTGTTCAATTATCATACACTATGTCAACATGAAGCATCACCTAGTATACCACATGATCAACTCCTAGTATCTACCTCAGTTAATGGATCTTCCACACGTGTGAGATCAAATCGTCTATATGAATGTCAATGTGATGGCCAAAAAAATTCACCCATTGATCACGTACCCTTATATCCTCGAATTCATCCACTAAGTCCCATATGATTTTACTTGTCCAAATATGTGATTAGGCGAAGGTACACATATATAATTGACCACAAACTGGTGGGGAGATTCCATTGAAAATAACCTACTTTGTAGCCAAGTATTCCAACCCATGCCTATAAATAACCTACTTTAATTACAAAACATTGACACCATGAAATGGGGAAAGGATATAGAGCCCAGATATTAATTCCTTATGAAGAATACCTATAGGTAATTATATACAATAGGTAAACTACAACATGTGAACATCACTAGGATAATTCACTTAGGTGAAATGCACCAGGTGAATATGCGTAGGTGAAATGCACAAAGTGAATCTGCCTAGGAAAAATACACTACACACATATGTGACTAGAAGAAATGAACTATTCCTCCAAGGTCTCTTTACACGGTACAATGGTTGTTGTCCTCTCATGAATTGTTAGGACTAAGTAACTTGTGTTGCATTTTCCAACTACCTCTAAAATGGGTAAACCTCCCGGGTGTCACGGTCATTATCCAAGACACACCTCTAGAAAAAATAAATGAGAAAGAGCATTATGTATTCCTTATAAAAAGGTAAAATCCCTGAGAATCCTATCTTAATGCCTCTTCCAAAGCTATAGGCCACCTCCCATTAAGTGCAAGTGAATAGAATATACCATGTGTTCCCAAAAATTGGATTTCTTTTCAGGTATAAGACCTAAGATAGTTCCCATCGATAATTTCATCACCAAGAAATTTCAATGATCCATGACCACTCATGTCAGGACAACATACATGAATACACCCTACATAATCACCATGGGTTGATATAACCCTCTTAGATCTCATATATAGGCCTCATTCTATGTGTAAGCCCAAAAACCATACTTTCAGCTAACCCACCTATTGGGGATGGTATCAAATGGTATCTGAAGAATAATTCCTACTCAATTTCCTCTTATATTTCCTTTTACAGATTATGCATTGATACATAGGCCCCTTAATAGGTGAAAGCCGCTATACAATCCAATCTAGGGAACACCAATGCATAAGCACCACTAAATCCCACATTGTACACTTCAATGAAATACGATTGATATTCTAAATCTTGTTTCTCATATCAATAAATGATCATGTGAGATTATAGTTTTTGTGGATCATTATTTTAGTATAATTGGGATACATCATAATGATCACCATTGAAGTCTATATTGTATAACTCTAAACAATATAGTGTACATCCATACCACACAAAATTAAACTTCGTGTAATGATCCTATAATATGACCATAAACTATATCACAACCACTAAATAGGATTTGAGTACTATTAATCTAGATATATATGATTACTCTCACAAGTTCAAACCCAAAATCCATGAAACATACCTTTTTTTGTTATGTAACGGGCATAAGATGACATATTATTTGAGTCAATATATTCCTCAAATATTTCAAAAATATTCCTTGAGCTGAGATGATCTTCTTAGATTACCCATATTCTTTGAATCTGTATATTCTTCTTAGATTCCTAAGATATGCTTCAATTCAAGATGATACTCTTGGTTCCCTTATACTCACCTTGAGTTGAGATTCCCCTATTGGGTTCCAAAATACCTTGAGATGATATATTCATCTTGGTTCCAATATAATAGCCTCGTACTAGGTGTGATCCTTAAACCCATATAGCTACCACCTATGTGATGACAATATGAATTCATTATGTTGAAAAGTATAAGAAAAATCATCCTTCTCAAATTATGAGTAAGGGAAACCTCTTTTGATGATCCATGGGTTATCTGTAATCTCTCACAAGACTAAAATTGGTTTTCTTCATGAATTTCCTTGAAGAATATACCATGGTCATAATACTAGGTGTAATCCCCAATCAAAAATTCTATTGTTTAGTTAATAACAAATAGGATGAACCAAAAAGATCCTCTCATGCATAAGACCCACACCAACCATGTATGGGAATATTTTTCCTTTTAGTGAATTACAAATGATTTTAAACTAATTATAATTGGTCCTCATAACATGACCTTAAAAGGTAAAATGTATAATGTTAAGTGACACTAAATTATGTGAGTTCAAATTCCATTCTTAAGGATATATAGGAATCTCATCTCGTGGCTTTGATACCAACTTGAAAACCAAAACTTAATACCTAGTAAATGATAAAATCAAGAGTATCCAACTATGTGTCTATAAAGTATATTATCACCCCAAAAAAGAGAATGATGTAGAACCTTTAATAAATTAAAATGATAACATTATACATGAAATCAATCAGGTCATTAGAACAAGGGTAACCGATCCTATACATGGATTTGAAAGGGAGTCACAAAAACATCTTCAATATATAAGAGTATCCTAGAGTAGACATTAATCCCCTCTAATATGGTGCACATAGCCATTCCTCCCATCCTCTCAACCAATATTCATTATGTAGTGTTACTATACATAAACCTCAGTGACTGTCTGCCTATAGGAATCAGGTCCTTTATGATGTTCATGTAAAACCATCATGGATGTGGAATCCATTTGGAATTTCTATAATAAAAAATAGTGGAAAATAAATTGATGATTGTGAAACCACACATGGACCCCTACAATCAATCATCAGGCATAAATCAATTTTTTTAGGAAACAACAACATAAGAGATATTTAAATTGTAGCTAGCAGTAGTTGTAGATACTAGGTTCCAAAGTGATGAACTAAATGATAAATAACCACTACACCTCAAGATGCATCATCATGTTCCTTATTCTAAATCTATAAAGAAAATGAGGTTTGTTGATTCTTTTTCTACGGTGGAGTAGTTGGTGTTTATTGAAATGTTGTGAGGGTAGATCGAGTCCCTATTGGAGAGGGAAAGCAATGGAGGCAGTAAAATTCCTTGGGAAAGAATTGGAATTTTTTTCACTAAAAAATAGTTCCAGCAGATTTAAATATATTTCAAAAAGAAATTTTGATAACATAAAATTTTATATATACAATAGTGACAATAATGTCGAATATTCGTTATGTTTTAAATATTGAGGACAAGGAGGTGATTCACGGAGTGGAAATTATAAGAACCATGGTTAGGGTTTGTGACCCTTAATAAGGGTCTTGGGGTATTGTCTATAGGTTTTCTGGAATTACTGTATAAGGGGTATGTTGGAAAGTGGGTAATAAAATTATAGGGAAAGTAATTTAATATGGTATAGTTAGTTATTAAATAAGGGTTAAATAGAAATTTTTTTATGAGGTGGGTGGGGGTTATTCAATGGTGCGGAATCTTATTTTATGAGATATATAACATATGTAATTGGATATACTATAACATATATTTCCATAATATTAGGCATCATATTTAGAAGGTCCATCTTCTAAGGAGTCTTCTTTTACCTTTATTATTCTTATTTATATCCTTATACAACTTCTATCAATTGAATTCCTTTGTTTTTCTCTCTTCATCTCTCTCAAGACTATCAAAAATTAATGACATAATCATCTTTTGAAATATATCATGACCACCCTCACACTTATGAAATATTGATCTTTCTTAACATATAAATCACCACCCTTGCGAGGAATGAGTCTGATAAAGAAGGAATAATGTTGAACTATTTATACATCCATAAAAATGTGACCAATAAACCATAAAAATATGTCTTATCCAACAAAAAAAATGGGGAAGGAGAAAATTGGAGAGAATTTTTATTTCCATCATACCTTTCCACACCATAAAATGAAATCACTTCTGGTAAGGTAGTTTTAAGAAATATGGTATATTTTTAACCTACTTTTATATAAATTTTATAGAAATTTTTACCAAAAACAATGTAAATATCCTAAAAAGTATCAAAATTTTCATCATCTATTATTATAGAAGGTGAAACACCTTCTTTTGACTTTACGTTAAATATTTTTACCCACAATATATGTTTATTATAATGGGGTAAAAATTTATGATGTTTAAGAAGAATGTTCATCATATAATGTTTCAACAAAACATTGTATGTAACTCTTTCACATATATGTTACCATAAACATCCTTCAATTATATACTATGATAAATTTTAATTAATAAAAAAATCATTTATCATGATGAATAATATTACAGTAAATGTGAATTATTTGTTATTGTGATGATTCAGATACCTTGACCCATATCACATGGTCTGAGTCATTGAGCTATATGAAATCATGCACACCTCTATATATATAAGAGGATTTTGATTTGATGCAAGGAACTAATAAATTCATAGAGAGACTATGCCCTCATTATAAGATAATTATCAATGTTAACACATAACATAAGAACTAATAATAAATGAAAAAAATGAATACACATATCATATGTCATGAATAATAACTAATAGAAATATATGAAAAGAAAAAATAGTGACATAATCTCAAGAAATATCAAAATGGTATTCCAAAATAAATACTCAAGTAAAAATTGGTCCCTAAATGTGGTTGACCATCATATATAAAATGAAAAAAAGAACAAAATTGTTGGTTAGAGTGGATACTCAAGAGGGAGGGTGAATTGAGTTCCAATTAAAAATTTCTGTTAAAAATATTTCTATTAAAATCCCCCAATTTAAAACTAAGTTAAATTATAGTGAATTTGTAAAACTGTAAGGGTTCGATGAGGATCTCAAAAGATTGATTAGGACTCGGTTAATTTAATCAGAAGATTAAATTAGCTTTTGAAACTAACCTACTGATTTAGAATAGTTACAAACACTTGCAAGATTAACTATCAAAGTAAGTTTAAAACAATTTTATATTTCAAAGTAATTAGAAGTGGAATATTCAATATAGGTTAAAAAAATAAGTAATCACATTAGTTTTAAAACAAGACGTTCAGTCTCAATCCGAGACTTAGTCCTCTCAAACAATTTATATAAATTTTGATCCACACCCTGAATCTGGGTAAAAAACAGTGCAAAGACTGGCACACAGGCTATCCAGGTCCTACATGAACTCTACCACAATCCAGAGTGGGAAATAAGAGTATATAGAAAGAATGAGGGAGGGTTAAATCTTCAATTTCAGCACAGGAGTCAATGTGTGTGTGAAATATACAGAGTACACACACTGCTCAAAAGTAAGTAAAATAATTACTAAGAGAGTATATAATAATTTATACTTCTCTTGTGATTTGAAGTACAACTCTGGACTCCATTTGATCGAATATAAAAGCTTTGAGTCCTTCTCTAGTTTTTGTCAAGAAAAACAGAGTGTTGTTGTTCTATTCCATTAATTCCAGTGTAGGTGTTCAGCTTGAGTAGAAGAGTATTCTTTGTACCACTTAAGCTTCTTCTTTGAACATCTATTCTTGATGAGTATGAGAGTTCTTCTAGATCTTTGTGTGTTCTTCCATATATGTACATGTGTATATTCTCTTCCTTTATACGTGTGTTCGTGTCTTCTCATGTGTGTTATCCAGTAGCTTGATATCCCCTTTTATTCCTTGAGGTCAGAGCATGGGAATGATTACCATTGACTGGTATGAGGTAGGATTCCCTAACATGAAAAAACAATCATTAAAAAACATTAATTGCATTAAAATAATCAAATATAACATTTAGAATTATTATAATAATATTGACAAAGTATAGAGTTTGAGTAACTGTGACTGGTAAACAGTCATCTTCCACCAGTACCAGTAGCTCTTTGTCAATGGACTTGTATAGGTAGCTATGAGTATCTGTGAGCCCTCTATCGATAGACTTGTAACGATAACAGTTTTAGTGTAACATTAACTTTACGTATCAATAACACCTTCTATTGGTTGCTCTTCTTGAATCGGTATCTACCTGTCTTTATCTCTTCTTGTCTATCTGTAACTTCCTTGTTCCAGTAGCTGCTCATATTGGGGACTCTGTCTATCGGTGAACTTTGTATCAGTAGCTTTGTATTGGTAGTTGTTCATCTGTCCGGTAGTATCGGTAGGTCTTTATAATGGTAGTTGTGTGTCGGTCTGTCTGTATCAGTAACTATACTTATTGGTAGAATTTTTTATCAATAGCTCTTTATCGCTGGACATCATATTGGTAGATTTTCTGTATTGGTAGACTTGTATACTGGTAGACTGATACATACCGGTAGCTCTGTTCTGTACCAAAGAACAAGTGTCTGTTTATCTGTAAATGTAGCTATGTGCATACCAGCGAACTTAACACTATTTTTTCTATGAAAAACATATCCTGATTGAGTTATAATTATTTCAAAGTATGTATAGACATAGATAACAAAGATTAACATATTCCAATGACTATTTTGATATTATTGTCAACATAGGATTATAAACACATATTAACACATAATTGGGATTATCTATATAGGTGAGGTCAACAAAAATAATGAATGTGGCATCTCTAAAAAATATCTTGAAATACATCTTGTAAACACATCAACCCCATCCACCAATATCTACTGAGAATTAAATTATATGGACATTTTCCTTGGTTATATTTGTTATCATAAATTCTAAATGTGAATCATGATTCCCTTGAATGGTGTGATATATTCCTTGTAAAACACCACCAAACAGACCTTAACATAACTGTATTATATGTATAATAGTGGATTCACTGATTGAACTAAATAGAAAATGTAAATAAATAAATACAATACCCATTTGGGTAATCACTCGTTAACTAGGATTCCACAAACTACTAACCCTAACTTATTCAACCCCATGTTAGAAGGTAGTTTCTGTTAGAAACTCAATGTCAAAACCACACATGGTTCATTCCTTATCACTCTAGACACAACCTCATCATTCACACCCAAACCTTATCTTCTCACTCAAGGGAGGTCATGTCATACACACCCGAACAATCACTTCTCAATCAAGGAAGGTCAAATCACATACCAAGTCACACCTTATAACTCAATGTGCACCCAAATCTCAAAAATACCATAGAAGGAAACAAGATAAAACATGCATGAAATCCACTATAAAGAAGTGCAATCCTTGCTTAAATACTCATACCAATTTATCAAATCATTGTATCCCCAACATAGCCTAATAAGATCTCTCAAGGTTCATCTATCAAAGTAAAAAACCCCAACATCACCCATGAATTGAGGTTTAATAGTCACTTTAGCTGATCCATATACCATTACCCCCCATAAGGGAATATCTACACCCTAACATACTAACCCAATCACTTTGATACCACAAAAATAGTTATGATATGGATATGAATAAACCCCCATGAAAATCTTGGAATAATAATTCATGAAAAATATATAAAATGTTAAGGAATTGCTACCTCAAGAGTAATGAGGCTCAATCACCTTGGAATGACACACAATTCAATCCCAACACACCCAATCCATAAAATAATCACTATCATCAACACATTAGTGATCAATAAATGGAAAATAAGAGATATTGGAACAAATAGTCATCTATGGAATAAAAGATATTAAAGTCACTAATAGAATCTTTAAAAATAAACAAAACCTAGAAAATTGAAATGAAATAGAAACTGTAAAAATTTACAAAGTAATGAGGCTTACATAACTTAGTTTTTGCATGTGTTTGGGAAGAATGAAAAAGAGGAAATAAGGGAACTTCATGTGAATAGAAAATATTAATTATTTTTAAAAAATTCTACCCAATGACATTTTTATAGTGTGACCAATTGATCATGGTGAAAACTATTGTAGATATAGTTCCCTAACCTCTATTAATAACATCAATTTGTGTCTCCAATGTTTCATGCCCCAAACAACACATGCAACAAAATTCCAACTACATAACAGGTCTGGTTCTCCCAAAACCACTCTTGACAAATTATAAACACCCCAAATAGTTAATAATCATAAAGATATATAATAATAATAAAATTAAACTTATCCCCACTGAAATTCAAGAGGTGTTACAAACTCCCCCCTATAAGGAAATGTCATACCTAGTAATTGTTTCTAGGGTTCATGAATGAAACTTTACAACAATTATTTACACAAATCTGACCAATATATCTGATTATTTGTCTGTATGGGGGTGATATACAGTACACACTTTGTGCTGAGTCCCCATGACCTTCTGTATGACCAAACAAAGTATTGATGTAAAGTTAACATTATAATCTAAAACTATGCTTATTGGTATACTATGAAACTGTAATATCTCCCACACATATTTTCCTTGTAACTCATCCACAAACTGAGTCTTTTCAATGGGAAAGAAATGTGTAGGTTTTATAAACTTGTAAACAAATACCCTTAACAAATCACAGCCCAGAAGAGTACAAGGTCATACCATTAAAAATTACATAGTTTTAGAGTCCTAATTAAAGATTTTCATTAGAAGGGGTTGAACTAAACTACCAGATCACTGATGGTAAATCTTTATCCTCTATCAGGTAAGGTAGTGAGTGAAAAAACCATTGATAACCTTCAATATAATTATCCACTAGAAACACTATCTAATATCATGATGCATATTTTAAAACCTAGATATACCACCCATCATAAATTATGAGAGCCTGTTATCATTTTTCCCTCAATATGATAGGAAAACCTTCAATGTGATGGATATAAAATACAATATCTTTGTCCTTTGTCAAATTTATGATATGATTATCCTTCATGAATCATTCCAAAAATAATTAGTAATTTGGTTCAGAAATATTTTTAACTATATCTCAATATAGGTTTGAAGATATGATATAAAGTGAGAGTAAAATAGTATTTTTCAGTCCTCCAATATGTCTATATTCTTGTCTAATAGTAGGCTCATAATCTTCCACTACTATCCCAAAGTCTAAACACCATTCTCTTTAGATTTTCTATATAGAGAATCTATGAAGACATCACCCTTTCAGAACGAATATTCCAACTTGTTGTAAATTTTTGAAGATAATCAAACCAATGTATCTATTATATATTCAATTATTGATGTGAGAATATATACCAGAAACTCTTATAGATTATGTAAGAAAACAATCTCTCACCCTAGAGATAATGGCACCAATACTTCAAGTAATGACCCACAAGGTCTAGATCAAGGTTATGTGTAGAGAAGTTATGGTTGCAGGTTCATAGGTGATGCGACTTATTGGCAACCTCCTAATCCATATACATCAAATAATTAATTTTTTTATTCTAAAAAGCACTTTATGGTTGAGTGGTAACTTCAAAAATGTCATGAATAGACACCCAATACACTCATTTAAATTTTCAAAAAAACCCACCATCACCATTCAATTGATATAATCCAGTAATTGATATTAAAAGAAACAAAAAATTCAATTCCTTAGGGTGTTGACTGCCTAGATTAGTACATCATATCACCTTCCCTTGACTTCCTCCATGCATCATTGATTTTTTTAAATAAACCACAAAAATCCTTAGATTTCCCTCAAACAGTGGTATTCCTGAAGCCACAAATATTGATCTTTAAATCCCCACTATCTACCTCCACACCCATCACATCATTGAGGATCAATCGTAATCCTGACAAAAACATTGTGCAGGACCACCATGACCAGATAAAACCACATACAATGATGTTCCACCCTAAATTACAATCACAACCATGGGCAAGCCATCCAATACAAAAAATTACCAACCTTCCAAGATTACCACCAACAATACAATGACTGAGAGCATATATAACATCATCAATATGGCCTCACCACCTAGAACACTGAAACCTGCACAACCACATCCCAAAATGTCAATGAGATCCACAACCTCATAACGACTGAGAAATAGAAGTGATAGACCAAAAATAATGATTATATTGAAATATATTAGTCATCTAGTGATCTTTAACCTTCAACATAAAAGACCATTCACTACAAAGAAGTCAAATAATGTAGGTTGAGCCTCTTGGAAACCTCCGCTACTCACTCAACAAATATCAAAGCCTCCTAAAGAACCATGAAACTAAAACAAATATTGATAGAGCAATGGAACATGAGGCCTGATTAGAGATAAAAGTGACCTAGTCTCGATAGAGAGGGATGAACAACCCATTCCAACATCCCCTACCAAAGGAACCATGAACCAATGACTACAATAGGAATTAACTGAGTAGAAAACTTTGAACCATCATGAAATTTAGCATTGAACAAAGTGAATCTTCAAACCGTTTCAAAAAAAGAAAAACAACCAGAGTGAGAGAAACCTCTAATAAATGGGGGATGATTGGAATGGGATATTAGGTGGAAGGGGAAGAATTAGAATAGGGGTAGGTGATTCCAAATAATAAGCACACTGAACTCCCCCTCTAAATCACAGTACAAGAGAAAACCCTAGCTTAGAATAGGGAGGATGATGCTACTTAGAGGTGAGAGAATTCATCCCTTGCTAACAAGATTCCTATTGAAGTTTTCATTCACTAATTTTTTTCTTTACGGATTAATATACATAAAAATAACTGTTATTATGACTCATAAAGAATAATAATAGAATCTATAGATGATATTAGGGTTCAAAATACTTAAAACTATAGCATAATTCAACCTATTCATCAACTCCTTTAAATCCTCCTCATGCCCACTGCCCCCCTGAGCTTGTCTACCTTCTTGGTCAGCCCCATCACAAGTTATTCTAAGTGAGAGATATCATGAATGAACAACATATAATATCTAGTTCAACCATGGAAACTCTAAATCACAATCATGGTTCTTGGTCGATACCAAGACATTAGTGCCTCTACGTTATTTGGGATGACTAAGATTTATGCATTATAGATCACATTTCCATGAAAGTAAAACTCATAAAACTATAAGGGACACATAGATTACTTAACATATAGTTTATATGAACAATGTATACTCTATACAATATCACAGTTCCCTACATGTGATTCATGATACCACATTTATACAAGGATGTCCTAAAAACCCCCACAATGAATGTTTCAAAATAGGGATGAGAAGTATGGTTCTTGTGAAACATAAACACCATTATTTCATTCATTAGATAGAATAGAATCATATGTTTCTCATAAAAATACTACCTAATCATGATTATTCTATTTGATAAATTCTCTAATGTGACTTGCTATTGATGATAACTAAATCACAACTACATATTGGTAAACCATCCGGCTCCACTTAGTTGGTCAAATAGATCATTGATCCTTAGTAGTTGATTTCAATTTTTCAGAGTAACATAGTTTCGATTTTGGTATTATATGCATATAATGAGACCACAATCTACATTTTTGGAAAATTTATTTGGAGGAACCCAATGATAAGTACTCAAGTGGACAAAACCATTCTCTTTAAAATCCACTAGTTGTGCATTTAATTTTCTCCGTAGGATGGTGCCATATGAAAAGGCGGGATCAATATGTACTCTACAACCAACATTATATTAGTCAAAAAATAAATAACCCTATCAAGATGAATCCCTAATAAATATTTTATAAATATATCATAAAATTGGTTCACCATTAGAGGATAATTGGTTGGAATAGTAACCGAGTCTGTTGCAAGGACCATACCCACCAATTTCACTATAATGGGTCCTACCATTATAAAATTAGGCCAACTCTACCTACCCCAACATAACACTCTCCAACTAGAAAAAATACTATTCCTTATGGGAGTTTAAGGAGAACTGCCTATAGTATAAGTCAATGTCATACTGAAAACACAACAACCAATCCATCCTTGAAGTGAAATCAAAACTCATCATATCTAAGACTAAGAAATTCCATAAATTCCCATAACCTCCAATGACTATGACACTTGTAATACAACTCTTAGCATTATTTATTATGATCCTTCATACCCACACACTTGAATATATTTTCCATAAATACTTTCTTTACATACTATATTTGAAATGAACCAAAGTGATCTAATTCTAACCATAAATAATAAAAATATATTTAATAAATATTGATCTAGATACATTCGAAGGACATTTTAGATTTAGAATTGTAGATATTTATTAAAAACTTTTAACTAATAAATCCTACATCACTATCATCAAATGGAAATATTTTCCACTATATAAGAAACTACTTAATCCATGATAAGTCTTCAATATCTCCCACAAAATTTTCCACACAATCTATTCTATGATATATATTATCTATAGTTTATTTCATTATTACCTAGGGAAATGGAAGCATAAAAAGGGATAAAATCAAAAATGTAGTAAGGGTAAACATACGAGATAAAAATATAAGACCATAATTGAGCATGGGATTATCATACATAATAATATAGGAATTGATAAATAAAATATTTACATAATCAAAAGAAAATACAACATACCATATCCATGGTTCTTATATCAATAAATAAATAAAAAGAAAAGAATAAATGGTTCCTTAGTGATGAAATAAATAACGCGAGAAATCTAATTCTAATTAATTCATTATATGAATGAATTGGTAATTTATACAACACATAACAAATATCCCTTAAAAATCAATATTCATCCATATTGGAATAATAGTTATATGAATTTTTATTATTTTCCAAATCAATAAATTGAATTTATTTCTATGTATGCATACCTAAAACTAAATCTGTATATAGATAAGGGTATATTTTGATGTCAATAATTTCATCAGTCAATAGAAATATAGTGTCTTGGTGAATTTCCCTAAATTATGTAATAAAAATTAGTTTATTCATAGAAGGAATGACATTGGAAGAAAAATAATTCTTATAACATAGAATGATTTGGAAATATAATGGTAGTGATGGATTTAAACAAGTTTAATTCCCTAGAATGTAATAGTATGAGAGTATTTATAAATTTAACCATAGAAAATATATACACCATAAAAAGGAATCAAGTTGTGAAATATGAATAAAATCATAATGAAACAAAATTGATATTCAATCACCCTTACAATAATCGTAACATTAGAATACAAATAACATGATAGGGATTCCATGAAATTAAAATATAACAAAATATGAGATATTCATTATGCATGAAATAAATAGGGTAGTGAACACATTATATAAAATAAAATATGCTACACAATATCAAACATGTCTTGTTGATATGTACCATGAATGGTTTACTCATAGGTAACCTCAACTGATTATGCACATGACTTTAAGGATTCCTCCTCGTATATTAGAGGCTTTTCAAAAGTAGAGAGGGTATATGAGAGTACAATTGGATGACAATAACCCTTTATCAGATCAAAACACAATGGTATAGAATAATTGAGCAATAGAAACAATAATTATTAAGGAAACAAAAAACAACAAACAATACTGGTAATAATAACCATACATAATCAATAACCAGTAATTAGTGCCACATAAATAATGATGATATCTTGAAACATTGAAAAAATGGGGGATATGGGAATAACAATGCATAATAACTTTTATATAAACACTCACTAAATACCAAAATCTAATCTATACTAGCATCATGAGTGCTGGATAGGACTTCTGCTCACTTACTCTATCCCAATACAAAAATCAAGCATCCATAGTTGGACACTTCTCTTTATCCCTAACTACATCCAAGAAGTATTTTTGGATACCAATCAGTGTCCTGAAATAGTTTTTAAGTAAAACTAAATAGGACACCACCAGTAGTGACTAGTATAATCAAGTCTATGAATATAAAAGGATAAGTGTGTGAGTATAGTGATAATATAAGTAAAAAATAAGTGATGTAAAGTCAGTTTGGGTTCCTAAGGGATACTCATCTGTCTCTACCTACTTTGACCTGAACCAACATATCTCTATGAATTTATATAATGAACCGATCATAATGTACATGGGTATTACATCACTTTTCCATAATATTTTAAACATTACAAAAATATATTCCCAAATACCATATTATTTTAATTCTTTTGGAAACATGGAAACATAAAAACAATTACACGAGTACACTACATTATCTCCCACTAAGTTCTCCAAGACTTTCACCCCTCTTAGAAATATCATACATAAACTATATTTGAATAATATGGGAAGGAAAAATAAAAAGAGGTGATCTCATATACATAGTAAGGGTTAACAAGGGAGATATGTAAGAATAAATATGATCATAAGGGAATGATAATGTGATCAAAAAATTATATTATCATACCTTGAATATATAAGATCGCAAACATGAATCATGGAATAAATATTAACTGGTCATATGAAATGAATCATAAGAGAGTAGATAAGAATGATACATTAAGTAACAAGAAGTGGAACTCATTGCATACAAATAAAGATATAATATCCTATGTTATGGCTACCAACCATGACCATCATAACATGTTAGTCTTGGGATAATAACCCGCGTACCTGCATTGTGCTTTTGATTACCTATTGCGTACCCTATCCTTTTGGGAAAGGGATTCCCTCCCATGTAACCTATTATTTTGGGCAGGGGAATCCCTTAATTTTACCCTATTACATAAGGACTGGTATTCCCTCCCATGTACCCTCTTATTTTAGGGTTAATATTCCCTCTTGTTCTAAGATTGGGATGCCCTCCCATGTACCCTATTGTTTTGGGCTTAATATTCCCCCTTATTTTAGGTTTTGGATACCCTCCCTTGTACCATAATAATCTCATAAAATAGTTATCATTTCCTAATTTAGTGAAGGGAAATATTGGTGCCACCCATCACAAAATAAAATCATATATACCTGTTCGACAAGATAATAAAACATTCATCATATCAAGACCCATAAAAAAGATGGGTTTAATAAACATAAAATCATAACGCATTAAATAATATTGGTATCATTAAAATTTAATCACATCATAATCTATGAAAAATACATATGTTTCCAAATAATTTCATTGAATTATAACCCATGAAAATAAGCAGGATTCAAAAGAATATAACCCATAGAAGAGAAACTAGTGTCACAAACATCATTCCATCAAAACATAAGACATTAAAGAAATAATTTGAATAGAACATTTTGATAATTTACTATAAGATAATGAGTAATGTCAATATATTTCATTATTGATTGAAAATAATTTTGATGTATATTTTAAAAATGTTTCTTGAGGAATATATATTTGCATCTTTGAAAAGGGCTCTTAAAAGCATAAAACCTTTTTAAAACTATTTTCATTGAAAATACCTTGAAAATTTAGAAAGAAATCTTGAAATTATTTTAAAACCATTCTTCCATGAAAATAATTTTAAAACTTCTAACATAAATTTCAAAATAATTTAAATAGTTTTCTTTGAAAACTAACTTTTGAAAATGTATAAATGAGGTTTTGAAAATATCTAAAAAAATGTTTCAAACATAAATAATATTTGAAAATCATTTTTTAAAAACACTTTAAAACTAATGAATTTATAAAACATTAGGAAAAATGTTTCTTTTTCAAAAATAAAAGTATAATATTCTAAGGGAAGCTTTATGGAAATTACAGTCACGATAGTGGGAAAATTGGTACATGTCGAACATTCATTTTTCACTATAAAAAGTTTAGGAAGGTTCCTTGAACTGAAAATGATAAGAAGATTCATTTTTAATTTTTTTTATTAAAAAGCTAAAAAATGGAAAAAAATATATTTTATGTACCCTAGGATAATTTTATAATATTTTAGGAAAGTATTTTATAAAATCTGGTTTTGAAGGAATACATATTTATAATATAAGAGAGAGGTAAAAACGTAATTTCTTAAAAACACATTCTTGATCATCTTATGTACCAAAGAGTATAAATGGTACCCTTAATTTGTAATTAAATGAATAAAAAAGGATAATAAAACTAATTATATTTATTAATATATGTATCATAATATTTAATCAATGAGAGAATAATCATATACAAATTCAATAAATGGTGGGATTGTAGCTATGAACCGTTACTAATTTGGACACATTGGATCGTAACAAAATGAAAAAAATAACATTACATGAATCTTAAAATATAATTAAAATAATTATATTCATGATATAACATATCTATGTTAGTATAAAAACCTAATAGAAAAATATAGGTTAATAACAAGGCATGTGTCTCAAAGAGGGAGAATTGAGATGAAATTACATTACCGATTTAGTAAATTTGGAATCATAAAACACATGAAAGAAAGATAATAAAATGGATATGTAAATAAAAATAAATTTAATTATAATAAAAATAAAATGAATCCATAGGTAGTATACAGACCTCACAAAATAAATGAGTGGTGGATATGTCATGAATCTTATGAAAATAAAAAGTGAGATGACATTCCATTAACTTGTGTCATGACTCTCATCATACTAAAAAAACTCATATATAATAAATATATGTTTACTATAAATAATTCAAATTACATTATTATTATATTTAATACTATATATGATTTTATTATGACTTTATAATACCTTCTAATTAACAATTCCTTGTTAAGTTCTCGCTTCGGGTAACATCCGTTTTGTTCTTTGTACATGTTTTGACTCATTATTCATGATCAAATTAATTATATTGTGATTTATATTCTAAAAGAATGTAAAATATTTATAAATATCATATATATTAAGTATATATGTATTTAAAATAATATATAAAATATATAAAGATGAAATGGAAAACACTATTCATGGAGACGGTAGGTCGTACGTCCGTATGAACATTGTTACAATTTTGTTTTGGTATTGAATGAGTGTAAATAAATTACATATATGTATAAATATATATATAACATAACTAAATTATAATGATTATTATAGATATATATATCATAAATTTTTACAAAAACCATCCTTAATACATTCCTTGTAAAGTGTGAACGAATCACATCACTTTGAGGAGGTAGTGGTCCAGACGTCTATAAATGACATTATCATATTTACACAAGATGAATAGTATAGATGTATATGTTATAAAATAATTAAATAAGAATAAATACATTATAAATATCATATATATTATATATAATCATATTTTTCCTCATAATTCTCACCATGAGAGGTGGTAAAGGAAGGACAAACACTCGTCGTTTCGTGAGGCGGTAGTTCACCGTACACATAAATGGTAAATTCGTCACCCATTAGATGAAATTGTATGTAAGTGTAGGTATAAAACTTATAATAAAAACATATTAGTATATTTAGGGTACTTTTATTATTATATAAGCATGTAATAAGGATAATTGAATGAGTGTGGAAGTAAATAAAACCGAAGAGTTTGAGGAAGACTGTTTCCTCTTATTCGGATATATCCTTTTGGCTTGAACTAATGGGATTCATTGGATGTATTTATGTCCAAATATTGGATTTAAGTAGGGAGGGGTGATTTTGGAGATATATTTTATCAGATCTTGGTTGAGAAAAAATGGATTGAGATGTGTGAGGAAGTGGGAGGAGAGGAGGACTTCTATAGTAGAGGAGGATTCACACTCATGTAAATACCAAAAGGTATAAAATAATAAGAGTAATAACATACCAAATGTTCCTAAAAATTAAAAAATAATGGATTAAATGTTAATAATGATTGAAAAAAATAATCACCCGAAAAAATAAGTGAATTTTTATAATTGGGTTCCTTAACTTCTATGTTTCCCCAGTTTTATTATTTTGGGTGTTATTAAAGTATCTAGTATTAAATCATAATTAAGTTAGACATTAAGAATAAATTAAAGTAAGATTTATTATAAAAAATATACCCACTTAAATATTTTTATGATATATAATTTAAAAAATTAAAATGCAATTTTTGTTCAAAATTAATCTTAAAATAATCACATGTAACACACAAGAACACTCTTTTAACCATGAAAACAATGTTTTTTCTATCTATGGGTGAATATGTTAATTATAAAAGACCAATTATTCCATTAATGGGACATATTATAGATTTACTAACACCTCAAAATATCTTGGTAGAAGTTATAATTTTTATTAATTTTGAATCATGTAATAAAATAAAATTTTCTATAAAATGACATTATTGTCAAATTTTTAATTATTTATTTAATTTGAATTTAATAAATATAAAAACAATCTTTGAGTACAAATATATTAATATTAACTTATTCCAATTTTTTTGGATATATTTATCAAATCCAAAAATTTTGTAAGCTTTATCCATGATAAAATAGATCACCTTATCAATAACTCCTTTATCATTATCAAGGTCATAAACATTTTCGAATTTAGTGTACCATATTATCATCTCTTTATCCAAACTAAACACAATTTCACTAACAACTTGAATATATCAAGGGTTACCTTACTGTAATTAATACATAATTTTTCAAAGACATTATCACCATTCAACATATCCATTTAAATCATTGATGAAAATATTATACTATATATATATATATATCATGATTAGAATAACATAATCATTGAATTCTATAACATATACACATCAATCATCCAACTTTATTCTTAAAACATTACCCAGGATTCATCAACTTATTCCTTAATAAATATTTCATAGAATATGAAATAAAAATCAATTTTAAGGTTCCTCAACATAAATCTAATCATGATTCATATGTTTAATTTGAATAATATGGTATGAAAATCACATACCATTCTCATGTAATTTTTTGTCTCTTTATCATTAGAAGTATTAAAAATACTCATACCTCCTTCCTAATTCCTTATATGATATTTACATTTAGGAAATACATTTTCATAATGAATATACTATCCAAATTTAAAACATTCAATGTTACCCATGTTTCTTATAGTTTTAACTGTTGATTAAAATGAGAAATCATAGGTTGGGAAACAATTTTCCTAGGTAAAAACCGTATAATCATGAAATAAATTACTTATTGGATGTAAAATCAGGACCCCTTACTTAATAAATGATTCCATATGTTTATCATAGATAAGTTGATTTAAAATCCTTCATGATAGTCCATGAACAGTTTTTCAATTCCCAAATTATATCCCTAGGTAGTGCCAAATCACGTGTATAGTAAAGACCATTTTCTTGTACAAAGTTATGTCGAGTTAGGATCAATGAAACTTATTGTATTTTTTACCCCTAAGTGCATCTATTCCAAATGCACATCCACTTTTAGTATCTATAAATGGTTTTATTTTTAGGAAACCACTAACTCTATCCTTTTTCAAAATTCCAAGACATTTTCTTATACTTTTCCTCATCCTTAAACATATCCTTAAAGACATCCCTAGACATATCCTTATAAATATACCTCGGAATATCACTAAATTTTCTTCATCATATTTTCCAAAGGTCGACTAAACCGTCGCTCTGATATCAAATATAATGACCTAGTCTTAATGTACATGGGTATTAAATCACATTTGTGGAATACATAAAAAATTACACAAATAGTTGCCAAAAACTGTATTAGTTTACTGCCTTTGAAAAAATGGAAACATAAAAAATGGTACATAATTGGGACACAATATCTCTCACTAGGTCCTCTAAGACGTTAACCCCTCTTATACATATCATACTTAAAATATATATGCATAACCTAAGGAAGGAAACACAAAAAGGGGTGACATAAGATGATCATTACAGGTAAAAAAGGGAGATATGTAAGCATAAAATTGATTATAATGGTATGATGACATGATCATAACATTATACGACCATACACTATATATCAAAGATCATAAAAATGAATCATGGAATAAATATTTTCATTTTATAAGTCATGAATCATAATAGAGATAAGAGCATGATCCACGAATGAATAAGACATGGAACTCATGGAATACACATAGACATAGAAAATTTTATATCAAGGCTACCTACTAACACATTAATAACATATGTAGGCATGGGATAATAACCCATGTACTTACTTCAGGCTTAGGATAACATCCCATGTACACTCTTATTTCAGGATTGGGTTACCTCCCATGTACATACTTCTTTAAATATTAGTATTACCTCTTTTTTACCCTCTTCTTTTCATTTGGGATTCCCTCTCATGTACCCTCTTATTTTGGGCTTAATATTCTCTCTAGTTTCAGGCTTGGGAAACCCTCAAGTGCACCCTCATGTTTCAAGGTGAATATTCCCTCTTTCTTCTGGCATGGAATTCTGTCGTCTGTACCCTCCTGATCTCACAAAACATTTATTATTACACAATTCATTGGAGGGAGATATAGGTCCCTCCCTTCATATAATAAAATTATACATATATGTGAAATAAGATAACAAAATAGTCTCATATCTCGAACCCCAAAAAATATGGATTTTATAAACATAAAAACCACTACACATGAAATGAAATTGGTATCATTAAAATTTCATCACATATTAGCCTATAAAAAATAGATAGGTTTCCAAATCATTTCATTAAATCATAACATGTGAAAAGAAGCAGTTTTCAAAAGCATCTAAAAAATTGTAGAGAAATGGGCATCAGAAGAATTATTACATAAAAACATAAACCATTAAAGAAAGAACATGAATGTAACCTTTGGATCATTTAATATAAGGGAATTATTAACATCAAAGGATTTCATCATAGATATAAATATTTGAAATATCCTTTAAAAATTATCCTTGAAGAAAAATATCCTTTCTTCTTTGAAAATGGATCTTTAAAACATGAAACCTTTTGAAATGTATTTTCATAGAAAATAATTTTAAAAATTACAAGGAAAACATGAAATCATTTCAAAAATCATTTTCTTTGAAAATAATTTTAAAACAAATGATACAAGATTAAACTCAATTGAATCCTTTTTATTCGAAAAAAACGTTAGAAATCTTATAAATGAGGTTTTGAAAACAATTTAAAATAATTTTTAAACATAAAAAATATTTGAAATTTTTTTTATTGAAAAAGTCATTAAACCCAATGAATTTATAGAATATTATAAAAACTATTTCTTTTTATTTTTTTATATTCTTATAAATTAAGTTTCAAGGGAATGATGGTCAGGAAAATGGGTAAATCTATACATTTCGAATACTCTTTTTTATCATAAATAGTATAGAATTGTTCCTTGACTGGAAAAAAGAAATAAGATTCCATTTTAAAACTTTATTGTTAAAAAGGTAAAATGTGAGTAAATATATCTTTTAAAAATCATATGTGAATAGTAGAATATTTTTGGAAACACTTTTTTAGAAACATGTTTTTGAAGGAAAAGATATTTTCGACATAAGATGGTGGTAAAGTCATACTTTTTTAGAAAAACATTCTAGATAATATAATATAACAAATAATGGAAAAATAGTACCTTTACTTGGATATAACATTAATAACAATTGTGTAATAAATATATTGTGAGTTATTGATGTAAGGATCATAAACATTCATCAATGGGAGTATAATTAGAAACAATCTTGATAAATGATGGGATTGTAGCTATAAACGGTTACTAATTTGGTAATGTTGAATCTTAAGAATATAAAAATAATAAAATTACCTGAATTATAAAATACAGTTAAAATAATTAAGTTGATGATAAAACATTTCAAAGGATGTATATACGTATCATAGAAAAATATAGTTGCATAACATGACATGTGTCTCAAAGACGGAATATTGAGAAATGATTACTTTACCGATTTGGTAAATTTTGAAATATAAACCACATGAAAAGAATTTCATGAATATTATATGAAAATTCTCATAAATATATGTATAGAAAATAATAAAATACATCCATGGTAATTATTGACACCACACAAAAGAAATTAATGGTGAATAAGGCATGAATCTCTTGAAAATAAAAATAGTGAGATAAAATTCCCTTACCTTTTGTCTCTACTCTCACTGTACTCATACAAACCTCCTGTATAATAAATATGAGTTCATTATAAATCATTTAAATTACCATATTATTATACCTAATACCATATATTATTTTATTACACTCTTATTAACAATTTCCTAATAATGATTCTCTTCGGGTAATATCTTCTTTGTTATTCGTACATAGATTGAATCATTATTCCTGATTCTATTAATTAGATAATGATTTACTTAATTATAGAATGTAAAACAATATAAAAATTTAAATTATATTTATTATATATCTATTTATAATAATGTATAAAATATAGAAGGATGAAATGAAATACACTATTCATGGAGTCGGTAGGTCGTATGTACACATGAATGTTTTTTCCATTTTGTTATTATATTGAAAGACAGTAAGGAAATTATATATATGTGTATATGTGTATAATATCATTAAAATAGAGTTATTATGTTATATATATGACATAGTTGTACCAAATCAATCATTAATACACTCCATGTAAAGTGTGAATGGATCACGTCGCTTTGAGGAGGCGGTAGTCTACACGTTTACAAACGATGTCATGATATTTACAAAAGATGGAAAGTACCAAGGTATGTGTTATAAATTAATTAAATAAGTATATAGAAATTATAAATATCATATATATTATATATATAAATATATTTTCCATCATAATTCCTATAATGAGAGGCGGTAGAGGAATAATGAACAATCGTCATTTCATGAGATTGTAGTTTGTCGTACTAATAGAAGGAAAGTTCATTATCCATTATATGGAAGTGTGTGTAAGTATAAGTTTGAAAAATATTATAAAAACATATCAGTATATTTATGATACCAGTTTTTTACATAATCATGGAATATGGATTATTTTATTTGTGGTGAAGGAAATTAATCTAAATAGTTTGGGGAATAATGTTACCTATTATTCGGGTAACTCATTTTAGTTTGCACCAAAGGGACTTCATAGATTTATTTCTACCAAAATATAGTAATCAATGATGAAGTGTGATATTTATATGATATTTGGGAATATCATGTTTGCTCCAATGTATCTCCAGAGGTGGGAGGAAGTGGGATGAGAGTAAGTATATTAATAGTAGAGGAGGAGTGATATAATTATTAATACTAAAATGTATACAATAATGAGAGGTAAACCTTAATTAATATACCTAATAATTGTAAAAATAATTGATTAATGTTTAAAAATTGTCTAAAAAATCTACAACACACAAAAATATGTTCATGTTTATAATTTTGGTCTTTAACCTTTATGTTTCCCCAATTTTATCATTTTTGTTTTTATTAAGATATCTATTATTATATCATAAGTTACATTACCAATAAGAATAAATTAAAGTGATATTTATAATAAAAAATATACCCACTAAGTTATACTTATTATGTAAAGACCCGTAAAATTCAAGGGAAATGTTTTTCTTAATTTTCTTTGGAATTTTACAAGAACGCGGTTTCTGACGGCACCTGATTCCGAGGCCCGGTGTGCCCGGAATCAATCTCAAAAGTTTGGCTCGAGTACATTCAGTGAATGAAAGAGCAGGTTTTCCTATCATTTGAACAGGTGCTCGGAATTGAAATCTGATGGCACCGATGAACTTGCAACGTCGGTAATCGCTTATGTGAACCTTTACCGTAGTTGCGTTTGTGCAGGAGAAGAAGTTAATTAATGGGGTTTAATTAAAAAGTAAATAAAATTGTTAAATCAATTTTATTTCTTTTTCAAGGTGGTCAGTTTCTCCCATGGGAAGTTGGTGGTGGGGCCCATATACACCCAACTTCCCATGTGTGGAAGATTAAAAGGGTGGGGGCCCACACGAACCCCCCACCTTTTCAATTTTTCCCTAACTCCCTAACCCCTCTTAACCCCTCACATTCCTAACTCCCCGTTAACTCACCTTCATTAATATTTGACAACTTGTTGTAATTAATTTGGTGAGTTACATGTAAGTTTTTGAAATTCAAACAATTGAATTTAAAATGCTTTGTTGTGTTAATAAAACAAGTTTAGAACTTATTTTATTAGGGGTTGGTGTTGGGTTATTTGAGAGCTTTCTGGAGAAAAGGCTAAGGAGCTCCTTCTTCCTCGACGAAGAATGTGAAGAACACCGTTCTTCAATGAAGAACTTCTCTGCCGAAGAACACGGTTCATCCACAACACCGTATCCGCAAAGCGACGTTCTTCTTCCGTGACGTCTCTTTCGTGATGGTTTTCAGTGACGAAATTGCCGTCAACGACTTCGAATCCTCGCTTCGCGACCTCGACGTTCTTTCCCCGCAACGCCCGACCTCCGTGACGCTCATCTTCTGTGGGTCGTTGACGAACACCGTTCCTGAACCGAGGTAGGGGATTATTGTTATTTTATTAAATTATTTCCGTTCTTGATTCTAGCATGTCGAAATTCGTGGGTAATCGACTAGATGTTATCATTTAACGAGAGGGGGCCGGACCGCACAAACACAGCCTAACCCCCTCCTATGTTCATGATTGTTTCTTTGTGAATGGAATGGGATGGCGTGGTGTTGTCGCACCACGCGAGAATCACTCGGCAAGTATTACGAGACGCCGTCGCGCCACGCCGAGAAGTCGAACAAGAACACGACGCTGTCGTGCTGCATCGAAGGAAGTCGAAGGCGCGACGGCCAGAGCGGAGCCACAGCGGAGGGGCGTGGTGCCGTCGCACCGTGCCGGACGACAAGGGTCGCGGCCGGTTCCGGGCCGCGGCGGAGCATGGTGACCGGCGGCCGGACCGGGCCGCCGGCGTCGGAGCGGGAAGGGGACCGGCCACCGCCGGTCACGTTGAGAAGGAACCGGCACGGTAGGTCGGGCCGGCCAGAAAGGGGAAGGAGCCGGGGGAATTAAATTCCCCCGGCCGGTTCAAATGGCCCCCATAATTTTGGGGGGGCCTCGGTTACACAGGGGGGCAGGCGCCCCCCCCTTGCCGAAACGGCTCGGCCAAAGGGCCGAGCCAGACAGCGCGCTGGGCGCGCTTTCCCCAACTAGACCAGCACCTGGCCGGTCGGCTAGGCCAGGCCGCGCCCCGCCGGGCCGGGCTGTGCGGGGCCGGGCCGACCCGGTTCGGGCCAACCGGGGGGTCTCCGGTCGGGTCGGTCTGGGCCCGAAACCCCCGTTATCGGACTGTTTGGGTTCAAATGCCCATAACTCGGGCTACGGACCTCCAAACGATGCGCCGTCAGCGGAGATGCGATCCTTAGAATGGGACGGTCATTTCAACATATCGCACTCAAGGTTTCGGAATACTTTGAGTTCGGCCAGGTTGGTTCGTACACGAAACCAACCGGGCCCTCGGAGCGGAAACGCTAATATCTTGAGCTATGGACGTCCGATTGACGTTCCATTGACTTTGTTGAGTTGCTCTTAGTGATACCGATCTTTTGGCATACTCCGGCCGTGGTTTGGACATAGGTGGAGTACGGTCAGGTTGGTTTTGCCTTAAAAACCAATCGGGCCCCTGGGACAAAAAAGCCAATAACTCTCAGACCGGGCGTCCGATTGACGCGCCGTCTGTTGCATTGAGTTCCTGTTGACGATACAGAACTTTTGGATACATCATCTCAAGACTATGTGATAGTTGATGTATCAGCCTCTCGGCTCGTGGAGCGGACCCTCCCGAACAAGCTTGCTGTGTGCGGGAACCCTAGTGCTGGCTGCGACTGCTACTATTACTGCGATGACGACTGTGCAGAGATCCTCGGTGGATTTGACGATGACGAATACAGCACTCAGTGATCCTATGTGGATCAGTGCTACCGATCATGTGTGGGTCCGATCCTGTGTGGGTCAGCGCTCACCGGTTCTGTGTGAGCCAGCGCCTACAGATCCTGTGTGGGTCTGATCCTGTGTGGGTCATTGCGGGGGTTAGTACCTATCGATCCTTTGTGGGTCCGACGACTTAGATGGACCAGTGATCATCTCTATAATCATCCAATGAAGTATACCTGTGTGAGCTGAATCCTGTTTTCCTTCCTATGTGGATTGTGTTGTGCTATCCTGTGTGGATTACGTTTTGCTTTCCTGTGTGGAATACGTATACTTTTCTGTGTGGAATGAGTTGTACATGGTCTTGGAGGTTGGAGCGTATTGGAATTGATGACTTAGGTATATGTATGGGAATATACCTAAGTAGAGTCGGTTGTTACTTCGTGATTGTATCTTTCCTTTGTGGTTTATCCTTTGTGGATTTTGGGAGCCCTTCGGGGGTCTTGGGGTCCCTACTGAGTATCTTATACTCACCCCTGCACGGGTTATGCCCGCACTACGTTGTGTTGGTTGCAGACGACGGACATCGTTGATCGTGGTTGAGGTTTGCAGAGCAGGACGGTACCTGGAGGTGGACCACTAGGCGGGACGTACTCGGAGTAGACGACGGGACCCAAGGAGCAGTGGAGCTATCTTTACCCACCCTTCAGGTGGAATTTCCAGTGGACAGATCGGCGTAGCGGCTTTACTTTACAGTTTATGTTTTCCCTTTCGAGTTGTACTTTACAGTTGGGCTTGGATTTCCGGCCCCTTTTACTTTCCGCACTTACTGTTGTACTCAGTTTTTACTTAGTCTTTACTTCTTCCGCTTGTACTCTATGGTGATTGTTTACTTTACAAAGGCAATGCCTTCCCTTTTTAACGGGATTTACGCCTTGGTGCTAGTCGCCAGCCCCTGGCCTATGGAAGGCGGGCTTAGGGTAGTCACGACACGGGCCCCGAGGACGGGTCGTGACAAATTGGTATCATAGGAGGTTGGTTCTACCGCAGACTCTGATCTTTCTTCTATGTGAAGCAATAGTGTTAAGCATATTGAGTGTGGTTATCATTCCCGGGAGTCCAGTGTTGGTGCAGCTGCCGACATATCCGTACCCCAGTACCCTGACTTCTGATTTCCGACTTAATGCATGAAAACATTGATTGCAAGTGTGTTTCAAGTTTTCGTTGTGATTACTTGTGTCAGCTCACCAGGTATATTGTTCTGACCATGGAGCACATGTTTCCTTTTCAGGATAGCCCGACGACGGCAGCCAGCTAGGGTTCCGAGAGTAGAGCGCGACGACAGCCCGCCGAGCGACGAGGCCTCGGTGCAGGGCCCTTTGACGGTGGAGGCACCAGCGGTACCTCTACCCGCCGAGCTACCGATGCTCCCCGCCACGACCGCTGATGATGCACATCGCCTCGGAGCTCTGCATGAGTTCCATCACCTGTGACCACCTAGGTTCTATGGGGAGATGGACCACCAGGCAGCCGAGGACTGGCTGGAGGCAGTCGTTCGAGCTTTTAGGCTAGTGAGGACACCAACAGACCTCATGGTGATCCTCGCTGCGAGCCTACTGCACGTAGCAGCGGGACGATGGTGGAGCATGATGCACCAGGTGCACGATGAGGCATCTCTACTTTGGTGATACTTTGAGAGCCTCTTCCTCTCAGAGTTTTTCCCAGCCACCCTCCGTGCGGTGCGCATTCAGGAGCTTCTCCAACTGCGGCAGGGCATCATGACGGTCGCTCAGTACTCGGCGAGATTTACTGATCTCTCGCGCTACTTGACCGACATGGTACGAGACCCATTCTTTCGGGCGCAGAACTTTGAGAAGGTATTGAGACACGAGATCAGGGCATTGCTGATCTCCCTCATCATTCCGACTCAGACAGGAGTATGGAGCGGGCCCTTTTGATTGAGAGCTTTCTTGCTGAGTCTACACCAACTCCGAGACCCACCGCAGGGCGGCACGTATCAGAGTCTTCTGCAGCAGGTAGTCGATGGATGACTCAGGGGTCCAGGTAGACCAGACCCTCAGGCAGACGACCTTAGGACACTGGCTCAGCAGTGCGGGGCACACAGCGCAGAGCCAGTCTTTCGAGAGGCAGGCAGTGCTACTCATGCGGTGGGTAGGGCCACATGGCTTGTGACTGCCCGACCCGCCATGCCGACGAGCTGCAGACGGTTGAGGGACCACCGAGGCAGAGGCAGAGGGTCGTCCATGGCGGTCCGCAGGGAGGAGGCGGACGAGGCAGAGGAGCTGGCCGAGCAGCAGGTGGTGGGTGACGCTTTGAGGCTCTGCCACCACCACCACCAGGAGGTCCGCCCCGACCACATGGAGCTGGCGGGTAGAGACAGGCACAGCTACAGGCAGCGGAGCCCTACGACCACGGCGTTCCAGATATGATTCGAGGTACAATCTGTGTCTATTCCACCCTTGCTGCAGTTATTATAGACACAGGAGCGAGTCACTCTTTCATAGCCACTGCCCTTGTTCGTAGCTCAGAGATTCCGACAGAGCTGTTGGCTCGATCGTTACGGCTAGAGACTCCTACGGGAGCAGACTCGCCGATTACACACTGGTGCCGGCAGTGTGAGCTTACTCTAGGAGGCGAGAGATTCGTCTGGGATCTTCTTTTAGCGACGTCGAGGCCTTACGACATCATCTTGGGCATGGATTGGTTGTCTACGGTCCATGCACAGATTGACTGTTTTAGGTGCAAGGTGCGATGTGTACACACCGACGGGAGCAGGTTCACCTTCACCAGCGAGAAGGGAGCCTTTGCAGCATAGGATGTACTTCCGCAGAGGATAGGAAAGCCCATCACTCATCAGTTAGCTAGCCTCATCCTAGGAGCAGTTGACGTGCGGAGTCCTGGTTTTCCTGCAGTGGTGGATCAGTACGCGGACGTCTTTCCCGATGACGTTCCAGGACTACCTCCTCGCAGAGAGGTAGACTTTTATATTGATCTGTACCCCGGGACAGACCCGATATCCACTCCAGCGTATTGGATGGCCCTCGCTGAGTTTCGAGAGCTACGGGTACAGTTGGAGGACTTGCAGGGAAAGGGATTCATCCGACCCAGTGTTTCACCCTGGGCTTCCCCGATATTGTTCTCCAAGAAGGCAGACGAGAGCTTGCGACTGTGTGTCAACTATCGTCACCTGAACCAGGTGACAGTGAGGAACATGTATCTGCTTCCGAGGATTGATGACCTCTTTCATCAGCTCAAGGGAGCACAGTGGTTCTCCAAGATAGACCTCAGGTCAGGCTATCATCAGCTCAGAGTTAGAGATGAGGACGTGCAGAAGACGACCTTCAGATGTCGGTATGGCCACTATGAGTTCTTGGTTATGCCTTTCGGTGTAACCAATGCTCCAGCAATGTTCATGGCCCTCATTAATAGGATCTTTTAGCCATACCTCAATCGATTTGTCGTGGTCTTCATCGACGACATTTTGATCTACTCGACAACTGAGGGGGAGCAAGCCTACCACTTACGGGTTGTACTAGACACACTCCGATAGCACCATATTTATGGTAAGCTCTCGAAGTGCCAGTTCTAGATATGTGAGGTCCCCTTCTTGGGTTACGTCATCTCTGAGGTGGGAGTTGCAGTGGATCTTCTGAAGATCGAAGTAGTGTTAGCTTGGGAGCCACCCAGAAGCGTGATAGAGGTGCGGAGTTTCTTGGGACTAGCTGGATACTACCGGAGATTCGTGCCAGACTTCTCTAGAGTTGTGGCACCACTCTTAGCTTTGAAAAAGAAGGGGAAACCCTTCGTGTGGTCAGAAAGATGTCAGCAGAGCTTCCAGGAGCTGAGGCAGAGATTGACCAGTGCACCTATCTTGAGGTTGCCTGAGGAGGGATTTGGATACATAGTCTACTGCGATGCATCAGGGACCGGACTCGGATGTGTCCTGATGCAGGAGTGGGCCATGATTTCCTATGGATCACGTCAGTTAAGGCCGCATGAGTAGAACTATGCTACCCATGACCTGGAGTTAGCAGCAGTGGTCTTCTCTCTGAAGACATGGCGGCACTATCTGATGGGTGAGTGCTTTACAGTCTTTTCTGACCACCAGAGTCTCAGGTACATATTATCACAGAATGATATGAACCTGAGACAGTGGCAATGAAACGAGTTCCTCCAAGACTATGACTTTGAGATAGTCTATACTCCTGGGAAGGGGAACGTAGTAGTCTATGCCCTCAGCAGGAGGACGGGCATTCAGCTACTTGAGGATGCGACAGAGGAGCTAGCCGCCTTGCAGATATCCTTCGTGGATAGAGACAGAGCAGCCTTCCTTCAGTCTCTCACAGTCTCTCTTCCACTTCTACAGCGGGTCAGAGAGGCACAATGTGGGGACGCTGATTGTGAGACGCGGCGTGCACAGATATCCTCGGGACAGGCACCTGATGGTTTCTCCCTTGGAGCAGAGCACAACGTCCTTTTCAGAGGACATACATTGGTACCAGTTGCTATATGGGAGGAGGTGCTGAGAGAGTTTAACACTTCTCCTTTGGCGGTACATCCTGGAGTAGAGAAGATGTACCAGGACCTCAGACGACAACACTAGTGGCCGGGCATGAAGAAGGTTGTGGCAGAGTTCGTTTCATGATGTCTCACATACCAGTAGGTGAAGGCAGAGCATTAGGTACCAGCAGGCTTGGTACAACCCTTGGAGGTCCTGGAGTGGAAGTGGGACGGGATATCTATGGACTTCATGACTAGACTTCCACACACTTCCAGAGGTCACGAATCCATTTGGGTGATCGTTGAACGACTCATCAAGTCGGCACACTTCTTACAAATTAGAGAGCAGGGCTCAGTAGAGAGCTTGGGGCATCTATACATCCAGGAGATTGTACGGCTTCACGGTGTGCCATCATCTATCGTCTCCGATCGAGATGCTCGCTTTACTTCCTGGCTTTGGAAGGGGTTGCAGGAGGTGTTTGGGACGCGACTACGTCTGAGCACCGCCTTTCACCCTCAGACGGATGGTCAGACAGAGAGGACCATTCAGACACTTGAGGACATGTTCTGCACATGTGTCCTCGACTTTGGTCGCAGCTGGGAGGATCACCTACCCTTGGTGGAGTTTGCGTACAACAATAGCTACCACTCCACCATCGGGATGGAACCATATGAGGCGTTGTACGGCAGAACTTGCAGATCTCCTTTGTGCTGGACAGGCCCTGGGGAGTCAGCACTTGCGGGACCAGAGATGGTCCGGGCCACGATAGAGAAGGTCCAGGTCATCCAGGAGTGGATGAGGACAGCTCAGAGCTGGCATAAGTCTTATGATGACAGGAGGTAGAGGCCACTAGAGTTCGAGGATGGAGACCACGTCTTCCTGCGTGTCTCACCTAGGTGTGGATTACTGAGATTTGGTCGAGGCGGCAAGTTGTCTCCACGCTTCATTGGACCCTTCCAGGTCCTCAGCAGGATTGGCGAGGTGCATTATCGCCTGGCTCTACAACCTCTGTTGCACCGGGTGCACGACGTCTTCCACGTATCTCAGCTGAGGAGATATGTGCACGACCCGACGCATATCATTGAATATGGGGATCTGGATGTGGATGATGGGGAGACTTTTGTGGAGGTCCTAGTGGAGACCGAGGATCGATAGGAGCGGGTCCTACGTGGACAATCGATTCCTCTAGTGTGCATCAGATGGCAGCACGGGAACCTCCAGGAGAGCACTTGGGAGTGGGAGGCTCAGATGCATGCTCAGTACCCCCATTTGTTCCCCTAGTTTATGATTTATCTTTACGGGGACGTAAAGCCCTGAGGTGGGAGTAATGTAAAGACCCGTAAAATTCAATGGAAACTTTTTTCTTAATTTTCTTTGAAATTTTACAAGAACTCGGTTTCTGACGGCACCTGATTCAGAGGCCCGGTGTGCCCGGAATCAATTTCCGAAGTTTGGCTCGGGTACGTTCAGTGAACGAACGAGCGGGTTTTCCGATCTTTTGAACTGGTGCTCGGAATTGAAATCCGATGGCACCGATGAACTCGCAACACCAGTAATCGCTTAAGGGAACCTTTACCGTAGTTGCGTTTCTGCGGGAGAAGAAGTTAAATAATAGGGTTTAATTAAAAAGTAAATAAAATTGTTAAATCAATTTTATATCTTTTTCAAGGTGGTTAGTTTCTCCCATGGGAAGTTGGTGGTGGGGACCACATCCACCCAACTTCCCATGTGTGGAAAATTAAAAGGGTGGGTCCCACATGAACCCCCCACCTTTTCAATTTTTCCCTAACTCCCTAACCCCTCTTAACCCCTCACATTCCTAACTCCCCATTAACTCACCTTCATTAATATTTGACAACTTGTTGTAATTAATTTGGTGAGTTACATGTATGTTTTTGAAATTCAAACAATTTAATTTCAAATGCTTTGTTGTGTTAATAAAATAAGTTTTGAACTTATTTTTTTAGGGGTTGGTGTTGGGTTGATTGAGAGATTTCTGGGGAAAAATCTAAGGAACACCTTCTTCCTCGATGAAGAACGCGAAGAACACCGTTCTTCAATGAAGAACTTCTCCGCCGAAGAACACGGTTCTTCCGCGACGCCGTATCCGCGACGCGACGTTCTTCTTCCGCGTCATCTCTTCCATGACGGTTTTCTGCGACGAAATCTCCGTCAACGACTTCGAATCCTCACTTCGCGACGTCGACGTTCTTTCCCCACGATGCCCGACCTCCACAACGCTTGTCTTCTGCATGTCGTTGACGAACACCGCTCCTAAACCGAGGTAGGGGATTATTGTGATTTTATTAAATTATTTTCGTTATTGATTCTAGCAAGTCAAACTTCGTGGTTAATTGACTAAATGTTATCGTTTAGCGAGAGGGTGCTGGACCGCACAAACACAGCCTAACCCGCTCCTATGTTCATGATTTTTTCATTGTGAATGGAACACGATGGCGTGGTGCCATCACACCATGCGAGAATCGCTTGGCAAGTATTACGCGACGCCGTCGCGCCACACCGAGAAGTCGAACAAGAACGCGATGCAGTTGCACCGCGTCGAAGGAAGTCGAAGGTGCTGCGGCCAGAGCGGAGCCGCGGCGGAGGGGTGCGGTGTCGTCGCACTGCGCTGGATGACAAGGGACGCGGCCGGTTCCGGGCCGCGGCGGAGCATGGTGACCGGTGGCCGGACCGGGCCGCCGGCGTCGGAGCCGGAAGGGGACCGGCCACCGCCAGTCACGTTGAGAAGGAACCGGCCGGCCGGAAAGGGGAACGAGCCGGGGGAATTAAATTCCCCAGGCCAGTTCAAATGGCCCCCATAATTTTGGGGGGGCCTCGGTTACACAGGGGGGCAGGCACCCCCCCCCCCTTTGCCGAAATGGCTCGGCCAAAGGGCCGAGCCAGACAGCGCGCTAGGCGCGCTGTCCCCAACTTGAACGGTGCCTGGCCGGTCAGCCAGGCCGGGCCGCGCCCCACCGGGCTGGGCTGTGCGGGGCCGGGCCGGGCCGTGCGGGGCCAGGCCGACCCGGTTCGGGCCAACCGGGGGGTCTCAGGCTGGGTCGGTCCGGGCCCGAAACCCCCGTTATCGGACTGTTTGGGTTCAAATGCCCATAACTCGGGCTACGGACCTCCAAAAGACGCGCCGTCAGCGGAGATGCGATCCTTAGAATGAGTCGGTCGTTTCGACATATCGCACAGAAGGTTTCGGAATACTTTGAGTTCGTCCGGGTTGGTTCGTAAACAAAACCAACCGGGCCCTCGGAGCGGAAATGCTCATATCTTGAGCTACGGACGTCCGATTGATGTGTCGTCGACTGTGTTGAGTTCATCTTAGTGAGATAGATATTTTGGAATACTCCGACTATGGTTTGGACGTAGGTGGAGTATGGTCGGGTTGGTTTTACCTTAAAAACCAACCGGGCCCCTGGGACGAAAAAGCCAATAACTCTCAGACAGGGCATCCGATTGACGCGCCGTCTGTTGCGTTGAGTTCCTGTTGACAATACGGAACTTTTGGATACATAAACTAATGATTATGTGATAGTTGATGTATCAGCCTCTCGACTCGTGGAGCGGACCCTCCCGAACGAGCTTGCTGTGTGCGGGAACCCTAGAGCTGGCTGCGACTGCTACTGTTACTGCGACAACGACTGTGCAGAGATCCTCAGTGGATTCAACGACGATGACTACAGCACTCAACGATCCTATGTGGATCAGTGATACCGATCCCATGTGGGTCCGATCCTGTGTGGGTCAGCGCTTAGCGGTTCTGTGTGAGCCAGCGCCTATAGATCCTGTGTGGGTCTGATCCTGTGTGGGTCTTTGCGGGGGTTAGTTTCCTACCGATCCTGTGTGGGTCATTGCGGGGGTTAGTACCTATCGATCCTTTGTGGGTACAACAACTTAGATGGATCAGTGATCATCTCTATCGTCTTCCGAAGAAGTATACATGTGTGAGCTGAATCCTGTTTGCATTCCTGTGTGGATTTTGTTGTGATATCCTGTGTGGATTACGTTTTTCTTTCCTGTGTGGAATACGTATACTTTCCTATGTGGACTGAGTTGTACTTGGGCTCGGAGGTTGGAGCGTATTGGAATTGATGACTTAGGTATATGTATGGGCATATACCTAGGCAGAGTCGGTTGTTACTTCGTGATTGTATCTTTCCTTTGTGGTTTATCCTTTGAGGATTTTAGGTGACCTTCGGGGGTCTTGGGGTCCCTACTGAGTATCTTATACTCACCCCTGCACGGGTTATGCCCGCACTACGTTGTGTTGGTTGCAGATGACAGACATCATTGATTGTGGTTGAGGCTTGCAGAGAAGGACAGTACCTGGAAGTGGACCACTAGGCGGGACGTACTCGGAGAAGACGGCAGGACCCGAGGAGCAGTGGAGCTATCTGTACCCACCCTTCAGGTGGGATTTCTAGTGGACAGCTCGGCATAGCGGCTTTACTTTAGAGTTGTTGTTTTCCCTTTCGAGTTGTACTTTACAGTTGGGCTTGTATTTCCGGCCCCTTTTACATTCCGCACTTACTGTTGTACTCAGTTTTTACTTAGTGTTTACTTCTTCCGCTTGTACTCTGTGGTGCTTGTTTACTTTACAAAGGCAATGCCTTCCCTTTTTACCGAGATTTACGCCTTGGTGCTAGTCGCCAGCCCCTGGCCTGTGGAAGGCGGGCTTGGGGTAGTCACGGCACGGGCCCCGAGGATGGGTCGTGATATATAATTTATAATTTTAAAAAATAAAAATACCATGTGTGTTTGAAATTTATTCTAAAACAAGAGCTTGTATTGCGCAAAAACACTACTTTAACCAGGACCATGCTAACAAAGTTTTTACTATATATTATCCAATATGTTAATAATAAAAGATAAATTGGTCCCATAATAGACCATATATTATATTTATGTACACCTAAAAACAACTTGGTATAAGGTAGAAATTTTAATTATTTCAAATTATTTTATAAAATATCATTTATTGTATAATAACATTATTATCAATTTTGACATTATTTATTTAATTTTAATTTAATAAATATAAAAAATATGAATCCAAATACATTATGTTAAAAAACCTTTAATATGACCTATTAATCTATAAAAATAGTCAATGATAACAATACATCCAATATACTTCACTTAATATTGATAGTATCATTTATTTTAGTTAATTATTAGCTAAATAATCTTTACATCGATGTTTATTAATAATTTTAAGTAACTAAATCATATATAAACATTATTCGTAAGTAATTATGACATAAATAAATCATTCACTTTCTAAAATTATATATATGATATAAAATATATTTTTTCGACATCTCAATGTTTTATACATGTTAAATTTGAGTAAAGTTCCATTTTTTTATTTTTTTTCCTTACTTAACTTATGAAATAATAAAATTTTATTGAATAGAATACCAATAAGTCATAAAATTAGAAACAATAAGGTATATAGTATAAATATTTCCAGAAAATGTCTTTTTTATAATTTTTAGGTCATTTGGTCCCTTAAGTTTAAGATTTAGTCCCTAATTAAGCAATATTTTACCTTAATCGCTCTGATTAATTTTAATCAATTTTATGAATATTTTTGGTAAAATAATAAGTTGATATTATTAGACTAAAAATATAATAAATATTACAACATTTTATTTTCTTTTTTCAAAATTTGAATCACATATGTGGGTTGATTAAGATTAACTCTCATCCTGCAGATGTGGTGAAAAACCAGGGTTTTAATGTAAAAATGATCAAAAGATCAATGAGTTTTTTATAACAAAATTTTATATATTAATAATTAAAATTACAAAAATTGTATTAATATATTTATAAATGATATATTGTGACCTTAAAAATAGAAATTAAATATAATTTAATACTAATTATTATTCAAGAAAAGGAAGTCCTTAACAAAAATACAATATTTTTTACTATTCATCAAAAAATAAATCTTTTCATAAAAATACAAAAAATCAACTAAATATAATTTAATAAATATGAAATCAAAAATGTATTTTATTTTTAAAAATAAAATTTATGAATGTTTCAAAAATTATTTTTATCATAGGATCACCATAAAAAGGAAATAGAACACAGTATTACATATAAGGCATGCTAACTTAGAGTTTTGTTTACCACAAGACCATATTTGAGTTGTGTGTAATGAAAGATATACTTGGAGTTGTATCTAGTACAATGACAAATTATTTCTTCTATAAGTATATATAACAATATCTATATATTGTGTTGCGTAAAATGTAAAATATTAAAAAAATTTGAAAAAAAAATCACAAAATCTTAGGGTGTTGCATTATACACCCCTTAAAATGAATTTTACCTAAAAATTCATCTATTTTATCAAAGGTTTAATAATTTAAACATCATTTCATAGAAACCTATATCATAAAAATAAATACTAAACATCCCTTAAAAACATAAATCTGATACCATAACATTTACCCAAAGTAACACATAACGAGATTCCGACATAGGATAACATAGGTGGGAAGTGAGAACATAGACCAGAAAAGAAAATATTATGATCAAGTTATGATGGATATTGATATAGGACTAGGTGAGGATAAATTTAATAATAAATAATCCATTAATCTAGGATAACATAAGGGACTAATTGATTCATAAAAATGATGGTACTAGGATAATATTTTTGGATTCAAGATCCTTTCCCTAAATTTGATGAATTTTAATGAAAAGTTATACGTATATGATTTCAAGAAAACCTCACCCTTTTTAGTTCCTAGATCCAATAAACCTCTTTCTCCAAAAATGATGATGTATTTTTCATTCTTTATTTACTAACAGATCGTGAAATCCTTGATAACGCATGCCAACTTTTATTAGTTATCCTCAACCCAATGTTGTAAGAACAGGTTATCCAATATGAAAAAATCATCCTATAGTGAGATAAAACTTTAATATTACGGAAATCATCTAAAGTTTAACAAAAACTTTACAAAAATGGTAAAACTTATAAGCATTTAGAAAGATTAAAATATAATACCTTATAAAGAAATCCATGATATCATCTAAACATTGATCCCCCATATTATACAAAGTAACTCTTGGTTGTAACATTCCAGTCATGTGAATACTTTTATCATGTATTATTCTAAAACATGGTAATGAACTAAATTACCATACATCTTTATTGAAAACATGCATGTTTACTTATTCCAAATTTTATTGGATATATTTCATAAATAAAAAATGTTTTAAACTCATCCATGATAAAATTATCTCTTTGTCAACAAATACTTTATCATTATTGAGGTCAAAAACAATACCCAATTTACTTTATCTATATCATAATATCTTTATCCATACTAAACACAATTTCCTCAATATCTTTAATACATTAAGGGTTACCTTCCCTTAAAAAAGATAAAAAAATTATGTCTTCATCACCGTTCAACATATCCTTTTTAATATTTTCTGAAAAAACTTATACTCAAAATACATATATATTTTATTATTATTATAACATAATTTAAAATTCCATAACATGTACTCTTCAATCATAAAACATTATTCTTAAACCATTACTCAATCTTCATAAACTTATCCCTTAATACCTATTTCCTTGAATATGAATTATGTATCATTTCTTAAGGTTACTCAACCTCAATATAATCAAGCTTCTTATGTTTAATTAAAATAATAAAGTAAGAACACCAAATACCTATCACAAGTCACATGCAGTCTCTTTATCTTCAAAAGTATAACCAATACTCATACCATCTTCTTAATTATATTTATGAAATATCCTCTTTGTAAATCAATTTTAACAATTCACATACTTCCACATTTGAAACATTCAATGTTAACTGTGTTCCTTATTGTTCCCACTATTGATTAAAACCATAATTTTTAGGGTGAGAAACACTTATCATAGTGGAAAACCACATAACTTTGAAAACAATTACTTATAAGAAGTAAAAATTATAAAAAATATTTTTGTATATGACACCCTAGGTTTATCATAGACCAAATAATTTTAAAGCCTTCATGATGGTTTGTGAAGAGTTTTTCAATTCCCCAAGAATATCCCCCAGGAGTATCAAACCAGGAGTGCTGCAAGGCCTATTGTAATATTACATGTTATGTTATGTATGGCTAGGCACACCATATTAGAGTTGTTACCCATAAGTACATATGTTCTATATCCAAATCCACTTCTATAATCTATAAAATGATGTATTTCTTGGAAACCAATCTCTCTATACTTTACCAAAATTCTAAGACATTTTCCTATACTTTTCCTTATCCCTAAAATTATACTTAGATAAATCCCTAGAAATGTCCTTAAAAATATTACATGGTATCTCACTAATGTTTTCTAAACATAGTTTCTAAAGGTTGAGAAAACCTTATATCTCATGCAAACTATAATGACCCAATCGTAATGTACATGAGTATTACATCACTTTTATAGAATACATAAATCATTATGAAAATAGATTCCCAAAGACTGTATTAGTTTAGTGCCTTTGGAAACATGGAAACATAAACACTAGTACATGAGTGAACTATGTTATATCTCATTAGGTTCTCTAAGATTATCACCACTCTTAGACATATTATAAATCAAATATATCTTCATTACCTAGCGAGGGAAACATAAAAATGGGTAATCTCAAATTCATTATAAGGGTAAACAAGGAAGATATTTAACCATAAAAACAAGCGTAAGAGTATGAGAATGTGATCATAACATTATATGATCATACCCTACATATCAAAGATTATAAACATGAATCATGGAATAAATATTAGTATTTCACATGTAATAAATTATAAGGGAGATAATAGAATGCTCTATTAAGGGATAACACATGGAATACAGGGAATGCATATAGACATAGAAAATGATATGTGAGGACTGCCTACTAAGACATTCATTACATGTTAGACTTGGGATAATAATCAATGTACCTGCTTAGAGCCTGGGATGGCCTCCTTTGGACCCTCTTGTTTTGGGCTTGGAATTCCCTCCCATGTACCCTCTTATTTTTGGATTGGGGTGCCCTCTTTTTTAACCTCTTGTTTCAGTCTCGGGATTCCCTCTAATGTACCCTATTATTTCGGTCATAAGATGCCATTTTGTTTTAGGCATGAGATTCCCTCCCATGCACCCTCTTCATTTGGGATTAATATACCCTCTATTTTTTGGCTTGAGATGTCCTCTCATGTACCCTCTTGATCTAATAAAAAACATAGCATTACCAAATTCATTAGATAGAGATATAGGTCCCACCCATTAAATAATAAAACAATGCATACATGAGTAACACGATAAAAAATATTCATCATATAATGACACATGAAAAAAGATGGGTTTTATAAACATCAAACCCTAACAAATGAAATGAAATGGATATAATTAAAATTTCATCACATCAAAATCAATGGAAAATAGATATATTTTATAATCCTCTTATTAAATCATAACCTGTGAAAGGAAGTAGGTTTTAATAGCATATAACACATGGAAGATAAATGGGTTTTATAAGAATAATTCCATCAAAACATAAACCATTATAGAAAAAATGTTAGTGGAACCTCTAGGTCATTTCTTAGAAGGCTATGAGTAACACCAGTGGATGTCATCATAGATGGAAAATAAGGTTGAAATATCTTTTTAAAAAAAACTTGAGTAAATTATCCTTTATTAATTGAAAATGGATTTTAAAACATAAAATATTTTGAAAACAATTTTCATATAAAATATTTTCAAAACCTAGAAATAAAAATTAAAATCATTTCTAAAACCCTTTTCCAAGAAAATAATATGAATTTTTTTAAAATAATCTATGAAATCCATGAAATTGTTTTATCTAAAATAAACCTTTTTATGAATTATAATGGTGGTTTTGAAAATCATTTAAAATAATTTTTAAATATAAAACATATTCAAAAACTATTTTCATTAGAAATAACTTTAAATCCAAAAAAATTACAAAATATTAGGATTTTTTTTTAAAAAAACTTTGTAACCTTTTAAAGGAATATCAAAGGGAATTATTGTGACGATAGTGGGTAAATCCATTCATGAAAATTCATTTTGCCTTGTAAAATGTTTTGAAAAGTTCCTCTACAGAAAAAGACAGGAATATTACTTTTTGAAAAACATTTTGTTATAAAGGTAAAACATGGGTAAAAATTTATATTAAATATCATAAGAGAATATTTGAATATTTTTGGAAACACTTTTAGAAAACATGGTTATGAAAAAATAGAGATTTCTGACGGATGAGAGAGGTAACATCATACATTATTAAAAAACATTATTGATAATATTAGGTACCAATGAGTGAATTTTTTTCCATCACATGGATATAAAGAGAATAAATAGAGGTTAAGAAAACTCACGAGAGGTCTTGATTGATATATTATAAAATTTCATCATTGGGATCACAATCATAGACAACCATGATAAACAGTGGGATTATAACTATAAACTATTAAAAATTTGGTAACATTGAATCATAACACAATATAAATAATAACATTACATGAAGTTTAACATATCATTAAAATAATTTTATTCATGTTATAACATTTCAAATTCCATATATACACCTTAGAAAAATATAGGCTCATAACATGACATATATCTCAAAGATGGAAAATTATGGCAAAACTACTTAACCAATTTGGTAACATTTGAATTATAAAACCCATAAAAGTAAGATCATAAAATGGATATGAAAATTACCATAAATTTAATTATAATAATCATAATATACATCCATGGTCTGTATACACACCATACAAAATAAATGAGTGCTAAATAAGGAATGAATCTAACGAAAATAATAAGTGAGGTGAAATTCCCTTACATTCTATCTTGAATCTTTATATACTCATAAAAACATAATGTATAGTAAATAAAAATTTATTATACATATTTTATATAATGATATTATTATATGTAATACTATATATTATTTTATTATGACATTATATTACCTTTTTTTAATAATTCCATGAAACTTTCTCCCTTCTGGTAATATCTGTTTTGTTCTTCAAACATGGTTTGAATCATTATTATTGATCTTATTATATTGATAATGATTAAATTACATTATAAATATTAAATATTATAAAAAATCCTATATATTACGTATATATTTATGTATAATAATCTATAAAATATAAAAAGTTGAAATGAAATACATGGTTCGTGGAGACGGTAGGTCGTACGTATGCATGAACGTTGTTTCCATTTTGTGGTAATATTGAAAAAAATTAAGTAAATGTAATATATATATATATATATAATATCATTAAATTATATTTATTATTTTATATATATCATATATTTTTACCAAAACCACCCTTAATACATTCCTAGTAATTTGTGAACAAATAACATCACTTTGAGATCGGGTAGTCCACACTTCAACAAATGATCATATTGTATTTACAGAAATGAAAATTATAAAGATATGTGTTACAAAATAATTAAATAATAATAAATAAATCTTCATATATATTATATATAAAAAAATTTCCATCATAATTCCCACCATGAGAGGTGGTAAAGGAAGAGAGAACAATTATCATTTCGTGAGATGGCATTTGGTAGTACATAGAAATGGTAAGTTCATTACCCATTAGACAGAAGTGTGTGTAAGTTTCAATTGAAACCAGAACATAAAAAATATAATTATATTTATGATAATGGATTTTTATATGATAATGGAATAAGTTTAATTTATAGAGTGTGTAAGAGAAAAAATTAAATAGTTTTAGGAATAATGTTACCTCTTATTTTGGTAAATCTAGTTTGTTTGTATCAAAGGGATTCATTGGATTTTTTATACTCAATAGAAGTCTTCAAGAGGAAATAATCGATCTTTAGGGTCTATTTTGTTATATATTTTTCATGAAAAAGTGGTTTGATAGGTGTGAAAAAGTTGGAGGAGAGGAGGCCATTTTTATAGTATAGGAGGAGTGATACTCTTGTAAATACCAAAGGTTATACAATAATGTAAACTCTAATTTACCAAATGTGACTCAAAAAATGATAAAAATAATGTAGTAAATGTGACTAATGGTCTACAAAAATAAAAACCACACAAAAATAAGTTCATTTTTATAATTGTGTTCTTTAACTTCTATGTTTTCCCAATTTTATCATTTTAGTTTTTATTACAATATATTGAGTTCTATCATAACTAATTTACCCATTTTTGTTAAATTAAAGAGATATTTATTAGAAAAAATATTCCCATTTAATTATAATTATTATATATTATTTAAAAAAATAAAAATACCATGATTTTTTGAAATTAATTTTAAAACAAGCGCATATAACACAAAAATAACACTTCTTTAACCGGGACAATACTAATAATACTTTTACTATCTATGGGTCTATATGTTAATTATAAAAGATCAATTGGTCCAAAAATGTACCATATTTGATATTTATTAGAAATTAAAAATAACATATCATATATTATGATATTTTTTAATTTTAAATCATTTAATAAAATATCATTTATTGTAAAATTACATTATTGTCAATTTTGACATTATTTATATAATTTTAAGTTAATAAATATCACAAAAAATATTGAAATCGAAATATATTATGTTATAAGATTTCTAAAATGATATTTTCAATTACAAAAATAATTATTGACAAAAATTCAACCAATTTACTTAACTGTTAATATATATAGTATCATTTATTTTAGTTAATTATTATTTATATAAACATTATGTTGGTATTTCTTATGATTTTTATGAAACTAAATAATATCTAAAAATTATCGAAAATTCATTATGAAAAAATAAACTCATTTAATTTTCAAAATGAGATATAGAACAAAATATAATTTTTTTTTCATATCTCAATGTTTTATAATTGTTAAGGGTGAGGAAAACTCCATTTTTTTCTTTTTCCTTACATAGCTTATGAAATAAAAATATTTTATCTAATTTTGTCCAAATAACTCATAACAATGGAACAATTAAAGGATATAGTCGATATAAGGGTATCCAACGGATTATTTTACAATCATCTAGGTCATTTTGTCCTTTAATTTTAAGGTTTGGTCCCCAATTAAGTTTATGTTTACATTAATCAGTCTGATTAATTTTAATCACATTCACTAATCTTTTTTTAAAACATTAATTTATATTATTAGAATATAAATATCATACCAATTAATACCATTTATGTTCATTCTTAAAAATTAAAATCACATAAGTTGAAGGATTATATTCAAAGATAATCCCAAAGATGTGGTGAGAAAGCAGGTTATAAAGTAAAAATGTTCAAAAGTTCAATAAGTTATTATAACCAATTTAAAAATAAAAAAACATTCTAATGATATAATATAAGAAAAAATTATTTCTTTTATATTTATATATAAAAAAATTCTATATATTTTGTTGTGTGAAATGAAAAAGATAAAATTAATTTAAAAAAATCAAAACAATATTATGGTGTTACAATCTACCCCATAAAAAATTCATTTCACCATCGAAGTTAGTCTTGGTTATCAACGGTTTAATATATAAAAGTTCCTTTCTTAGAAACCCACATCATAGAAATAAATACTAAAACTCCCTTTAAAAAGAATGTTAAAATCGTTAAGGTTTCCCAAAGTAACTCATAACTAGTTTCCCACAAAGGAGAACATAGGGGGAAGTGAAAACATGGAAATGTAAGAGAAATCATATCATCATGTTATGGTGGAGAGTGATAGAGAACAAGGTCAAAATAAAGTTAATAATAAAAAATAGCTATATCTACAATGACCAATGGGACCATCTTATTCATCAAAAAACAAATTTACTTCGATAAATATTTTTGTTTCAAGAAACTTTTTCTTAATGTTGAATAATTTTCACTGAAATATATACTTGCATGATTTCAGGAAACCCCATCCTTTTTTGTTACTTGATTCAAATGACCTATTCCTCTAAGAAGTAAGTTTAATTTTTCATTATTTAAGTAATAATTGGTCATGAGATCCATAATATTCCATTCCATTTTTCATGAGTTATCATTATCACAATGTTGTAAGAATAGGTTATCTAATATGCATAAATCCTCATGTATTGAGGTAAAAAAATAATCTCACCAACATCATCTAAAGTTTAACATAAACATTTAATAATTGGTTAAACTTATAACCCTTCCAACAGATGAAAATCCAAAACCTTAGAAAGAATGTCACGAAATCAGCTTAAAATTGATCCCCCATATAACATAATGTAGCTCTTAGTTGTCACATTTCAATCATGTGAATACTTTTATCATGTATTCTCTTGAAACATGTTAATGACCTAAATCTCTATAAATCCTTATTGAAATCATGTATGTTTTATAATTCCATATTTTATTGTATATGTATTTTTATGTCCAAAATGTTTGTAAAAGTCATCCATGTGAAAATATATCGCATCTTAAGAAATTTTTTTTATCATTACTGAGGTCATAAATATTATCAAACTTACTTTATCCAGATCATCATCAGTTTTTCTATACTAAACATATTTTCCTCAAAAAATTGAATACAAAAAGGGATACCTTACCTTAATTAAGATATCATTTTACTATGTATGTATCACCATTCAATATATCCTTCTCAATATCTGATGAAAAAAATGTACTAAATTTTTTTATATATTTCATGATTCATATAATATATATTCGAATTCCATAACATATACACATCAATCATATAACTTTATTCTTAAACCATTACATAAGATTTATCAACTTATTCCTTAAAACCGCTTTCCTAGAATAGGAAATACAAATCATGTATGAAGGTTCCATAACCTCAATCTAATTGTTCTTCTTATTTTTAATTTAAAAAATAATGGAAGAACATCACATACCTTTCACAAGTCTTTTGCAGTATCTTTTTCTTCAAAAATATAACTAATAATAGTACCACCATCCTGATTTTTTATGATATTTCTACTTGGGAATTCTATTTTCATAATGCACATACTTTTCAAATATAAAACATTCATTATTAACCATGTTCTTTTTAGTTATTTATATTGATTAAAATCAAAAATCATAAGGTGGAAACACATATAATAGTGGAAATCCACATATTTATGAAATAAAATTACTTATAGGATGTCAAAATCAGGACACCTTTATTAATTTATGAATCCTAAGGCTTATCATATCCAACTTAATTTTAAATCCATCATTATGGTTCATAAAGATTTTTTCAATTCCTTTAGAATATATCCCATTACTGTCAAACCAGGTAAACAATAAGGCCCATTGTCATTTACCAGTTCACACCGAGTAAGGCCCAAATCACCTTTTTAGACTTGTTACCACTAGGTACACATCCATTTTTATTATCAGGAAATTGATGTACTTCTAAGAAACCACTTGCTCAATCCATTACCAAAATTCAATGAAATTTTACTATAATTTTCATCCTCCTTAAACTTATCATTAGAGAAATCCCTAGACATATAATTAGAAATATTCCTTGGTATCTCAAATTTTTTTTCTCATCATAGTTTCTATAGGATAACTAAACATTCACTTTGAAGCAGACTATAATGAAATAGTCATAATGTACATGGTTATTACATCACTTTTCCAGAATACTAAATACATTAGAAAAATAGGAGACCAATGAACATATTAGTTTAACTTCATTGAAAACATTGACCCATAAACAACGGTACATGAGTGAGCTACATTATCCAAAATCAATTTATTTATTTTATTAAAAAACCCCTTTCAGGTAACTGGGAACCTACATAACCATTCCTTCACATCAAGTCATACCGAAACACAAGATACATTAAAAAATTCAAATATCAAAATAGTAAAACAATACCATGCCACTACACCATCCATCTTCGTGCACCCAATTTAGAAATTCAAACAATCACCACCATAAATCATGAAAATACTATGAACTGACCGAGGTGCATCGATTGCATCGATAAAGGACACATGTGGAATACACATAATCACCATTATACCATCACCTAGTTATCATCACCGGAATCTACCACCACAAGCCACAATAAAAAACACCAAAACAGTCCATCATGCTGAAAAATCAACAAGGCTAGAGACCACTAATCTCCAGAAACATTCGTCATAAATAAAAACCATAATATTACACTAAGGAAAAAACCAATTAAAATTGAAGGAAAAAAAATATAATCACATCAACTCTATAAGCACCTTGAATCCCTTCGAACATTGAACCAAAAATCCGAAAACCACATAGTTACCATTGTGCCAGATCCAGCTAAGAGAGTCAAATAGAAAAATGTGGTCAGATCTGGTTAAACAGCCAAGGAGCTTCAGCACAAAATAATCGTCAGTACCAATAAACCATATTGAAAACATTGATCGATATAAAAGGGAACCAGATCTCTACCTCCATATAAATAGAAAAAATAATAATTAAGACCATTGAAATAGAGAAATAGAGAAATAAAACTGAATCCAATGAAACAAAATCACTCCAAATCTAGCATTACCATGAATCCCTTGAAACTCTGAACCAAAAATCCCAAAACCAAGTAGTTTTATTTTGTACCAGATCCAACTGGGAGAGGTGAATATGCACTTGGGGTCAGATCCAATTGAGCGACCAAATATCTATTCAGCAAAAAATTGTCATTGGACTTGAGAAACGATCTTGAATAGAGATTTCTTCATCATAAAAGAAAAATGAAGTTCCATTGAAGCCAAGAAGAAAAAAAGGGGTAGAAAAATAATAGTGCTTGAAGGGGAAAGAGGATGAGAGAGTTGGGAGGGAAAGGGGGAAGCTCACCAAAAGCCTCCAGAAAGGGGATGAGAGGAGAAGAAATATAGGGAGGAACACTGGAGGAATATGATAATGGGAGGGAAATGAGAGGGAGGGAGCGATGACACCAGGATACCCTAGCGTGGGGAGAGAGTGATCCTAGAGACTCAGGGGCCATTATAATTTAGTGAGTGAGGTACATTATATCTCACTAGTTTAATTAAGACTAGTACTCCTCTTATGAATATCATACATAAAATATATCTTAATAACCTAGGGAATGAATCATAAAAATTGAGGAGCTAAGTTTCTCAGTAAGGGTAAATATGGGATATATGTTAATATAAATGTGAGAATAAGTGTATGATAACATGATCATAAAAATAGATGATCGTATCCTATATATTAAAAACCATATAAATGAATCATGAAATACATATTAGGAGTTCATAATCCAAGAATCATAAGTAATAAATGAGAATGATTCATGAAGTAATAATACATGTAACTCATGGCATACACATAATCATAGAAAATCATATCTCAAGGTTACCTACTAAGACCTTCATAAAATTTTAATCATGGGATGATAACCTAAGTACCAACATCAGCCATGGGATTCCATCCCATGTTCTTTTTTGTTTAAGGCATGGGATGCACTCTTATTTACCCTCTTCTTTCAGGATTTGGTTTCCCTCCCATTTACAGTCTTGTTTCAGTGATGATATGCCCTCTTATGTACCCTCTTGTTTTAGTCTTAAGATTCCCTCTTGTTTTAGGCTTGGGATTCCTTCTCATTTAACATCGTTTTTTGGGTTTAATATTCCTTCTTCATTTTGGCTTGAGATACCATCTAGTGCACCCTCTTGATCTCATACAACATTTATTATTACCCAATGCGTTCGAGGGTGATAAAGGTGCCACAAATCACATAATAAAATCATACATACATGTGCCATAAGATAAAAACATTCATCATATCATGACCCATTAAAAGGGAAGGGTTTTATAAATATGACATCATATCACAAGAAATGAAAAGGGTATCATTAAAATTTCATCACATCATAAACTATGGAAAATAGATAGGTTTCTTAATCATTTCATTAAAGTGTATCCTGGGAAAAAATGGTTGTTTCAAAATCAGATAACCCTTGGAAGGGAAACAGGTGTCATAAGCATCATTAAATCAAAACATAAACCATTCGATATATAATATGAATAGAACATTTGGATCATTTTCTAGAAGGGCATGAGTAACATCAACATATGTCATCATATATGGATAATAATTTTGAAATATCATTTAAAAAATTTTCATGAGGAAAATATTCATTATTCATTTAAAAGGGATCATTAAAGAATAAAAACATTTCAAAACCATTTTCATATAAAATACATTAAAAACCTTGAAATAAATCTTGAAATAATTTAGAAAATAATTTTCCATGAAAATTATTTAAAAACTTATAAAATATGATTTTAAATCCATGAAATCCATTAATCTGAAAACAACATTTTGAAAACATATAATTGAGTTTTTGAAAATAATTTAAAATACATTTTATCTATAAAACATTATTAGAAACAATTTTCATTGAAACCCAATTTAAAAAAATTAATTTCAAGAATATGAGGATAAAATTATCTTTTTCCAAATAACTTTTTAATATTATTATGGAATCATTAAGGTAATGACTGTCACGATAGTGGGTAGATCCGTACATGCCGAACATTCCTTTTCACAATAAAAAGTTTTGGAAAGTTCCTCGAATAGAAAATGACATGAATATTACATTTAAAAAACATTTTGTCAAAAAAATTTAAAAAGGGGAAAAATTTATTTTAAATATCATAGGAGAATAGTATAATACTTTTGAAAACTCTTTTAAAAAACATAGTTTTGATGGAACATGGATTTCTAACTAAAGAGAGAGGTAAAGTCTTATTTTCTTAAAAACACATTCATGATCATATTAAGTACCAAAGAGTGGAAAATGTTACCTTTACATGAATACAATGTGAATAATCAGAGGATAAAAAACTCATGAGGTTTATTGATGAATGGATCGTAAACTTTCATCAATGGAAATATAAGAATAAACAATCTCAATAAATGATGGGATTGTAATTATAAACCATTACCAATATGGAAACTTGGAATCATAAAAAAATATAAATAGTAAAATTAAATGAAGTATAAAATATCATGAAAATAAAAATATTCATAATTTAACATGTCAAAGGACATATATACACCTCATAGAAAAATATAGGTGCATAACATGGAATGCATCTCAAAGAAGGAAAATTTGGACAAAATTACTTTACCGATTTGGTAACTTTTGGAAAATAAAACACATGAAAGGAAGATCAAAAATTGGATATGTAAATACCCATAAATCTAATTATATGAATCATACAATACATCCATTTTTAGTATACACACCACAAAAAATATATGAGTGGTGAATAAGGCTTGAATCTCACAAAAATAAAAAGTGAGATGAAATTAACATACGTTGTGTCTTGACTCTCATTGTATTCATAAAAAATCGGTATACCAAATATAAGTTTATTATAAATATTATATAGAACTATATTCTTATATATAATAAAATATATAGTTAATTAAGACCTTATATCACATGCTTATTAACAATTCCATCTAAAGTTTTCACTTCAGGTAGTATATACTTTGTTCTTCGTACATGTTTTGAATCATTATTCTTGATCATATTACTTAGATCATTATTTACTTACATCCAAAACATAAAATATTATAAAACTATTATATATATTTAATATATTTATTTATAATAATATATAAAATATATAAAGATGAAATGGAATACACCGTTCATGGAGATGGTAGGTCGTACCTAAGTATGAACATTATTTTCGTCTGGTTGTCATATTGAAATAAAGTAAGTAAATGAAATATATATATATATATATATAATATCATTATAGTATAATTATTTTTTTTACATAAAATATATGTTTACCAAAACCAACCTTAATACATTCCTTATAAAGTGTAAAATAATCACATCGCTTTGAGGGGAGATAGTCGACACATCCACAAACAATGTTATCATATTTACACAAAATAGAAAGTATATAGGTATGTGTTAAAAAAATTAAATAATAATAAATAAATTATAAATATCATATATATTATATATAAATATAGTTTCTATCATAATTCCTAACATGGGAGGTTTTAAAAAAATAATTAACAATCATCGTTTTGTGAGGCAGTAGGTTGCTATACACTTAAACTGTTAGTTCATTACCAATTAGAGGGATGTGTGTGTAAGTGTAGGTTGAACCCTTAGTATAAAAAAATATAAGTATATTTAGGGAATTGGTGTTATTATACATGAATGTAATGAAGAAAATTTAATAAGTGGAGAAGGAAATAAAACCAATGAGTTTAAGGAAGAATGTTACCTCTTATTTAGTTAACTCCTTTTGGTTTTCACCAAAGGGATTCCTTGGATGGATTTATGACCAAATGGATGATTCAAGGATAAAAGTATTATTTTTAGGATTTATTTGGTCTAATATTGGTTAATTCAATGTGGATTGAGAGGTGTGATGAAGTGGGAGGAGAGGAGGCCTTTTTACAGTGGAGGATGAGTGTGACTCTTGTAAATACAAAAAAGGAATACAATAATGGGAGGTCTCCCTTACCTAATGTAAATAAAAAATGAAAAAATAATTGAATAATGTTTAATAATTATCTAAAAAATATAAACCACACAAAAATAATTACATTTTTATAATTTTATACCTCAACTTATAAGTTTTCCCTATTTTTCATTTTGGTTTTTATTAAAGTATCAAGTATTCTATAAAAAGTAATTTTACCATTAAATGAAAATTAATGTGAGACTCATTATAAAAAAATATACGTAATTAATTATAATTATTATATTTTAATTACAAAACAAAAATACCTAGTGTGTTGGAAATTAATTTTAAAACAAGTGGATGTAAGGCACAAAAACACTGCTTTAACCGGGATCGTGCTAGTAATGTTTTTACTATCTATGGTTTGATATGTTAATTATAAAAGAAAAACTAGTCTATTAATGGTACATATTTTTTATATATTAACACTATAAATAACATTCCATAGGTTATATTTTTTATTAATTTGAAATCATTTATTAAAATATCATTTATTTCAAAATATCAATATTGTCAATTTTGACTTTATTTATTTAATTTTTATTTAAGAAATATCAAAAAAAATATTTTTATAAAAATATATTAATGTGAAAAAAATTAACATGACATATTCTTCTAAAAAAATATTTAATAACAATAATTAAACCACATTACAACACTTTTAATATTTACAGTATCATTTATTTTGGATAATTATTTATTAAATAATCACTACATTGGAATTTCATAGCAAATTTAATTAACTAAATCATCTATAAAATTAATGGTTTGCCATTTTCATAAAAATAAATCATTCAGTTTTCAATAGGATATGTAAAACCTAAAATATGTTTTTTTCCATATCTTTATGTTGCATAAATGTTAAAGGTGAGGAAAGTTACCTTTCTGCCTTTTTCATTATTTAAATTACGAAATAAGGAACTATTATTGAGTTGTATCCCAATAACTCATAAAATTTAATACATTAAGGTATATAGTCGAAATATGGCAATACAATGGATTTTTACAAGTATCATGGTTTTTTTGACCCTTAAGGTTTTGGTTTACTCCGTAATAAAGCGTAATTTTACCTTAATCACCCAAATTAATTTGTATCACTTTCACCAATATTTTTGGTAAAAAAAATAAGTAAATCTAATTAGAGTAAAAATATCATACTGATTAAAACTATTTATATACATTTTTTAAATTAAAAAATATAATTATCTATATATTGTTTAATGATAATTCCGCAGACATGGAGATATAGTGTGGTTTTTAAAGGGAAAAGGTTCAAAAGATCAAAACGTTTTTATAACTAGTTTAAATATAATAAAGACTCTAATGACCTAAATTGGATAAATATATATACATTTGAACTATTATATCTTTAAAAACCAAATTAAAATAATATTTAATATTAATTATTATTTATATGATATGTTAGTTTTTAACTAAAATACAATATATTTAAATATTCATCAAAAAAAAATCATGTTAAAAAATACAAAAAATTCACCCTAATTTAATTTTGGAATTTCAAATTCAATTTTTTTATTTTCAAAAAATATAATGGTCACAAAAATATTTTTAACCTAGGTTTTCCTTTAAAAGGCTGTAAAACAGTATCTTGTGTGTAACACATGCTTACTCAGTGTTGTGTTCACCGTAAACCAATCAATGTGTTGTGCGTAATGAATGATCAACTTGGTGTTTCATATAAAACATGCCAAAATTATTTATTTTATATTTATATATAATAACAATATATATTATGTTGTGTGAGATGAAAAAGGTTAAATTAATTTGAAAAAATATCACAAAATCCCAGGGTGTTACACTCTACCCCTTTAAAATGAATTTCACCCTTCAAATTTATTTGGGTTAATAAAGGTTCAATACTTGAATGTTATTTTCCTAGAAACCCACATTTTTAAAAAATAATAAAACTCCCTTAAAAAGGAACCCAGAACCATAACAGTTATCCAAAGTAACTCATAACTATCTTCCCACATGAGAGAAGATAGGGGGAAGTAAAAAAATTGGACATAAAAGGGAAATATTACCATCATGTTTTAATGGAATGTGATAGAGAAAAAGGTCAGGATAAATTTAACAATAAAAAATCCTAAAATCCACATTGACCTATGGGACCATCTGACTCATCAGAAATGAAGGTACGTGGATAAATGTTATGGTTCGATGATCCTTTTTCCTAAAGATGATTAATTTTTAGGAAAAGTTATACTTTCATTATTTTAGTAAAACATGACCCTTTGTTTTTACTTAATCCACTTCACCTATTTCCCTAAAAAGAATGGTGATTTTTTCATTCCTAATGTACAAATAGAGTATGATATCCATGATATGTCATCCCATTTGTCATCAGTTATCATCAACACAATGTTGTAAGAACCAGTTATCCAAAATGTATAAAACCTCATGTGGCGAGGTAATAATTTAATCTTACTGACAAAATATAAATTTTAAATTAAACTTTTCATAACTATATAACCTTTCTGAAAGATGAAAATACACTACCTTAGAAAAAAATTAATGAAATAATCTTAACATTGATCCCCCATATAACACAAATTAACTCTTGGTTTTCATATTCAAAACATGTGAAAACTTTTAACAGGTATTATCTTAAATCATAGTAATGAACTTAATTTCCATACTTCCTTATTGAAAACATGTAAGTTTCCTAATTCCAAATATTTTTGGATATATTTTATATATCCACAATTTTTTTAAACTTTATCCATGATAAAATAGGTAAATTTTTCAACAAATCATTTATCACTACTAATGCCATGAACACTATCCAATTTACATCATCCATATTATCATCTCTTTATCCATACTAAAAACAATTTTCTCATCATCATGAATACATTAATGGTTACCTTACCTTAATTAAGATATAATTTTTTCTAAGAATTCATCACCATTGAACATATCCTTTTCAATTTTGATAATAAACATATACTAAAAATATAAATTTATATATTTCACGATTCTTATAACATAACAATTTAAGTCCATGACATATGCACTTCAATAAACAGAATTTATTATTAAACCATTACTCAGGATTTGTCAACTTATTCCATAATACCTCTTTCCTAGAATATGAAATTAGAATCATGTCTTAAGGTTCCTCAGCCTCAATCTAGCAATGCTTCTTATGTTTAATTTAAAAAATATTATAATCACATCACATACCTTTTATATATTGTTTGTGGTTTCTATATCTTCAGAATTATAACCAATAATCGAACCACCTTCCAGATTCTCTTTATAATATTTAATCTTGGGAAACTGATTTTCATAATTACCATACTTTCTACATCTAGGAAATTAAATGTTAACTTTTTTCCTTATAGTTCCCAGTATTGATTAAAACCAAATATCATAGGGTGATCAACTCTTATCATAGTCTAAAACCATATAACTAGGAAAACAATTACTTATAGGGTGTCAAAATGATTACACCTTCGTTAATATGTGACACCATAGGTTAATCATATACAACATAATTTTAAATACATCATGATAGTTTGTGAAGAGATTGTCAATTCCAAAATAATATCCCATGGGAGTGTCAAACTGTATGTGTAACAAGAAATTTTTTCATATATGAGGTTACACTAAGTTATACCTGATGCACCTTATTGGAGTTGTTACCCCTAGGTATATCTTTTCCAGATCCACATCCACTAATAATATCCAGACATGGTTGTATTTCTAGGAAACCACTCACTCAATCCTTTACCAAAATTCCAAGTAATTATCCTACAATTTTCCTCATTATTAAACTAATCCTTAGATACATCTATAGATATATCCCTAAAAATATTCCTAGGGATCTAATTAATGTTTTCTTATCCTAGTTTTCTAAGGCTTCTTGATCCTTCGCTCTGATGCCATCTATAAAATCCCAGTATTAACATACATGGGTTTTAAATAACATTTTTAGAATACATAATACATTACCCAAATAGACTCATAAAGTTTGTATTATTTTAGTTTTATTAGAAACATGAAAACATAAACACTAGTACATGAGTGAGCAACATGATCTCCCGATAGATTATCTTTGACTAAAACCCCTCTTAGAAAAATCATAGTAAAAAATTTATCTATATAACCCGGGGAAGGAAACATAAAAGGGTTGATCTCATATTCTTGGTAAGGGTAAACAAGGGAGATATTTAAGCATAAACACGAGAAAAAATGATACAAGAATGTGATCATAGAATTAGATGATCATACCCTTCATATTAATGATTATAAACATGAATCATGAAATAAATATTATAATTTCAAAAGTCATGAACCATATAGGATACAAGAGCATGATCCATAATGGAATAATAAATGGAACTCATGGAATACCCATATAAATAGAAAATACTATGTCAAGAATACCAATAATGACCTTCATAACATGTTAGTCTTTGGTTAATAACCCATGTACCAACTTCGGGCTTTGGATTCCCTCCCATGCACCCTCTAATTTCAGGATTGGGATGCCCTCTCATGGACCCTTGTATTTTGGGCTTGGAATACCCTTCAATTTACCCTCTTTTTTTTGGGTTTTTGAATTAATTCTTTTGTTTTCTCTTGTTTTAGGCTTAATATTTCTTCTTATTTCAAGCTTCGGATGCTCTCCCGTGTACCCTATAGTTTTGGGTTTAATATGCCCCCTTATATTAGGCTTGGGATTCCTACCCATATACCCTCTTGATCTCATAAAACATTTATTGTTTCCCAATTCATTGGATGGAGATATTGGTCCCACCCGTCACATAATAAAATCATAAATATATGTTTCATATGACAAAAAACATTCATCATATCATAACCTATGAAAAAATATGGGTTTTATAAAAATAAAATTATAACCCATGAAATGAAATGGGTTTCATTAAAATTTCATCCCATCATAACCTTTTGAAAATCGATAGGTTTCCTAATCATTTTATTAAATCATAAAACATGATATGAATCATGTTTTAAAAAAATATAACCCATGGAAGATAAATTGGTTCCATAAGCATTATTCCATAAAAACACAAACCATTCCAAAAATAATATGAATGGACCCTTTTGATCATTTATTATAAGGGAAAACATAAAATCAATAGATGTCATTATCGATGGAAAATAATTTTCAAATATATTTTAAAAATGTTTCTTGAAGAATATATCCTTTCTTCTTTGAAAGAGGCTCTTTAAAACATAAAACATTTTGAAAACCTTTTTCATACAAAATACTTTGAAAATGTAGAAATAAATATTGAATTCATTTTTAAAACATTTTTCCTTGAAAATGATCTAATAAATCATAAAATAATATTTAAAAACATTTAAATCATTTTTTAAGATAATATTTTAAAAACTTATAATAGTAGTTCTAAATAGCATTTAATATTCCTTTTAAACATAAAAAATATTTGATAACCTTTTTCATTGAAAACTTATTTAAAACCAATGAATTTATAGAAAAATAGGAAATCATTTTATTTATTTTAATAAATAACATTGTAATCATATAATTTAAGATTGAAGGGAACAATTATCACAACAATGGGTAAATCTGTACATACTGGACATTTATTTTTCCCCATAAAAAGATTAGAAAAGTGACTCGATTGAAAAATTAAAAGAAGATTCCTTTTAATTTTTGTAAATGTAAAACATGGTTGAAAACTTCTTTTAAATATAATAGGATAATAGTATAATATTTTTGGAAACTCTTTTAGAAAACATGGTTTTGAAATAAAATAGATTTCCGACTGAAGAGATAGGTAAAGTCTTACTTTCTTTACATGAAAAACTAGAGGGTAATACAAAATGGTATATTTACGTGGATATAACATGAATAACCATATGTTAATAAAAATCATAATATTTATTGATATATAAAATTTAATCAATGGGATCATAATATTAAAAAATATCAATAAGCGTTTTGATGATTGCTGCAAACTGTTACCGATTTTAAATCACAAAAAATTGAAAGAATAAAATTACATGAAACATAAAATATAATTAAATTATTTATATCCTTGATATAACATGTTAATGGATTTACATACCCCTTATAGAAAAATATAGGTGCATAATATGACATGTGTCTCAAGGAAGGAAAATTGAGACAAAATTACTTTGTCTATTTTGTATGTTTGAAACATAAACCATGTGAATGGAAGGTCATAAAATGGATATGTAAATACCAATAAATTGAATTATAATAATAATAAAATTCATCCATGGGAATAATACACACCCAAAAAATAAAATGAGTGGTGAATAAGGGATGAATCTCACAAAAATAGATTCGGATAAAAATCCCTAACCTTATGTCTCGACTCTCACCATTCTCGTAAAAATATCCTGTATAATAAATATAAGTTTATTATAAATATTTTATAGAAAAATATCTATATATATATTACCATATATTATTTTATTATGACTATATATTACCATATTATTAACAATTCCATGTTAAGGTTTCGCTTCGGGTAATATCTAGTTGGTTCTTCATACAGATTTTGAATCATTATTCTCGATCATATTACTTATATCATGATTTATTTTATTCCACAATGTAAACTATTATATAAATATAATATATATTCAAAATATATGTATCTATAATTTTCTATAAAAATATAAATTGAAAATAGAATACATCATTCATGGAGACGATAGGTTGTACGTACGCATAAACAATGTTTCCGTTTAGTTGTCATATTGAAAGAAAGTAAGTAAATGAAATATATGTATATATTTATATAATATCATTATAATATAATTATTATGTTATATATATCATATATTTTTTTCCAAAATCATCCTTAATACATTCCATGTAAAGTGTGAACGAATCGCACCACTTTGAAGTGGTGGTAGTCCACACGTCCAAAAAAGAAGTCATCATATTTAAACAAGATAGAATGTATAATTGTGTGTGTTATAAAAGAATTAAAAAATAGTAAATAAATTATAAATATCATATATATCATATATAATCATAGTTTCCATAATAATTCCCATTATGATATGCGGTAAAGGAAAAACGAATAATCATCATTTCGTGAGGCGGTAGTTCACCGTACACATAAACAAAAAGTATGTTTCCCATTAAATGAATGTGTGTGTAAGTTTAGTTATAAAAATTGTTATAAAAACATAAAAGAATATTGTGGATACTATTTTTTATATAATTATGGAATACAGATAATTTAAAGATTGGAAAAAGTGATAAAACAAATGAGTTTGAGGAAGAATGTCACCATTTATTTGGGAAACTCCTTTTGGTTTTTACCAAAGAGATTTCTTGGATGGATTTAAACCCAAATTGGGGAATCAATCATGAAGGGGGTATGTTTTGAAGATATTCGGGTAGATCTTTTTTAGATCAAGTGGCAATATATGTGCGAGGAAGTTGGAGGAGAGGAGGCCCTATTATAATGGAGGAGGTGTGACACTCTTGTAAATACCAAATGGTATACAATAATGAGAGGTATCTCTTACCTAATGTGACCCTATAATGGAAAAATAATTTATTAAACTTCAATTAGGGTAAAACAAATCTTCAACACAAAAAAAAGTTAATTTTTATAATTTTTTTTCCTTAACTTCTATATTTCCCAAATTTTATCTTTTTGATTTTTATTAAACTATCTAGTATTCTAACATAATTTATTTTTCAATTAAGTATAAAATAAAGTGATATTTATTAAAAAAACATATACATGATGAATGATAATTATGATATATTATTTTAAAAAATAAAAATACCAAGTATGTTAATTTTAAAACGAGAACAGGTAACGCGCAAAGACACTGCTTTAAGTGGGAAAACGCTAACAATGTTTTTATTGTCTATGGGTCAATATATTAATTATAAAATATCAGTAGGTCCTTTAATATACCATATTATAAATTTATTTACACTTAAAATAACTTCATAGAAGGTAGTATTTTTATTATTTTTAAATCATAAAATAAAATATCATTTATTGTAAAATAACATTATTGTCTATTTTGACATTTTTTCTTTAATTTTAATTTAATAAATATAAAAAAAATATTAGAGTACAAACATATTAAGTGTAAAAACATTTAAAATGACATATTAATCTATAAAAACAATTAATGACAATATTCCAACTAATTTACTTCCCTTTTAATAATTAAAGTAATATTTACTTTAGTTATTTATTATCTTAATAATCACTATATAAGTGTTTCATAAAAATTGTAAGTAAGTAAATCATATATAAAAACTAATTATAATTAATTATTGTAAAAATAACTAATTTTATATTTAAAATTATATTTATGACCTAAAATATGTTGCTTTCTCCATATCTCAAAGGTTTGTAAATTATAAAGGTGAGGAAAGTTACCTTTCTGTCTTTTTCCTTACATAATTTAGAAAATAGGGAAATTTTATTGAATATTATCCCATTAACTCATTAGATTTTGAAAATTAAGGTATATAGACTAAATATTGGCAAACAATTAATTTTTACAAGTTTCTCGGTCATTTTTCCTTCAGGAATATGACTTAGTCCCTAATTAAGTTTCATTTTAAATTAATCGTTCTAATTAATTTTCACTGATTTCATTAATCTTTTTGGTCAAAAATTAAGTTGATATTATTTGAATAAAAATATCATACAAATTAGAAGCATTTTTTTCATTTTTCTAAATTCAAATACCATAAGTATCTGTGTTATGTTTAACGGTAAACCCGCAGACAATGGAAGAAAGCAGGTTCTTATAGTAAAAACGTTCAAACGTTCAATTAGTTTTTATAACCAAATTCATAAAAAATATTCCAATAAACAACATTGTATTAATATACGTATAATTGATATATTATGATTCTAAAAACCAAATTAAAATATAATTTAATATTATTTATTATTTAAATGAAAATGTAATTTTTAACTAAAAGACAATGTTTTTTACTATTCATCAAAAAATAAAACTTATCATAAACAATACAAAAAATCATCCTAATATAATTTCAGCATTCAAAATTATAAAATGATTTTTATTTTTACCAATTAAATTTATAAATGTATCAAAAAGTTATTTTAACATAGGTGCGTCATTAAAAGGTAGTAAAACTTGGTCCTGTGTGTAACACATGCTAACACAGAGTTTCATATACCGCAAGACAATCTATGTGTTGCATTTAATAAACATTAATTTTTTGCATATAATATTGGAGAAAATTATATCTTTTTATTTATATATAAAAATAATATTTTTTTATGATTTAAACTAAAAACGATTAAATTAATATGAAACAAATTCAAAAAATATCGATGTTTTACATTCTAAACCCCTTAAAAAACATTTCCCTTAAAATTTATCTGAGTTTTGAAAGGTTTAACATTTGAATGTTCTTTTCATATAAATACACATTGTAAAAATAAATACTTAAAATCCCTTAAAAAGAATTATGGAAAAGTAATGGTTTCCCAAAGTAACTCAAAACTAGCTTCCCACACCAGAGAACGTATGTGGGAAGTGAAAACATGGTCATGGAAGAGAAATATTACCATCAAGTTATGATGGAGAGTGATATTGAAGAAGTTCAAGATAATGTAAAAAAATCTGTTAATCAATGATGACCTAAGAAACCATCTAATTCATCATAAATTAAGGTACTAGGATAACATTTTTGGTTTCAATGAAGATTTTTCATGAATAAATATACATACATGATTTCAGGACAACCACACCCTTTGTTATTCGTTGATCTAATTCAACTCTTTCCCTCAAAGAGAAGGTAAATATTTCATTTCTAAAGTAATAAAAATCAAGTGATCCAATATATGTCATCTCATTGGATATTAGTTATCATCAACACAAAGTTGTAAGAACATGTTATCCAAAATTCGTAAATCATCATGTGGTGCGATAATACAATAATTTTACTAACTTAATTTTAACTTAAACTTTCCATAAATAGATGAACTTATAACCATTTTGAAAAAGGAAAATTCACAACCATAGAAATAAAGTCATAAAATTTGTATAACATTGATCCCCCATATAACACAATGTATCTCTTCGTTGTCACATTCTAAACATGTGAATAATTTTATCATGAATTATATTAAAACATAGTAATGAAATGAATTACTGTACATACATATTGAAAACATGATTTTTTCCTTATTCCAAATTTTATTGGATATATTTCTTAAATCTAAAAAATGTTGTGAACTTCATCCATGTTAAAATAGACCACTGTTTCAACAAATCCTTTTTCATTACTGAGGTCATAAATACTATCCAATTTACTTTATCCATATAATTATCTCTTAAACCGCACTAAACACAATTTTTTAAACATCTTGAATAAATTAATGGTTACCATCCCTTAATTAAGATATCATTTTCTAAGTCTTCATCCCTATTCAACATATCCATTTAATTCTTTTATGAAAAAATTATACTGAAAATACATATATATTTCATGATTCATATAACATAATCTTCGAATTCCAAAATATATACACTTAAATCTTCTAACATTATCCATATACCATTACTTGTGATATATAAACTTATTCCTTATTACCTATTTATAAGAATATTAAATTAGAATCATATCTTAAGGTACCTCAAAATCAATCTAATCATGATTCGTATGTTTAATTTAAACAATACTTGTAAAAATATCATACCAATCACATGTAATTTTTGATCTCTTTATCCTTAGAAGTATAACCAATAAATGTAGCACCTTCCCGATACAATTTATGATATTTACTCATTGTAAATTGATTTTAATAATTCCCACACTTTCCATATTTGAAGCATTCAATGTTAACCATGTTCCTTCCATTTCCAGCTATTGATTAAAACCAGAATGTATATGGTGAGGAACACTTATTATAGTGGAAAACCATATAATCATGAAAACATCACTTATATGATGTTAAAATCAGGACACCTTTCTTAATCATGGACACCCTAGATTTATCGTATAAAACATAATTTTAAATACTTCATGATAGTTCATGAGGATTTTTTCAATTCCTAAAGCATATCACCCAAGAGTGTCAAATTAGTGAGACACAAGGCCCACTGTTATGTACCAGGTTATGTTGAGTCAAGATTGACACAACTATTCATATTTATTAACCCTAGGTACCTCTTTGATGGATCCACATCCACTTTTAGTATCTATAAAGTGATTAATTTATTGGAAACCACTTGCTCTATCATTTAACAAAATTCCATGAAAATTTCCTATAATTCCTTTCATCCTTATACTTAACTATATATACATCCCTTGAAATATGATTTTAAATGTTCTTTGGGATATCACTAAATGTTTTACCATCTTATTTTTCAAGGGTTTACTAAAACATTTCTCTGAAACCAAATATAATGATCCATTATTCACATAAAAATGTATAAAATCACTTTTTAATGCTTAAAACATTACAAAAATAGACGCCCAAAACCTGTACTAGTATAGTTAATTTTGAAACATGGAAACCTATTCCATGGTACATGAGTGAGCTACATTATCTCTCAATAGGTTCTCTAAGACTGGAACCACTCTTAGACAAACCATACATAAAATATATCTACATAAGCTTGGAAAGGAAACATAAAAAGGGGTGAGATTAGATGCTCAGTAAGGGTAAACAAAGAAGATATATAATAATGAACATGATCATCACAGTATGATAATGTGATAATAACATTAGATGATCACACCCAGCATATCAAAGATCATAAAAATGAATCATGGAATAAATATTATTGTTTCATATGTCATGAATCATATGGTAAAAGAGATAATTATCCATGAAGGAATAATACATGGAACTCGTGGCATACATGTAGACATAGAAAATCCTATGTTAAGGATACCTATTAATACCTTTATAACATGTTAGTCTTGGGATAATAACCCATGTAACTAATTCAGGTTTTGGATGTCCTACCATGTACTCTTCTATTTTGGGCTTGGGGTGACCTCATATGAATCTCTTATTTTAGGCTTAGGATGCCCTCTCGCTTATCCTCTTGTTTCAGTATTGGGATTCCCTCCCATGTACCATCTTGTTTCGGGATTAATATGCTCTCTTGTTTCATTCTTGGGATGCCCCCTTGTGTACCCTCTTATTTTGGGATTAGGATACCCTATTGTTTTAGGACTGGGATGAACTCCCATGTACACTCTTGATCTAATAAAACATTTATCATTACAAAATTCATTAAAGGGAGATTTAGGTCCCACCTTTCACATAATAAAATCATGCATACTTGTACCAAAAGATAATAAAACATTCATCATTTCCCGACCCGTGAAAAAATATGGGTTTTATAAAAATCAAATAATAACCAATTAATTAAAATGGGTATCCTTAAATATCATCACATCATAACATATAGAAAATAGATAAGTTTCCTAATATTTTCAATAAAGAATAACACATTAAAAGAAGAATGTTTCAGAAACATATAACCCATGGAATAGAAATGGGTGTCATAACCATCATTTCCTCAAAACATAAACCAATCAATAAAGAATATGAATAGAACCTTTGTATAATTTCCTAGAATGAAACTAGTAACATCAATGTATGTCATCATAGATAAAAAATAATTTTGAAATATCTTTTAAATTTTTATCTTGAAAAAAATATCATTTCTTCATTGAAAGAGGCTCTTCAAAACATAAAACATTTTGAAAACCTTTTTCATAGAAAATAAATTGTATACATAAAAAGAAACCTTGTAATAATTTCAAAAACATTTTCCAATAAAAATAATTTTAAAATATATAAAAGAATCTAATAAATCATTGAAATTTATTTCTATGAGAAAAACATTATGAAGTATTATAAAAGAGGTTTTCAAAATCATTTAAAATAATTTTTAAACAAAAAACATATTTGAAAACCTCTTTCATTGAAAAACACATTAAAAACAATGAATTGAAATAATATTACGAAAACATTTTATTTAGTTAAAAAATAATTTTGTGATCTTTTAATGGAATATTCAGGGGAATAATGGTCACAATAGTGGGTAAATCCATACATGTGGAACAATCCTTTTACCCCATAATTTTTTTTTGAAAAGTGCCTCAATGAAAAACAACAAGATGATTTATTTTTAAAAACCACTTTTTTAAAAAAGGTAAAACATGGGTAATTTTTTTAAAGATCATAGGATAATAGTATAACATTTTTTAGACTCTTTTAGAAAACATAGTTATGAAGGATCATATATTTCCGACTGACAAGAGAGGTAAAGTCATACTTTCTAAAAAACAAATTATTGATCATATATATACCAAAGAGTAGAAAATGGTAACTTTACATGGAAATAAAATTAATAACCAGAGGTAAATAAAATTTATGACATTTACTGATGGATGGATAATAAAATTTCATTAGTGAGTGAATAATCAAAAACAATCTCGATAAAAGGTGTTATTGTATCTATAAACTATTAACAATATGGTAAATTTGAATCATAACTCAATAGAAAAAATAAAATTGTATGAATAATTACATATCGTCAATATAATTATATTCATTATAAAACATCTCAAAGGCATCATATACACCTCATAGAAAAATAGAGGTGCAAATCATAGCATGTGTCTCAAAGAAGAAAAATAGAGACAAACTGACTTTACTAATTCGGTAACATTTAAAACATAAAACCCAAGAAAGTAAGATAATAAAATGGATATGTAAATACATATAAATTTAAGTATAATAACCATAAAAAAATACATTTGAATTATACACACCACAAAAAATAAATCAGTGGTGAATAATGAATGAATCAATAAAAAATGATAAGGGATATGAAATTCGGATTCCTTATATCTTGAACCTGGATTTACTCATATAAAACACATGTAAAATAAATATAAAATTAGAATTAATATTTTAAATAATAATATTCTTATATCTAATTCCATATATTATTTTTAGTACATTATAATACCTTATTATTAACCATTCCTTGTTAAGGTTTCTCTTTGGGTAATATCATTTTTTCCATTCGTACATGTTTTGAATCATTATTCTTGATTTTCTTTCTTATATCATGATATTCATAATACATGAATGTATAATATTATATAAATATCATATATATATATTTATAATTGTACTTATAATTTTAAACAAAATATAGAAAGATGAAATGGAATTCATTGTTCATAGGAATGGCATACCTTACATACGTATGAATGTTGTTTCTATTTTGTTGTCGTGTTTAAAGAAAGTAAGTAAATAACATATATGTATATATGTATATAATATTTTTATAGTAAAATTATTATTTTTAACATATATAATATATTTTTACCAAAACCATCCCTAATACATTCTATGTAAAGTGTGAACAAATCACATCTCCTTGAGGAGGCGGTAGTCTACACAACTACAAACGATGTTATCGTATACACACAAGATAAAAAGTATAAAGGTATGTCTTATGAAATAATTAAATAAGAACATATATATTACAAAAATATTATATATTATAAATAAATATAGTGTCTATCATAATTTTCACCATGATAGGCGATAAAGGAAGATAAAAAAATCATCGTTTCATGATTTGGTAGTTCAGAGTAAACATAAACTAAAAGTTCATTACACATTATATGGAAGTGTGAGTAAGGAGAGGTAGAAAATTTATTATAATAGAATCTTAGAATATTTATGATAATGATGTTGTTATATAATAATGGAAAATTTAAAATTGAAAGAGTGGATAAGGAAATAAACTAAAGAGTTTGAGGAATAATGTTACATCTTATTCGAGTAATTCGTTTTGGTTTTCACCAAAGGGATTCCTGGGATGGATTTTTTTTGCAATGGTAGGATATAATTAAGAAAGTATGGATCTTTAGGGGCTATTTGGGATTATCTAGGTCCATCTAATGTGTAATGAGATGTTTGAGGAAGTTTGAGGAGAGGATGCCTTTTTATAGTGGAGGTGGAGTAACACTCTTGTAAATACCAAAATTTATACAATAATGGCAGGTCTCCAAAAACTAATTTGACTAAAAAATGGTAAAATAATGTATTAATGGGGAATAATGGTCATAAAAAATCTACAACACAGAAAAAATATATCATTTTTATAATTTTGTTCCTTAAATTCTTAGTTTGCCTAATTTTATTATTTGTGTTTCTATTAAAGTATCTAGTATTCTATCATTATTAATTTAAACATTAAGAATAAATGAATTTGATATTTATTATAAATAATATACCAACTAAATTTTAATTTTGATATCTAATTTAATGAATGAAAATACCATGTTTTTTGGAAATTAATTTTAAAACAAGCACTTGTAAGAAAAAAACAATACTTTAATAGGGATTATGCTCATAGTGTTTTTACTATCTATGGGTAAATATGTTAATTATAAAATATAAATTGGTCAATGAATGGAAATTTTTTTATATTTATTAACACTTAGAAATATCTTTTTAGAAGTTAATATTTTTATTAATTTTAAATCATTTAATAAAATTTTAAATATTGTAAAATAACATTATTATAAATATTTACATTATTTTTTAATTTTAATTTAATAAATATTAAAAACTACTGGAATAAGAATATATTAAGTTCTTAGATTTTTAAAATTATATATTCATATAAAAAATAATTAATTACAATAATTCAACCAATTTAGATCACTTTTAATATTTATAGTATAATTTATTCGTGTTAATTATTAACGAAATAATCACTTTGATGGCATTTCATAATAATTTTATGTTACTAAATCATCTCTAAAAATTATTAATAAGTCATTATAATAACAATAACCCAGTTAATTTTCAAAATTATAATTATAACATAGAATATTTTGTCTTTTCCATATCTCAATGTTTTATACATGTTAAAGGTGAGGAATGTTCCCTTTTTGTCTTTTTCAAAAATTAAATTATGAAATTGGAACCTTTAATTGAATTGTATCCCACTAAATCATAAAATTATATCCATTAAGGTATATAGTATAAGAATGGGAAACTAATTTATCTTTTAAAATTATCTTTGTCATTTTGACCCATAGGTTTATGGTTAAGTCCCTAATTAAGATTAATTTTACCTTAATCGTTATGATTAATTTTAGTCACTTTCACTAACATTTTTTGTTTAAGATTAATTTGATTTTGTTAGAAAAAAAATATTATACTGATTATAACCATTTATACATGTTTTTAAATATTAAAATCATAGAATTTAATAGATTAAGTTTAATGCTAGTCCCGCTGATGTGGCGAGAAAGTGGGTTTTTAAATTAAAAAAGTTCAAAAGTTCAATAATATTTTATAAGTAATTTTAAAATAAAAAATATTCTAATTACCTAAACTGAATTAATATATTTATAATAGATTTATCATGGCTTTAAAAATAAATATAAAATATAATTTATTATTAATTATTATTTAAAATAAAGTTGGATTTTAATTAAAATAAAAAAAAATTACTGTTCATAAAAATGAAAATTCACAAAAAAATAAAAAACATTCACCCATATATAATTTTGAAATTATTTAATCAAATTGATTTTTATTTTTACAAATAAAAATTACAAAGTTTTAAAAAAATTAGTTATAATATAGTTGTTGAATTAAAAGGTTGTAAACCTCAATGTTGCATGTAACACATGCTAACTTGGTGTTGCATATACCGTATGCCAATCTTTGTGTTAAGTGTAATGAAAGATCAACATGGTTTTTATATAATTAAATCCAATATTTATTATTTTTTATGTATATATAATAAAATAATATATATTTTGTTGCGTGAAATTCAAAAGGTTAAATTCATTTGAAATAATATTTCAAAAAATCTCAGAGTGTTACAATTTGACATTATATATATAATTGTCTGAGTCCTGAGGGTCACAACCAAAGAATCCATTGAAAAAAATATGTTAATAAAAGAATCTATAAGACCCATGAAATTTTGAATTATAAAATGAGTGTAATCCAAAAGGGTGTATCTTTGGACTTTCACTTTAAAGGTCTTACACTCGAGCACCGAGAATATATCCTAGGAATCGTTACTACTATGAATAATCAGATCCCAAGTAGATCTTCTAAGGTGGTCTATAACACTAATTTCAAAATCCAAGGATATCAAATACTTTATTCAAAAATATTTTTGGAAATTATGGTGATCCATTGGTACAATTTCAATGAATTCACAATCCAAGACATTAACTAAATCTAAATGTGGTATCTTACTTAACAGACACATCAATAATCCAAATGGAATATCATGATCATATCCAATGAATTGTACAATGGAAACACATGTTTCACCCAAGTCATGCCTCTACCTTTATGAAATCCATGTTCATGACCATATTCCAATAAAAATAAACAATCAACTCTCCATGATAATAATAGCCATGAGTATACATCATATTTCAAAAAAGGTCAAGTGAAATGGTCTTACCATTCACATCACATTTATTTCATTTAAACATTTCTATTAATTCCATTTAGCATTGAATGTAATAAATACACCCTTGGGGGTGTCACTTTTTGATGGAGACAACTTTGGATGTTAGATATTAAGGCAAAAAGACCACATGAGTCGATGTCTAAACAATTTAAAAAACAAATTTCACATATTAGAGGGGACACGTGGAATTTTTTATACAACACATAATGACATGTGTTATATACAACAATACATTAAGGGAAAGGTTCTAGAACATCTAACTTATATCATTAGTAGACTCCTCATTCGATATCAACCTCAAATTTGTGATAAAATGATAGAAAATAAGAAGCCAAAATCACCTTGAAAATAGTTAATATTGTGTCACATTAAGATTTTATCAATGATTGGGATAAAAACTATGAAAAAAATCAAGTGGAATCTTAAACGTTGTGTGGGGGATCCAATATAATGAATGATATTTGATTCTAAGTGTAGATGAAGGAGAGAGTTTAAATCCTAGAGGAGGAGGAGAGGGGATCTTGAGTGATAGTTTTTCATGAGGAATGGGGAGAATTAGAGAGAAAATAAACAAAAATTAATGTAAAATAGTAAACTCACCCTTTTAAAGGGGCAAATTGCTAGGCCGCACATTTACCTAAATGGGAACCAACCATTCCCACCCACTGTCTATGGGGATACAACCCTCTCAAAACCAAGCACATGGTTAGAAAAATATTTTGTGGCCCAAATAAAATTATTACCTAAAAGTCACTAAACCTCAAATAGATAGGTATAGGATTAGTCAACCATGCACAAGTCATGTGTTTGATTATATCTAAAACCTCTACCCCTTGAATGTTTAGCACATTGTTATAAAAACTTATGCACAAATCATGTTTAATATACCAACAATTTATTATAGGTTTTGAATAGAATCATATCCCATGTTTCATGGATTAAAAACATGTGCTACTTCCTCTCTACATCTAACAATTTTATGGGTGGTGATACATGGTTTAGAAAAACTATTTCCCTTTCTCTTTGGGGACACGTAGTTCATATGCATGGTTAGAAAACCCATAAAAAATTTTTTTCTCTATTCTATCCAAATAAAAAATGAACCTTCATGATTTGAAGAATCCCATACTCACCTGAACACTTCTTCAGTCCATTAGATAACTTTATTATGATAACAAAATAAGCTTAAATAGAATGTTTAAAGAAATATAACTCCATAAAAATATAGTATTTTACAACCTTCCCACCTTATAATAACTCATCCGTAAGTTTCACTTTTGAGGGTGGTTGATATGCATTTTATTATAACTCTGAACACTAAGCATGTAAATCAGATCCTCTCTCAAAGGTCTCATCTAGAATATTGTCATGCGACCATAACACCCAAACCAAATTAATTGAGCCACCTCATAGAGCGTTCGTGGTATGATCAATGATACACCCAAGATACTCCTCAAAATAAGCATAGAAATCCCACCAGACCTCTATAAGGAGAATAATATGAGATGGATCATAATGATAATGGAATAAATTAAAAACATGAAAAATGTAATACATGGCCCTTTACCTATGAGGCTGTGCTATAGAAGAAGCCATTGGTACAACCCTCCAGAAAATCTAAAAACTTCTAATGAATCATGGAGCTATATTACCCAACCTACTAAACCATCGATTCCCTAGTCCAGGTGAAACATGTAAGAAGACTTGATCCCCTACATTAAACTATATAGGTCAATGATAATGATTGAAATAATACTTTTTCTTAGATTGATCCCAAACCATACATTTCCTGATCATCTATACCTGCTTCGAGGTCTCCTGAATGAGATGTAGTCCACGTAGCCCTACCCCTACCTCCAATTAACATAGAGGTGAATTCCATGTCCTCCCATATAGGGACTCATAAAGAGATATCTAAATTGTAAATTAGATACTATTATTATAATAGAACTCAAGTAAAGTAAAATGTATCTCCCAAGAACCTCTAAAATCAAGGACACATGCTCTTAGCATGTATAACAACCCTCGATTTTCATACATTAACATTATATAACATTTTACGAACATTGATAATTTTTTTCAAATATATGACAAAATATTTTATTATTCTAGGGCCTTTGGAATCAAAACAATTGATACATAAATGAGCAAAATTATCTCCCACTGGGTTCTTCTTGATTAGAACCATTCTTAGACACAATAAACATAATAAATATCTTCATAACCAAGGGAAGGAAACATAAATATTTGTGAGCTAAAATGTATAGTAAGGAAACTAACGGGATATATATGAATAATCATGGGAATATGGTTATGAGAACACGATCATGAAAATAGAAGATAATACCTTGCATATCAAAGATTATATACATGAATCATGGCATAAATCATATCATTTCATAAGTCATGATTCATAAGTAAATATATAACATAATCCAAGAAACCATAATATAGGAATAATAAATGGAATTATGAATGAAACATAAGAATATATAATGGTTTACATAGTATTAAATGCATTGATTTTGAGACCATCTTAGAAGAAAAAAGTCCTTAATTAAACCTGGTTCACACCCTATTTGAGCTCTATATTACTAAACCCAGTTCACTCCTCATTCCAGCTGTGTAATACTGAACTGATTTCATTTCCTATTCCAACTATTTAATGCTGAACTGAGTTTTTTTTACTTTTCCATCCATATAATATTTAATGGATTTGATTTCCCATTCCATCCTTATCTATCTCATGAGATATACATCTTTAACACAATTCAATTGATGGAGATACAGGTCCCTCCTATATCATAGTGAAATCATACATACTTATTCTAGATGATCATAAGTAACCATATCATAACCGATAAAATGAAATGTGTATTAAAAACATGTAATAATATCATAACCTATGGAAAAATATAGATTTAATAATCCTTTTATTATAAACATAATCCGTGAAAAGAAATGGGTTTCAAAAACATATGACCTATGAAAGAGAAACAAGTTTCATCAACATCACTCTATCTAATAATAATCTATTAAAAGAATTAATATGAATGTAAATATTGAATTATTTCCACATAAATTCATTAGTAACACTAGTGGATGTTATCTTATATGTTAAATAATTTTTAAATGTGTTTTAAAATTATTTATTGAGTAAAATACCCTTTCTTCTTTGAAAATTTATTTTTAAAACATAAAACCTTTTGAAAATAAAAACTTTGGAAAAATATTAGAAAACTTATCAAGGAATATTTGAAAAAACATATCCCTATTACCTTAAAAATTATCTTCAAGGATCATTTGAGAACATTTTTTAAAACATATTTTTTTGAAATAAAAAATATTTTTGATCAAAGAGAGAAACATTGTCATATTTTCTTAAAAACATTTTCTAATTTATCTTAAGTAAAAAAAGGTGTAAATGGTACTCATTCATGGATATATCTTGAATAAATAATGGAAAAGAAAACACATGAGTTTTCTTGAAAGATTGATCATAATATTTCATCAAAGTAAGAATAAACATACAAAATCGTGAAAAGCAATGAGATTGTTTCCATAAAGTTTTATAACTTGGTAAGTTGGATCATACTATAAATTAAAGAAAAAAATTACACAAGGCTTAAAATATCATTAAAATAAATAGATTCATTATATAACATGTAAAATTGAATTATATTCACCTCGAAAATAATTTATGTGCATAACAAAAAAGTGTCTCAAAGAATGAGAATTGAGAAAAAACTATTTACCAATTTGGTAAATTTTTAATCATAAACCACAGTAAATAAATATCATATAATGGATATGTGAATACCCATAAATTTAATTATAATAATCATTGAATACTTCCATGGGAAGTATACACACCACAGAAAAGGAATGAGTGGTGAATAAAACATGTATCTCATAGAAATAAAATGTGAGATGAATTCCCCTTACATTGTGTCTTGACTCTCATCATACTCATTCAAAACACCTGTATAATAGATAAAAAATTATTATAAATATTTTTAAGAACAATATTATTATATAAAATACAATATATTATATGATCATGACATTATATGACACTCCTTTTAACAACCCTATGTTATGGTTTCACTTCAGGTAATTTTCACGTTTTTCGTCGCATGTGTCTTAATTTGTTATATCGTTGGTCCTTACACTTATAATAAGATTATATAATGTAAAAAATTATACCAATATAATTTATATTTATTATATAAATTATAGTATCCTATATAATATAGAAGTATGTAATGGAATGCACTATTCATGGAGACGGTAAGCCAACGTACGCATGAATGTTGGTTCTGTTTTTATTGTCATATTGAAATAAAAAAAAATACCTATATGTATAAATGTATATAATATCATTAAATTATAATTATAATTATATATATATTATATAATTTAACTAAATTAATCCTTAATACATTCTATAAAGTGTGTGAATGAATCACATTGCTTTAAGGGGAACGATGTCCACAGTTTCTCAAATGATATTATCTTATTAACAAAAAATAAAAAGTAAAATGATATGTGTTTTAAAAAAGAATATATAAGCTTAAAGAAATAATAAATATAATATATAAAAATATAAAAATATTTTCTATCATAATGTACACATTTATAATATGTAATTAAAAATGTACAATCATCGTTTATTGAGGTGGTAGTTCGTTATACACAAAAATAGTATGTCTATTACCCATTAGGTAGAGGTGTGTGTAAGTGTAGGTTAAAACAATAGAATAAAAACATTCTTATATATTGATTATAATTGATTCTTTATACCATAATGGAATAAATATTATGGATGTGGTGTGGAAAGAAAATAAAAGAAAGGAGTCTAAGAGAAGATGTTACCTTTTAATGAGGTAACTCCTTTTGGTTTGTGACAAAAGGATTCATTAGGTTTCATTATTCCAAAAAACTGGATTCAAGGATGAATAGAGGGAATTTTTTAAGTTTATCTGGTATATATTTTTCCATCCTATGTTTTTTTACAGGTTTCAAGAAGAGGGATAGGCAGTGGCCTTTTATAGGTAAATGAAAGGACACACATGAATGTTTTTTAAACAAGTTAGGTGCACACCTCGTTCTTACCTAAAAAGTATAAAAAATAAATTAAAATCATTTATTTAAGGTTAATGGACAATTAATTTCCATAAAATGGGTTTTGTAAAAGTATATATGTATTTACGGGTCTTAAATTTGTGGTTTTGTACTTTATTAACATAGTTTTTCTCTTAGTTTTTGTAATTAATTTGAATCACTTCCTGTAATATTTTTGGTAAAAAAAATTAATTTCATTAGACATTATAAATTATACTGCTTAAAAATATGGAATCCATTTTAAAAATTCTATTCATAGAAATGGAAAATGTTATTTAAAATTTAATTCTATAGTCAGGACGACAATGTTGGGATTGAAAGTAAAAAACATTCAAAAGATTGCTATGTTTTAATACCCAATTTAGATTTTAAATTAGATCCAAATACCTAAATTGGATTAATTGATAATAATAAAATATAATTAATCTTTTAAACCAAATTAAAAATAATAATTTATTCATATAAATAAATTATATGAAAATTTAGTTTTGAATTAAATACGGTATTTTCAATATTCATAAACAAATGAAGTTCCTAAGAAAAGTACCATAAATTATCCCTATGATAATTTATACATGAGAAATTGAAAAATGAGGTTTATTTTATCAAATTATGTTTCTAAATATTTCTCTAATTTATTTTAATAGTATTCATAGTAGGACATTAAAAGGAGTTCATTCGAGAAAACAACATTTTGATCATAAAAGGGATTTACAAAAAATCATATATTTCATTATCAAAATGTTTTATTTATATAAAAAAATATAAAAATTACAATAAAATTATTTATTATTATTTATATTATCACGTTTAATGGCAACATTATAATTATCTCATTCAAATAAATAGAATAATAAAATTTTGTTTCGTAGAATCATCGGTGTTACATGTAACATATGCCAAGTCCGTGTTTTCCATAACATATGGTGAGTCGAGGATCTGTGAATCATACACTGAGTAGTTGCCATGTTACTTATTCTAAGTCATTGTCTTGTGAAAGGAATGGCTTACATTGTACATATAAATGAAAATTTTATTTATTCAAAAATAAGGTCCATAAAAACTCAGGGTGTTACATTCTACCCCCCTTAAAAGAATTTTTACCCTCAAAATTTGTCACATGGGAAAAAAAATAAGGATATATTTTCTTCATAAAACCATCAAGTTCCCACATAGATTCTTCTAACCAGTTATTTATACAAAAAACATTGACTATGTGAGTGGTCTTATTTCGTAGAAATTTATGTGATCGATTTAGAATTTCAATTGCGGGTCTTCATAAGATAGATCATCTTCTATCAGTACAACATCTAAGTTCAGTACATGTTAAGGTTTAGGTATGTAATTCCTCAATAGAGATACATGGAACACATCATGGACTTGAGATTGATTTGGCTGAAGTTCCAAATGATAGGCTATCATCCTTATATGATCAAGAATCTCAAAAATATTGATATACCTAGGGGTAATTTCTATTTATTCCCAAATCCCATAACCTTATTCTAGGATGAGATTGAAAGAAACAACTTTCCACAAACTTCAAACTAAAGTTCACATCAATAGTTTTCAGCATAACATTTCTTCTAACATCGAGATTCTTATATATGATACTAAATTGTTATAACCTTCTAAAACATTTATTCAAAATCTGAATTCTCAATAGCATTCTTTCTCCAACCTCATCCCAACCCACTGGGCTTTACATTTACTCCAATAGAGGGATTCATAATGTTTTATATGAATTATTGATTGAAACTATTGTTGTATGAAAAACCAACTAGAGTAAGGTTTTTATCCCAAAAACTTTTGAAATCTAATGAATAAGATCTAAAAATATCATCTAGGATTTGGATTGTTATTTCAGACTGACCAACCATCTGAGGATGATTATAAGAGATGAAACAGAACTTTGTATAATGTTCCTACTAAAGACCTTGCCCTAAATTTTCGGTAAACCTCATATCCTAATTTGATACCAAATAATGTGGAACTCCTTTAAATCGTACCACTTATTTAATGTATATCATAGAAATATGATCCAGAGAGAACTCTTCTCTGATAGTGATGATGTGTTCTAACTTAGTAGGGTGATCTACTACCACTCATATAACATGAAACCCCTTATAGGTTTTGGGTAGTCCAAAAAATCTATATTGATCTCTCCCCATTTACATTTTGGTATGTGTAATGGATGCAACATCCCTTTAATATTGTTTCTTTCATCTTTAACATGTTGGAATACCATGCACTGAGATATAAAATCTGTGAAATCCCTCTTCATTCCATCTCAATAGAAGTATTATTTCAATTCCCTATACATCTGCATACATCCAGGATGAATAGAGAATGAATAACTATGATATTCCACTAATAGATCCTTTTTCAAATATTGCATGTAAGGAACACATAAATGGTTCCTGAACCTTATCACTCCATCTTGATGGGTGTTAAACCAAAGAATATTTCTGAATTTCTATTACATCTCTTAGTCTTACTTCTACACCTCCATAATCTTTACTAGGATAGAGCTTTGAACATTAATTTGAGAAATACAATATTTTTTCCTCTACTTTAAGATTTCTAGATCCATCATTTTTAAATCCAAAAATATTAGATCCATTGTGATCCTCATCATGTATAAGATAACATGATCATCTAACTCAAAGCATAGGCCACCATGTTCTCTTTCCAAAGTTGGTAATGTATTGAGCATTCATAATCCATTATCAACTCTAACCATATTTTATAGTGCATGTTCAAATCCTTCTTCATGAATATATATTTCAGACTTTTATGATCAATATATATATCACACATTTCCCCACTAAGATAATGGCTCGGTATCATTAATACAAAAATTACCATTTCTAACTCCAAGCCATGAGATGGGTAATGTTTCTCATGAATATTCAACTATCATGAGGCATCAGTTATATCCATGTTATTCTACATGAGAAAGAATCTCAATACCTTATTGGATGCATCACTAATGACTACAAACCATACTTTACTATAGTGTAATGTATGTATATGTGAACTAACTATCCTTCTCTTTAGTTCCAAGAAATTTTCTTCACATTCATCTGTCTAGAGTATGTTGAAACCATTCTGAGTAAAAATGGTTAGAGGGGTAGATAGTTATGAGAAATTCCACACAAACCATTAATAATATCCATCTAATCCAAGAAATCTAATGATATAAGTCACCATGGTTGGTCTAGGATAGCAATAAATAGCCTTTTTCTTTGATGGATCTATAACTATACCATCTCTTGAAAATATGTGACCAAAAAATGAAAACATTTGCATCCAAAATTAACACTTTGTAATATTTTCATTTAAATTCTCCTTCTAAATGGTCTTTATTACAATTCTCAAGTGGTCTTAATCCTCTTCCTTTCTCTTTGAATAGATAATAATATAATCTATAAAGACTAAAAAATAGGCAATATAGTCTCTAAATAATTTATTCATTAAATATATAAATATAGAAAGGGAATTAGTAAGACTAAAAGGCATAACTATATAATCCTAGTGTCCATACCTTTTATGTAATTCCATCTTAGGTATACCCTCTTTCAAGACCCTCAATTGATGATATCCAAAACAAAGGTCAATCATAGAGAATTATTGAGCTTCACACAGTTGATAAAATAAGTTATCAATATGGAGAGGAGGATACATGTTCTTGATTGTGATGTTTTTCGACTCCCCATAATCAGTGCAAATTCTCATTGATCCATATTTCTTTTTCACAAAAATAATGGGTGCACCCAAATGTGACACACTCAGCCAAATGAATCACTTATCAAGGTTTTCTTGGAAGTGTTTCTTCAATTCCTGTAACTCAATCAGATACATTCTCTAACGAGTCTTTGAAATTGGTATGGAACTAGGTATGAGTTGTATTGAGAACTCAACTTTTCATATTGTTGTAATGATAGAAAAATATTCTAGAAAGATATCCAAAAAATCCCAAAAAATTGGAAGATCATCAATACTAATTTTATCCCCAACCACTTGAGATAAAAATCCTATTTGAATGTGAATTAATACCCAGAAACCATATGTAATCTCTATAGCGAGTTCGTGGTTATCGTCACATTGATGGATGGTCATAGTAGGGTTTAAAATATCAAACATCACTACCCATCCTTGATAATTGATAAATAATTTATATAGATAATGCATATACATGTCTGATATGACATCAAATTCTACTAAATATAGAATTAAAATATATTCAAGAAGCACATTCCCAAAAAATTAAAATAGAGAAGATTCATATAATTGAGATGAAATTATCATACCTTTGTTGGATTTCACTACTAATTCTACATCTAATTATTTTTGTGGAATATTAACACCATTCAAAAATAATTTGGATATGAATGAGGGCTTTGATATAGAATCAAATATGACATTATCTATTCTATATTGGATGGTCAGTGTACCTTTCATCACTTCGTTATCGCACCCCTCCTCAGAAATAATGATTACATGATATTTCCCCTTCTCCCACGACTAAACGGGTTACTGACATTGATCATCATCACCGGCCCTTGGGTTAGGGAAGTGGTTATCATAACTCCCATTCTCCTTACACTTGTAGCAATGAATCATGGGAGTTGAATTCTGTGCATCTTTCTCTCCATGTTCATTTTGAGATAACTTTTTCCCATCATTTCAACATTCTAATACTCGAGGACCTTCATTTCCACACATAAAACACTTACTATACCCATTCATTCAAATTATTCCATTATTATTCCCACATTTAAAGAATAAAGTAAAATTTATCATCTTTTCTCCTTGTTTTTTAGAGTTTCTTTTGAACTCTATATTACTTTTCTTGTAAAAACCATGAGGTTGATATGTGACTCCAACCTCTATTTCAACATTGATTTTACATCATAGAATCTCTTCATAATAACTAAAGTATCATATGGAAATCACCCTTTAGAGACATTGATTTATCCATTTAAGAACCTATCAACTTCACTTTTGGGTTGGATGATAATTCCTGAAGCGTACATCAAAATTATCATGAATTCAGCCTCAAAGGTACCAATAGATTCATAATACCTTTGTTTCAACTCAAGGAACACATTCTCTACCATGGTATGAAGAATCCGAGGGAAGTACTTATTGAAAAATAATTTCTTGAACTCATCCCAATCCATGTGTTAAATCTCAAATAGTTTCCTCATATTGTTTATTAATTTCCCCTAGTAATCTTCTTCAATTTTGAATGAATAAACATCCAAGATGACTTTCTCATGATATAATCTCTAAAGAAAGGAGAATAGATTTTTAGTAGTACCGATCCATTTTTAGGAACAAATTTATCAAAAGACCCTCAAAAAGAAGGTGTACGTTGTCTCATGGAAGACTCAACAGAATATTATTACCTCTTTTTCTCATTTGGATGTACACCATGATTCATATCCTGATAAAGACTCAAGATTATAGCAATGTGGTTTTTCATTACATATCCAATAGCATTTGGTTTTTCAGGAAGAAAATCATTGAATTATCCATCACAATCACCATTAAAATGGTTACTTATGGTTCCATCCATTTATTTAAACCAAAATGAATTGAGTAAGAAACAATTATCATATTGAGGAACCACATAATCATGAAAATTCAATTATATAATGTATAAATTATGACACCTTCCTTAATATATTAAACTGTAGGTTTATACTAGGTTGTTCATAGCGAAAATCTATTTAAATCCTTCATAATGGTTTCTGATAAGTTTGTGAACTTCCAAAGCATATCCCCCAGGATTATCAATCTATTTGTGCAGCAAGTCCCATTATCATGTACCAGATTACCCTGAGTTAGGCCTGGAACATCTTAATGGAATTTTTACCCCATGGTACATCGGTTCTAGAAACACATCAACTTTTTATATCAAAAAATGGATGTATTTGTACTAAACCACTCACTCAATACATTACCAAAATTCTAGGACATTTTCCTATACATTTCCATATCCTTATACTCATCCTTAGACATTTTCTTATTGTTATCACTAAGGTTTTATCATCCTAGAATCCAAAGGTTAACTAAACCTTTTATTAGATACTAACTATTGAAACCCTCTCTTCTCCAAAATTAAAATTACATAACATTTTCATAATATTGAAAACATTATACAAATAAATTCCCAAATAACATAAAAGTCTAGTTCCTTTGGAATCATTGAAAAATAACACTAATAAATAAATTTCATAGATTATCACCCACTAGGTATTTCTTGAATAGAACCCTTTTTAAACACATCACACATAATAAATATATTCATAACATGGGGAAGGAATCATGAAAAGGGGTGATCTAAAATACTCAGTAAGGGTAGAAAGGGAGATATGTAAGACTAATCCAGAGAATAATGGAATGAGAACATGATCATGAAACTGTAAGATCAAACTCTGCATATCAAAAATTTTATACATGAATCATGGAATAAATCTGTGCAGTTCATAAGACATGGACCATAAGGAAATAAAGAACAGAATCCATTAAATCATAACATAGGAATGAATCATGGAATTTTTGAAGAAGCATAATCATATATAATGATTTCCATAGGAGTCAATGCATTTCTACTGAGACCATCTTAGTGGAAAAATTCTGTTACTGAATGGGATTCACACCCCATTTCAGCCCTGTATTACTGAACCGGGTTCACTCCCCGTTCTAACCCTGTAATATCGAACCGAGTTCATTTCCCATTCTAGGAATAATATACTGAACTGAGTTCATTTCTCATTCCATCCGTGGCTTTCTCATGAGATATAAATATTTAACAAATTAATTATAGAGAGATATTTGTCCCACTCATATCGTTTTGAAATCATAAATACCTATTCCACAAGCCTGTAAATAACCATATTATAACCCATGAAATTAAATGGTTATTAAAAACATGCAATCATACCATTACCTATGGAAAAAATTTTGGTTTCATAATCTTTTTATCATAAACATAACTCATGAAAAGAAATAGAATTGAAAAGAATATAACTTGTGAATGATAAATGAGATCAACATCACTCTATCCAATAATAATCCATTCTGAATAAGAATATTAATGTAAACATTGAATTATTTCCCCCAAAATCCATGAGTAACACAAATGGATGTTATCATATATGCAAATAATTTTAAAATATCTTTTAAAGACATTTCTTGAGGAAAAGATCATTTTTTCTTCCAAAAATGTTTTTTAAAACATAAAATATTATGACTCCCTTTTTCAATGAATATATAATTGAAAACATTTAATGAAAAATTGAAAAAAATTATACATATTTAAAACACTTATTATTTGGATTCATATTCAAGGACCATTTGAAAACATATTTGAAAATATAGTTTTTGAAATAAAATATATTTTTGACCGAATAGAGAAATATAATCATATTTTCTTAAAAACATTTTCATAATTATCATAAGTACCAAAGTGTGGAAAAAAGTACTAATACATGAATATATCTTGAATAAAAATTTTATAATGAAACTCATGAGTGTTATTTAGATATGCATCATAAGATCTCATCAAATAAAGTATAAACATAAACGTTCTTGAAAAGTAATGAGATTATTTCAATAATGTATTTTAACTTGGTAACTCAGGATCATAATCTCCATATAAGAAAATGAAATTGAATGACTCCTAAAATATCATTAAAATACAGATATACGTGATATAACATGTAAAATTGAAGTATATACACCACAAAAATAATGTAGGTTCATAACAAAATATGTGCATTAATGAAAGAAAATCGAGTCAAAACACATGTATAATGTAGAGACTCGGATTTTGGCCCTGCCAGACTTTGGATTATTTCTACGAATAATTCCAGAGCTAGGCGTGAAGACGGCGTGTGATTCCGAGGCCCGGTGTGCCAGGAATTAATTTTATAAAAATACTAAGTTTTTTATACTATGCACATGGCGGGGGTGTGATATCTCCAAAAGGGTAGCTCAGAATGGGAATCTGAGGGCGTGGTTGCTTCCGGAACGTGCTGTTTACTCTAAGCAAGGTGTAAACATTGTGGTCGTGAGCCTGCAGTGGAAAGCGCCACTTGGGGCGTTTTTGTAAATAAGTGGAAAAGTCTATTTACGAGAGTCGGCTTGAATAACATCTGAATGGAGTGTCGGATTGCAAATCTGAGTCTGCCGTTGCGTTTATAACGACACATTTACCCTAGGGGTAACCTTATCATTGTCTGCATCGGGTGCCGGGATGAAGGTGACTTGGTAGGGAGTGAAATGAGTTGTTTTATTAAATAAAAAAAATTAAAATCATTTCATCTCTCCCCTCCCACCTCCTACGTGCGGCGCTGGACGAACCCACCCCACCTCCTCCGTTTCTTCGCCAGATCGAGCCAGAATTGTCTGTTTTCTGCGTCGTTCGTCAGCGGATCTAGCTTCAGGGCGTCGCTGGCGTCGATCTGCACCCAATGCTTCGGCGTTTCGCCACATGGTAGACGGTTTGAGTTTTAAAATCTCGGATCCCTTTTTGAGTTGTTTTTCTTCATATTTTCATAAGGGATGTATAGTTCAGGTCTCGAGCTTTCCGAAACATGTTTCAGATCTGAATATGGAGGACCGGGGTGCTCCTGTTGGCTCCCGGAAGTTTTCAGGCGAAAACACAGTTTTTCGGCAATGAGGGGCGGCGGCCATGGCGGAATCCGGCGATGGGGCGGCGGCGGTGCGGCGGAATCCGGTGGTGGCACGGCGGAATCCGGCGGTGGCGCGGTGGTTTCCGGCGAGGCAGACGGTGGTCCAGTCAGGTTTTTCCAGGGGTTCTTTAAACCCCCATATCATGCAATCCGGGAGTCGGATTCACATGCCGTTTACAACGACGCGACCCTGACGGCGAGACGAACCCTCCGGTGTGTGTTCAAGGATTTAAGGGTTTTAGATCATGGCCCGAGAGCTTGAAATGTCGAATAAAGTAATAATGTTTTATTATTATTCGACTTCGGGCCATTGTATCTTCTAACTGGAGAGTCCGATTGACGTGCCGTTAGTGGCGTTGAGACCCTGATGATACGGTGGACATTTCTTGAGGGTTTCCGGGTGTTGGGACCAAGTTTGGGGTGTGGGACCCATGAGGCTGGGTTTTTGCGTTTGCGGAGAAACGCAACTTTCACACCAAGAGTCCGATTTTGGCGGATGATTAGTCGATCCTATGTGTTTTTCCGAGAGGATCGCAATGGTGCAATCTATTCAATGTGTTTCGGGATCGAGGCGTGGGCCCCACCCGGGATGGCCTTTGGTGAATAGTACCTTTTTCACTGGGTGTCTGTTTCGGACGAGCGAGTAGTCGTTTCCGCTTGTTTTTTCAACAGGATCACCGTGGTATGGTTCGTTTGATGGGTTTTGGGATTGTTGTGTGGGCCCCGCACGAGCCAGCTATGGTGAATAGTGCCTTTTTCACCGGTGATCTGTTTTGGGTGAGTAAGCAGCCTATACTACGTGTTTTTCTACGTAGATCGTGGTGGTGGCCTCGGTATTGGCCTTAGAGGTGCGTAGTGTGGTGTTGTTGCAGGTCGCTCGGGTTATCGATGTTTTGGACCAGTAGTGGTTGAGGGTACTCCCTTGGTTCATTCCCACGAGGGTTCGTGTGGCATCACAACCTTCATATAGGTTTTTGATCCTCTCTATGGGATGTTTAAACTGTTAGAGTTATGGCATCCCTCCGGTGGGCTCGGAGTAGGATCCTCTAGCATCTTCTCCCTAGACCGGGTTCTTGGTATCGCTGTGACCGTTTATTCATGGGCAGCGATCCCCAATCTAGTATGTTAACCCTGTAGGGTTTGTGGAATCATCGGGAATATGATCCCCTACGTTGTGGGTCGTGCTCAGTAGGGTTGTGGCATCATTGGGTATACGATCCCCTACTCAGCATCAGGTTTATAGTAGGGTTGCAGTATCGTTGGTTACACGATCCCCTACTCAGCACGTGGTTTTAGTAGGGTTGAGGCATCGTTGGGTATATGATCCCCTTCTTAGCATGAGGTTTATAGTAGGGTTGCGGTATCGTTGGTTATATGATCCCCTACTTAGCGCGTGGTGTCCGTAGGGTTGCGGTATTGTTGGTTATGCAATCCCATACTCAGCGCATGGTTTGGGTAGGGTTACGGCATCATCAGTTCGATCCCCTACATCGTGAGTTATACCAGATAGCGTTCCGGTATCGTCGTGACCACCTTTATATGGGCGATGATCCTCTATTTGTGTGACGTGCTTCTATCGAGCACCAGATTGGGTTGTGGTATCCCCCAACGGATACTGGGTGTGATCCCCTATCTGTGAGAACTACGTATGCTAGATCGGGTCATGGTATCCCCCAGCAGACCCTGGGAGTGATTCCCTATCTTTGAGCTTCGTATACCAGAGTGGGTTCTGGTATCCCCTAGCGGACCCTAGGAGCGGTCCCCTATCCGAGGAGTTTGGTGGTTATGTTGTTTCAGTGAGTTATCCTCAGTGATGCTATCTGACGAGCGTGATCTCTTGGGTGAGCGTATGAGAGGTTTGAGAGAAACCCGATGGAGTGTATCTCTCAGATGAGTGTCATCTGGAATGATTGTGATCATGTGGTGTACTCTTCGGGTTGTGGACAGTTGCCGGTGTTGAGGTCGGTACCTCTTGTGGCTTGGTGTGTGAGATGGGTATATCTGGTTTGTTCATGGTGTATGTATGGGCATACACCTGAACTGAGCTGACTTGTTATGTTTAGCTGAGGATGGTCATGAGATAGAGTTTCTCTCTCATCTAGGTTCCCTATGGCTGGGATGATCGGACTGTTGCCATTAGTTTCTCTCTTTGGTTTTGGGTTTTTGGGGTGCCTACTGAGTATGTTTATACTCACCCCTGCACGGGCTTTGCCTGCACATGTTTGTGTCTTGTGTAGACCACATGCCTTTCAACGGAGACCCAGGAGGACCCGTAGCAGGCGGAGCTAAGTGAACGAGACGGACTGTGGTGTTTACCAGTGTGGTGCCGAGGGAGCTTTCCAGCGGGTGTTTGTGGCAGTGTTCCCCTTCTTTAGAGCAGGTTGGAGGCGCTTTGTAGTTTTCTTTTGGTGGGCCCTATTTTTCCCTTTTTGTACTTCTGATGTACTCTGGTTTGGGTTAGATGTAATAATGCATTTTTTCTTTTCAGTTTTATATATCTCTGCACTTTTTCATGGAGGTATTTGTCGGTGTGTATGTATAGGTACCTTAGGCTAATGCCTCCCATGTGTGTGATAGCCTACTCGGCGTTGGACGCCAGCCCCTGGCCTATTGGAGGCGGGCTTGGGTAGTCGCGGCTCGAGCCCCATTGGGTCGGGTCGTGACAGAGTGGTATTAGAGAATGTTTCACCTTTGGGATCTCAGAGCGTAGCTGGTCTAGCTGTGAGTTTGGTTTGGGTTGCATAGCAGCAGTGTTATGATGTTTGGAGCTCGACTTTCAGGCTAGAGACTCCAGTGTTGGTGCAGCGGCCGACGTATCCATACACGAGGACTCTGATAACCTGCCTTTCGACTCAGTACATTCGTACACTGGTCGCAGGGCCATAATGGTACATGCAACATATAGGACTAGGTTTTGGTTTTTTTTTCACATCCTTCTTGAGTCAGCTCCCTAGATATACTCATTGACTGTGGTGCGTCTTGAATATATTTCAGGATTCCTCCACGACGACAGTCAGCGAGGGTTCTGAAGCATGATTTTGCTGACTATCCGCCACGTGTAGAGGCTGCGGACCAGGGTGCATGTTTTGAGGCTGGACCTCCAACTGGTCTGCCAGTTGAGCCACCACCTGTCGAGCAGCTGGTTTTGCCAGTAGTGCAGGATGAGGTTGCATGCAGGCTGAGTGCACTGCACGAGTTACAAAGGCAGCGACCTCTGAGGTTTCGGGGTGATCCAGACCCCCAGGCAGCTGATGACTGGCTTGAGCCAGTCACCCGAGTTTTCTGCCTAGTGAGGACACCTCCAAATCAGATGGTGGTCCTAGCGGCGAGCCTTTTTCATGGTTCGTCCGGGCGATGGTGGAGCGCAGTGATGCATTCCCATGATGGGGAGACACTCACATGGGTAGATTTTGAGTGGCTCTTCAGGGAGGAGTTCTATCCAGTAACGCTGAGGTCGGTGCAAATTCAAGAGATTCTGCAGCATCGACAGGAGGGCCTGACTATGTCGGAGTAATCAGCGAGGTTTACAGACCTATCACGCTACTCCCTGGATATGGTTCAGGGCCCGTTCTTTAGGGCTCGGACCTTCGAGCAGGGAGTAGCGTGTGTTTGTGACGCATTCGAAGAAAGGACACAAGACGTAAGGAAGAGGGATCCTTCCCCAACCGAGACGTGTGTTTGTGACGCGATTAAAAACCATGCAGGCGAGTTAGTTCCACCCAAAGAGGATAGTATCGAGGTGTGGTAGATGGGTCCCTATGACTTATGTGTTTGGGCATGGATGTTTGTTGGTGAACTCGCTGGTGTGTGAGACCTAGTTGAGAGTCCATTCGTTTCCCATTAGCTTAGGGCTTTTCGGGGACGAAATGTTCTAAGGGGGGGAGGATGTAGCGACTCGGATTTTGGCCCTGTCAGACTTTGGATTATTTCTACGAATAATTCCAGAGCTATGCGCGATGACGGCGTGCGATTCTGAGACCCAGTGTGCCCGAAATTAATTTTATTAAAATATTAAGTTTTTTATACTACACAAATGGCGGGGGTGTGATATCTCCCAAACGGTATCTCAGAATGGGAATTTAAGGGCACAGTTACATCGGGAACGTGCTTTTTTACTCTAGGCGAGGTGTAAACATTGCGGGTGTGAGCTTGCAGTGGAATGCGCCACCAGAGCCATTTTCGTAAATAAGTGGAAAAGTCCATTTACGAGCATTGGCTCGAATAACTTCTGAACGGAGTGTTGGATCGCAAATCCGAGTCCACCGTTGCATTCATAACAACACGTTTACTCTAGGGGTGACCTTACCTTTGTCTGCATCGGGTGTCGGGACGGTGGTGACTTGGTGGGGAGTGAAATGAGTTGTTTTATTAAATAAAAAAAATAAAATCATTTCATCTCTCCCCTCCCACCTCCTACATGCGGCACAAGAAGAACCCACCCCACCTCCTCCGTTTCTTCGCCAGATCGAGCCAGAATTGTTTGTTTTCTGCATCGTTCGTCAACGGATCTAACTTCAGGGCGTCGCCGGCGTCGATCTGCACCCGAAGCTTTGGTGTTTCACCGTGAGGTGGATGGTTTGAGTTTTAACATCCCAGATCCCGTTTTTGTGTTGTGTTTCTTCAAATTTTCATAAGGGTTGTATAGTTCGGGTCTCGAGCCTTCCGAAACATGTTTCAGATCTGAATTTGGAGCACCGGGGTCCTCTCGGTGGTTCCCGGATGTTTTTCGGTGAAAACCCGGTTTTCCAGCGATGAGGGGTGGCGACCATGGTGGAATCCGACGACGGAGCAGCATTGGTACCGCGGAATCTGGCGGCGGCACGGCAGAATCCGGCGGTGGATCGGTGGTTTCCGGTGAGGCAGACGGTGGTCCGACCAGGTTTTTTTGGGGGTTCTTTAAACCCACGTATCATGCAATCCTAGAGTCGGATTCACGTGCTGTTTGCGGTGACGCGACCCTGACTATGAGGATAAACCTCCGGTGTGGGTTATAGGGTTTAAGCGTTCGGGATCGGGGCTCGGGAGCTTGAAATGTAGAATAAATTAATGATATTTTATTATTATTTGACTTCAGGCCGTTGTATCTTCTACCCGGAGAGTCCGATTGACGTGCCGTCAGTGGTGTTGAGACCTTGATGATACAACAGACTTTTCTATAGGGTTTCCAGGTGTTGGGACCGAGCTTGGGGTGCAGGCCCCATGAGGCTGGGTTTTGGCGTTTGCGGAGAAACGTAGCTTTCACACCATGAGTCCGATTTTGGCGGATGATTAGTCGATCTTGTGTGTTTTCCCGAGAGGATCGCAATGGTGTGATCCATTCGATGTGTTTCAGGATCGAGGCATGGATCCCACCCAGGATGGCCTTTGGTGAATAGTACAATTTTCACCAGGTGTCCATTTCGGACGAGCGAGTAGTCGTTTTCGCTTTTTTTTCCGAGGGGATCGTCATGGAATGGTCCATTTGATGGGTTTCAGGATCGTTGTGTGGGCCCCACAGGATCTAGATATGGTGAATAGTTACTTTTTCACCGGTGCTTCATTTCGGGTGAGTAAGTAGCCAATCCTGTGTGTTTTTCCGCGTAGATCATGGTGGTGGCCTTGGTATTGGCCTTGGAGGTGCGCAGTGTGGCGTTGTTGCTGGTCGCTTGGGTTAGCGACGTTTTGGACCAGTAGTGGTTGAAGGTACCCTCTTGGTTCATTCCTATGGGGGTTCGTGTGGCATCACAACCTTCGTATAGGTTTGTGATCCTCTCTATGGGATGTTTAAACTGTTAGAGTTGTGGAATCCCTTCAGTGGGCCTGGAGTGAGATCCACTAGCATCTTCTCCCTAGATTGGGTTCTTGGTATCGCTGTGACCACTTATTCATGGGCGGCGATCCCCTATCTAGCAGGTTAACCCCGTAGGGTTTATGGCATTATCGGTAATATGATCCCCTATGTAGTAGGTTGTGCTCAGTAGGGTTGTGGCATCGTCGGGTATACGATCCCATGCTCAGCATCCGGTTTATATTAGGGTTGCGGTATCATTGGTTACACGATCCCCTACTCAGCGCGTGGTTTCAGTAGGGTTTAGGCATCGTCGGGTATACGATCCCCTTCTCAGCATGAGGTTTATAGTAGTTTTGCGGTATCGTTGGTTATATGATCCCCTACTCAGTGCTTGGTGTCGGTAGGGTTGTGGTATCATTGGTTATGTGATCCCCTACTCAGCGCGTGGTTTCGGTAGGGTCGCGACATCGTCGGTTCGATCCCCTATATCACGATTTATACCAGATAGGGTTCTGGTATCGTCGTGACCACCTTTATATGGGTGATCATACTCTATCTGAGTGAAGTTCTTCTGTTGAGCCCCAGATCGGTTTGTGGTATCCCCCAGCAGATCCTGGGTGTGATCCCTTATCTGTGAGAACTACGTATGCCAGATCGGGTCATGGTATCCCCCAGCGGACCCTGGGAGTGATCCCCTATCTGTGAGCTTCGTATACCAGAGTGGGTTCTGGTATCCACTAGCAGACACTAGGAATGATCCCCTATCCTATGAGTTTGGTGGTTATGTTGTTTTGGTGAGTTATCCTCAGTGATGCTATCCGAAGAGCGTGATATCTTGGGTGAGCGTCTGAGAGGTTTGAGAGAAACCCGATGGAGTGTATCTCTTGGATGAGTGTCATCTGGGATGACTGTGATCATGTGGTGTACTCTTCGGGTTGTGGACAGTTACTGGTGTTGAGGTCGGTACATCTTGTGGCTTGGTGCGTGAGCTGGGTATATCTGGTTTTTTCAAGGTGTATGTATGGACATACACCTGAAATGAGCAGACTAGTTGTGTTTAGCCGAGGATTGTCATGAGATGGAGTTACTCTATCATATGGGTTCCCTCTGGCTGGGATGAGCGTATTGTTGCCTTCAGTTACTCCCTTTGGTTTTGGGTTTTTGGGGTACCTACTGAGTATGTTTATACTCACCCCTGCACGGGCTTTGCCCGCACATGTTTGTGTCTTGTGCAGACCACAGGCCTTTCGATGGAGTCCCGAGAGGACCCGGAGCAGGCAGAGTTGAGTGAACGAGACTGACCGGGGTGTTTACTGGTGCAGTGCTAAGGGAGCTTTCCGGTGGGTGTTTGTGGCAGTGTTCCCCTTCTTCAGAGCAGGTTGGACGTGGTTTGTAGTTTTCTTTTGGTGGGCCCTGTTTTGCCCTTTTTGTACTTCTGTTGTACTCTGGTTTTGGGTTAGATGTATGCATGCATTTTTTCTTTTCAGTTTTATATATCTCCTCACTGTTGCATGGAGGTGTTTTTGGGTGCGTGTGTACAGGTTCCTTAGGCTAATGCCTCCCATGTGTGTGATAGCCTACTCAGCGCTGGACGCCAGCCCCTGGCCTATTGGAGGCGGGCTTGGGGAGTCGCGGATCGAGCCCCGTTGGGTCGGGTCATGACAAATAATAAATATAAATTTAATATAAATATTTTAATTTACCAATATAATACCATATATGTTATTATCATGTCCTTATATTTCCCTCTTGCTAACAATCTAATGTTAAGGTTTCACATTGGGTGATATTCACTTTGTTCTTCATGTGTGTCTAAATTTGTTATATCGTTGGTCCTTATACATATATCATGATTAAAAAATGTCAAATATGGTATAAATATAATTTATATTTAGTATATGTGTATTAAAATTATCTATATAATATAGAAGCATGAAATGTAATACACCATTCATGGAGACGATAATCGGTACGTATGCATAAACCATAGGTCCGTTTTTAATATCGTGTTTCAAGAAAGAAAGAAAATAACCTACATGTATATATGCATATATTATAATTAAACTATAATTATAATGTTATATATATTATATAATTTCACTAAAACCATCCAAAATACATTCCATGTATTATGTGAATGAATTACACCGCTTTAGGGGGGGGGCAGTAGTCCACACTTCGTCAAACAAAATTATCATATTAACACAATCAAAAAAAGTAAAAATATATGTGTTGTAAAAAAAATAAGTTTAAAGACATAAGAAATATAATATGATACAAATTTAAACATTTTTTATATCATAATTTTCACCATGAGAGGCAGTAACGAAAGTTGAACAATCATCATTTAGTGAGGTGACAATTCACCGTACATGCAAACAATATGTTCGCTACCCATTAGATGGAGGTGTGTATAAGTGTAGATTGAAACCTTAGTATAAAAATATTGTAATATATTTAGTAAAATATTTTATACCATAATTTAATAATGATAGTTCATGGGTAGGGAAATAAAATAAATCAAAAGAGATTGAGAGAAGACATTACCGCTTAATTGGGTAACTCCTTTTGGTTTGTGCCAAAAGGCTTCCTTGGGTTGATTTATTCTGAAAGGGAGGATTCAAAGAGGAAGTTAGGTATTTTGGGATATGTTTTGGTCATGTAATGTTTGATGATAATTGGTTTTATAGGTGCAAGGAATATGGATAGGTTGTGTCATTTTATAGGGAAAGGAAGGGAGACACTTTGCATTTTTGAAAAACGTTTGGGGTACCCATGTTTTTTTATAAAACAAATCATCAAAACCATAAAAACTCAATAATTTAAGGTTAAGATATTACTTATGGATATAAAATGGGTTTTTTAGAATTTTATAATCCATTCTGGGTCTTGAAGTTTAGTTTTAATACTTTATTAACCTATTTTTTCTCTTAAACATTGTAATTAATTTAAATAACATTCACTAATATTTTTGTTAAAAACCAAATTTCAACTTATAATAAATTATAAATTATGATTATTATAAATATGGAATCCATTTTTTCAAATTATAATCACAGAAGTGGATGAAATTAATTTAACATTAATTCCGTAGTTTGGTCGATAATGTGGGTTTTTAAAGTAAAAACATTCCAACATTTTCTATGTTTTTATACCCAATTTCAATGAGAAAATGCTTCCAATTACAAAAAATGGATTAATATATAAAAAAATAGTATAATGAAACGTTTAAACCAAAATTAAAATATAATTTACCAATAGTAATAAATTAGATGAAAAAGTAGTTTTTGAATTAAAATCCAATATTATTCACTATTCATCCCAAAATGAAGTTCTTCTAAAAAATCCAAAAAATTATCCCTCAGATAATTTCAACATCATAAATTAAAAAATATTATTTTTTTATTAAATTACGTTTCTAAATGTGTGTAAAAATAATTTTATTTTTTTTCACAAAAGGATATTAAAATCACATCATTTGATAAAACAATATTTTTAAACAAAAAAGGACTTTACCAGAAATCATATCATTCATTAAAAATCTGTTTTATTTATTTGAAAAATTATAAGAAATATTTGAAAAGTATTTATTAATTTTTTATATTTTTACTTTTAATGGATAGCTTATAATTATCTCATTTAAATAATTTTAAAAAAATGATGTTTTGTAGGAACATCCTTGTTGCATGTAACATATGCAAAGTCAATTTTTCATGAAACGTACACCGAGTCGATGTTCTGGGAATAATATGTCTATTTAGTGTCATGTAATGTATTCTAAGTTGGTTTTGTGTGACAGAATTTTCATTAATTCAAATAAATAAAAATTTAATATATTCCAAAAATGTCCATTAAAATATAGGGTGATTCGACATTTCCCCTAGTACATGTATCATACTCTTATAATCATTGTTAGTTTTAGGGTGATAGGATGTAGTCATTAGTACTTTTAAACCCAGAGCCTTCTTTAAAGCCTTTTAGAACTGATAAGTGAAATGAGTTTCCCTTTATGAGATGATCGTATGAGAGATACCATGAAAATGTATGATCTCATAGACATATAGTCATCCATGTTCATCCAATGAGAAGATCTCCCTAATAGGAAAGAAGTGGGTGACCTTCGTCAGCATATCCATGATAATACAAACAAAATAATATCCTTGAGGTGATATCATAAATCCCATCACAAAATCCCTAGTGATGTCATCCTATTTCCACTCTGGGATGGGTAATGGCTGTAAAAGACTAATAGGTCACTGGTGTTCTAACATAACAAATAGATATGATAACATATAATAATAAATCATATTATCTCCTTTTCATTCCTAATCACTACAAATGGTGGATTATGTAATTGTACATATGGTTAAGTCTAAGATTTACTTCCAATTTCAAAGAACAAGAATCTCACATTAATTCCTCTCACACATCTATAGGAACAAAGATGAATACATGAATACACAAGATCATATCCTTATTCATGAACCAATCAGGTTGTGTGTCCTCACCGGAATCAATTTCCCTTATAACCAAGACTTTTGGATCATAAAGATTCCTCATTTTTCCTTGAAAATAGTGAATAATTTACTAATAAGGCTACAATAAAATATAGTCCATGACACCCATGATCCACCAGATGAAACTATGAAAACATGTCCATAAACTACCATTCGCCACTAGATTCTGGAATAGTCCTAGTCTAAGTCATTCTTAATAGAGAATCTATTACCAAATTTCATTTCCTAGGCATATAAGAAAAGTCAAAGTAAAAATTATTGAATTGTTAAACACATCTTCACTATAAAATGTTCAAATACCATGCAAAGAATATGTATTTGATGCTCTTGTAGTCCATGTACAACAAAATTCACTCACCATGTATATAATTTCTAGAACATACTAAATTATGAACCATAAATTCTTACATGAGATCACACATTGAGTAATTACACTCATGATACATCAAGTGAAAGGGCCTATACATGATGACTCACTCCCCTTGCATCAAATCTTCACCAAGCCTCATTCATAATGTGTCATAATAAAAAGTAAATTTTTTCCCCTAATTTAGAAGAATTAAGATTTTTTATGAGGTTTTTCTTCCTTTTATCTCCTAAAATGACTTATCATGAGATTCTAACTATATGAATTTATTCATTTCAAGGTCAATCATATACGTGTTGCGGATAGATGTGAGAAATCTTAGATAAATCATTAGTAGTAACTTTCTAAACCCAAAAAACTCTATATATCATAAAAATTCTCTAGTTGCCCACAAGAAACCACAACTCTCACATTTTATAGTCCCATATATACCCCTATCTATGAGATAATGTGACCCAAAAAGTGATCTTTGTTAATCAAAAAGCAATATTTTTTGTATCTTTTCATAAATTTAATTATCTCTTAGTGTACTCAGTATGATGTCAAGGTGTTTGGAATGATTATGGCTGTTCTATGGATACATTAATATATCATCAAAAAAATTGCCATGAATATATCTAGATAGGGATGTAAGACCCAATTCTTCATTTAAAAAAAATATAAGGTTTATTAGTGATGCCAAACCACATTACCATGTAATCATATATGCCACACCAACTTCTAAAATATATGTATGATATATTTGAAGATTTTAATATCAATTTAATGTATCCCAATCTCAAATCAATCTTTGAAAAGACCATGGATAAAAATATTTAGTTAAATATATAATCTATACAAGGAATTGGTTCCCAGTTATTACTTATAAATTAATTCAACTGCTGATAAACCACACAATGCCTTAGAGTTTTCTCTTCCTTCTTGGTAAAAATAATGGGTGAACCCAAAGGAGAGGTATTAGTTATGATAAACCCTTTGAATTCCAGATCCTCCAAATATCTATTGAGTTATTTATTCTCTATAGAAGCCATATTTTATAAAGGGATAGATACTAATGCTACTCCTAGAACATATTCAATTATAAACTCTACCTATCTCTTAGGATTTATCCTAGAGAAATCATCAACAAATATATCCTTGAAACAATCAAAAACTAGATAGAAAACTATATGTCATACTCCCTAATCATCAAGGATTAGGCTGGACGTAACGCCCCGACCCTAGTTGCCTAGAGTCGGTGCATTATTACATAACATTGGCATGATCACAAGAAAGATCAAATCTCGAAAGACCGATTGGTTTAGTAGCCTTGGAAACACTAGATATATTCATAAGTTTTACATTACATCATAAAATCAAAAACTACTACAACAACATAATGTTTCCACAGTCCACACTACAATCCCCTCATAATATCCATGCAGGTCATTCATAACTTACATCTTCACTTCCTGGGAAAAATAAAACATAGAAAAGGGGTGAGCTCAAATGCCCAGTAAGGATAACAATATAGCGGAAACTTTCATCAATAAGAATAAACATTTAAGGCAATGTATAACTAAAACAAAAGCCTTTTAAACATGAACTTTCAACATGGTATGGCATAAATAAAATGAAATAATGCCATTTACTTATTCACATGGATATTCCACTAATCGAATAATCACATGCAAAAATAAATAACCACTTTCATAATGTTGGAATGCATAATGCCAGACTATCATAACCACATAGCCAAGGCCTCGTGCCAAGACTACAAATAAGATATTGTCAAGGCCTTGTGCCAAGACACTAGTTTGTCTCATGAGACCTACCGATGCATCGAGGAGCTATAGCGGGCTCCACCCGTCACTTATTAAGTCCAATGCATTCCCATATGAAAAGGTTTAAACATAACATAAACATTCGTATTAAAACTAGCATACGAAATGTCAATACTTTCACAATAAACTATGAATGGTATAAAAATAGCACATCCACAGTCAAACATATCACAAAACCTTCAATACAATATAGAAGTTTTGTATCATAATAAATCAACTTCAAATAATCTTAAAATCCATCAAAGGATGTTGAAATAGATGAAATCAAAATTCTTTTTAAAGAAATATCTCCTTTTATTTTGAAATCATTTAAGATCCATATAAAATAAAACATTTTCTTTGAAAATATTCTTATAAGCTTGTAAGGAAAGCTTTGAAGATTTTATAACGGCGTAAAATAACCGCACCCGCCGTATAAGTTAAAAAAAACATTCTTACCTCAATTCTGTCGAAAAGGTTAAAAAGGACCTTGTTTTGAAAACGACAGAAAGATTCCTTTATAAACCTCTTATAAAAAGTCAAAAAAAGGTATAAATGACTTTAACCCATATTCTTGTAAATAGTAAAAATGTTTTGAAATACATTTTTAAGAAACATGGATGTGGATGATAAAGAGATCCCAGTAGATTATTACATATAAACAACCTCGGATAATGAAGAGATTGTGAAATAACCCTTACCTTGTACTTTTCCTTGGTTGGGGTAGGTTAACCTCCTGTATAATGGTGAAATAGTTGTTATTAAATTATACAAGAATCATATATATTAATATGATATCATATATGATCTTTTAACATTGATTTGTTAATAATATCTTAGAATTATCGTCGTTTCGGGAGTTAACTTACTCATTTTCTTTTATATGTTTTGTTACATAAGCCATGGTTGTTGTATCTTATTCATATCCAGAATGATATACAGTCCTTAAACATCATTTTTAAATCATCAAATTATAATTATACTTGAATGGATACGATGGAGAATGAATCTCATCGCGTTCGTGGAGACGGTAGTCCGTACGTACGCACGAGCGACAATATCATTCTTTTGATATTAAAATAATATATAAATGGATGGTATATCATATATACAGAATCATTAACATGTTATATTTATTATTTACATGAGTTACACATCATTATTATACCCATCCAAATAATATTATATTGAATAACAATTACACCACGACGTGGAGACGGTAAGCCGTACGTACGCACGTATGGTGACATGTTATTCAAAGGGTGGATAGAATACTGAATATGATTATACCATATTTATAATAACATCACAGTATATGTGAGATACTGGAGTTATTATTTCAGAATGGTAAGAACAAAGGAAGAAGAAGTGGAAGAAGAAATGAACTTAGAAAAGGGTGGTGAAATCATTACCTCTTCTTCGGGTTCTTCCTTTTGATTTGATCAAAAGGGCTCCTTAGGTTGGCTTTCTGATCAAACTAAGGCCTCTAGGTTGTATTGAGGGATGTGGGGAGAGTATTTGGGCAGAGTTTGGCCGAACCAAAAGGCTTTGAAGGTGTGAAGAAATGAGAAGGAGGAGTGCCCTTTTATAAGAGGGGTGAGGGGCACCTTTGGAAAAGTTAGAAATATTAATTTATAATAAATTCATATTCGGTTTCTAATGGCTCCAAAGCTTATTATTCAAAGGTTAAGGTGGGGATAAGTCGAAAACCACTCAACCAATAGAATTTAGACAGGTTTGGGTACTTATATTAACCTTATCTTTAAGTATTAACTCTAAGTTAATTAGTTTCACTTTTACAATGTCTCTTTGTATTTTTATATAATATGGTTAATAAACTTACTATATACATCCAAGCGACCCCCAAGTGGTCCATTAATGATTAAACTATCATAATATAAGTCTCTTGGCCGAACCTTAGATTTTTAGGAATTTAATATCAATTAATAATATAATATTTGTTTTAAGAACTCTTTTATGTCAATTTTGACACTATTCAATAGTTGATTTTTGTGAAACTCATAACAGATTGATTACTTCAAAAAATGTCCATTAAATCTATCCTAATATATCATATTAGCCTATAAAATTAGTTTAATTCATTAAAAGTTTCATATTATATTTATTTGGGTATTTATAATATCAATTATTTTAATTTTTCACTATTATATTAATTACTGCATCATCATTGTGTCATAAATAAAATAACTTATTTAATGTCTAAAAATTATAAATAAAATATAATTATGTAGGAAATCTTTTTATCTTTCTAATGAATATTTATAATCGAAAATCCAACATGTATAACCCTATGTAAAAATTGTTGTTCTAAAAGATATATGCTTGTGTCATTTTTGTATTCATTTTGACTTAATTAAAATAAAGTGTCATTATCACTTACAAGTGGATCCATGGGGTCCCAAAATAGACCCAAAGATGCCCATGGTAGACCATGTATCAACCAATAGGGTTAAGACACGTTTTAGGGTAATTTAGTATTATTATAATATTATTTTTTTTAACCCTTATTTACCGGATTTACCCTTTAACCATGGTAAATAAAATATTTACCGCAGTAATTATTCAAAATGTGTAAAAATAAAAGTTACCTATTTACACAATTTGAACATCCTGATTCCAAATATGGAATCCATTTTCCTAAATTCAAAACACAGAAGTGGCAGAAATTAATTTAAAATTAATTCCCGCTGTCAAAACAAAAAGCGTGTTTTTAAGAGATAATAACTATCAAAAGATTGACACTTGTTTATGTTCGGTTTAATTGTAAAATTATGTCCAATGATAAACATTAAATTTAATGGTAAAAATATATTCTAAATATACTTTAAAACCACTCAAATTCATAATTTATCACTATTAATTATTTTGATTAAAAAAGTTGTTTTTAATTAAAATTTAGAAATTTTCACTATTCATCAAAATATGAAAGTTATCCGAAATGTACCAAAATTTCACCCTAGGCTAATTTTGATATTCCGAATCCAAAAATGAAGTCCATTTTGAAATATAGAATATATATGATTTCAAAAAGTAGGTATTACTATTCACAACGGCTAGTTTAATTAGTTGTGGTGTGTGTTAGAACTCGAGGTTGCGTACAACACACGCTATCGCATTATTCGAAGGGAAACGTACCGTAGAAGCTTGGGGTGTTACATTCTCCCCTCCTTCAAATAATTGCGTCCTCGCAATTTCTAGGGTATTACTGCATAAAAAGACTCGGGTGGTTCATCATCATAAGTTCCTCGGGTTCCCACGTTGCCTCTTCCATCTTATGATTTCTCCACAAAACTTTTACCAGACGCGTCGTCCGGTTTCTCAGTACTTGTTCTCTTGTATCAAGAATCCTGACGGGCTCTTCGCAATAAGACAGATCGGGTTCCAGTTCTAATTCCTCATAGGTGAGTACATGCGTTGGGTCAGGCATGTATTTTCTCAACAGAGATACGTGGAACACATCGTGAACTTTGGAGAGACTTGGCGGCATTGCCAATCGGTAAGCTACAGCCCCAATTCGTTCTAGAATTTCGAAAGGTCCGATGTACCTGGGACACAATTTACCTTTCTTACCAAAACGTATGACTCCCTTCCACGGAGATACCTTTAGGAAAACATGATCACCGACTTGAAATTCCAAATCCTTCCTTCGATTATCGGCATAGCTCTTCTGCCTACTTTGAGCTGCTTTGATGTGATTTTGGATTACCTTTACCTTTTCCATCGTTTCCTCCACCAGTTCTAGACCTACAAGTTTTCTTTCACCGACGTCATCCCAACAGGTTGGTGTACGACATCTCTTTCCGTATAACGCTTCATATGGTGCCATCTGAATACTCGAATGGAAGCTATTGTTATAGGAAAATTCTACCAGAGGTAAATATTGATCCCACATACCCTGAAAGTCAAGTGAGCAAGATCTCAACATGTCTTCTAAGGTTTGAATAGTCCGTTCTGATTGTCCGTCTGTCTGAGGGTGGTAAGCAGTGCTCAAATGAAGTTCAGTATCCAGGGATTTCTGAAGACTTTTCCAAAACCTTGAAGTAAATCGGGGATCACGATCCGAAACAATTGATAGGGGTACTCCATGAAGTCTCACAACTTCATTAATGTATAGTCTTGCTAGACGTTCTAGGGGTAGATCTTCTCTTATAGAAAGAAAATGTGCTGACTTGGTAAGACGATCAACAATAACCCATATTGCATCGTTCCTTCTAGGAGTCTTTGGTAGCCCCATGACAAAGTCCATTGTAATATTGTCCCATTTCCACTACGGTATGGGAAGCGGTTGCATGACTCCTCCAGGCTGTTGCCTTCCAGCTTTCACTTGTTGACAAACCATACATCTTGACACAAAATCAGCAATCTCCCTCTTCATGTTGTCCCACCAAAAATGTTCCTTCAAATCTCTATACATTTTGGTGCTCCCAGGGTGTATAGAGAAATTGGAACTATGAGCATCATCCAGCAATTCCCTTTTTAGATCAGGTATATTGGGAACACAAAGTCTCTTCCCGAATTTCAAAATTCCATCTTCATACACAAAGTCTCTCAATCTCCCATCATTCACAGCTTTAATCTTCTTTTGGAATTCTTCATCATCGGTCTGAGAACTCTTAATCCTTTCTAGTAAAGATGGTTTGGCAACCATTTGAAAAAGCATTGATGTTTCACCTTCCCTGGTTATTCCCATGTCCATCTTCTCTAGATCCATGAAAATTGGGTCCCTTTCAATTCTCATCATGTTCAGAACTCCATGGTCTTTTCTGCTCAAAGCATCTGCTACTTTGTTTGCTTTCCCCGGGTGGTAGTGTATCGTGCAATCATAATCCTTGAGTAATTCAAGCCATCTCATTTGCCTCATGTTGAGTTCTTTTTGTGAGAAAATATACTTCAAACTCTTGTGATCAGTATAAATCTCACATTTTTCACCATAGAGGTAGTGCCTCCATATCTTCAAAGCAAAGATCACAGCTGCTAACTCAAGATCATGAGTAGGATAGTTTTGTTCATGAATTTTCAACTGTCGTGATGCATAAGCAATAACTCTATCATTCTGCATAAGGACACAACCAAGTCCTTTCTTTGATGCATCACTATAAATAACGAACCCATCATTCCCCGATGGTAGAGTCAATATAGGAGCATTGACTAATCTTTTCTTCAATTCTTCGAAACATTCTCCACACTCTTTTGTCCAAACAAATTTAACCCCTTTACGTGTGAGCTTCGTTAATGGGTTAGCCAATCGGGCAAAATTCTGGACGAAACGTCGATAATAGCCTGCCAAACCAATAAAACTACGTACCTCAATTATACTCGTAGGTGCTGGCCATTCTTGGATTTCCTTGGTCTTAGAAGGATCAACAGAGATTCCATCTTTAGAGACAATATGGCCAAGAAAAGAAATCTCCTGAAGCCAGAATTCACACTTGCTAAACTTCCCATATAATTCATGCCTCCTCAGAGTCTTCAAGATAATGCGCAAGTGATTTTCATGATCTTCGTAGGTTTTGGAGTATACCAAGATATCATCAATAAATACCACCACAAATTCATCGAGATACTCCTTGAAGACTCTATTCATCAGATCCATGAATACAGAGGGTGCATTAGTCAATCCAAACGGCATTACAGTAAATTTGTAATGCCCGTACCTGGTTCGAAATGCAGTTTTCGGAATGTCTTCCTTCTTCACACACAACTGATGGTATCCAGATCGAAGGTCAATCTTTGAAAAGTATTGAGCTCCATGCAGTTGGTCAAATAAATCATCAATACGAGGTAGGGGATACTTGTTCTTTATCGTTATAGCATTGATCTCCCTCTAGTCGATACATAACCTCATAGATCCATCTTTCTTTTTAACAAAAAGAACAGGGGCTCCCCATGGAGAAACACTAGGGCGAATAAATCCCTTATTACTCAATTCCTCTAGCTGTTTCTTTAGTTTGACTAACTCTACAGTGGCCATTCTATAAGGGGTCTTCGATATAGGCCTTGATCCAGGAATCAAATCAATGGAAAACTCAACTTCTCGTTCTGGAGGATGTCCAGGTAAATCTTCCGGAAATACATCTACAAATTCTTTCACAACAGGTACACCCTCTATTTGAACATTCCTTTCCTCACCGATAGTTACTTCATTCTCTTCCTCCCCAATAATTGAATTATGTTGAGATACTGGGGGTGGGTCTAAATAAGAATTAGGTGGTGACGATTTTGCTCTAAAAATAAGGTGTTCCTTATCATTATCATCAAGAATCGTAACCTCTTTCTTCTTACAATAAATCTTCGCATCATAGTCCGAAAGCCAGTCCATACCGAGGATTATATCAAACTCAATCATAGGTATGACGATGAAATCAGCAGATAAAGAAAATTTATGTGCTCTAATGGGGACTGATTCACAAAACTTTGTTGCAACGATACTTCCCTTAGGAGTTTTAACTGACAACTCCCTTATTAAATCAAATTGGAAATATCTAATTTTCTTAGCAAACTGGGAAGATATGAAACAATGCGATGATCCAGAATCAAATAATGCATTTTCTAAACTTGAGGAAACCATTAAATTACCTGCCACCACGTCTTTCGGAGCTTCTACCTCAGCAGTAGTGATAGCATAAGCCTGGCCTTGATCCCTTGGCCTTTTCTGAGGTAAGTTCTCCTGACGCTTAGGACATGCATTTGCATAATGCCCCATCTCCCTGCAATTGTAACACTGAACGTTGGTAGCTTCCTTCTTCCCCTTGCAATCATGAGCTTGGTGGCCTTTTTCACCACACTTGTAACAGACTCTCATTCCCTTCAGGCAAGCACCGGGGTGTTTCTTCCCGCACTTACCACAAGATGGATATTCAACCTTTCCCTTCTTCCCCTTATTTCCATTCCCAGATTGATCAGCAGGTCTCTTCTTCTCTTGCTTTGCTTTAAAGTCATAAGACTTAGAGAATTCCTTTTCGGTCTTGATAGCACATGAGACAATGTCTTCGTACGATGAAAAGGATTGTGAGACTAATGCTCGACGGAGAAATGGTTTTAACCCATCAAAGAAACGATCAATCTTACTTCTTGGGTTGCGAATATAATCTCCAGCATACCTCGCTAACCTTGTAAAGTTAGCCTCATACTTTGTGACATTCTCATCCTCCTTTTGTCTCAGACTCAGAAATTGCCTTTCCATATCTGCTCGATGGTCGCGAGGAAAGTATTTTTCTAAAAACAGATCTTTTAGCTCCCTCCATTCCATGTTTGATACTTCATCATCTTCCTTCATGTTTTGAATCAATGACCACCATTGATCAGCATCTCCAGTGAGGCGGTAAACTGCCATGGTAACTTTTTCCCTTTCACTACTCCCCAAATCCTGAAATATTTTCTCTAGGGAAAATATCCATTGCTCAGCTACTAGGGGATTTGTACTTCCATTGAACGTTGGTGGTTGTTGTCTCATGAATCGATCTAACATTGATCCTCCACGCTGCGGATCTGGGTGCTCCATACGGGTAAGGTTATTATTCATAACCTGAGTAAGTTGTCCCAGTACGGTGATTAGCTGATCAGCACCAGTTGCATCACCAACCCCACTATAATTATCTTGAGCAGGAGGGCAATCCCTACATGGAGTGCGTGCATTGATACGGTTTCCATTTCTTCCACTAGGCGCCATTTCTAAACAATGGCATAAACTAGATCAGTTTATGAATCAAAATACATAATCCCATACTTATAAAACACTTAACATAAATTGAACTATCTATGGATATAATCCATAATCATAAATATGTTTTCTTTGAGGAAGTATATACTCATAAACCCTTCATAATGATTTGTAAAGAAAGTGAGAGTTATCCTATGCATATCCCCCGGGAGTGTCGTAACCAAGAGTGCAGCAAGGCCCGTTGTCGTGCACCAGTTCCCGTTCGAGTCTAGCTCAAAGCGGTGTTTTCGGGTTTTACCCCTAGGTACATCTGTGCCAGAGCCGCCTCTACCTGCTCGTATCCAGACAAGGATGTATTGCTCGGAAAACTCACAAAGTCTCTACAATACCAAAATTCTAGGAAGTTCTTCTATACTAATCCTCAAAGTTCATCTTAGGTCTATGTGCTCTAATCAGAGTTTATCTAAATCTAGCTTCCAAGGTTTGTACTAAACTTCCTCTGATACCAACTGTAATGCCCCGACCCTAGTTGCCTAGAGTCGGTGCATTATTACATAACATTGGCATGATCACAAGAAAGATCAAATCTCGAAAGACCGATTGGTTTAGTAGCCTTGGAAACACTAGATATATTCATAAGTTTTACATTACATCATAAAATCAAAAACTACTACAACAACATAATGTTTCCACAGTCCACACTACAATCCCCTCATAATATCCCTGCAGGTCATTCATAACTTACATCTTCACTTCCTGGGAAAAATAAAACATAGAAAAGGGGTGAGCTCAAATGCCCAGTAAGGATAACAATATAGCGGAAACTTTCATCAATAAGAATAAACATTTAAGGCAATGTATAACTAAAACAAAAGCCTTTTAAACATGAACTATCAACATGGTATGGCATAAATAAAATGAAATAATGCCATTTACTTATTCACATGGATATTCCACTAATCGAATAATCACATGCAAAAATAAATAACCACTTTCATAATGTTGGAATGCATAATGCCAGACTATCATAACCACATAGCCAAGGCCTCGTGCCAAGACTACAAATAAGATTTTGTCAAGGCCTTGTGCCAAGACACTAGTTTGTCTCATGAGACCTACCGATGTATCGAGGAGCTATAGCGGGCTCCACCCGTCACTTATTAAGTCCAATGCATTCCCATATAAAAAGGTTTAAACATAACATAAACATTCGTATTAAAACTATCATACGAAATGTCAATACTTTAACAATAAACTATGAATGGTATAAAAATAGCACATCCACAGTCAAACATATCACAAAACCTTCAATACAATATAGAAGTTTTGTATCATAATAAATCAACTTCAAATAATCTTAAAATCCATCAAAGGATGTTGACATAGATGAAATCAAAATTCTTTTTAAAGAAATATCTCCTTTTATTTTGAAATCAATTAAGATCCATATAAAATAAAACATTTTCTTTGAAAATATTCTTATAATCTTGTAAGGAATGCTTTGAAGATTTTATAACGGCGTAAAATAACCGCACCCGCCATATAAGTTAAAAAAAACATTCTTACCTCAATTCTGTCGAAAAGGTTAAAAAGGACCTTGTTTTGAAAACGACGGAAATATTCCTTTATAAACCTCTTATAAAAAGTCAAAAAAAGGTATAAATGACTTTAACCCATATTCTTGTAAATAGTAAAAATGTTTTGAAATACATTTTTAAGAAACATGGATGTGGATGATAAAGAGATCCCAGTAGATTATTACATATAAACAACCTCGGATAATGAAGAGATTGTGAAATAACCCTTACCTTGTACTTTTCCTTGGTTGGGGTAGGTTAACCTCCTGTATAATGGTGAAATAGTTGTTATTAAATTATACAAGAATCATATATATTAATATGATATCATATATGATCTTTTAAGATTGATTTGTTAATAATATCTTAGAATTATCGTCGTTTCGGGAGTTAACTTACTCATTTTGTTTTATATGTTTTGTTACATAAGCCATGGTTGTTGTATCTTATTCATATCCAGAATGATATACAGTCCTTAAACATCATTTTTAAATCATCAAATGATAATTATACTTGAATGGATACGATGGAGAATGAATCTCATCGCGTTCGTGGAGACGGTAGTCCGTACGTACGCACGAGCGACAATATCATTCTTTTGATATTAAAATAATATATAAATGGATGGTATATCATATATACAGAATCATTAACATGTTATATTTATTATTTACATGAGTTACACATCATTATTATACCCATCCAAATAATATTATATTGAATAACAATTACACCACGACGTGGAGACGGTAAGCCGTACGTACGCACGTATGGTGACATGTTATTCAAAGGGTGGATAGAATACTGAATATGATTGTACCATATTTATAATAACATCACAGTATATGTGAGATACTGGAGTTATTATTTCATAATGGTAAGAACAAAGGAAGAAGAAGTGGAAGAAGAAATGAACTTAGAAAAGGGTGGTGAAATCATTACCTCTTCTTCGGGTTCTTCCTTTTGATTTGATCAAAAGGGCTCCTTAGGTTGGCTTTCTGATCAAACTAAGGCCTCTAGGTTGTATTGAGGGATGTTGGGAGAGTATTTGGGCAGAGTTTGGCCGAACCAAAAGGCTTTGAAGGTGTGACGAAATGAGAAGGAGGAGTGCCCTTTTATAAGAGGGGTGAGGGGCACCTTTGGAAAAGTTAGAAATATTAATTTATAATAAATTCATATTCGGTTTCTAATGGCTCCAAAGCTTATTATTCAAAGGTTAAGGTAGGGATAAGTCGAAAACCACTCAACCAATAGAATTTAGACAGGTTTGGGTATTTATATTAACCTTATCTTTAAGTATTAACTCTAAGTTAATTAGTTTCACTTTTACAATGTCTCTTTGTATTTTTATATAATATGGTTAATAAACTTACTATATACATCCAAGCGACCCCCAAGTGGTCCATTAATGATTAACCTATCATAATATAAGTCTCTTGGCCGAACCTTAGATTTTTAGGAATTTAATATCAATTAATAATATAATATTTGTTTTAAGAACACTTTTATGTCAATTTTGACACTATTCAATAGTTGATTTTTGTGAAACTCATAACAGATTGATTACTTCGAACAAAGTCCATTAAATAAATCCTAATATATCATATTAGCCTAGAAAATTAGTTTAATTCATTAAAAGTTTCATATTATATTTATTTGGGTATTTATAATATCAATTATTTTAATTTTTCACTATTATATTAATTCCTGCATCATCATTGTGTCATAAATAAAATAACTTATTTAATGTCTAAAAATTATAAATAAACTATCCTTATGTAGGAAATATTTTTATCTTTCTAATGAATATTTATAATCGAAAATCAAACATGTATAACCATATGTAAAAATTGTTGTTCTAAAAGATATATGCTTGTGTCATTTTTGTATTCATTTTGACTTAATTAAAATAAAGTGTCATTATCACTTACAAGTGGATCCATGGGGTCCCAAAATAGACCCAAAGATACCCATGGTCGACCATGTATCAACCAATAGGGTTAAGACACGTTTTAGGGTAATTTAGTATTATTATAATATTATTTTTTTTAACCCTTATTTACCGGATTTACCCTTTAACCATGGTAAATAAAATATTTACCGCAGTAATTATTCAAAATGTGTAAAAATAAAAGTTACCTATTTACACAATTTGAACATCCTGATTCCAAATATGGAATCCATTTTCCTAAATTCAAAACACAGAAGTGGCAGAAATTAATTTAAAATTAATTCCCGCTGTCAAAACAAAAAGCGTGTTTTTAAGAGATAATAACTATCAAAAGATTGACACTTGTTTATGTTCGGTTTAATTGTAAAATTATGTCCAATGATAAACATTAAATTGAATGGTAAAAATATATTCTAAATATACTTTAAAACCACTCAAATTCATAATTTATCTCTATTAATTATTTTGATTAAAAAAGTTGTTTTTAATTAAAATTTAGAAATTTTCACTATTCATCAAAATATGAAAGTTATCCGAAATGTACCAAAATTTCACCCTAGGCTAATTTTGATATTCCGAATCCAAAAATGAAGTCCATTTTGAAATATAGAATATATATGATTTCAAAAAGTAGGTATTACTATTCACAACGGCTAGTTTAATTAGTTGTGGTGTGTGTTAGAACTCGAGGTTGCGTACAACACACGCTATCACATTATTCGAAGGGAAACGTACCGTAGAAGCTTGGGGTGTTACACTGGAGATATAGGATCACACTCAACTCAGCCCAAGATTCCCATATCCATCTCGAGTATCATTGACATTCCACTCTCCCTTGGGGATATAACTACTACCCTGGGATGAGCATAAATACACTCATCAGTGATAATAGTCCATACAAGCAGGATAAATTATCATCTTATCCATCTAAAGGATTAAGTTAAATCCTATCATCCCAAGGATGAATAGTTTTCATAAGAAATTGTATTCATCTTTTTAAATTGGAAAATCCTTGAAATTGAATACACATTAAAGTTGAATTATTAGTGGAGTTTCAAGAGTCATAACTCTATTGAAATACTTAGTTTTATGTTTAATAAATTCCCTGATAATAACAGATATAAATGAATTAAAAGTGATTGTATCAAATAATGCTTACACTAAGGTCAGTGATACTAATATCATACCTCACACTATAGATAGGAAGACACTATACTCCGTGAGTGTAGGTGGTACTACATTTATATTGCCCCATCCAAGACCCTGAGATATAACTAGACTACCCTAGGAAGGTTTTCTATAATGAAATTTTTTATCATATGCCTGGCCTCCAAAACCACATCCACATCCTTGTTCTATATGTCCAATGTTACTCCCACTCCTTGTCCAGAGTGGAGCTTCATATCCCACTATAGAGGTCAGAGTTATGGTAGATCCCCTTCCACTAGTCATTGGTGGGAAGGTTCTACAAAAACATGAAGGAGTCCCTATTTGGTGGTTATATCGACACTCAAATGGGTATCTATCACATTGGGGATTCCAATGACCCAACCTCCCACACTCATAGAATATCAAAAGGCTTCTCATGCACACACTCTAACTACTAATTCCCTAGAGGAAAAGATCATGATGACACGTCCTACCACTTGATGAACTATCTTCCGACTTAGGTACTCAGTTCTCTATAACTCACCTTCTTCTTATCTCATGTAAAATATAGAGATGATGTTGTGGTTAACTATCTCAAAAATGGTAGTAAACTGGAAGTCATTTACATGTGATCAGATGGAATACTAGAGAAAATCCTTAAATAACCTAGGTATAAACTATTCATCACAAAAAATTGTATGAATGAAACACTAGAGCTCTATGAAATGAGAAAAGTAGTCCATAATAGATAGAGTATCCTACTCCTGGTGTATAAAATCTCTAGTTTGTTTGGATCTTAACATATTATGTTAGAATTAATTATAGAAATTTGTCTGTAAGTATCTTTAGACCACACCCTGATGCTCGTCTTCCAAAGTGAATACATCCCATCAGATCCTCAAATAATCTATAATGTGAACATCACTATCCTATCCAATGTTTTCTCTACATTATGAAATAGAGTATGTATGGCCTTAATCCATGACTTAGTAGTATGGGGCCCTCCATCCCCTAAAAAAGTAGGAGTGTAATACTGTTGAAACTCTCTAGTCAACTCTTACATAGAAGGGGATGTTTGTGGGGATACCAATATGGACTACAAAAATTGAAGGAAACTATCTCAGAACTAGTAATTTGTGAGAAAACCATCAATACATAGAGGCACCACATATGGAACTATAGGAGGTATCATTGGAGGTTCAGGTCCCACCACCTCTGAAACATGGTCATTAACTCTTTCATGGCATGCAACCCAAAGTCATCATTGAAGCATATATCTACATCACCAAACACATGCCTCAAATGATGTTTCAATAATAGAAATAATTTTAGATAAAAATAACATAAATGAGACAAATCTTTCATACCCTTGAGTCACTCCAAATCACTAACTATGAATATTATTTTTGGGCCAATGTTTAAGTTTCTCATTAGAGGTTCTGGTATATGGGGATTCGATTACAAGTTATAAGGGAAAACGCTGTTTAAGTTTCAATTTGAATGTCCATTTAGAACAAACCATTACTTTTAGGAATTCAAATTTGAAAAAAATCATATTTTTACACATATGTTCCATGGTCCAATTAGATGAACTACCCTTCCCATGTTATAATTTCTTAATATTTATAAGTTACAATAGGAATGTCATGAAACTATATCCAGAATTTTACACTTGATCTCAAAATTTGAAAGGTTTATATTTTATGGTTCATTTTTATGGTTTTCCATTTCCAATTTATATTTTCATAAAAATATAATATTCAATATGTACACCATTTAAATGAAACCACAAAAAATTCTCAATCATGTATCCCAACTTATAGAATTTATGCATGTAGAAATTGGTTAAATAAGTTGTCACCATAATGATATACAAGAATCAACCATTTTTTTGTCTAAAACTCTTTAAGAATCCAAATTTCTTTTTTTAAATTCATTGGAAGTATAGGTATATAAATACCAAATCACCTAACAGTAAAAAAACTATAATGACAATTATGTAAACATGGAATAAAATATGAATAGAATTTGAATGAAAGATAAATACATACATTATGATAATGATGTATGTACTAATAATCCAATATCATTCTATTAAAATGGTAAAAAATATAATAAAAGTACATTAAGAATCATATGATTCACCCAATACAGAATGTTATCCAACTGTAATTTGAAGAAACAAGAATAACATTTTCCATTAATGGAAACATCATGTTTACCCCACACGTGGGTTAACAACTCAAAGGTACACCTTATTTTTTTTAAATATCAAAGTCAATTGTTTACCAACCTAAAATAATGATATGTAAAAATAATAGAAACCCTATAATAAAACATTTCAACATCCCAGGCTCAATTAACTAACATGTGACCCGATCCAGTGGGCCACATGGCCCCAAGCATGCCTCCAAATATACAAGAGGCTAGAGACTAGCAGAGAGGGTATATGATGGTATGGTGGATAAATGATTATCCAATAAAAGAGTATAATATTAATAATTTATATATTCAAATTGATGTGTTTCATTTTCAATAAATAAAAAATTTATTGTATTTCATATATTGAACATCATTTCACATTATTGTGCAATTTACGTTTAAAGTGTCATGTTAGGTCCCATTAATCTAATGCTTTTGGAATTTATTATTTCGACTATCGGAATTTATTATTTTTTAATATTATTAGACACCATTTTTGGAACATATTAAATTATAGGATTAATGGATGAATTGCAATGGATGATAGATATTTTTGTCCATAGATGAAGAATTTTTTTGACAAATTATAATTGGTCTTAGGGTCATAAACTAAATGTTTTACCCACGATTAATGCCACATGAATATACAATTTAAACTATAGAAAGTGAAAATTTTGGGGATAATTTAATTACAATATTTCTATGGATAATTATAATGTTTTCAAGGAGATCCGGGGATCCCAAGTTAAAATTTAATTTTTGGTCCAAATTTGAAGTACCAAAAAATCATCCCACCATTTTGAAAATGACATATGAATGAATGATCAAATTGGAATGAAATTTTGAAATATATTATAGAAAACCTATAATAATTAATATATTTTTTAAAACCAGAATGAAATTTCAATATTAAATTCCATATTTTCATGAAAAATGGTGTATTAATTTAGTATGAATTTTATGTTCAACTCTTAAACATGCAATTTCCATTATTCTCACCCGACATTTGACTATTCTAATTAATTGTAACGGTATTTAATAATGGGGTATCAAACATATGAACCAAAATGAATAGTTAAGGTTCTTTTGAGGAAGATATTTAGATATCATTTTTTTCTTTAAATTGTAATATCATACTTTTTTTGTAATCGCATATTCAATTTTGGTCATGTATGTTTTTCATTCTATTTCATTCCTTAATAAAAGTAATTATTATTATTTTTTTATTTTTTTATTTTCAATATCAATTTCATACCATTGAATGATGGTGTGAACTTATTCACACCAACACTTTTGAATGTCATCACACAATAATGGAGTGACAGTTATTTTATTGTTTTCTTCTCCAATTCCACCATCATGAGCATACTACCAGATTACATTGATATAATGTCATAAATGAAAGGAAACCCCTCTATTGGGTTGATATAGAGAGTATCAAGGGGTTGTTTTGGATGTTATTTCTCAATTTAATAATTCATAATCAAATATTTTATTGATATTTTTAATCAATGATGTGCCTTCTCCATTAATATCACTAATTTTAAGGCTACACATCCTGAGTTCTAAAAAGATCGTAAAACATGGAGTGCTCATTAATATTATCCTCCAGGTGTATAAGTGATTAGTCCTAGGTTATTGAAAACTCAAAATTCCTTGATTTATTTTGGAAGTTCATATTTCATTGAAGGGAACACTCAAATTTATGATGTTGAAATAATTTAGAAAAAATTCATCCAATCCACCACAAAAAATAACCAAATATCAAATCATTCTTATTAAATTGAATTAAATTATTTATATAAAACTCATTATTAATCCAATCATTTTGAACCCAATTTTTCTAATTCATATCCAAGTCATTATTACAGAAATTATGTTCCTTTTGGTTTTTTCTTAGGTCCATAAGGATTTGATAAGCCAATTTGTTCTACTAGTGACAACTTACATTATTAAACATGGTTAAATTTTAGCGAAACCATTTTTTTGAATCATTTATGGGGACCCATGTAAGTCATCTAAGAACCTAATTCTATTCTACCCCATTTTAATTTTCTCATCCCATTTCTATTATCTTTTCACCTTTCTTTTTTTCTCTTTTATTAGTGCATGTCTGCCTATACCCATGACCATTCAAATCATTTAGTTAGGGTGGATAGTCATGGGTTTGGGGATTCAAGTACACCTAGGGGTATCATTATATTAGATAATAATACTATTAATACTTCAGATTCAAGCCATGATCCAAATCCAATGGAGGTTATTCAAAGAAACTAACTCATAAAACTGGATGGGAACCAAAAAAATCCAAATGAGGAAGCCCCAAACTTGGGGAATGTTGTTGATTAGTCAATGAATGACTACCTCAAACCAGTCTAGACCAATGAAACATCTTGCATTATGAATTATACCATAGGATATTTCCAATATGTTTATAAATCCTATTTCCTGAACCACCTTCCAAAATTTCATGGGATAGAGTCTGAGATGCCTTGCCTTTAGGTTAAATAATTAAATGACTTTATTGAAACCATGTTCCCTCTAAATCATATTTAATAAGCTAAAATGAGGTTGTTACCTTTTTCTATGAATGATCGAGAAAATAATTGGTTAAATAATTTAATACCAGTATCCATTCACTCTTGAGACCATATTTAAGGATAATTCCATAAAAAATACCCCCATCATAATACAATTACACTGAAAACATAATTCATTTTTTTAAAATATAGAGAAACATTATATGAAAGATGAGAAAGGATTAAAGAAACTCTAAACATGGTACCAAACCATGGTATTTCAATCCCAGAACAAGTGATAATTTTATATGAAAGGGATAGGTCCAGTAAAAAATAGTTTACTAATATTATGTGTAGTGGTACATTAAAAAAATCCCCAAATAATTATTATGAGTATTTTAATAATTTTGTTGGAATAGTACCCAACATGGAGAAAAACACCTTACAATGCGATGAAACCCAAATATGGTGGAATGAAAAATATTTCTGAAGAAGAAAAACACAGGTAAAAAATTGCATCACTCACTAGGAAGGTCGAGGAGATCAATCTTAATAAGGTCTATGAAATCCATACTATTGAGCTTATTTTCACAAGTTGGGACAAACATGACCATAAACACAATAATTTAACAAATAGTCCTTCTATTAAATATGTATATTTAGGAGGACCACGAGAAGAGGCCTGTTATTTGAACTTTCAAAAACCATAGTACGAAAAACTTTCAATCCAAGGTATAATAACCATCCAGGATTCTATTAGAAGGAAAATCAATAACCAACAGAGCAAAAATGTCTCAAACTCTACCCTCAACAAAAATTTCAAACCCATAATATGTTATAACCACATGTATTCAAATACCAAAATCATCTTATTCCATACCAAAAACCCATTCAACATCCAACACACTAACCAAAGTATCCTTCTGGGATAAAACAACTACTAAAATACCCTTCCCAATCAATCCCCCTCCCAAACCATGGAACTTTGTACAAAAAAATGGATAAAATGAACTCAGAAGTCTCAACACTCAAAAAATAATTTCAACAAATCAAAACTAGAAAGGTACCCAAGCCTAATCAGGATGTTCCACCCCTAACCTTAAGTATAGAACTCAGTTACACCCAAAAACACATTAACAATTAACTTTAGTGAATATTATATTAAGTGGGAGATCAATTTAGAAACCTAATTTTTTGGGAACCATTAAAAGAACCATGCTCATATTTTAAAATGTTGAAGAACCACGCTCATATTATAAAAATTATAATGAGAGTGTGAAAGTTACACAACCTCGAAAAGAAATAAAATAATCTACTCCATTCCCCTAATGCACGATAGGAAAATCTAAATCTGAAAATAATGAAAACTTGAGGGAAATATTCTCTCAAGTTACACTTTTAAAAGTAAAATTTCACATCAAACCCAAGTCCTTTTGGATACTAAATTTGGGAACCACCATTCAATGGACCATTCAAACTATGATGAAGGATTTAGTATGTATATACATCAATTTTGAGTTAGGATATAAAATTTTTGTCATTAACATTGTGATCTAGGAGCTTGTATGAACCTCGATCCATATGACATGTATTATCAATTGGGGCTTGAATATATCCAACCAACATCTATCACACTCAAACTTGCATATCACAGTGTTCGAGTTCCTAAGGGGATCTTAAAATACATTTTGGTGAGTGATGAAAATTTCATTTACCCTACTGACTTCATTGTCTTAGAAAATAACCCTAGCATAGTTCATATAGAGAAAACCCCAATCATCCTTGGCTGTCCCTTCTTAGGAAAACTCAACTCTTTCATCTGAGTTAATAATGGAATCATAATAATAACCCTTGGAAACATGATCCTAGATCTAAACATATACAATGAAAACACTCAAATTGGGGATAATGAAGAGATCCATGAGGTAAATTGGATAGTTAGTGTTTATTGTGAAGCAGGGGAACATTGAGGAATCGTTGAAGTTTGTATAGGTCATTTTGAGATTGATTTGATTTTTTATATGAGGGAAAGTTTATTCCTTGAATTAAATCTATTTCATAAATATCCTATGATTGTTTTTTTGGATCACAAATCAATGATACCATTTGGGAAATCAATAAAATTGAGTCCATACCCATTCATGACACTGATCTAGAAAGTGAGGCAACTACAAATTCTATTCAAAATTAACCAATTCAATCAAGAAATTTGGAAAGATCACTGAGTTTGATAAAAATTACCATGATTATTTTGAACATGTTAACCAATATGATCTAGAATTGAAGCTCCTATATTCATCACTAAATTATTAATTATTAGGTGAAAATTGAACCTTTCCTGTTTTCATTTCCCCTAATCATGAATCCAATCAAAAGTTTATGCTTCTGTATGTCCTATGAAAGCTTAAGAAAGAATTTGGATAGACCTTTGCATATATTCTTGGGATTAATCACTCATTATAACTCATATTATTTTTATATAATGTCACTCCAAACCATTTAATAAACATTAGAAAATAATCAATCCAAATCTTATGGATGAGGTAAGGAATGAACTTCCTATGTTGTTGAATGTATGCCTCATCTACCCCATTTCTGAGAGTGAGTGGGTAAGTCTAATTAAGATTATTCAGAAGAAGGATGGAATAATTATGATTTCCAATTAGGATGGTGATATTCTCCCCACAAGGGCCATTAGTGTATGGATAGTGTTCATTGCGTATAGAAAGTTAACGTCATGGAATAAGAAAGACTATTTCCCCTTCCCCTTCATTGATTATGTACTTGAGAGAGTATTGGGTCCTCAATTTTATTACTTCCTAGATTAATTCTTAGGGTATAATAAAGTTTAATTCTTCTTAGAATATTGAGGAAAAACAACCTTCACCCATCCATTTGGAACTTTTTTCTTCAAGCTCATGCCCTTTGGGTCAATTAATTCCTCTTGTACCTTCTAGCGGTGCCCAGTGGGAATCATCTCTAACATGGTAGGGGATGTTTTATAGGTATTCATAGACGTGTTATCCATATTAGGGGATACATTTTAGGGATTCATAATAAATTTAGAAAGGGTTTTATTTAGATGCAAGGAAAATAATCTCATCCTAAATAGGATGAAATGAAATTTTGTGGTCAAATAAGGACTTTTTCTGGGCTATCTAGTCTATAGTAGATGGATTTATGTTGATAATTATAAGGTTGATATTATTATTCACCTTACCAATTTGAAAAAATTAAAAGAATTGAGGACCTTCTTCGAACATGCTGGTTTTGTATAGAATGTTAATTAAGAATTTCAGCTCAATTTCACAACCACTTTATGCTCTATAATTGAAATATGCTCCATTTTTATGGACAAAAGGTTGAGAGGTATCATTTTCAACACTCATGTTATCCCTTATCTGTAACGCCCCGACCCCAGCTACCAAGAGTCAGTGCATTCTTTTAATACATTGGCATGATTACAAGGAATCATGTCTTGAAGGACCGATCAGTTCAGCAGTCTTGGAAAAAAGATTACATACATGAATGTTACATTACACTTTATAATATACAAAACAACATAAATAATCATTCACTAACATCATTATTCCCTTGGATTAACCCTACATATCAATCACAATACACTTCTTGGAATCTTGGGAAATATAAAACATAGAAAGGGGTGAGCTCAGATGCTCAATAAGGATAACAATATACCAGAAAACTTCATAAATAAGCATAAACAGTTAAGGTAGTGTATAACTTAAACAAAAGACTTATAGATTTTAACTTCAGAATAATATGGAAAATATAAAATGAAATAATGTCATTTACTTATTCACATGGATATTCAACTAGTCGAATAACTACATGAAATATCAATAACCACTTTCATAATGATGGAATACACAATACCAGACTATCATAAACACATAGTCAAGGCCTTGTGCTAAAACTACAAATAATATTTTTTCAAGGCCTTTAGGCAAGACACTAGTTTTTTCTCATGAAACCTACCGATGCATCGAGGAGATATAGCGGGCTCCACCCGTCACTCACTTTTTCCAATGCATTCGTCATACGAAAAGGTTATAACATAAACTTTTGTATTAAAACTAGCATAAGAGATGTCAATAATTTCTCCATAAACCATGAATGGTATAAAAAAACTCATATGCAGTCAAACATATCACAAAACCTTCAATACAATATGGAATATTTGCATCATAATAAATCATCTTCAAACAAGTTTAAAATCTTCAAAGGATGTTGACATAGATGAAAATGATTTGTAAAACTCTTTGAGAGAAATATCCAATTTTCCGGAAAACATTTACAAGGCACATAATTTAGAAAAGGATAAATTTAAAGAAAATTTTGAATCAAAGTGTCCCATACCACTTTGAAACATTTTAAATGAATTAACATTTTTAAAACATTCCTATCCATATAAATAAATCCTTAAAAATCTTTTTAAAGACATAGAAATTAATGAGAATGATTTAGAAGAATAAATATTTAAAACATTTGAAATTATGTTTTAGTAAAAAGTACCTTAAAATAATACCTTTGAAAACTATTTCATAAAACAAGGACATGGATAATAAATATGTCCCAGTAGATACTTATGTAAAAACAACCTCAGATAATAAAGAGATAGTGAAATTAACCCTTACCAATTTGGTAACTTACGAAACATACACCCCATGAAAGAGGTATCATACAATGAATATGTAAATACACATAAATTAAAGTGTATCACACAAATAATACAGTTATGGGTAGTACAAACACCACACAAAATGTAATAGTGCAATATGGCATGAATCTCACGGGAATAAAGAGTGAGATGAAAACCCCTTACCTTGCACTTTCGTTTAATCGAGGGTACGTTTAACCTCATATATGAAGACTATAGTATGTTATTAAATTATACCAGAACCATATTAATATTTATGATATCATACATTATTTATTTATGACTTTATACTACCCTTTTAATAACAATTATAGGTTATATTAATATTTCGGGTAATAATAACTTTCTTTATCGTACGTGTTTTTACTTGTTACTCTTGATTGTATCACTTAGACAATGATTTAAATACTTCAAGAATATAAAACATGATTTATATATAATATATATTTAGAATATAAATATGTATAATAGATAAATATATGAAATAGAAAACACTATTTTTGGAGACGGTAGTCCGTACGTACGCATAAGCGCTGTTTCCATTTTCATATAGTATTGAACGGAAGAAAGTGAATAAGATATATGTAAGTACATAAATACTTATATATATAAATATATATATATATTGATTATCAATATTATTTCATATATTACATACTTATTAGTAATATATATATTTATAATTGTTGATAAATGGTGAACTTGGAAATGAATCTCATCGTATCGTGGAGACGGTAATCCGTACGTACGCACGAGAGAAAATATCATTATTTTTATATTAAAATAATATATAATTGGATGGTATATCATATATAAAGAATCCTTATCATGTTATAGTTATTATTTACATCAAATACACATAATTATTATATCCAGCCAAATAATAATGTATTGAATAACAATTACACCATGACATGGAGACAGTAAGCCGTACGTATGCACGTATGGTGACATGTCATTCGAAGGGTGGATAAAATAATGAATTTGGTTATACCATAATTATAAAAACATAACAGTATATAAAATATACCAGATTTATTATTTTATAATGGAAACAACAAAGAAAAGGAGGTGGAAGAAGAAAGGAACTTGAAAGAGGGCGGTGAAATCATTACCTATTCTTCGGGTTCGTCCTATTGATTTGATCAAAAGGGATTTTTAGGTTAGATTTATAATCATAATAATGCCCCTAGGTTGATGGGAGGATAGTTGAAAGGGTATTTGGCCAGATTTTGGTGGAACCAAAAGGCTTAGATGTTGTGAATTAGAGTGAAGGGGAAGTGCCCTTTTATAAGAGGGGTGAGGGGCACCTTAGAAAAAACTTAAAATATTATTTTATAATACATTCATATTCGGTTTCTAATTTCTCCAATGTGGATTATTCAACGTATAAGGTGGTTATAGGTCAAAAAAACTCAACTAATAGGTTTTAAACAGGTTTGGGACACTTTATTAACCTTCTCTTTTAGTTTTAACTCTTAGTTAATTAGTTTGACCTTTACCATGTCACTTTGTATTTTTATATTATATGGTTAATAAACATACTATAAACTTCAGGGAGACCCCCAAGTGGTTCATTAATGATAAAAATATCATTATATAAGTCCTTTGGCCGAACCTTATATTTTTATTAATAGAATATAAATTAGTAACATAATATTTTTTTAAAAAACCCATTTATGTCAATTTTGACACTATTAAATAATTGATTTTTGTAAAAGTCATAAAAACATTATTAATTAGAACAAATTTCATTTATTGAATAATAACATGTCATATTACCAATTAAATTTTTTAATGGCATCAAAACGTTCAAATTATATTTATATTAACATTTATAATACCAATTATTTGATTCTCTCATTAATAAGGAAAATATCACTATTGTGTCATAAATAAATTCAATTATTCAATGTCTAAAAATTATAAATATAGTACCATTATGTGGGAAATCTTTCTATATTTCTAATTAATATATATATTCAAAAATCTAACATAAATAACCCTATGTAAAAATTGTTTTTCTAAAAGATATAGGCTTATGTTATTTTTGTAGTTACTTTAACTTAATTAAAATAAAGTGTCAATATCACTTACAAGTGGGTCCATGGGGTCCCAAAATCGACCCAGATATTCCCATGGTTAGACATGTATCAAAAAATAGGGTTAGGACACGTTTTAATGTAATTTAATGTTATTATAATATTATTTTGTTACCCTTAGTTACTAGATTCACCATTTAACCACGGTAAATAAAATATTTACTAAAGTAATTATTCAAAATGTCTAAAAATAAGAGTTACCGATTTACAAAATTTGGAAATCCTTATTCCAAATATGGAATCCATTTTTCCAAATTCAAAACACAGAAGTGGAAGAAGTTAATTTAAAATTTATTCCCGCTGTCAAAACAGAAAGTGTGTTCTGAAGAAATAATAACTATCAAAAGATTGACACATGTTTATATCCGGATTAAATGTGAAATTATGTCCAATGACCAACATTGTATTAAATAGGAAAAATATATTCTAAATATACTTTAAAACCACTCAAATTCATAATTTATCACTATTAATTATTTTGATTAAAAAAGTTTTTTTTAATTAAAATTTAGTAATTTTCACTATTCATCAAAAATTGAAAGTTTTCAGAAAAATACCAAAACTTCACCCTAGGATAATTTTGATATTAAGAATCCAAAAATGAAGTCCATTTTGATGATAAAAATTATAAAATTTCAAAAAGTGGGTATTACTATTCATTACGGCTATTTTGATTGGTAATGTAGTGTTAGAATCTCGAAATCACGTACAATGCAAGCTATTGCATTATTCAAAGGGAAATGTACTGTGGAAGATTGGGGTGTTAAATTCTCCCCTACTTAAATAAATTGCATCCTCTTAATTTGAAAATGTTTTTCGAAAATGAACGGTTGAATATAGAAAATACCTTTGTGGAAAACCAATATCAGAAATAGGGATAAAAAATATAACATTAATAGAAAGAAAGAGAAGTACAAAGGTCACCCGAGATAGCCCATAATAGGATTCTATGAAAACATGGATATGGACGAGAAACAAACCATCATGGTCTGATGGAGAGTTGTATAAAACAAGATTATGAGAAAGGTAACTGGCAGAAAATCACAAACTTGTGATTGGTTAAATGGTCTTTGATTCCCCAGTAGGAAAAATTAACCGAAATTTTTTTAAGTTACCTTTTATAAAGTTGAGGAATTTATTTAGGAGATTTTCTAATAATGTAAGGAAATATACTTACTTTTCATGGAGATGTTCATTCATTAATAAATTTTTACCACAAACCCATCTTTCACTCCAAAAGTTAATAGAACTCAAAAATATTCTATTTATCCTAACCGTATCAGGTTACAATAATAAATTTATAATTCATCTATCCGAAATATTAAAAAAAGAAAACTACATTATACACTCCAGGGACCTCACGTAGTCTAGTGGTAGGCGATAAATCTCAATTGCACTATGTTTGTGGGTTCGATTCCCACATCTTTGTCCGACGCGACGGGTTGTCACACGGTTTGCGTGTGGTCCTTTTTATAAATATCAAAAAATAACTTTAACAATAGTATCTAACGTAAAATATAATCCATTCCAACCTTTATACTTATCCAAAATACTTCTGTAAACTCTCATTCCAAAATTTATATGAAAGGTAAATACAATGTAGATCCTTTTTACACCGTAATAGAATCTGAATACCTTCATCATGTATTATTTTAAAACACTGAAACATCCTGAACTACCATAAAAAATTATTCAATACATTCATGCTCCCTTATTCCTTATAGAATATTGGATATACTTCATCCATCAAAAAATGTTATAAACTCCAACAATGATGGAATATACAAATCTTTAATCAGTTTCAAGGTAGTCAAGAATATCCAACAAAATTTACCCAAATCAACCATATCTTATTCCAAAATCAGTACCTCAATATTAAGACCATATTAAGGATTATCTTTCCTTCAACCATGTAATTTCCAAAAAGTATAACTCACTGTAGAGTCACTTTTCTTAGTACCATAAAATCTCAAATCCTCAATGAAAAAGTACTGCAGTACAACCCTTATTTATTTCCAGTACATCAATGATACAACACTTCAATGAAATTATTCCAAAATAACAACATAAGAACACTATTCATTCTTCTTCATATGTGGTAGTATCATAACTTTATTATTATCCAATAGCATCATTTGAGGCATAGTCTGATGACTGGGACATTAGTTCGTGTAGTGTCCAAAATCCTTGCAGATGAAGCATTGTACCTTTGACACCTTTTTCTTACCCTTACAGTCATGTACTTGGTGTCCTTTTTCTCCACACTTATAACATACTCCCATTCCCTTCACACATTTACCAAGTTGATTCTTTCCACAGTTATCACATTTGGGAAAATCCTTCTTTACCTTTTTCCCTTTATCTGTCCTTCTCTTTACCATACTTTCCTTCTCTGGATTCCATTCAAAGCTATAGGAATCCGAGAATTATTTACTTATCTTATCAGCACAAGATACTATTTCTTCATATGATGAATATACGTAGGATACTATTTCCCTTCTAAATTCTGGCTTAATACCATGAAAGATATGATCTTTCTTACTCTTTCAATCATCCGTATTACTGGAGTTCTCATTGCTTATACTGGGCACCATTTCTAAACAATGGCATACACTAGAATAGTTTATGAATAGCAATACCTAATCCCAAACATGTAAAACACTTAACATAAATTAAATAGTTTATGGATATAATCCATAATCATAAAAATTTGTTCTTTGAGGAACTATATACTCATAAACTCTTCATAATGGTTTGTAAAGAAAATGAGAATTATCCTAAGCATATCCCCCGAGAGTGTCGTAACCAAGTGTTTAGCAAGGCCTGTTGTCATGTACCAGTTCACGTTCAAGTCTATCTCAAAATGGTGTTTTTGAGTTTTAACCTTATGTACATCAGTGCTAGAGCCGAATCTACCTGCTCGTATCCAAACAGGGATGTATTGCTCCGAAAACTCACAAAATATCTACAATATCAAATTTTTAGGAAGTTCTTCTATACTAATCCTCAAATTCTATCTTAGGGCTATGTGCTCTAATCAGATTATATCTAAATCTATCTTCCAAGGTTATTTCAAAACTTCCTCTGATACCAACTATAATGCCCCGACCCCAGTTACCTAGAGTCGGTGCATTATTTTAATACATTGGCATGATGTCATGGAATCATGTCCCGAAGGACAGATCAGTTTTTTAGTCTTAGAAAATATATTACATACATGAATGTTACATTACACTTAATAACATAAAAAACAACATAAATAATCATTCACGACCATCATTATTCCCTTGGATTAACCCTGCATATCAATCACAATACACTTCTTGGAATCCATGGAAAAATATAACATAGAAAGGGGTGAGCTCAGATGCTCATTAAGGATAACAATATAGTGGAAACCTTCATAAATAAGAATAAATATGTAAGGCAATGTATAACTAAAACAAAAGCCTTTTAAATTTGATCTTCAGCATAATATGGAAAAGTTAAAATAAAATAATTCAATTTACTTATTCACATGGATATTCTACTAGTCGAATAATCATATGAAATCTCAATAACCACTTTCATAATGATGGAATGCATAATGCCAGACTATCATAACCACATAGTCAAGGCCTTGTGCCAAGACTACAAATTAGATTTTGTCAAGGCCTTGTTCCAAGACACTAGTTTGTCTCATGAGATCTACCGATGCATTGAGGAGATATCACATGCTCCACCCATCACTTACTATGTCCAATTCATTCCTCATACAAAAAGGTTATAACAAAAACATTCATATTAAAATTAGCATACAAAATTTCAATACATTCTCCATAAACCATGAGTGGTATAAAAAATAACACATCCATAGTCAAACATATCACAAAACCTTCAATACAATATGGATGATTTGTATCATAATAAATCATCTTCAAAAAAGATTAAAATACATTAAAGGATGTTGACATAGATGAAAATGATTTGTAAAACTCTTTGAGAGAAATATAAATTTTTCTTGAAAACATTTAAAAGGAACTAAATTTAGAAAAGGAGACATTTAGAGACATTATTGAATCAAATTTTCCCATACCACTTTTAAATATTTGAAAGGAATTTACATTTTAGAAACATTCATGTCCATATAAATAAATCCTTAAAAACCATTTTGATGACATGGACATTAATGAGAATGATTTAGAAGAAAAAATATTTAAAACATTTGAAATGATGTTTTAGTAAAAATTCCCTTAAAATAATACCTTTGAAAACTCTTTCATAAAACATGGACGTGGATAATAAATATGTCCCAGTAGATAGTTATGTAAAAACATCCTCGGATAATAAAGATATTCACTACTGGAAAACTAACCTATAACAATGGTTTGGAACTGTTGGTATAGGACTCCAAACTGTTGGTATAGCCTATACCAACGGTTTGGAGAACCGTTTCCAAATAAGCCGTTGAGATAGTCTATACCAACTGTTTTCGGAAAACCGTTGGTATAGACCTATCCCAACAGTTTTGGAAACCATTGGTATAATTAATATGAAAATCTATACCAACGGTAATGGAATCGTTGGTATATGTATTTCAAAAAAAAACATTCACTTGGATTTGATCCCAGGACCCCTAGTTTACTATTGAATGACTTAACCACTATCCTAACATGACTTTTGTGTATATAATTTTATAATTATATATATTTATTCTAATAATTATTTTAAATATTGATTTATATAATGTTCTAGGTAATAAGAAATGATAAAAAAATTAAAGGATATATACCAATGGTTGTCAAAACCGTTGGTATAGACCTATACCAATGGTTTTGACAACCTTTGGTATAGATTTTGATTCTGGATTTTGACTTTGGGTGGAAGGTTGATTTGTGGGGTACCTTTCGCAACGGTTTGGACAAACCGTTGGGATAGTTATACCCTCTTCTAATGGTTTGGCCAAACCATTGGGAAAGGTGTCCACAAATTGGACTTTTCCCAACGGTTTGGCCAAACCATTAGGAAAGGGTATACCTATCCCAACGGTTTTCCCAAACCGTTGAGAAAGGTGGCTAAAATGTGGGATTTCCCAACGGTTTGGCCAAAAAAAGGGAAAGGTGGCCTCAAAGTGGGATTTACTAACGGTTTGGCCAACCCATCGGAAAAGGGAACCTATGCCAATGGTTTTTATGAACCATTGGTATAGAAGAATTGGGAAAGGTCAGATTTCCAGTAGTGATTGTGAAATTAACCCTTACCAATTTGGTAACTTACGAAACATACACCCCATGAAAGAGGTAACATACACTAAATATGTAAATAAACATAAATTAAAGTGTATTACACAAGAATACAATTATGTAAGTACATATACTACACAAAGGGTAATAATGGCAATATGACATGAATCTCATGTGAATATGGAGTGAGATGAAAACCCCTTACCTTGCACTTTCCTTTAGTCGAGGGTACGTTTAACCTCCTGTATACAGACTATAGTATGTTATTAAATTATACCAGAACCATATTAATATTTATGATATCATACATTATTCATTTATGACTTTATACTACCCATTTAATAATAATTTCCAGGTTATATTAATATTTCCGGTAATAATAACTTTCTTTATCGTACGAGTTTTAACTTGTTACTCTTGATTGTATCATATAGATCATGATTTAAATACTTCCAAAATATAAAACATGCTTTATATATAATGTATATTTAGAATATAAATATGTATAATAGACGTATATATGAAATGGAAAACACAGTTTATGGAGACTGTAGTCCGTACGTATGCATAAACGCTGTTTCCATTTTCATATTGTATTGATTGGAAGAAAGTGAATAAGATATATGTAAGTACATAAATACTTATATATATAAATATTTATATCTCGAGTATCAATATTATGTCATATATTACATACTTATTAGTAATATATATATTTATAATTGTCGATGAATGGTGAACTTTGAAATGAATCTCATCGCGTCGTGGAGACTGTAATCCGTAAGTACGCACGAGAGAAAAATATCATTAATTTGATATTAAAATAATATATAATTGGATGTTATATCATATATATAGAATCCTTATCATGTTATAATTATTATTTACATCAAATACACATCATTATTATATCCATCAAAATAATAATGTATTGAATAACAATTACACCATGACGTGGAGACGGTAAGCCGTACGTACGCACGTATGGTGACATGTCATTCGAAGGGTGGATAAAATAATGAATTTACTTATACCATAATTATAATAACATAACAGTATATAAAATATACTGGATTTATTATTCTATAATGGAAACAACAAAGAAAAGGAAGTGGAAGAAGAAAGGAACTTGAAAGAGGGCGGTGAAATCATTACCTCTTCTTCGGGTTCATCCTATTGATTTGATCAAAAGGGATTATTAGGTTGGATTTATAATCAAAATAATGCCTCTAGGTTGATGGTAGGATAGTTGAAAGGGTATTTTTGCAGATTTTGGCTGAACCAAAAGGCTTAGAAGGTATGAATTAGAGTGAAGGGGGAGTGCCCTTTTATAAGAGGGGTGAGGGGAACCTTAGGAAAAACTTAAAATATTATTTTATAATAAATTAATATTCGGTTTGTAATTTCTCCAAAGTGGATTAGTCAAAGTATAAGGTGGTGATAGGTTGAAAAAAACTCAACTAATATGTTTTAAATTGGTTTGGGACACTTTATTAACCTTCTCTTTTTGTTTTAACTCTTAGTTAATTAGTTTGACCTTTACCATGTCACATTGTATTTTTATATTATATGGTTAATAAACATACTATATACTTCAGGGAGACCCCCAAGTGGTCCATTAATGATAAAAATATCATTATATAAGTCCTTTGGCCGAACCTTATATTTTTAGTAATAAAATATAAATTAATAATAGAATTTTGTTTTAAAAACCCATTTATGTCAATTTTGACAGTATTCAATAATTGATTTTTGTTAAAGTCTTAAAAACATTATTAATTAGAAACAAATTCATTTAAGAAAAAATAATATGTCATATGACCAATAAAATTTGTTAATGGAATCAAAACTTTCAAATTATATTTATATTAACATTTATAATACCAATTATTTGATTCTCTCATTAATAAGGAAAATACTGCATCACTATTGTGTCATAAATAAATTTAATTATTCAATGTCAAAAAATTATAAATAAAATACCATTATGTGGGAAATATTTATATATTTCTAATTAATATTTATATTCTAAAATATAACATAAATAAACCTATGTAAAAATTGTTTTTCTAAAAGATACAGGCTTATGTCATTTTTGTAGTTACTTTAACTTAATTAAAATAATGTGTCATTATCACTTACAAGTGGCTCTATGGGGTCCCAAGATCGACCCAAATATGTCCATGGTCAGACATGTATCAACCAATAGGGTTAGGACACGTTTTATGTTAATTTAATGTTATTATAATATTATTATATTACCCTTAGTTACCAGATTTACCCTGTAACCATGGTAAATAAAATATTTACTGAAGTAATTATTCAAAATGTCTAAAAATAAGAGTTACCGATTTACACAATTTGGAAATAATTATTCCAAATATGTAATCCATTTTTCCAAATTCAAAACATAGAAGTGGAAGAAATTAATTTAAAATTTATTCCCGCTGTCAAAACAGAAAGCGTGTTTTTAAGAAATAATAACTTTCAAAAGATTGACTCTTGTTTATGTCCGTCACAAATGTGAAATTATGTCCAATGACCAACATTGTATTAAATAGTAAAAATATATTCTAAATATACTTTAAAACCACTCAAATTCTTAAATTATCAATATTAATTATTTCGATTAAAAAAGTTGTTTTTAATTAAAATTCAGTATTTTTCACTATTCGTCAAGAATTGAAAAATTCAGAAAAATACCAAAATTTTACCCTAGGATTATTTAGATATTCAAAATAAAAAAAATTTAGTGCATTTTGAAGATGAAATTTATAAAATTTCAAAAAGTGGGTATTACTATTCATTACGGCTTTTTGATTGGTCAAGTTGTGTTAGAATCTCGAAATTGTGTTCAATGAAAGCTATTGCATTATTCAAAGGGAAACGTACTGTAGAAGCTTAGGGCGTTACATTCTCCCCTATTTAAATAAATTACGTCCACATAATTTTAAAATGTTTTTCGAAAATAAAAGGTTGAAAATATAAAATTCCTTTATGGAAAACCAATATCAGAAATAGGGATAATAAAAATATGACATTAATAGAAAGAAAAAGAAGTACAAAGGTCACTCGAGATAGCCCATTGTAGGATTCTATGAAAACATGGATATTGATGAGAAAAAAACCATCAAGGTCTGATAGAGAGTTGTAGAAAATAGGACTAAGAGAAAGTTAACTGCAATAAAATCACAAACATGTGATTGGTTAAATAGTCATTGATTCCCCAGTAGGAAAAATTAACCGAAAACATTTCTGTTTTAAGTTACCTTTCATAAAGTTGAGGAATTTATTTAGGATATTTTCTAATAATGTAAGTAAATATACTTACTTGTCATGTAGACTTTCATTTATTAATAAATTTTTACCACAAACCCATCTTTCACTCAAAAAGTTAATAGAACTCAAAAATATTGTATTTATCCTAACCGTATCAGGTTCCAAAAATAAATTTATAATTCATCTATCAGAACTTTTAAAAAAATAATACTACATTATACACTCCAGGGACTTCACGTAGTCTAGTGGTAGGTGATAAATCCCAAATGCACTATGTTTGTGGGTTTGATTCCCACAGCTTTGTCTGACGTGGTGAGTTGTCACACGGTTTGCATGTTGTACTTTTTATAAATATCATAAAATAACTTTAACAATAGTATCTAATGTAAAATATAATCCATTCCAAACTTTATACTTATACAAAATACTTCTATAAACTCTTAGTCCAAAATTTATATGAAAGTTAAACACAATGTAGAGCCTTTTTACCCTGTAATAGCATGTGAATACCTTCATCATGTATTCTTTTAAAACACTAAAACATCCTGAATTACCAAAAAAACTTATTGATTAAATTCATGCTCCCTTATTCCTTATAGAATATTGGATATACTTCATCCATCCAAAAATTATTTAAACTCCAGCAATGATGGAATATATAAATCTTTAATCAGATTTAAGGCAGTCAATATTATCCAATATAATTTACCCAAATCAACCATATATTATTCCAAAATTAGTACCTCAATATTAGGACCATATTAAAGATTATATTTCCTTCAACCATGTAATTTCCAAAAAGTATAACTCACTATAGAGTCTCTTTTCTTAGTACCATAAAACTCCAATCCTCAATAAAATAGTACTGCAGTACAATCCTTATTTATTTCCAGTACATCATTGATACAACACCTCAATGAAATAATTTCAAAATAACAACATAAGAACACTATTCATTCCTCTTCATCTGTGGTATTATCATAACTTTATTGTTATCCAATAGCATCATTTGAGGCATAGTCTGATGTCTGGGACATTGGTTCGCGTAGTGTCTAAAATCCTTGGAGATGAAGCATTGTACATTTGACACCATTTTCTTACCCTTACAGTCATGTACTTGGTGTCCTTTTTCTCCACGCTTATAACATACTCCCATTCCCTTCATACATTTACCAAGTTGATTCATTCCACAGGTATCACATATAGGAAAATCCTTCTTTACCTTCTTCCCTTTATCTGTCCTTCTATTTACCATCCTTTCCTTCTCTGGCTTCCATTTAAAGCCACAGGAATCCAAGAATTATTTACATATCTTATTAGCACAAGATACTATTTCTTCATATGATGAATATACATGGGATACTATTTAACTTCTAAATTCTAGCTTAATACCATGAAAGATATGATCTTTCTTACTCTTTCAATCATGCGTATTACTGGAGTTCTCGCTGCTTATACTGGGCACCATTTCTAAACAATGTCATACACTAGATTAGTTTATGAATAGAAATACCTAATCCCAAACTTGTAAAACACTTGATATAAATTAAATAGTTTATGGATATAATCCATAATCATAAAAATGTCTTCTTTGAGGAACTTTATACTCATAAACCCTTCATAATGGTTTGTAAAGAAAATGAGAATTATTCTAATCATATCCCCCGAGAGTGTCGTAACCAAGAGTGCAGCAAGGCCTGTTGTCATGCACCAGTTCCCGTTCAAGTCTAGCTCAAAGCGGTGTTTTCGGGTTTTACCCCTAGGTACATCAGTGCCCGAGCCGACTCTACCTGCTCGTATCCATACGGGGATGTATTGCTCAGAAAACTCGCAAAATCTCTACAATATCAAAATTCTATGAAGTTCTTCTATACTAATCGTCAAATTCTATATTAGGTCTATGTGCTCTAATTAGAGTATATCTAAATCTAGCTTCCAAGGTTATTGATAAACTTTCTCTGATACCGACTATAATGCCTTGACACTAACTACCTAGAGTCAGTGCATTATTTTAATACACTGTCATGATGGCATGGAATCATGTACCGAAGGACCGATTAGTTTTGCAGTCTTAGAAAATAGATTAAATACATGAATGTTACATTACACTTTATAACAAAAAAACGACATAAATAATCATTCATGAACATCATTATTCCCTTGGCTTAACCATGCATATCAATCACAATACACTTCTTGGAATCCATGGAAAAATAAAACATAGAAAGGGGTGAGCTCAGATGCTCAGTAAGGATAAAAATATAGTGGAAACCTTCATAAATAAGAATAAATATTTAAGGCAATGTATAACTAAAACAAAAGCCGTTTAAATTTAATCTTCAGCATAATATGGAAAAGACAAAATAAAATAATTCTATTTACTTATTCACATGGATATTATACTAGTCGACTAATGACATACCATACCAATAACCACTTTCAAAATGATAGAATTCATAATGTCATACTATCATACCACATAGTCAAGGACTTGTGCCAAGACTACAAATAAGATTTTGTCAAGGCCTTGTTCCAAGACACTAGTTTGCCTCATGAGATCTACTGATGCATCGATGAGTTATAACAGGCTCCACCCGTCACTTACTAAGTCCAATTCATTCCTCATAAAAAAAGGTTATAACATAACCATTCTCATTAAAACTAGCATAAGAAATTTCAATACATTCTCCATAAACCATGAATGGTATAAAATAACACATCCACAGTCAAACATATTACAAAAACTTCAATACAATATGGAAGATTTGTATCATAATAAATCATCTTCAAAAAAGTTTAAAATACATTAAAGGATGTAGAAATAGATGAAAATTATTTGTAAAACTCTTTGAGAGAAATATCAATTTTTCTTGAAAACATTTAAAAGGAACAAAATTTAGAAAAGGAGACATTTAGAGACATTTTTGAATCAATGTGTCCCATACCACTTTGAAATATTTGAAAGGAATTTACATTTTAAAAACATTCATGTCCATATAAATAAATCCTTAAAAACCATTTTTATGTCATAGACATTAATGAGAATGATTTAGAAGAATAAATATTTAAAACATTTGAAATGATGTTTTAGTAAAAATTCCCTTAAAAGAATACCTTCGAAAACTCTTTCATAAAACATGGACATGGATAATAAATATGTCCCTGTAGATAGTTACGTAAAAAAATACTCGGATAATAAAGACATTCACTATTGGAAAACTAACCTATACCAATGGTTTGGAACTATTGGTATAGTCCTCCAAACCATTGGTATATCCTATACCAACGGTTTGGAGAACCATTGCAATGTAAGCCGTTGGGATAGGTCTATACCAACGGTTTTTAGAAAACCATTGGTATAGACTTATACCAATGGTTTTGGAATCCTTTGGAATAATTAATATGAAAATCTATACCAACGGTTATGGAACCGTTGGTATAAGTATTTCAAAAAAAAACATTCGCTGGGATTTGATCCCAGGACCTCTAGTTTGTTATTGAACGACTTAACCACTAACCTAATATGACTTTTGTGTATATAATTATATACATATATATATTTATTCTCATAATTATTTTAAATTTTGATTTATATAATGTTCTAGGTAAGATGAAATGATAAAAAAATCAAAGGATCTATACCAACGGTTGTCAAAACTGTTGGTATAGACCTATACCAACAGCTTTGACAACCGTTGGTATAGATTTTGATTCTGGATTTTGACTCTAGGTGGAAGGTTGATTTGTAGGGTACCCTTCCCAACAGTTTCCAAAAATTGGACTTTTCCCAACGGTTTGGCCAAACCATTGGGAAAAGGTATACCTATCCCAATGGTTTTCCCAAACCATTGGAAAAGGTGGCTAAAATGTGGGATTTCCCAAGGGTTAGGCCAAACCATTGGGAAAGACATACCCTTTCCCAACGGTTTGGCCAAACCGTTGGGAAAGGTGGCCTCAATGTGGGATTTCCCAATGGTTTTCCTAAACAGTTGGGAAAGGGAAACTATACCAACTGTTTTTATGAACCGTTGGTATATAAGCATTGGGAAAGGTCAGATTTCCAGTAGTGATTGTGAAATTAACCCTTACCAATTTGGTAACTTAGGAATGGTTTGGCAAAAATATTGGTAAAGGTGTCTACAAATTGGACTTTTCCCAACGGTTTGGCCAAACCATTGGGAAAGGGTATACTTATCCCAACGGTTTTCCCAAACCGTTGGGAAAGGTGGCTAAAATGTGGTATTTCCCAACGGTTTGGCCAAACTGTTTAGAACGGTGGCCTCAAAGTGGGATTTCCCAATGGTTTGGCCGAACTGTTGGGAAAGGGAACCTATAACAACAGTTTTTATGAACCATTGGTATGGAAGTGTTGGGAAAGGTTATATTTCCAGTAGTGATTGTGAAATTAACCCTTACCAATTTGGTAACTTTCAAAACATACACCCCATGAAAGAGGTATCATACAATGAATATGTAAATAAACATAAATTAAAATGTTTTACACAATAATACAATTATGGTCAGTACATACACCACAAAAAAGGTAATAGTGGCAATATGGCATGAATCTCACGTGAATAAGGAGTGAGATGAAAACCCATTACCTTGCACTTTCCTTTAGTCGAGGGTACGTTTAACCTCCTGTATGAAGACTATAGTATTTTATTAAATTATACTAGAACCATATTAATATTTTTGATATCATACATTATTCATTTATGACTTTATACTACCCATTTAATAATAATTTCCAGGTTATATTAATATTTCGGGTAATAATAACTTTCTTTATCATACGTGTCTTAACTTGTTACTCTTGATTGTATCACTTAGATCATGATTTAAATACATCAAGAATATAAAACATGATTTATATATAATATATATTTAGAATATAAATATGTATAAAGGACATATATATGAAATGGAAAACACCGTTTATGGAGACGGTAGTCCATACGTACGCATTAGCGCTGTTTCCATTTTTATATAGTATTGAACGGAAGAAAGTGAATAAGATATATGTAAGTACATAAATACTTATATATATAAATATATATATCTCTAGTATCAATATTATGTCATATATTACATACTTATTAGTAATATGTATATTTATAACTGTCGATGAATGGTGAACTTGGAAATGAATCTCATAGCGTCGTGGAGACGGAAATCCATACGTACGCACGAGAGAAAATATCATTATTTTTATATTAAAATAATATATAATTGGATGGTATATCATATATACAGAATCCTTATCATGTTATATTTATTATTTACATTAAATACACATCATTATTATATCCATCCAAATAATAATGTGTTGAATAACAATTACACCATGACGTGGAGACGGTAAGCCGTACGTACGCACGTATGATGACATGTCATTCGAAGGGTGGATAAAATAATGAATTTGGTTGTACCATAATTATAATAACATAACAGTATATAAAATATACTGGTGTTATTATTTTAGAATAGAAACAACAAAGAAAAGGAAGTGGAAGAAGAAATGAACGTGAACGAGGGCGGTGAAATCATTACCTATTCTTCGGGTTCTTCCTATTGATTTGATCAAAAGGGATTCTTAGGTTGGATTTATAATCAAAATAATTCCTCTAGGTTGATGGGAGGATAGTTGAAAGGGTATTTGGGCAGATTTTGGCTGAACCAAGAGGCTTAGAAGGTATGAATTAGAGTGAAGAGGGAGTGACCTTTTATAAGAGGGGTGAGGGGAACCTTTGGAAAAACTTAAAATATTATTTTATAATAAATTCATATTCGGTTTCTAATTTCTCAAAGTGTATTATTCAACTTATAAGGTGGTGATAGGTTGAGAAAACTCAACTAATAGGTTTTAAATAGGTTTGGGACACTTTATTAACTTTATCTTTTAGTTTTAACTCTTAGTTAATTAGTTTGACCTTTACCATGCCACTTTGTATTTTTATATTATATGGTTAATAAACATACTATATACTTCAGGGAGAACCCCAAGTGATCCATTAATGATACAAATATCATTATATAAGTCCTTTGGCCGAACCATAGATTTTTATTAATAGAATATAAATTAATAATATTATATTTGTTTTAAATACCCATTTATGTCAATTTTGAAACTATTCAATAATTGATTTTTGTTAAAGTCACAAAATCTTTATTAATTAGAACCAAATTCATTTAAACAATAATAACATGTCATATTACCAATAAAAATTGTTAATGGCATCAAAACATTAAAATTATATTTATATTAACATTTATAATACCAAATATATGATTCTCTCATTAATAAGGAAAATAATGCAGCACTATTGTGTCATAAAGAAATTTAATTATTCAATGTCTAAAAATTATAAATAAAAAACCATTATGTGGTAAATGTTTATATATTTCTCATTAATATTTATATTCGAAAATCTAACATAAATAACCCTATGTAAAAATTGTTTTTCTAAAAGATATAGGCTTATGTCATTTTTGTAGTTACTTTAACTTAATTAAAATAACGTGTCATTATCACTTAAAAGTGGCTCTATGGGGTCCCAAAATCGACCCAGATATGACCATGGTCAGACATGTATCAACCAATAGGGTTAGAACACGTTTTAAGGTAATTTAATACAATTATAATATTATTTTGTTACCCTTAGTTACCAGATTTACCCTTTAACCACGATAAATAAAATATTTATTGAAGTAATTATTCAAAATGTCTAAAAATAAGAGTTACCTATTTATAAAATTTCGAAATCCATATTCTAAATATAGAATCCGTTTTTCCAAATTCAAAACACAGAAGTGGATGAAATTAATTTAAAATTTATTCCCGCTGTCAAAACAGAAAGCGTGTTTTTAAGAAATAATAACTTTGAAAAGATTGACACTTGTTTTTGTCCGGCTTAAATGTGAAATTATGTCCAATGACCAAAATTTTATTAAATAGTAAAAATATATTCTAAATATACTTTAAAACCACTCAAATTCATAATTTATCACTATTAATTATTTCGATTAAAAACTTTGTTTTTAATTAAAATTTAGTAATTTTCACTATTCGTTAAAAATTGAAAGTTTTCAGAAAAACACTAAAATTTCACCTGAGGATAATTTAGGTATTCAGAATCCAAAAATGAAGTCCATTTTGAAGATAAATTTTATAAAATTTCAAAAAGTGGGTATTAATATTCATTACAGCTATTTTTATTGGTCACGGTGTGTTAGAATCTCGAAATTGCATACATTGCAAGCTATTGCATTATTCAAAGGGAAACGTACTATGGAAGCCTGGGGTGTTACATTATCCCCTCTTTAAATAAATTCGGTCCTCATAATTTGAATGTGTTTTTTGAAAATAAAAGGTTGAAAATAGAAAATACCTTTGTGGAAAACCAATATCAGAAATAGGGATAATAAAAATATAACATTAATAGAAAGAAAGTGAAGTACAAAGTCACCCGAGATAGACCATACGAGGATTATATGAAAACATGGATATGGATGAGAAAACGACCATCAAGGTCTGATGGAGAGTTTTAGAAAACAATATTATGAGAAAGTTAACTGCAAGAAAATCACAAACTTGTGATTGGTTAAATGGTCGTTGATTCCCCAGTAGGAAAAACTAACCAAAAATATTTTTGTTTTAAGTTACCTTACATAAAGTTGAGGAATTTATTTAGGAGATTTTCTAATAATGTAAGGAAATATACTTACTTGTCATGGAGACTTTCATTCTTTAATAAAATTTTACCAAAAACCCATATTTCACTCCAAAAGTTAATAGAACTCATAAATATTCTATTTATCCTAACCGTATTAGGTTCTAAAAATAAATTTATAATTAATCTATATGAAATTTTAAAAAAATAATACTACATTATACACTCCAGGGACTTCACGTTGTCTAGTGGTAGGTGATAAATCCCAATTGCACTATGTTTGTGGGTTCGATTCCCACAGCTTTGTCCGTCATGACGGGTTGTCACACGGTTTGCGTGTTGTCCTTTTTATAAATATCAAAAAATAACATTAACAATAGTATCTAATGTAAAATATAATCCATTACAACCTTTATACATATCCAAAATACTTTGTAAACTCTCAGTCCAAAATTTATATGAAAGGTAAACACAATGTAGATCATTTTTACCCCGTAATAGCATGTGAATACCTTCATCTTGTATTCTTTTAAAACACTGAAACATCCTGAATTACCATAAAACCTTATTGATTACATTCATGCTCCCTTATTCCTTATATAATATTGGATATAAGTCGTCCATCCAAAAATGTTGTAAACTCCAACAATGATGGAATATACAAATCATGAATCAGTTTCAAGACAGTCAAGAATATCCAATATAATTTACCCAAATCAACCATATCTTATTCCAAAATTAGTCCCTCAATATTAGGACCATATTAAGGATTATCTTTCCTTCAACCATGTAATTTCCAAAAAGTATAACTCACTATAGAGTCACTTTTCTTAGTACTATAAAATCTCAAATCCTCAATGAAATAGTACTGTAGTACAATCCTTATTTATTTCCAGTACATCATTCATACAACACTTCAATAAAATAATTCCAAAATAACAACATAAGAACACTATTCATTCCTCTTTATCTGTGGTAGTATCATAACTTTATTATTATCCAATATCATCATTTGAGGCATAGTCTGATGACTGGGACATTAGTTCGCACAGTGTCCAAAATCCTTGGAGATAAAGCATTGTACATTTGACACCTTTTTATTAACCTTACAGTCATGTACATGGTGTCCTTTTTCTCCACACATATAACATACTTCCATTCCCCTCACAAATATACCAAGTTGATTCTTTCCACAGTTATCACATACGGGAAAATCCTTCTTTACCTTCTTCCCTTTATCTGTCCTTCTCTTTACCATCCTCTCCTTGTCTGGCATCCATTCAAAGCCATAGGAATCTGATAATTATTTACTTATCTTATCAACACAAGATACTATTTCTTCATATGATGAATATACGTGGGATACTATTTCCCTTCTAAATTCTGGCTTTATACCATGAAAGATATGATCTTTCTTACTCTTTCGATCATGCGTATTACTGGAGTTCTTATTTCTTATACTGGGCACCATTTCTAAACAATGGCATACACTAGATTAGTTTATGAATGGAAATACCTAATCCCAAACTTGTAAAACACTTAACATAAATTAAATAGTTTATGGATATAATCCATAATCATAAAAATGTATTCATTGAGTAAGTATACACTCATAAACCCTTCATAATGGTTTGTAAAGAAAATAAGAATTATCCTAAGCATATCCCCCGAGAGTCTCGTAACCAAGAGTGCAGCAAGGCCTGTTGTCATGCACCAGTTCCCGTTCATGTCTAGCTCAAAGCGTTTTTTTGGGTTTTACCCCTAGGTACATTAGTGCCAGAGCCGACACTACCTGCTCGTATCCAGACGGGGATGTATTGCTCGGAAAACTCACAAAATCTCTACAATATCAAAATTCTAGGAAGTTCTTCTATACTAATCCTCAAATTCTATCTTAGGGCTATGTGCTCTAATCAGAGTATATCTAAATCTAGTTTCCAAGGTTATTTCTTAACTTCCTCTAATACCTACTGTAATGCCCCGACCCCAGTTACCTAGAGTCGGTGAATTATTTTAATACATTGGCATGATGATGTGGAATCATGTCCCGAAGGACCGATCAATTTTTCAGTCTTAGAAAATAGATTATATACATGAATGTTACATTACACTTTATAACATACAAAACAACATAAATAATCATTCACGAACATCATTATTCCCTTTGCTTAACCCTGCATATCAATCACAATACACTTCCTGGAATCCATGGAAAAATAAAACATAGAAAGGCATGACCTCAGATGCTCAGTAAGGATAACAATACAGTGGAAACCTTCATAAATAAGAATAAATATTTAAGGAAATGTATAACTAAAAAAAGCCTTATAAATTTAATCTTCAGCATAATATGACAATGATAAAATAATATAATTCAATTTATTTATTCAAATGGATATTCTACTAGTCGAGTAATCACATTCAATATCAATAACCACTTTAATTTGATGGAATTCATAATGCCAGACTATCATAACCACATAGTCAAGGCCTTGTGCCAAGACTATAAATAAGATTTTGTCAAGGCCTTGTTCCAAGACACTAGTTTGTCTCATGAGATCTACCGATGCATCGAGGAGTTATAATAGGCTCCACCCATCACTTACTAAGTCCAATTCATTCTTCATACAAGGAGGTTATAACATAAACATTCATATTAAAACTAGCATATGAAATTTCAATAAATTCTCCACAAACCAAGGATGGTATAAAAATAACACATCCACAGTCAAACATATCACAAAACCTTCAATACAATAAGGAAGATTTTTATCATAATAAATCATCTTCAAAAAAATTTAAAATCCATTAAAGGATGTAGAAATAGATGAAAATGATTTGTAAATCTCCTTGAGAGAAATAATAATTTTTCTTGAAAACATTTAAGAGGCACAAAATTTAGAAAAGGAGACATTTAGAGAAATTTTTTAATCAAAGTTTCCCATACCACTTTGAAATATTTGAAAGGAATTTAAATTTTAAAAACAATCATGTCCATATAAATAAATCCTTAAAAACCATTTTGATGGCATGGACATTAATGAGAAATATTTAGAAGAATAAATATTTGAAACATTTGAAATTATGTTTTAGTAAAAATTCCCTTAAAAGAATACCTTTGAAAACACTTTCATAAAACATGGACATGGATAATAAATATGTCCCTGTAGATAGTTACATAAAAATATCCACAGATAATAAAGATATTCACTACTGGAAAACTTACCTATACCAATGGTTTGGAACTGTTGGTATAGGCCTCTAAACCATTGGTATAGCCTATACCAACGGTTTAGAGAACCGTGGCCAAGTAAGTCATTGGGATAGGTCTATACCAACGGTTTTCAGAAAACCAATGGTATAGACCTATACCAACAGTTTTGGAAACTGTTGGTATAATTAATATGAAAATCTATACCAACGGTTATGGAACCGTTGGTATATGTATTTCAAAAAAAAACATTCGCTGGGATTTGATCTCAGGACCTCTAGTTTATTATTGAATGACTTAACCACTAACCTAACATGACTTTTGTGTATATAATTATATAAATATATATATTTATTCTAATAATTATTTTAAATTTTGATTTATATAATGTTTTGGGTAATAATAAGTGACAAAAATTCAAAGGATCTATACCAACAGTTGTCAAAACCGTTGGTATAGATTTTAATTCTGGATTTTGACTCTGGGTTGAAGGTTGATTTGTGGGGTACCTTTCCCACTGGTTTGGGAAAACCGTTGGGATAGTTATAACCTTTTACCAACGGTTTGGCCAAACCGTTGGGAAAGGTGTCCACAAATTGGACTTTTCCCAACGATTTTCCGAATCCATTGGGAAAGGTGGCTAAAATGTGGAATTTCCCAATGGTTTGGCCAAACTGTTGGGAAAGGTGGCCTCAAAGTGGGATTTCACAATGTTTTGGCCAAACCATTGGGAAAGGGAACATATACCAATGGTTTTTATAAACCATTGGTATAGAAGCATTGGGAAAGGTCAGATTTCCAGTAGTGATTGTGAAATTAACCCTTACCAATTTGGTAACTTACGAACGGTTTGGACAAACCATTGGGAAAGGTGTCCAAAAAATGGACTTTTCCCAACGGTTTGGCGAAACCATTGGGAAAAGGGTATACTTATCCCAACGGTTTTCCCAAACCGTTGGGAAAGGTGGCTAAAATTTGGAATTTTCCAATGGTTTGGCCAAACCGTTGGGAAAGCCATACCCTTTCCCAACGGTTTGGCCAAACCATTGGGAAAGGTGGCCTCAAAGTGGGATTTCCAAATGGTTTGGCCAAACTATTGGGAAAGGGAACCTATACCAATGGTTTTTATGAACCGTTGGTATATAAGCGTTGGGAAAGGTTATATTTCCAGTAGTGATTATGAAATTGACCCTTACCAATTTGGTAACTTATGAAACATACACCCCATGAAAGAGGTATCATACAATGAATATGTAAATAAACATAAATTAAAGTTTATTACACAAGAATACAATTATGGGCAATACATACACCACACAAAAGGTAATAGTGGCAATATGGCATGAATCTCACGTGAATAAGGAGTGAGATGAAAACCCTTACCTTGCACTTTCCTTTAGTCGAGGGTACGTTTAACCTCCTGTATGAAAACTATAGTATGTTATTAAATTATACCAGAACTATATTAATATTTATGATATCATACATTATTCAATTATGACATTATACTACCCAATTAATAATAATTTCCAGGTTATGTTAATATTTCGGGTAATAATAACTTTCTTTATCGTACGTGTTTTAAATTGTTACTCTTGATTGTATCACTTAGATCATGATTTAAATACTTATAGAATATAAAAAATGATTTATATATAATATATATTTAGAATATAAATATGTATAATAGACGTATATATTAAATGGAAAACACCGTTTATGGAGATGGTAGTTCGTACGTACGCATAAGCGCTATTTCCATTTTCATATAGTATTGAACGGAAGAAAGTGAATAAGATATATGTAAGTACATAAATACTTATATATATAAATATATATATCTCTAGTATTAATATTATTTCTTATATTACATACTTATTAGTAATATATATATTTATAATTGTCGATGAATGGTGAACATGGAAATAAATCTCATCGCGTCGTGTAGACGGTAATCCGTACGTACACACGAGAGAAAATATCATTATTTTGATATTAAAATAATATATAAATGGATGTTATATCATATATTAAGAATATTATTCATGTTATATTTATTATTTACACAAAATACACATCATTATGATATCCATCAAAATAAAAATGTATTGAATAACAATTACACCATGACGTGGAGACAGTAAGCCGTACGTACACTCATATGGTGACATGTCATTCGAAGGGTGGATAAAATAATGAATTTGGTTGTACCATAATTATAATAACATAACAGTATATAAAATATACTGGAGTTATTATTTTAGAATAGAAACAACAAAGAAATGGAAGTGGAAGAAGAAAGGAACTTGAAAGAGGGCGGTGAAATCATTACCTCTTCTTCAGGTTCTTCCTATTGATTTGCTCAAAAGGGATTCTTAGGTTGGATTTATAATAAAACTAATTCCTCTAGGATTATGAGAGGATAGTTGAAAGGGTATTTGGGCAGATTTTGGCTGAACCAAAAGGCTTATAAGGTGTGAATTATAGTGAAGGGGGAGTGCCCTTTTATAAGAGGGGTGAGGGGCACCTTAGGAAAAAATTAAAATATTATTTTATAATAAATTCATATTCGGTTTCTAATTTATCCAAAGTAGATTATTCAACGTATAAGGTGGTTATAGGTCGAAAAAACTCAACTAATAGTTTTAAACAGGATTGAGACACTTTATTAACCTTATCTTTTAGTTTTAACTCTTACTTAATTAGTTTGACCTTTACCATGTCACTTTGTATTTTTATATTATATGGTTAATAAACATACTATATACTTTAGGGAGACCCCAAAGTGGTCAATTAATGATACAAATATCATTATATATGTCCTTTTTCCGAACCTTAGATTTTTGGGAATATAATATAAGTTAATAATATTATATTTGATTTAAAAACTCAATTATGTCAATTATGACACAATTCAATAATTTATTTTTGTTAAAGTCTTAAAAACATTATTAATTAGAACCAAATTCATTTAAGAAATATCAACATGTAATGTTAAAGAATAAAATTTGTTAAAGGCATCAAAAGGTTCAAATTATATTTATTTTAACATTTATAATACCAATTATTTGATTCTTTCTTTAATAAGGAAAATACTGCATCATTATTGCGTCATAATTATATTTAATTATTCAATGTCTAAAAATTATAAATAAAATAACATTATGTAGTAAATCTTTCTATATTTATAATGAATATTTATATTCTAAAATATAACATAAATAACCCTATGTAAAAATTGTTTTTCAAAAGGATATATGCTTTTGTCATTTTTGTATTTACTTTAACTTAATTAATATAAAGTGTCATTATAACTTACAAGTGGATCCATGGGGTCCCGAAATCGACCCATAGATGCCCATGGCCGAACATATATCAACCAATAGGTTTAGGACACGTTTTAGACTAATTTAATATTATTTTGTTACCCTTAGTTACCAAATTTACCCTTTAACCACGGTAAATTAAATATTTACTGAAGTAATTATTCAAAATGTCTAAAAATAAGAGTTAACTATTTACAAAATTTGGAAATCCTGATTATAAATATGGAATCCATTTTTCCAAATTCAGAATACAAAAGTGGCAGAAATTAATTTAAAATTAATTCCCGCTGTCAAAACAAAAAGTGTGTTTTTCAGAAATAATAACTATCAAAAGATTGACACTTGTTTATATCCGGTTTAAATGTACAATTATGTCTAATTACCAAAATTATATTAAATAGTAAAAATATCTTCTAAATATACTTAAAAACCACAAAAAATCGTAATTTATCACTATTAATTATTTTGATTAAAAAAGTTGTTTTTAATTAAAATTTAGTAATTTTCACTATTTATCAAAAATTGAATGTTTTTACAAAATTACCAAAATTTTACCCGACGATAATTATGATATTAAAAACCCAAGAATAAATTCTATTTTGAATGATAAAATATATAAAATTTTAAAAAGTGGGTATTAGAATTCATAACGACTATTTTGATTGGTCACAGTGTGTTAGAATTTCAAAGTTGCATAAAATGAAAGATATTACATTATTCAAAGGGAAACATACCGTGGAAGATTGGGGTCTTACATTCTCCCCTCCTTCAATAAATTGCGTCCTCGTAATTTGAAAATGTTCTTCGAAAATGAATGTTTGAAAATAGAAAATACCTTTGTAGAAAACCCATATCAGAAATAGGGATAATAAAAATATAACTTTAATAGAAAGATAGAGAAGTATAAAGGTCACCCAAGATAGCCCATACTAGGATTATATGAAAACATGGATATGAAGGAGAAACAAACCATCAAGGTCGATTGGAGAGTTGTAGAAAACGGTATTAGAAGAAAGTTAACTGTAAGAAAATCACAAACTTGTGATTTGTTAAATGGTCTTTGATTCCCCAGTAGGAAAAGTTAATCGACAAAAATTTTGTTTTATGTTACTGTTCATAAAGTTGAGGAATTTATTTAGGAGATTTACTAAGAATGTAAGGAAATATACTTACTTGTAATGTAGACTTTCATTCTTTAATAAATTTTAACCACAAGCCCATCTTTCACTCCAAAAGTTAATAGAACTCAAAAATATTCTATTTACCTAACTATATTGCATTCCAAAAATAAATTTATAATTAATCTATCAGAACTTAAAAAAACTAAAACTACATTATACACTCCAGGGACATTATGTAGTCTAGTGGTAGGCGATAAATCCCAATTGCACTGTGTTTGTGGGTTCGATTCCCGCAACTTTGTCTGACATAACTGGTTGTCACACAGTATGCATGTTATCCTTTTTATAAATATCCAAAAATAACTTTAACAATAGTATCCAATGTAAAAATATAATCCATTCTAACCTTTATACTTATCCTAAATACTTTTTTAAACACTCAGTCCTAAATTTATATGAAAGGTAAACATAATGTAGATCTTTTTTACCCCATAATAGCATGTGAATACCTTCATCATGTATTCTATTGAAACACTGAAACATCCTGAATTACCATAAAACCTTATTGATTACATTCATTCACCCTTATTACTTATAGAATAATGGATATACTTCATCCATCCAAAAATGTTGTAAACTCCAACAGTGATGGAATATACAAATCTTTAATCAGTTTCAAGGAAGTCAAGAATAACCAATATAATTTACCCAAATCAACCATATCTTATTCCAAAATCAGTATCTCAATATTAGGACCATATTGAGGTTTATCTTTCTTTCAACCATGTAATTTTAAAAAAGTTTAACTCACAGTAGATTCAATTTTCTTAGTACCATAAAATCTCAAATCCTCAATGAAATTGTACTCCACTACAATCCTTAATTATTTCCAGTACATCATTGACACAACACTTCAATGAAATAATTCGAAAATAACAACATAAGAACACTAGTCATTCCTCTTTATCTGTGGTAGTATCATAACATGATTGTTATCCAATAACATCATTTGCGTCATAGTCTGATGACTGGGACATTGGTTCACGTAGTGTCCAAAATCCTTGCAGATGAAGCATTATACATTTGAAACCTTTTTCTTACCCTTGTAGTCACGCAATTGGTGTCCTTTTCCTCCACACTTATAAAAAACTCCCATTCCCTTATAGAATTTTCCAAGGTGATTCTTTCCACAGTTATCACATATTGGAAAATCCTTCTTTACCTTCTTCCCTTTATATTCCCTTCTCTCTACCATCCTTTCCTTCTCTGGATTCCCTTAAAATACATAGGACTCTTAGAATTCATTACTTATCTTATCAATACAAGATACTATTTCTTCATATGATGATAATATGTGGTCGACTTTTCCCTTCTAAATTCTAGCTTAATACCTTGAAATATATTATCTTTCTTACTCTTTCGATCATGTGTATTGCTGGAGTTCTCATTCCTTATACTGGGCGCCATTTCTAAACAATGACATACAATAGATTAGTTTATGAATAACAATACCTAATCCAAAATTTTTAAAACACTTAACATAAATTAAATAGTTTATGGATATAATCCAACATCATGAAAATGTCTTCTTTAAGGAAGTATATACTCATAAACCCTTCATAATGTTTTGTAAAGAAAATGACAATTATCCTAAGCATATCCCCCGGGAGTGTTGTAACCAAGAGTGTAACAAGGCCAGTTTCTATGCACCAGTTCCCATTCGAGTCTAGATCAAAGTGGTGTTTTTGGGTTTTACCCCTAGGTACATCTATGCCAGAGCTGTGTCTACCTGCTTGTATCCAGACAGGGATGTAATACTCAGAAAACTCAAAAAATCTCTACAATATCAAAATTCTAGGAAGTTATTCTATACTAATCCTCAAAATATATCTTAGGGCTATGTGATCTAATCATAGTTTATCTAAATCTAGCTTCCAAGGTTATTGCTAAACTTCCTATGATACCAACTGTAACACCTCGACCCCAGGTACCCAGAGATGGTGCATTATTTTAATACATTGGCATGATTACAAGGAATCAAGTCCCGAAGGACTGATCAGTTTTGCAGTCTTGGAAAATAGATTGCATACATGAATGTTACATTACACTTTATAACATACAAAACAATATAAATAATCATTCATGATCTTTATTATTCCCTTGGCTTTACCCTGCATATCAATCACAATACACTTCTTGGAATCCTGGGGAAAATAAAGCATAGAAAGGGGTGAGCTCAGATGCTCAGTAAGGATAAAAATACAGCAGAAATCTTCATAAATAAGCATAAACATTTAAGGAAATGTATAACTAAAACAAAAGCCTTTTAAATTTGAACTTTAGAAGAATATGGAAAAGATAAAATGAAATAATTCCATTTACATATTCAAATGGATATTCTACTAGTCGAATAATCACATGCAATATCAATAACCTCTTTCATAATGATGGAATGCATAATGCCAGACTATTATAACCACATAGTCAAGGCCATGTTCCAAGACTACAAATAATATTTTGTCAAGGCCTTGTTCCAAGACAATAGTTTTCCTAATTAGACCTACCGATGCATCGAGGAGCTACCCTTCACATAGTAAGTCCAATGCATTCCTCATACGAAAAGGTTATAACATAAACATTCGTATTAAAACTAGAATACGAAATGTCAATACATTATCCATAAACCATGAATGGTATAAAAATAACACATCCACAGTCAAACATATCACAAAAACTTCAATACAATATTGATGTTTTGTATCATAATAAATCATCTTCAAACAAGTTTAAAATCCATCAAAGGATGTTGACATAGATGAAAATGATTTGTAAAAATCTTTGAGAGAAATATCAATTTTTCTTGAAAACATTTAAAAGGAACACAATTTAAAAAAGGATACATTTTAAGACATTTTTGAATCAAATTGTCCCATACCACTTTGAAACTTTTAAAATTAATTATCATTTAAAAAACATTCATGTCCATATAAATAAATTCTTAAAAACCATTTTGATGATATGGACATTAATGAGAAAGATTGTGAAGAATAAATATATAAAACATTTGAAATCATGTTTTAGTAAAAATTCCCTTAAATTAATACCTTTGAAAACTCTTACATAAAACATGGACATGGATAATAAATCTGTCCTAGTAGATACTTACGTAAAAACAACCTCGGATAATAAAGAGATTGTCAAATTAACCCTTACCAATTTGGTAACTTATGAAACATACAACCCACGAAAGAGGTATCATATAATGAATATGTAAATACACAAAAATTAAAGTGTATTACACAAATAATACAATTATGGTCAGTACATACAGCACACAAAAGGTAATAGTGGCAATATGGCATGAATCTCACGGGAATAAGGAGTGAGATGAAAACACCTTACCTTGCACTTTCCTTTAGTAGAGGGTACATTTAACCTTCTGTATGAATACTATAGTATGTTATTAAATTATACATGAACCATATTAATATTTATTATATCATACATTATTCATTTATGACTTTATACTACCCATTTAATAATAATTTCCATGTTATATTAATATTTCGGGTAATAATCGCTTTCTTTATCGTACGTGTTTTAACTTGTTACAATTGATTGTATCACTTAGATAATGATATAAATAATCCCAGAATATTAAACATGATTTATATATCATATATATTTAGAATATAAATATATATAATAGACGTATATATGAAATGGGAAACACCGTTTATGGAGACGGTAGTCCGTACATATGCATAAACATTGTTTCAATTTTCATATAGTATTGACCTGAATCAAGTGAATAAGATATATGTAAGTACATAAATAATTATATATATAAATATATATATCTTCAGTAGCAATATTATTTCATATATTACATAATTATTAGTAATATATATTTTTATAATCGTCGATGAATGGTGAACAAGGAAATGAATCTCATTGCGCCGTGGAGATGGTAATCTGTGCGTATGTACGAGCGAAAATATCATTCTTTTGATATTAAAATAATATATAATTTGATGGTATATCATATATACATAATAATTATCATGTTATATTTATTATTTACATCAAATACACATCATTATTATACCCATATAAATAATAATGTTTTGAATAAAAATTACACCATGACGTGGAGATGACAAGTCATACGTACGCACGTATGGTGACATGTCATTCAAAAGGTGGATAGAATAATGAATTTGGTTATACCGTAATTATAGTAACATCACAGTATTTAGAATATACTAGAGTTATTATTTTATAATGGAAAAAATAATGAAAAGGAAGTGGAAGAAGAAAGGAACTTGAAAGAGTGTGGTGAAATCATTACCTCTTCTTTGGGTTCTTCCTTTTGATTTGATCAAAAGGGATCCTTATGTTGGATTTATGATAAAAATAAGGCCTCTAGGATGAAGGGAGGATATGTTAGAGGGTATTTGGGCAGATTTTGGCCGAACCAAAAGTCTTAGAAGGTGTAAATTATAGTGAAGGGGGAGTGCCCTTTTATAAGAGGGGTGCGGGGCACCTTAGGAAAAACATAAAATATTATTTTATAATAAATTTATATTCAGTTTCTAATGGATCCAAAGTGAATTATTTAAATTATAATGTGGGGATAGGTTGAAAATAATCAACCAAAAGGTTTTAGACAGGTTTGAGTCACTTTATTAACCTTATCCTTTAGTTTTAACTCTTACTTAATTAGTTTGACATTTACCATGTCACTTTGTATTTTTATATTATATGGTTAATAAACTTACTATATACCTTATAGACACCCCCAAGTGGTCCATTAATGATACAACTACCATTATATAAGTCCTTTGGACGAACCTTAGATTTTAAAGAATAGAATATAAATTAATAATATAATATTTGTTTTAAAAACTCATTTATGTCAATTTTGACACTATTCAATAATTGATTTTTGTTAAAGTCTTATAAACTTTATTAATTATACCCAAATTCATTTAAGAAATAATAAAATGTCATATTAAACAATAAACATTTTTAATGGCATTAAAACTTTAAAAATATATATATTTTTACATTTATAATACCAATTATTTGATTCTTTCTTTAATAAGGAAAACACTGCATCATTATTGTGACATAAATATATTTAATTATTAAATGTATAAAAATTAAAAATAAAATTCCATTATGTATGTAATATTTCTATATTTATAATGAATATTTATATTTAAAAATATAACATAAATAACCCTATGTAAAAATTGATTTTCTAAAATATATAGGCTTATGTCATTTTTGTATTTACTTAATCTTAATTAATATAAAGTGTCATTATCACTTACAAGTGGCTCCATGGGGTCCCAAAATCGACCCAAAGATGCCCATGGTCTGAAATGTATCAACCAATAGGGTTAGGACACGTTTTAGGGTAATTTAATATTATTATAATATTATTTTGTAACCCTTAGTTACCAGATTTACCATTTAACCACGGTAAATAAAATATTTACTGAAGTAATTATTCAAAATGTCTAAAAATAAGAGTTACCTATTTACAAAATTTGGACATCATAATTCCAAATTTGGGATCTATTTTTCCAAATTCAAAACACAAAAGTGGTAGAAATTAATTTAAAATTAATTCCCACTGTCCAAACAAAAAGCGTTTTTTTAAGAAATAATAACTATCAAAAGATTGACATTTGTTTATGTCCGGTTTAAATTTGAAATTATGTCCAGTGACCAAAATTGTATTAAATATTCAAAATATATTCTAAATATACTTTAAAACCACTCAAATTAATTATTTATCACTATTAATTATTTCAATTAAAAAAGTTGTTTTTAATTAAAATTTAGTACTTTTCACTATTCATCAAAAATTGAAAGTTTTCAGAAAAATACCAAAATTTCACCCTAGGCTAATTTCGATATTCCAAATCCAAGAATAAAGTCCATTTTGAAAGAAAAAATTTTTAAAATTTAAAAAAGTGGTTATTACTATTCATAATGGGTATTTTGATTGGTCATAGTGTGTTAGAATCTCGAAGTTGCGTACAATGCAAGCTATTTAATTATTAAAAGGGAAACTTACCATGGAAGCTTGGGGTGTTACATTATCACTCCACCTATCATGTTATCTCCCAGTTAGAAACTCCCATTCAATATCATGTGTGATGCAAGTGTCATCACTATAGGAGTTGATTTAGGAAAACACTGTGGAACAACACCATGTGTCATTTATTATTCAAGAAAATAATTAAATGATGCATAAATAAAACGAAATGCCACCAAAAAATGGTTTATTACTATTTTATTTACCATATAATCATTCAGGTCCTATCTCTTAGGATCCCCCATCATTTTTGTCACATATCATTCAAATATAAAATACCTTTTCAAAAAACAAGATGCCAAGGCTAGAATGATTAGGTGGGTCCTTCTTATTCAAAATTATGATATAACAATTAATTATAAAAGGGTATCAATTTTTTTTAGTTTATCACCTATCTCTGATGGAATTATAAGAATACTCACATCACCATTTCATGTCTGATTTATTTCCTAATGGGCACCTCTTTTCAGTAAGTTATTTCCCATGGTTTACTAAAATAGAAAACCACTTGGTTATTAGTGTTATCACAAAATTACATGAGAATAAATATAAAAGTAAAATAATTTTAAATATCAAACAATATGTGTTTGATAATCTATACATCTTCACTTTTTTTCCAAATCAAGTCATTAGGAGATGTGTTCCTGAGTATGGGAAATAGGTTATTCTTAAATTCTATCACGATGAGGCATGTGGATACCACTTTTCCACAAATAAAAAAACTAAAATGGTCCTCCAAATTTGTTTACTCAGGCATAATCTCACTAATTATTCCTACACATTTTTCAATTTTTTCTTCGATATCTGTAATTAAGATCCATAACCAAAAGAAATCAAATTCCACTTATACCCATTCTAGTTGGTTAAATATATGATTGTCGGGGAATTGATTTCATGGGTCCCTTAACATTATCTATGGGATATCTGTACTGCCTCATAGATGTTTATTACATATCTAAATGGGTTGAGACCATTCCCAAAAAGTTACATGACCCTAAAGTTGTGATCTGATTGTTGAAAAAAACATCATTTGGAGATTTGGAATTCATATGGTTATCATCAGTGATAATGGAACCTATTTCTGCAACCGTCCCTTCTTAGAACTCATGTCTAAGTATGGTATTTCTCACAAAGTTTCTACTGCCTACCATCCTAAAACCAATGGTTATGATGATTTGGAAAATATGGAACTTAATCATATTCTGGAAAAACATTAAATCCATCAAGGTGATATTTAAAACAACCCAGGTCTTTATTACTAACATAAACATGATTTATTACATTTACATGCACCTAAGACAACTCTAAGGATAGAGAGGTCTGGTGTCTTGGGAAATTAGGAGCATTACATTATGGATTATAATATAAAACACAATATCTTTGTTGAAAACATATTTTACATGGCCTCAACATTCCTTCATACTTATCATTGCATGGGATAACCTAAGGACATGCATAAGAAAATGGTGAGCTATACAACCCAATAATGGAGTAAAAAAGGAATAACATGAACAATATACTACATGTTAGAAAATATCCATATACAATGAGAACAAAAGAAAAATGAACATATAGGCATGATGTAGCACGATTATCATATCATGGAAATGTGGCAACAACATTTAACAAGATATTAGCATGAACTAAGGCTTATTGCTCATGGAGCATGAGTAAAAATTCATTGAAATTTAATTAGAATGAGTAAAACCTCATTTAACTTGAATTATCAAGTTTAAACCCTCATTTCACTTAAGGTACCACGATACTAAACTTTAACCAATGCATTGGAGCATTATCAAGGTGCCCCATTATAAACATTTCATATCATGCATAAGTGTGCCACATGGATCATACAACATGGATTCAGTAAACATCATAATTTATTCCAATAATAAGACATGTGGAATAAAAAAATTTAATCCCTAAATAAATAATTACATGTTAATAATGGTGAATACCCTTGATAGAAAAATGTGTACGGTTTTCACTTACACGATGATTTTGGCAGAGAAACTTTGGTGTAACTTTGGCAGCATAACGACGTCAAATTGAAATTATAAAATAGATTGATGAGAATGAAAGGGGAATATCATCATTTATACATGAAATGGAAAGTAAGGGGGTCATGGAAAAAATTGTCCCAACATATTTAATGGAATTTAAATGCATAATATAAAATAATTAATTGCATGTAAATGAGAAGAGAGAAATTCCTTAAGGAATTTCGGTATGATAACAGGTGTACATGGGAGGAATTAATGAGAGAGAAATAGGTATCTCATCATTAAATGATAAAAAAGACATTATGGGGCTGGTGAAAAATCATACCCCAACATTTTAAATTGAAAATGAAAGTGTATAACAACATAAAAAAAATTTGGACACAAATGGGAAAGGAATAAATCCCTTACTTGGAAGTGTGATCCCAATGACTTGGGAGAGGCCTTAGAGAGGCTTTGTGGGAGCTTGGGGAACAATGAGAGGATTATATATAGAGGAGGAAAGATTATGGATGTTATTTATGGGTTTTTAGTAAAGATAAGTGGGATATTTGGTTGGTTTATATAGGGAAAGAGAGGGAAATTATTTAATATTTTATAAACATAAGTTTTGGAATCTATATAATTAAATATTTAAAACCAAAAACCAACCAATGGTTTTTGACCATGTTTTTTTCCAAAGGGGAGTAAGAATAATAATTCTATAATTCCAATAGACAAAATTTTTAAAATACTAGGATTTCTTATGTGTGGGGTGGGGGAGTCACACTGTCAAGAAAATCATTTTAAAATGTTATAATATTTTATAAGCTTTGGAGGGTCCACTAAGGATTTGTAAAATAAATAAAAAAACATAAAATAAAAACATTTTAAATATTTAACATATTTTGTCCGAAAATACCTTTTATATTAATTTATTAAATCACTATTGGGTCATTATTATGTCATAAAACACATTATATATTTAAACGGTATTTAGAATTTACCCAAAAATTCAATTGTCTTAGAGAATTATGAAAATTTTCCATTATATAATTTTGACATCCTAAATACAAAAATGATATTCATTTTATCTAAAGAATTCTCTAAATATGTGAGTTTTCATTTTTAAAAATAAAAACAATCATTTATTGAGATTTCATGGGTTGTAACTGAAACAATTTTCATTCCTTAATACAAATTTCAATTGTATTCATAAAAATTAAATGATAATTTATATTTAATAAAAAAGTGATTTCAAAATAATTTTTTTAAAAATTTTATTTAATTCAAAAATCTATTAATTCATCAAAATAGATTTCTTAATTGAATATTAACTAAAAACACTATTTTTGTTTTAAAAACCATTTACAAGGTAACAATAATAAAACGAATGTATGTACTTTATTATATACAAAAATAATTCAAAAAACCATAATTTCAGGGTCTTGTTACATAACTACTTATAACACCTGCATAATACCTAAGGGTAAGGTGTGTGGTGGTGACAGACTCTTGGGGTGGCTTAGATAATATCGCTCGGGTGGTAATCTCTATCGACTTCAACTTCTCCCGTAGGTGGTTCCGTTCAAGCATAAAGTGTTGAAGCTAACCTTAGGATTTGTCAAGAGAGAATCCAAATTATACTACCTCCTTTCTAAGATATTACAAACGAGCTTTATATTGGGAAATTTTACTATATGTGTCCATCACATCCTTTGCCTGAGTAAATTGGATTTGTTAAAGCCCTATATTAATTCTAATCATGTGATTGCTGTTCAAAAGATATATTAGCAACAGTAACAATTATTAACGATATTTTAAAATAAAAAAACATAAAACCAAGGAAGTTAATATATTATATATCCATTTTAAATAATAAGACATTTAATTATCTCAAGATCAATTTTCATTAATTACATTTTTGGTCGTTACAATCTCCCCCTTTAAGAAATTTTTTGCTCTATTTTTTTTACTACACTAAAATAGATGAAGGTAACTCTGATTAATCACATCCTCTACATCCCATGTTTCTTCTTCAAGTGTTTGGTTTCGCCAAAACACCTTGACAAGGGGCATTGTTTTATTTCGTAGAATGTTTTACCTATGATCTAAGATATTCAAAAGATTCTCTTCATAGGAGAGGTCATTATCCAATGGTACCACCTCTGGATTGAGTACTTGTGATGGGTCAGGGATGTATTTTTTCAAGAGTTATACATGGAATACATCAAGTACTTGAGATAGGTTCGGTGGTAGTGCTAGTCGATGGGCCACTACTCCAATGTGATCAATGATCACAAAAGGGATGATGTGTCTTGGACTAATATTTCCATTCTTCCCAAATCTCATAACTCTTCCACAGTGATATGTGGTGGAATACCATGTCTTCAGCATCAAACTCTAGGTCTCATCGATGATTATAGGTATATATCTTTTGTTGAATTTGAGCATCTTTAATATGCTGTTGGATGGTCTTAACCTTATCCACCATTTATTCAACCATTTCTGGACATAGGAGTTTTCCCTCCCAAACTTCATCCCAACATACCGATGTTCTTCACCTCTCCCTATAAAGGGATTCAAAAGGAGCCATTTGGATGCTTGAGTGAAAACTGTTATTGTAAGAGAACTCAATTAAAGGAAGATGTTGATCCAATCCTTCTTTGAAGTCCATTGAGAGTGCTCTCAACATTTCCTCGAGTGTTTGGACAGTCTGCTTAGATTGGACATTAGTTTTAAGATGAAAAGTTGTACTGAGGTTAAACTCCATATTTAGAGCTTGTTAAAGACACTTCCCAAACATAAATGTGAATCTTGGATCTCAATCGGATACAATATATAGAGGTACTACATGCATCCTTTCCACTTCTCTATTATATATTTGTGCAAGTTGATCCAACGAAAAACCCTCTCGAATTACAATGAAGTGTGCAATCTTTGTAAGATGATCCACAACAACCCAAATACCATTTTTTCCTTTGAATGTATTTAGATGTTCTGTGACAATGTCCATGGTGATGTTCTCCCATTTCCATGCCGGTATAGGTAATGGTTGTATCATCCCCTTAGACTTATTCCTCTCAACCTTAACTTTCTGACATACAAGTCACTTTGATGTATACTCGGTGATCTCCTTCTTCATTTTATCCCACCAATAATGCTCTCAAAGATCTTGATACATCTTTTTTATTTCCTGGGTGAATGGAGACATTTGAACTATGTGAATCATCCAAAAGTTTATTTTTTAACTCCAAATTTGATGGAACACATATTATTGTCCCAAATATCATAATTCCTTTTTCATTAACATTGAAATTGAAGGATTTCCCTTTTCTGATAGTTTCCACTTTCTTCAAAATTGTCACATCATCCTTTTGAGAATCCTTTTACCTTTCCAAAAGTGATGGTTGAGAAATCAATTGTGAATGAATTGATGATATTTCATTCTTTATGATTCCCATGTTCATATTTATCAAATCAATGAAGATTGGATCCTTTTAAATTCTCACCGATGATAGAATCATTGGGTCCTTTCTACAAAGAGCATCTGCCACCTTGTTCTCTTTCCCAAGGTGGTAATGGAATGAGTAGTAATAGTCTTTGATCATATATAACCATCTTAATTAGCTCATGTTCAACTCTTTCAATGAGATTATATACTTGAGACTTTTGTGATCTGTATATATTTCACACTTCTCCCCAAAGAGTTAATGATGCCAAAATTTTAAATCGAAGACTACTACAGCCAACTCCAGATCATGTGTTGGATAGTTTTTCTCATGAAATTTTAATTTTCATTAATAATAGGAAATAATTTATTCATTTTACATCAACACATGTCACATGAAATTCTTTGAAGAATCACTAAAAACCCCAAAAATTTATCCACTTATGGGTAGTGTGAGAATGGGTACAGTGATAAGCCTCATTTTCAAATCATTGATGTTATCTTAAAATGCATAACTACAATAAAACCTTACTCCCTTATGAGTTAGATTGGTAAGAGGGCTGGAAAATTGTGAGAAATTTCTCACAAATTGGCGACAATATCCACCTAATCCCAGGAAGCTATGGATATCCTTCACCGATGATGGCCTCGTCCATCCCTAAATTACATCTATCCTAAATGGATCCAATGATATCCCATTTCTTAAGATGATATTACTCAGGAATGAGACATCCTTCAACAAGAACTCACACTTGTTGTACTTTTCATGTTGATTCTCTTTTTCAAGGACTCTAGTATAGTTCATAGATTCTCCTCATTCTCCTCCATGGTTTTGGAGTATATTATAATATAATCTATAAATACTACCACAAATGGTTCAATAAATCTATAAAGACTCTATTAATCATGTCCATAAATATTTCTAAAGCATTAGTGAGTCCAAAAGGCATTACTATGAATTCATGTTACCCATATCTTGTACAAAAAGTAGTCATGGGGATATCATCCTTCTTCACCCTTACATGATAATTTGCCGACTACAGATCCACCTTAGATAAGTATTGTGCTCTACATAGTAAATAGAAAATTCATTAATTCGTGGTAGAGGATACTTGTTATTTATTGTGATTTTTTGAACTCATGATAATCAATGAAAAGGTTTGTTGACCCATCATTCTTTTTGACTAAGAGGACTGGTTCACCCCATGGAGAAACACCTGGGTATATAAACCCTTTATCTAGATTCTCTAATAGTTATTTCTTTAGCTCCACAAGCTCCTAATCATTAATTTTATAAGGTTTATTTGATATTATGAATGACATATGTGTATGATCAATCAAGAATTCAACATCTTTTCTAGGAGTAAGACCAGTAAATTCCTCAAGAAATGCTTCAGAAAATTCCCTCACAATAGGCTTGTCATCGAGGATAGTTGTTTCATAAGACTCAATAATATGAGAAAGATACAAAATCTCATAGGAAAATAATATATATACTTGAGATGATGGTTCTAAAGAAGATCCATCCTCATCTTTGAACTTGTACAGAATCAGGGGTCGATTCACCATATGGAGATTGATTTCCCTCTCACGACAATTTATTTTGCCTCTATATACAGAAAGTCAATCAATGCCAATAATTGCATAAAATTCCACCATAATGAGTAAGATGATGTTCTTAATGATGTTTAATCCAAAAATTGTGATAGGGGAGGAGATATATTCATGGGATACAATGATTTCCCCATTTTCCGTTCTCACCAGAATCTTTACTTCCATGATGTGTGGTGGTGTTGGGATTGTTCTACAAAACATTCGTGATGTAAAATAATGCATTGAACCAGAATTAAAAAGTACATTTTCTATTATTGAATTAATAAGTAGCATATGTATCAACAATTAGTTTTTGGGGTTCGCTTCATTGGTAATTATGGTAAAATCTCTCCCTTGCTTCCTTGGAGGTTGTTGGTTGCCTTCGAAAACCCATGGCTTAGTTATTTGCAGTTGAAGCAATGAAGAATTCATTGAGGGGAAAACAGATCATTATTATCCTATTTTGAAGAAGTTTGTTTTTCATATAAGAATTTAATGGCCAATTTCGCTTCTCTTCCACAACTATAGCATTTCATTATCTCCTTTACGAAATTTCTGGGGTGCTTCTTTCCTCACCTTTGGAAAGTGGGGTGCTAGAATTTTTAGAAACACTAGATATATCCATCAGACTGCTAGAATTAATGTCCTCTTTCCACTTATTATCCACGTGATACCGAAGATATTCTCCAATCTTTATTTCATATTTGAGGGAACATCAGACAATTTCCTCATATCTATCGAAGTCACTGATTTCCATAGCTTTCTGTAGGCTAGGTTTTATCGCACCAAAGAAGTGGAAAACCATTCATTCAGGGGTAACAACAAAGATGGAGTTATATATTACAAGCCTTGTGAATTTTTCCTCCTATGATCTGATAGAATCATTGTATTTTTTCTTGGGGGAAAGGAATCCCCTTTCCTTATTAAGTGAGAGGGTGTGAGGAAAATATTTGTTGAAAAATATTTTCTATAAATCCTTCCATTCCAACACCTCAATCACCACTTCAAGATTGTTATTTTTGAACAATTTCCACCATTGATCAGCCTCACCCTCCATACAATATGTAGGTAGATGAAAATTCTCTTGTTTGGAACATTGAAAGATGGTGAATATCTTTTTAATGGAGTTGATCCACTATTTGAAAATTGAAGGATCAGATGATCCATTAAAATTAGAGGGCCTTTGTCTAAAAAATCTCTTTATTGTGACTTGTTCTTTTTTAGGGGGGATGCATGTTCTTTATGGCCTATGATTCTATTCAAAAAGTAAGTTAAATGAGAGGGTATCATGACAATGTGTTCGATTCCCGCTCCCATTGGATCTGAAATCTCATTAGAATAGTCATCACATTGATATTCACATCAGTTGTTAGCCTGATGCTTCCTATTACCAGCCATTGGCTGGAATAAAAGGAATGTTAGGGGTAACACATAAAGGGGAATCCAATGAAAAAAGGAATAACTTATAAATTACATTTATTTAAAAAACATATGAATTTATAGGCTTCAATCTATGTTATCCATGAACAATTTCCCATCATATATTGTTAGGGAGAATTGTTTTATTCCCTCAATAATGGTTCTTAATAAGATTATAATGTTTCTAAAGGATATCCCTCAGGAGTTTCATAACCAAGAGTTTAACAAGTCCCCTTTTGGTGCACCAGTTCTCGTTCGAGTCTATCTTAAAGTGGTGTTTTAGAATAGTACCCCTTGATACATTTGTGCAAGAGTCTCCTCTACTTGTTCATATCTTTACATGGACATATTTTCTTAAGGAACCACTTAATCAATACTCACTAAAATTTGGGGATGTTTTTATTATAATCAGTCTTATACCTAAGGATTTTACTAGGGTTTTCTAATTGTAATCCCAGAAATAACTAAAACTGTCATTTGATACCAACTATAACAAACAAGCTCTTTATTAGACACCCAAACCTGGTTTATGACATAAACTAGCATCAAGACAACTCCATGGAATTAGAGGTCTAGTGTATTTTGAAATTAGGAACAATACATAATGACTTATAACATAAAACATAACATCTTTATTAAAAACTTCTTTTACATGACCACAACACTCCTTTATACTTTGCATTGAATGGGATAAACTATGAACATGCATAAGAAAATAGTGAGCTACAAAGCAAAATAAAGGAGTAAAAAAGGCATAAAATGAGGAATATAGTACATGTTAGACAATAGAAATATCAATGGAGTATAAGAGAAACATGAACATAGAGGCATGATATAACTTGATTACCATATCCTAGAAATGTGGAAACAACATTTAACATGATATTAGCATAATCCAAGGAAATCGCATTTAACATGATATTAGCATAATCCAAGGCTCATTGTTCATGAAACAAGAGTAAACCCTCATTTCACTTGAATTAGCATGAGAAAACCCACATTTCACTTGAATTAACATGAGAAAACCCTCATTACACTTGAATTAGAATTCTTAAACCCTCATTTCACTTGAGGTATCATGATACTAATATTTACCCAATGCATTGAATTGTTATCAGGGAAAACCCTTTATAAACATTTCATTTCATGCATATTTGTGCCACATGGATCATACAACATGGGTTCATTGAAAATCATAATATATTCCATGAATTTGATATTAGGAATAAATAAATATAATTCCTCAATAACAAATTACAGGTGAATATTGGTAAATTCACTTGATAGAAAATTGGGTATGGTTTTCACTCACATGATGATTTTGACATGGAAATTTCACTGTAACTTCGGCTACATAATGATGTCAAATATAAATTGTAAAATGGGTTGATGAGAGAGAAATTGGTATCTAATAATTTATACATGTAATAGAAATTAAGGGGGGTAATATAACATAATATCTCAACATATGTAATGGAATTTAGTTGCATAATATAAAATAATTTCTTGAATGTAAATGAAATGATAGAAATTCCTTACGGAATTTCGGCATGGTAATGAGTGTACATGGGAGGAATTAATGATAGATAAAGAGGACTATAATAATCAAAAAATAAGGAGGGAAGAATGGGGGAGTTGAAAAATCATACCCCAACATTTTTAATTTGAAATAAAAGGGTATAAAAACATAAATAAATTTGGCCAAAAATGAGAAAAGAAGAAATCCCTTACTTGGATGGGTGATCCCAAAGTCTTGGGAGAGGCAGGAGAGAGGCTTAGTGGGAGATTGGGGTGACTTGGGAGGATTATAGATATAGGAGGTCAGATTAGGGATGTTAAGACATGGTTTTGAGTAAAGAGAAGTGGGAGATTGGGTGGGTTTATATAGGAAAAGAGAGGAAAATTCTTTAATATCTCACAAACATAGGTTTTGAAATCTATATAATTAAATATTTCAAACCACAAACCAAACCATGGTTTTTGACCATGGTTTTTTCCAAAGTTTAGCTGAAAAGATATTTTATAAGGCCAATAGCCGAAAATATTAAGAAATTAGGCTTTCTTATGTTGAGGTGAGTCACACTCTCAAGGAAATTATCTTAAAATGATAAAATGTTATATAAGTCGTGCAAGGTCCACTATGGATTTTTAAAATAATTAAACGAAATATAAAATCACATTATTTTAATAAAAAACTTATTTTGGAATAAAATACCTTTTATATTATTTTATTATATCACTATTGGGTCATTACGAAGTCCTAAAACACAATATATATTTAAATGGTATTTAATTTTTACCCAAAAATTCAACTGTCTTGAAAAATTATGAAACATTTATCATTAGATAATTTCACATCCAAGATCCAAAAATGATCATAAAATTTTCTAAATAATTTTTTAAATATGTAATGTTTTTATTATAAAAAAAACTGTCATTTATTGAAATTTCATGGGTTTTAACAAAAACAATTTTCAAACATTTATAAAATTTCAATTGTATTCATAAAAATTATAAAATAAAATATATTTAAGAAAAAATTTATCGAGTAATAATATTTTTTTAAATACTATTTAATTAAATAATCCATTAATTCATAACAATATATTTCTTAATTTAATAGTAACTAAAAATACTATTTGTGCTCTAAAACCCACTTTCAAGGTAACAATAATAAAATGAATGTATAAAATTTATTCTATAAAAAATTAATATACATAATCATAGTGCTAGGTTATTGTTACACAAACCCTTATAACACTTACATAAGAAATAAGGGTAAGGTGTTCTCTAACACCCCATGATATCATAGTAAGTTATTTTTTAAAGTAATTCAATAGCTTTCACTACACACAACAACGAGTTCGAGCACACCACAACCTACCAAACTAGCCGTTCAAAATATTTATTAATATTACTAAATTAATTTTGAATTTTATATTCTCTATATAATTTTAACATCCATATTATGTGTTTCTTATACATAATATATGAACTAATTCAATTTTTCAAATAAAATATGTAGTTTTCAAAAAAATTAAATATTACAGCCTTTTAGTGGTGAACCATTTTTAAATCCAATATTTGACACATTTATAAATTTAATTTTAAAAAGTTATCATCTTATATAAAAGTGCGACCTAAAAATTTAGTTTGCATAAATTTTTAGTGCTTTTCTGAAAACATTCACATTTTGATGAATAGTGATACATATTAAATGATAATTGAAAACATATTTTTTAATAAAATTAATTTATCGTGATAAATTATAAATTTGAATGGTTTTTAAGTATAATTATATTAAATTTATATTATTTAATACAATTTTGGTTATGAAAATAATTTTACATTTAAATTAGACATAAACATATATCATTATTGTGATAGTTTTTACTTCACAAAAACCTGCTTTCTGGTTTTGACAATGGAAAACTTTTATTAAAGTAATTGGTACAATATATATATTTTTAATTTAGAAAAAAATACAACATTTTTGAATTTGGAATATCAAAATTAGCTCTTGGAGAATTTTTGGTATTTTTCTAAAAACATTCAATTTTTGATGAATAGAGAAAACGCCGCATTATTGTTTAAAGCCGACATTTTATATACATAATTATTTTTAATTTAAATTAATTATAGATACATAATACCTATATTAGTACAATATAATTCATTTAATTCATTTTATAATAATATTATATATATAAAATTTTATTGAACTTTTTACCGTCTTTTACTCACCTTCTAGGAACATTTACAAATTTGTATGAAACATAAATTTACTACTTCTTTGAATTGAATTTCCAAAATCTAAGAGAAATTCTTGACATAAATAAGTAAAAAATTTTCAATACGATGAAAATGATTTTTGATAATAGTAACTTTTGACTTTTATTTATCACGGTTAAAAGTAAATAGGGTAATTAATGGAAAAAATGATTTTATAACTACCCTAACACATGTCTTACTTATATTGGATAAAATTTATTTCTACCAAAATAAACCTTATGAATAAAATATGATCCTTTTTATCCACTTGGATTATATTAGGACATTTATTATTATTTTATTTAAAGAAGAGTAAAAAATGTTAAATTCAAAGTTTAATAATTAACGAATTTTTAAAATATGGTTATATATAAGATAAATTCAACTATAAATATTAATTAGAAATATAAAAATATTTCCTCTACCATGGTATTTTATTTACAATTTTTAGACATTAAATAATTAAATTTATTCAGGAAACAATGACGATGCAATAATTAACTTATTAAAAAAATTAATATAATTGATATTATAAATATCCAAATAAATGTAGATTGAGACTTTTTATGCATTACACAAATTTTTTAGGTAAATATGACATGTTAGGGTCAATTTAAAGTATTTGTTTCAATGAAATCGTGTTTTTTTAACTTTCAAAAAAACCAAATACTAAATCGTGTCAAAGTTGACATAAATGAGTATTTAAAACAAATATTGTATCATTAAATGATATAAAATTACTAAAAATATGAGGTTTGGGAAAAGTACTTAAATAATGATATATATTTCATTAATGAACCACTTGAGGTTCTCTTGGAATTTTATAGGATGTTTATTAACCATGTAATATAAAAATATAGGATAACATGGTAAAAGTTAAAATATTTAACTAAGAATTAAATCTAGAAGATAAGGTTAATATAGTGACCTAAACTTGTCTAAACCCTATTGGTTGAATGTATTTTGACCTATTCTCACCTTATCCTCAAAATAAATCTATTTTTATCCATTATTAATTGAAAATGAGTTTATAATAAAATTACATTTCATGCTTTACCTAATGTGACCCTCACCTTTATTATAAAAGGGTTCTTCCCATTCTCTAAAATCACACCTCTAAATCCATTTGGATCGGCTAAAACATTATCTAATATCCTTATAATTTCCATCACATGAACCTAGAGGCCTTATTTTGATTATAAATCTAACATAAGGATCCCTTTTGATAAAATAAAATGGAATCACCTAAAGAAGATGTAATAATTTCATCACCTCTTTGAAAATTGTTTTCTTCTTCCACTTCCTCTTTCATTGTTTTTTCCATACCAAAATAATAACTCCATCACCTTATACATACTGTGATGTTATTATAAATACAGACAACCATATTCATTATTGTATCTATCCTATGAATTATAAAGTCACCATACAAGCGTACGTACGACTTACCGTCTCCAGGTCATGGTGTTGTTTTTTATTCAACAATTCAATATTTGGATGGGTATAATAATTAGTATAACTGATTTAATTAATAAATATGACATGTTAATGATTCTATATATATATAACGTACCATCCAATTACATACTATTTCACCACCAATAGAATGATATTGCCGCTCGTGCATACGTATGACTTACCGTCTCCATGACATGATGAGATTTTGTTCCCCATCATAACCATTCAAGAATAATTTTCATTTGATGATTAAAAATAATGTTTAATTACATAATATCATTATGGATTTGAATCAAATAAATCCTATCCATAACAAACATGACTTACATAACAAAACATATAATGGAAAACGAATCAGTTAACACACAAAGCAATGATACTATTGAAATATCATTAACAACGCAATATTAAAAGATCGTATATGGTATCATATTTATGTATGTGGTTATAGATTAATTTAATAGAAATTATTTAGCCAATATATAGGATTTTATCCTACCCTCTACTAAGGAAAATCACAATGTAAGGGGTTTTCATCTCACTTCTTATTCACGTGAGATTCATGCTATATTGCCACTATTTCCTTTTATGTGTTGTCTGTACTCCCCATTAATGTATTCATTGTGTAATATACATTAATTTATAGTTATTTACAAAGTCATTTAATGATCCTTCTTTCATGGGGTGTATGTTTCTTAATTTACCATGTTGGTAATAGAATTTTAATTTCGATTTCCACTCATTGGGTTTAACGCAAACATCATTGATTATTTTACTCCAAGATTATGTGTGAATCCACTATTTATTTATTTTTGTAGTAATTTCCACTCCCATTGTGTGGATATACTTTTATTAACATAATAAATCTACTGTTAAATTCTCAAGTCATCTATATGAACTTGATAAGAGTAATCTTAACTCAATTTCCATTCATTGAGTTAAACATCCAAGTAGTTTGTGTTGTTTTTAAAAGAGTGCATGTGAATGTCCTATGATTAATTTACACTAAATATCCAATAATATTGAGTTTATTTATATTTTAGACAAAAAATTATGTCATTTATTTATCCTTAACCTAAGTATTCGGTCTTTATAAAGGATTCTATCTCAATTTACATTCCATTAAGTCTTCTTTGTTGTATTGTGTCAATTCACTTTTATATGGTGTACATACTGTACGTTGAAATTTTATATCATGAATCCCCTTATTCTCATGATATTATAAATTTTTTATTACCTCAATTATATATATTTAAGCGTCACTAATTTGGTTGGGAACTCTAACTAAAATATTATTTTCAATGTTATAAATATTTATTCTTGTAAATCGTTATCATTAATTTTCATTTTTAAAAATGGTGTTATGGATTTATTTATATGGAGATAAATGTTTTAAAATTAAAATACCATTAGAATGTTTCAAATTGGTATAGGAAATTTTGATCAAAAAATTTATTTTTAGGAGATTATTGATAAATAGTGAGCCTTTTAAATGTTTTCAAGAAAAAGGGATATTTCTCTCAAATATTTTACTAATTATTTTCACCACTATTAATATCCTACATTGTTATTGATTGAGGTTGATTTATTATTATAAAATATTCCATATTGCATTGAATTAGTTATGTTTTAATATGGATGCATTATTTTTATACCATTCATGCTTCGTGGTTAAAATATTGACATTTCGTATGCTAGTTTTAATACGAATGTTTAGATTATGTTTTAAACATTTCATATGAGGAATGAATTGTAATTAGTAAGTGATGGGTGGATACTGATATAGCTCCTTGATGTATTGGTAGGTTTCATGTAACAAACTAGTGTCTTGGCCCAAGGCCTTAAAAAATCTTATTTGATGTCTTGCCGCAATGCCTTGACTAAGTGGTTATAATGTCCGACATTTTGCATTCCATCATTATGAAATTTGCTATTGATATTAAATGTGATTATTCGACTAGTAAAATATCCATGTGAATAAGTAAATGAAATTATTTTATTTATCTTTTTCATATTATTCTAATGTTTATGTTTAAAAGAATTGTGTTTTAGTCTTATACATTGCCTTAAATGTTTATGCTTATTTGTAATATTTTCTGCTATATTGTTATCCCTACTGAGAATCTGATCTCACCTCTTTCTTATGATTTCTTTTTTCCAGGATGTGAATAAGTTTATTATGATTAACCTTCTGGGATTATCCAAAGGATATGAGTGTTTTAAAAGTGGATACATTGTTTTTTCATTATTTCATGATGTAATGTAAAAAATATGTTTGTATCTAGTACTTCCAAGGCTACTAAAATAATCTTTCATTCAAGAATTGATCTCTTTTGATCATGCCAATGTTAGATAACAATGCACCGACTCTGGGTAACTAGGCTTGAGGCATTACGGTTGGTATCCAAGGAAGTTTAGTAGAAACTTTGCAAGCTATATTTAGAGAAAATCTTATTTGAAAACAATACCCTTAGATAGATTTTGAGGATTAGTATAGAAAAACATCCAAAAAATTTGGTAATGTAAATATTATGTGGGATTTCCATGGAATACATCCCTGTTTATATAAGAGTAGTTAGAGGCGAATCATGCACATATATACCTAGGGGTAATACCCGAAAACACCTCTTTGAGCTAGACTCAAACAAGAACTAGTGCACGACAACAGGGCTTGCTGCACTCTTGGTTATGAAACTCTTGGGGGATATTCTTAGGATAATTCACATTTTTTTACAAACCGATTTGAAAGATTTTAATATAAGATGTGAATAAATAACCATGGTTAATCTAAATGTGTTTTAGATTGAAATTAAAGTTTCATGATATTCTCTAAATGATTTTATGACTATTGTCACTCACTCTATGCTTTCTGGTTTTAGTCAATGGTTGGATTCCACTGAAGTCAAAATAACATTGAACGTGATCTAAAAGGTGGGAACAATGGTGGAAATGAGAAATTAAATATAATGTTGATAGGCGTAAAAGATATCTTATTCATTCTGAAAGAAGTTTCCAAAAATATGATCAAAAATATATACATTAACAAACTCCCAAACTAAAAAAAGAAGAGAAAGGTGGAGAATAATAAGAGATCCAACATTAGATACCATAGAAAAAGGAAAGCCCAATTTCCATTATGCTGGAAGTGTGGAAGGAGACACCCAGGAATGTGTCTCAATGGAACAAAAAATGCATTATATGTAGGAAAAAAGGACATAATGTAAATAATTACTGATGAAAAATACAGAGTACTATAGAAGAAAAATAAAAATGATCCTAATAATCCCTTTACAGTCATTTTCCATAAATGTAGGGGACCTGGGAATTACCTCAGTCAATGCTATATTCTGTAGGATAACCCCTAGGTCAAGTAAGAACCTATGTGGAAAAAAATGGATGGTGGAATGTTTAAATGTATTAATGCTCTTTATTGATGGGATTACTTTGGAAGACTCTACTCTTGTATGTGTAACCTAGGATTTTTTCATGTGAAGATGATATTTGAGGAATAATTATATTTTCTTTTGTGGATATAGTTATAAAGAACCATTTGGGTTTATATAATCCTTGAATTTGATGAAATTATAGGTTATTAATTTTTCGGATGAAAATGTGAGTTATGAGATAAAATCATTAGTTAAAATATGTTATGGTTATTTTGAGGAATTTATCTCAATTTGGGAATGTTATAAAATACTGTTTTTAAAAAAGGACAACACACAGACCATGTGACAACCCATCACATTAGATAAAGCTTCAAGAATCGAACCTACAACCAAAGTGTGACTAGGATTTATCACCAACCATTTGACTACGTGAAGTCCCTAGTTAGTGTGACTAATTCTTTTTAGTTAAATTATTTTATTGATCAATAATAAGTTCATTTGGGATCCCATGTTTTAACAAATAGATATTGTTTTTATAGGAAAATGATTTGGTGATTAAGTTATAAATGATCTTTTGGAAGACATTTGCTCTATTTAGAATAGTATATGGCGAAGGATAATAGAATACTTTGGGTTTTAATTTAAGGTCTAATGGTGGATTTTTTTCTTTTGGAAGAGTCTATGTATTTTATAGATATTCAGGTTATTAATTGAAATGATTGACCTATCATAAAGAATGTAGGATTTGGTTAATTACATTTCTATATGAGACTTTAAGAGTAGTTGATGTTATTTGGAGATAAATGTTAATTTTTAATATGAAATAATATGTGATTAAATTCTTCTGAGTTTTGTGTTTCAATCTTAGTTTGGATTATATTGAAGGCTTTTAATTACAATTTTTTATTGAATGGTCTTTATTGGACTTTGGGTATGGTTTGTTTAATTTTGGAAAAATGATTATTATTTCTTCCTATAAAGGATTATCTATTTGGGGGATCATATGATCTTATAATAACAATTTGGTTTTCGTTAAACTTTAAATACTAGGGAAATATATAGATCATAATTTGTGGATTATGTGATTCTCTAGAAGTTGATTCAAGCGCATCAGGTGTGACCAAGTCATCTTGAATACTCATCATTTGGAAGAAAGATGAGTTAATGGTATAAATTTATTAAATGATAAAACCTACTTAAATAGTAATTATAACCCTTTATTATCTTAGTCAATCTCATAAATAAATTCCTCAACATTATTAAATGGATCTTAAAACAAAAAAAACATTGTCTGTTTACTTTTCCAACTGGGAAACTAATGACTATTTAACCCATCACAAGTTTGTGGTTTTATTGTTGTTAAATTTATCCTGATCATGTTTTCTATCACCCTCCATCCAAACTTTTTATTTATTTTTTCTTCCATGTTTTTCTTACATGGAATCCTATTATGAGTTATATCATGTGACCTTTGTACATATATTTTTTTCTTTTAAAGTGATAGATTTATTGACTCATTTTTTTTTTGATGTGGGACTATCAATGAAGTTTCCAATCCCAATTTTAAAATTATGAGGACAAAAATTTATAAAATGGGGAATGAATTTAACACCCCAAGATTTCATAGAAATTTATTTTCTTTAAAGAAACTCAATTGCTGGAACTATACACAACACCGAGTTCGAGTGCACACTACATATCAAACTAGACGTTCAAAAAATGGATATGAATTTTATTAACTAAATTTTTAATTTTATATTCTCCATATAAGCTTAATATCCATATTATGTGTTTCTTAGACATAATATAAGAACAAATTCAATTTTTCAGATAAAAGAAATATTTTTCAAAAAATGCAATTTTACAGCCTTTTAATGGTGAACCATTTTTTACATTCAATATTTGAAACATTTATATATTTAATTTGACAAAATAAAATTTTTATTTAGAATCGGTACATAAAAATGTAGTTTGGATAAATTTTGGGTGCTTTTCTGGTAAACTTTATATTTTGATAAATAGTGAAAAATAATAAATTTTAATTGAAAATAAGTTTTTTAATCAAAATAATTTATAGTGTTAAATTATACATTTGAATGGTTTTAAAGAATAATTAGATTATATTTTTATCATTTAATACAATGTTGGTAATTGGAAGTAATTTTACTTTTAAATTGGACATAAACACATATCAGTATTTTGATAGTTTTTACTTCACAAAACCCACTTCTTGATTATGAAAATGAGAATATATTTTTTAAAATTAACTAATACAAATTATATGTTTTTAATTTGGTAAAATCTACATCTTTTTTGAATTTGGAATGTCGAAATTAGCTTTGGGATAATTTTTGGTATTTTTTCAAAAACGTTCAATTTTTGATGAATAGTAAAAAACAATACGTTATTCTATAAAGTCAAATTTTTATTAAAATAATTATTTTAAATTTAAATTTATTATAGATACATAATACCTATATAATTACAATATAATTCATTGAAGTAATTTTATAATAAGAATAGATATATTAAATTTTATTGATCTTTTTAACGTCTTTTACTCACATTCTAGGAACATTTGCATATATGCATAAATCACAATTTTTATGCTTCTGTGAATTGAATTTTAAAAATCAAAGAGGCATGGTTGTCATCAGTATGTAAAATTTGGTTCAATAGAATGATAATATTTTTGGGAATAGTAACTTTTTAATTTTATATACCACGATTAAAAGTAAATAGGGTAATTAATGGTAAAAATGATTTTATAATTACCCTAACACCTATCTTAATCCTATTGGATAAGTGTATTTTTATCAAAATCATCTTTAGGAATAAAATATTATACTCTTGATTCACTTGGATTAGATTAGGATATTTATTATTATTATATTTAAATAAGAGTTAAAAGTGTTAAATTCGAAGTTTAATAACTAAACGATTTTTAATATAATGTTATACCTAAGATGAAATCTACTAAAAATATTCATTAGAAATATGAAAATATTTAATATATCGTGGTATTTTATTTATAGTTTTTAGACATCAAATAATTGAATTTATTTATGAAACAATTATGATGCAATAATTACTTTATTAATGAAAGATTAAAATAATTCATATTATAAATATCAAAAAAAATTAAATTGGGACTTTTAATGAATTAAATGAATTTTATAGGATAATAGGACATGTTAGGGATGATTTAATTCATTTTTTCTAAGTAATAATATATTTTTGACTTTCACAAAAAAACCAAATACTAAATATTGTCAAAAATGACATAAATGAGTATTTAAAACAAATACTATATTATTAAATGATATAATATCCCTAAAAATCTAAGGTTTATAAAAAAGACTTATATAATTATATATATTTCATTAATCAACCACTATAGTTTCACTGGTCTTTTTATAGTATGATTATTAACCACGTAATATAAAATTACAAGAAGACATGGTAAAAGTTAAAATATTTAACTAAGAATTCAATCTAAAAGATAAGGTTATTAGGGTGACCTAAACATGTCTATAACCTATTGTTTGAAAAGTTTTCTAACCATGCCCACCTCATCCTTGAAATAAATCCATTTGGAGCCACTAAAAACTGAATATAATTTTATAATAAAATAATATTTCAAACATTTATTAAAGTGACCCTCACCTCTCTTGTAAAAGGGTACTTACCCTTCTCTCAAAATCACACCTCCAAAGTCATTTGGATCAAAAAAAACTAATCAAATATCCTTCCAACTACCATCTCTTGAACCTAGGGTCCCTACTTTGATCATAAAGCCAACTTATCGATCCATTTTGATCAAATCAAAAGGAAGCACCTGAAAAAGAGGTAATAATTTCATCAACACTTTCAAAGTTCGTTTCTTCTTACACTTGCTCTTTCATTGTTGTTTCCATACCAAAATAATAACTGCAGTACCATCTATATAATATTATGTTGTTATACATTTGGTATAACCATATTCCTTATTCTATCCATCCTATGAATGATAAAGTCACCCTACGAGCGTATGAGTAGCTTGTCATCTCCACATCGTGGTGTAGTTTGTTATTCATCACTTCATTATTTGGATAGGTATAATAATGATTATAAATGGTGTAAATAATAAATATAACATGTTAATAATACATTATATATATAATATACCATCCAATTACGTACTATCTCTCCACTAATAGAATGACATTGTCACTCATGTGTACGTATGGCTTACCGTCTCCACAACACGATGAGATTTCATTCCCCATCATAACCATTCAAGAATAATTTTCATTTGATAATTAAAAATAATTTTTAATAACTTAATATCATTGTGGAAATGAATAAAATAAACCTTATCCAAAAAAACATGACTTATATAACAAAACATATAAAGGAAAACGAAACAGTTAACACTCAAAATAATGATACTATTGAAATATCATCAACAAAGTAATATTAGAAAATCATATATGATATCATATATTGGTATGCGATTCTTGTATAATTTAATAAAAAATATTTCACCATTATACATGAGGTTAACCAAACCACTACTAAGTAAATGTACAAGGCAAGGGGTTTTCATCTCACTGATTATTCCCATTAGATTCATGATATAATGCCACAATTTCCTTTTGTGTGGTGTATTTACTATCCATGATTGTATTCTTTATATAATATACATTAATGTATAGGGATTTTCATATTAATTGTATGATCCTTCTTTCATGGGGTGTATGTTTCATAAGTTACCAAGTTGGTAATGGAATTTCTAATTTCGATTTCCACTCATTGGGGTTTATGAAAACATCATTGATTATTTTACTCCAAGATTATGTGTGAAATCACAATTTATTTATTTATGTAATAATTTATAATCCCCTTTGGGTCGATATTATTTTGATACATATAATCACTCCATTGATAAATTATCAATTCATTGATATGAACTTGATAAGAATAATCTGAACTCAATTTTCATTAATTGAGTTAAACATCCAATTCATTGGTGTTGTTTTTAAAAGAATGTGTCTTATTTTCCTCTAATTGATTTGCACTGAATATCAAATTATTTTGAGTATATTAATTTTTTTCACACATAAAAATGTCATTGATTTATCCTTAACATAAGGATATAGTCTTTATAACGTATTTCATCTCAATTTACATTCCAATGAGTCTTCATTGTTGTTATGCCCTAATTCACATTTATATAGTGTACATAATTTACATTGACATTGTATATCATGAATCCCTTTATTATCATGATATTATAAAGTTTCTATTAGCTCAATTATCTATATTCAGGCATCTCTCATTTGGTTATGAACTCTAAATAAAATATCATTTTAAATGTTTTAAAGATTTATTCTTCGAAATATTTCACATTTATTACTATGTTCTAAAAATTATGTAAAGGATTTGTCTATATGGACATGATTTTTTTTATAATTTAAATTCCTTTTAAATGTTTCAAAGTGGTATGGTAAAATTTGATTTAAAAATATATTTTTAACAGCTTCTTGATAATAATGAGACTTTTAAATATTTTCAAGAAAAATGCGATATTTCTCTCAAAATGTTTTACTAATTATTTTCATTTATGTCTATATCCTGCATTATTCAAGATTGAGGTTGATTTATTATAGTACAATATTCGATATTGTATTGAATGAGTTATTATTGGCTGTGGATGTGCTGTTTTTATATCATTCATGGTTCGTGGTTAGATTATTCACATTTTGTATGCAAGTTTTAATGTGAAAGTTTGTATTATATATCAACCTTTTCATAAGAGGAATTAATTAGACTTAGTACGTGATGGGTGGAGCCCACTATAGCTTTTCATTGCATCTGTAGGTCTCATGAGACAAACGACTGTCTTGGCACAAGGCCTTGACAAAATCTTATTTGTAGTCTTGGCACGAGTCCTTGACAAGGTGGTTATAATGTCTGGGATTATGCATTCCATCATTATGAAATTATCTATTCATATTACATGTGATTATTAGACTAGTAAAATATCCATGTGACTAATTAAATAGAGTTATTTTATTTATCTTTTCAATAATATACTGAAGTTTTATATTTAAAAGGCTTGTGTTTTAGTCTTAAACATTTCCTTAAATGTTTGTGATTATTTATGATAGTTTGCACTATATTGTTATCCCAACTGAGCATTTGAGATCACCCTTTTCTAATGTTTTCTTTTTCCCTTGGATGTGAAAAGTATATTATGATTAACCCGTAGGGATAGGAAAAAGGATATGAGTGTGTTCAAATGGGAAAAAATATTGTTTTTCTTTATTTTAGGACGTAATGTAAAAAGTATGTGTGTATCTAATACTTCTAAGAAAACTCAACTAATTGGTATTTTGAGACATGATACCTTGTGATCGTGCCGATGTTATGTAATAATGCATCGACTATGGGTAACTAGGGTTGGGGTGTTACATGTGATATTGTTATAGACACTTGGGTGTCTCAGATAACATTATTCAGGTGGTAATCTCTATCAAATTCCACTTCTCCTGTAGGAATATCTGTTCATGATAAACGAGTTGAAGCTCAAATTGTTCCTGGTCAAGAGAGAAGCTCAGTGACGCTACCACCTTTCTAATCTCTGAAAAATGGGCTTCATATGGAGAAATTGTACTGGATGAGGCCATCACTTCCTTTGTCTGAGTAAATTGGATTTATTAAAGCCATATATTTATACTATTCATGTGATTACTATTCAAGTGCTATATTACCAATGATAACAATTTTTAATGGTATATTAAAATCCAAAAATATAAAACCAAGGAAGTGCAAATGTTATATAACCATTTTACATAATAATACTTTTAATTAGATCAAGAGGAATTTTCATTAGTTAATGTTTGGGTTGTTACAATATTGGTCTAAGAAACTCATGGATTCCTTTTGGGAATACTGTACTACATACAAAATCATCCCATGAATGTCACCATATAAGTTGGTATATGAAAAATATTTTCAGTTGCCAATTGAAATTGAACATAAGAAATTTTGGCTAATGATAAAAAATGAACATTGACATTTATTTGGCTGAAAAAAGGATAAAATGAGACATTAATGAAATTGAGAAACATATGATATAGTTTTATGAAAATTAAAGGATAAATAAAGCTATATTTCACTCCTACTATTAGTGGAATATCAAATTCAAACACATTGAACTAGGAATATTTGTTCCCTTTTGTAGTTCCAATATTCATTTACACCTAGGAAATATTGGGTCAAGATGGTCAGGGCCTTACATTGCGCATCATATGTATCCTCATAGAGCAGTAGAGATTCAAGACCCCTCAAGTGGTAAGCTTATCTAGTTCAATTGTTATAGGTTAAAACCATTCACTGAATCATTCAATAAAAAAGTAATAGACAAAGATTTAACTAATCCAACCTATAATGAAACTAAAAAATGATATTTATAGTCTATTTCAAGCTAAAGACATTAAAAAACATTTTTTGGGAGGCAACCCAGATTTTACATATACATTGAATCAGAGATTAAAATTTCAAAATAAATACTCATGTTTTTTATCCATTCCTTTTTAGTGGAACTCACTTGGGGTTTCCGATGTGATGTAATGTTAATTGTCTGTGAGATTTAGGAGCCAAAACATTGTAGTATTTCCAAATTAGAAACTTGGCTTATATAAATCAAAACTACCTTCAACTAATCATAAGGATCAACTTTTGACATGAAGAAAAAGTGATCAATTATCTTATTGATGGGTCATCAACTTCAAACAAGTTGATTTTGTCCCATTATTTGATTTGGAATCACTTATCCCCAAAAAATTTTCCAATCTTAAACTTTCACTTCTTTTATCTTTTAACACTATGGGTAGTGTAATTATTATTTTGAAGGGGAAGTAAAAATCATGATTTCTTTTAAAAAATTTTGATTTTATGAAAAAATTCAATTTAATAAAAGAAATTAAATTAATTATCCTTTCATGAATTAATCTGATATTTGAATCCTTAAAAATATATATCAAATGATTTTGAATGCCTTGATTATTATTTTAATGCATGTTTATGTTCATGAGAATATTTCTTGGACAATGTGGTTGTTTGATGTGATTTTTCAATATTTACATTTTCATCATTTAAATCAAAATTCCACAATACACTTTCATTGGATTTTGGGTGTAAGTTTTAATTATTATGCCCCTTTAATAATAACATGGAGTTTGGGGTCATGTTTAGTTTAATTTTAGTATCCATGAAAAATGAAAATAATGACGACATACAGAAATGTCTTGTCCAAATGTGTGGCACTTGACACTAGGGTATAATGTCTCCATAGTTATATTTCCCAATGTTATACTTAAGATCTCTATTATAGATTATAGAATTCTAAATATTCATGAAATTTAGTACTTGGGGATCAATAATCTTTAGTTTTCATTCACATAGTCAGTTTTTTTCATCTTTATTGAAGTAATAAAATGGAAAAAAAAAAAACCAAAAAAGAATAAAAAAATTGGATACTCATCTTAATGTTTAATTTTATTCCCACCTATCACTTAAATTTGTTTCCCCTTAAATAAGAAAATGGGAATTATGTCTTTTAAGATACACAACACATCATCATGCTTCATTTAAATTTGTAAAATGTGGTGTTGATTTTGAAAAAAGGAATGGGCTTGGGCTTGGGATTTTCTTGTGAACTTGGCTTGTGAGAAATGATTTTTATGGGATTCATGGTTGTTCGAAATGATGAATTTTAGTGAGAATTGTATGTTAAAATGTTTTTGAATAACAGAATTCAATTTTATATTTTTGAGATACTTTTATCTCAACAGTGGGAAACACAAGTGTGGGTGTGATTGTCCACTAAAATAGGATAATATTCATTGTTTATATCTCCATATTGATGTGTTTCAATGTCCATAAATACCAATTTTACTGAATTTCATAAATTGAACATCATTACACATCATTGTGGAATTAATTTTTAAAGTGTAAATTTGGTCAAAATTAATCATTTCCGTATGAAATTAATTATTTTGAATATATGAATTTTATATTTTGGTATAGGATTTAACAATTTTTTGCAATATTTCATCTTTTAGAATCAATTGATGAATCATAAGGGAAGATGGAGATTTTTTCCAAAGATGCATAAATTTCTGGACAAATCATAATGGGACTTAGGCCCATCATGTAAAATTTGAGCCCATAATTAAATTACAATGAAGATAAAATTTCATGTATAAAAATATAAAATTCGGTTTATCATTTCATGCAACTATGTCCCAAGATAATTCATAATTTTTCTAGGAAACACAGGGATACCATGTTGACATTAAATTTTTGGGTCATATTTGAAGGCCCATAAAATTATCCTACGATTTCGAGAATAACATCTGAATGGATTTTCAAATTTTCATAAAATGTTTATAGATATTAGTGGACACCTTTTAGTAGATATTTTTATAATACAACCTGTAATTATTTATCCATATTCAATGCCATGATTTCACTCTAAAAAGGGGGAATGAATCTTGCCTGAATTATCTGTTCAACTTTGAATCATCAAATTTACTTTATTATCACCCTCATTTTGACTATACCAATTAATGGGAGTGTTATATAATGGTGGTGGATTGACCATAGCACTCATAGTTACTATTTAAGTCATTGGTGGTGAAGGTATTTTGTGATCAATGATTTATTATTTCAATTTTAATTTCACACTTTTATTTTTGTAATCGCATCATTGATTTTTCTCATATAAGTTTTTAGTTCATGTTAATTAGTCAATAAAATTTATTATTCAAATTCGGTCATTTTATTATTTTAAATATAAATTTAATCCTATTTAATTAATGTGTGAACTTATTCACACAAACACTTTTGAATTTCATCACATAATGGTGGAGTGATCCTTATTTAATGTTTTCTTCTTCAATTCATCACTCATGAGTCTACTACCCACTTACATTGATAGAGTAAAATAAATGGATGGATAAACCTATAGTTTTTTTATCCAAGGGAGTATTAATGGGATGTATTGAATGTTATTTCTCTTTTTTATAATTCCTAATCAATTCTTTTGTTGAGATTTTCAATTATTGATGTGCCTCCTCCATTAATATCACTAATTTTAACCCTTCACATCCTGAGTTCTAAAATGATAATCCGACTTGGAGTGATAACGATTAAGATCCTCCAAGTGTATAGTTCATTAGCCTTAGGATATTGAAAACTAAAAACTTCTTGAGTGATTTAGGAAGTTTATATTTTATTAAACGAAATGCTCGAATTTGAGACATTGAAATAATTTAAAAATAAATTCATCCAATCCACCCCAAGTGATAACCAAGGATCAACTCATTCAATATAAATTGAATTCACTTAAGTTTCTTAAACTAATTAATATTTCAATCAATCCAAACCCAATTTTCCAACATTATTTCCAAATCACTAATATAAAATGTATGCCCCTTTAGGTTTCTTCTTAGGTATATGATGATTCGATAACACATGTTGTCCAATAATAGACAGCTTACACCATAAAAGTTTTTTTTTAATTTGAGTGCTTTTAAAATATTATACCTCCTTTAATAGAATGGATCATAAGGATATATATAAAAATAGAGTAAGACAAAAAATATACCATCTAGGTAAAAGAAATCAGAGATAATAAATAACCATTAAAAGGTGTCACATATAAAATAATGATGTAATGATTCTCTACAAAAATGGGGATAAGGGAATGTAAATACATAGTACTTTCTATAAAAAATGCACAAAATACCCATATCGAATCTCTATTAACATCGTAAGAAGTATCTCAGTCTTCTGCTCTATTACTCTATTTATAATAGAAATCAAACATCCATAGCTTAACACTTCCCATTATCCCTACCTGTATCCAGGAAGTCTATTTGTGTACCAATCGGAAACCTGAATAGGTTCTGAGGAAAACTCTGTAGTCCTCCACCAATGATGTGTAATATAATATATTTTTGAAATATAAAATGATATGTTTATAGGTATAATGATAAGAGTAATAAATATAAGTTATAATATATGGGGTTGGATTCCTAGGGGATACTCATCTAAATCTACTTTCTTCGGCATAAACTGAGATTTCATTGATAATTTAACATTATATATGTATTTTTCTAGGCCTCAAGGATCCTAATAAAGCATCTAATGTACAAATATAGTCAAAAGGAATCTATTAGACCCATGGATTCACAATTATCAAACACGTTTAATCCAAAAGGGTATACCTTTGTCCTTTCTCTCTAAAGGGATTATAATGGATCCCTAAAAACAAGTCCTTGGTAGAATCAATACTAAGATCGACTGAATCTCAAGGAGATCATCTAATGAAGCCCATAAAAATCAATATGAAATTCTAGGGGCCCATCCAATACATTCAAAATAATTTTGATAAATTATGGTGATCCATTGGTAGAAATACGAGACATTAAAAATATAAGACACTGACCAAATCTATGCGTCTTATCTCACTTAATAGACACATCAATGAATCATACGGTTTCCCATGATACCATCCAAGGAATTCCGCAATGGGAAACGATGTATCACAAAGGGAATTCCTCAAATATCAAGTGATCCAGGTCAGTGACCACAATCTATCATAAATAAATAACAGAGCCTCCACGATAATAATAACCATGAGTATACTTCATATTTTAACAAAGTTTAAGTGAAATGTTCTACTAATTCACATTAAATTTATCCTATTTTCACATTTCAATTAATTTAAATAATCATGGGTATGTAATAAATACAACCTAATGGGAGGCTATTGTTTAGGTAGAAAACCTCCTTCATTAGAAATTATTGCATAAATACCACATGGGTCAAGACCTAAAAAATTTGTTAAAATAATTTCACTTATTAGAGGAAATGCATGGAAATTATGGTGTGATGAATAATGGTGCATGATATAGAAATCCTGAAATTAATGGAAATGTCCTAGACCACCTAGGTTCAACTAATTGTATACTCCTAATCTAGTATAAACCTTTAATTTATGCTAAAATGAAAGAATATAGAATACTAGAAAAGTGACTTAAAATTAGGAATACTAAATTGCATGAATATAGTGTCAAATATAGAAAGAGAAACTAATAAAATATTTAATAAGAATCTTATACATACTGAGGGTGATACAACCTGGAAGATGATGGCTTATTTTGAGATTGGATGAAGGTCGTAGATTGAAGACTATAGGGAGAGGAGAAGGGAGATCAAGTTACTTCTATGCATGAGTAATGAGTGAGAAAGAGGGAGGAAATAAAATTAATGGCTGGAAGGTAAAGATTTAAATTTACCCTTTTTAAATGTGTTTATGGTTAGGTCACAAAATTAACTAAATGTGCACCACTAATGTGTTCCCACTGTTTAAGTGGAGACATCTCTTACATGACCTGGCACACAATTATACAAACTGTGTGTGCCTTATAAGCACTCACTATCCAGAATTAACCTATCTTCATATAACTAGGTGCACATTTAATCAAATGTGTGACAATTTGGCCTTTAAAACTATATTAAACCCACACCCATCACATTGTTAGGTTCACATTTTAACAAGTCATGTGAAAATAATGCTTAAAATATTTGTAATATTCATTGGATTTTCATGGTCATGCGACATTTGTTTCATGATTTGGAAACCCATACTTCTTCTACTTTGGGTCACATAGTTATCTATGACACATTTCATGGTTTAGCCAAACAATGTCCCTTTAACTTTTTAGGGCTGTACGGTTCCTAAACAGGAATATAAAAACCACGCGTAAACCTTGCACCTCAGTTTATTCATCCAAAAACTGAATCTCCATGACCTAAACAAGCTGCTACTCACCTAAAAACTTATTTTTTTAGTTATGAATCATTATTAAGATATAAAAAGACATTTAAACCAAAAATTAAAGGATTTATACCTTCATGAAAATATGGGATCTTATATTCATAGAATTCAAAATTGTGATAAATAACATTTATGACATTAGATATTTTTGATTCAAAACCCCTAGTAGGATATAATTATGAATTAAGAATTAAAAAATTTGAGTAATGAGAGGATCATGATAAAAAATATTAAGTTTTAATTTATAAAAACATTAAAAAATATGGTTTATAATTATAAATATGTCTCTAATAATAGAAATTTGAGATAATAAACTCCTACGACATTATAAAAATTTAAATTAAAATCCTGTGAGGGATATGATTTTAGATGAAACATTAAATATCACGAAAAATGGGAGATTCATGATGAAATATATTACGGTATACTGGATACACAATTTAATTTAAACATGGTGCATAATAAGAATCATATCTCAAGAAAGTAATTTGAGATAATAAACCCTTAAAATAACATAATTATTGAGATAAGAAACAATTTATAATGCGGTTATAAGGAAAAATTAAAAAACCCTAGAAAATTAAGAGTGAATGAAATACCATGTATTCATTATGTAGAATAAATATATCATGTAACAATATATTTTAAATACTAATGTTTGTAAATCAATTGAAAAAATTCGATTTAGCACAATCCTTTATTGTTTGAGCAACATTTTAATCAAAAACCCTTTATACTAGGAATTTTTTAATTTAGAGTCCATTCAATTAAAGAACATGATATGGATATTCAGACCTAAATAATTACATTAATATTTAAAAATACATTAATTAGGATTTAATCACACCATATTAAAGATATTATGGTGTATAATAAGAAATATTTGTCAAGAAATTAAATTTGCGACAAGAACCCCCTTACATTAATTTCTGGAATCCACTATTGAAATAAAATATATACATATCAAAAATAAATATGTTAATCACCAATTTAATATCCTTATTCATATCTCTAATCTTTTATTAACTTTATTTATAATTATTATCTACATGTATGTTTTTTATTATCTATTTTCATTATCAGGTTTGAGTTATCGTGATCATTTAAAATAGTTTCATAACAACATTTTTTTCTTTAATATTAACCAAAATTTAATCATTACTATATCATTTAATGTATTGTTAAATATAAATTATATCAATTTGTAAATCTATTATCTCATTCCATTATTGTTTTAGTTAGTTTGCATTAAAATGGAATCCGTGTAGACTTATTTCTGTAATTTTAGAGATCGAATATGATATTTTAATAACAAATTAAATAGTCAATATAACTATTCAGAAACATATAAAAATAATTATTTTATTATTAAATTTTAAAAATTTTATTATTTATGTTTCCATACCCATCGATGATATAGTTTTATAACACTATTCATGTTGGTGTTTTGATTGACCCAAACATGAACATACCATAATTCCTTGGGTGAGTACGGTTAAGAAATTATTTATTTTACCACAATATAATTATAACATAAACATTATTATATTTTAAGTCATTTAATGAATGTATAATTGGTTTGGATTATGATTTAAAATCATGTTGAAAAATGAAAACCATTACTTCAAGGAGGTGGTAGTTTGCAAAACACGCGATTAACATTTTCATTTCCAAATAAATGAGAGGAAATTAAAGTGGATTATAAATATAATATTTAAACTCATAATTATATTATATATTCCATATTTATCTTTTAGTTCCATCCTTATAACATATGAATAGAGGTGGTGGTGAAAAACTGAATATGTCACATTGTGGAGGTAGTAGTCTACACAACACATGATTAATGTTCTTTTGTATTTATAAGTGGATTGGAGGTAACATATAAAAGTATATACATTAATATAATAAAACTTTATTATGATAGTAATAATGAGTTAATTATATTATGATGGTTGGGATTGTTTTGGAAGGTAAACAATTAGAAGAAAAAGATAACGATTAAGTGTTACTCACTTTGGGACCTTGAATTTTTCTCATGGAAGTCTCCTTGGAAATTAATATCATAGGGTAAATAATTGGGTCCCTATTATTATTAAAGTGAGTGATATTTCTAGATGGGAAACATGGTAGATTTTAATAAATAAATTATAGGCAATGGGTTCACTTGAAGGTGTGTAGTTCTCCCCTTTATTATTGAAGAAAGGGTAACTTTTGTGAACACCCATTATTTTTCAATAATGGAATGACACTATCTAATGGTAAATGGTTCCAAAATTGGAAAATAATAGGTATTGGGGTGATATTGGGTTGATAAAGAGTCAAAAAGTTTGTTACACGCATGTTTTAAACATATTTGAAGTCATTTACTCTTATATATTTTAATTTAACCTTTTTAAGGGGGAAACTAGTTTTTAACCACGTAACATATGTTTTAATAAACATCTAAAAAAATATTAACAAATATAGGTGTGATAAAGCTAAATATAATATAAATTTAATCTAATGAAATCTATAAATAATATAAAATTAACTTTTAATTTTAAAAATTTTATATATAGAAAAACATTTTTATAGAAACATTATTTTTTTAACCATTATGTGTTTTTAATTTTATTGAAAATAGATTAAAAATTATATATGTGTTAATATAAATATATTTGTGTTTAAACATAATATTAATTATTTTTTTTAAAATATTGTAATTGAATTTATTAAAAAAAGTACACAAGATTAATAAAAAAAATTCAATGAAAATACTATTTCTACCACTATCATAATGAATCACTTTAATCTTTGTAATAATTATATTGTGCATAAAAATTAAGTTGAAATTATTATAAAATATGATCATAATTATCTAAAATATGGAATCCATTTTTTGAAAAAAATTTATATAAGTAATGAAAAATACTTTTTTAATATAAGTGAATAAATAATTGTTTTTGAGTAAAATATTACTTTTAATTTCAAAATGATATATGTGGGTTTAATATATAATTTTTTTTAATTTTAAATGATTTATTCTATATAAATATATATATTATCAATAAAAATTAAAAAAACCTTGAATGAATTCTTGTATATTTCAGTATTTACATAAAAATAATATTCTCTGAAAAATTCAAAAAAAAATCATTCTATTATAATTTTGAAATTATAAATAAAAAATTGAAATTGGTTTTATCTAATTAATATTCTAATGATTATAAATTTATTTTTTAAATAAGAAATATTAGTAAATAATTTTTTTATATAATTTTTTTCTTTTTTTCTTCAAAAGTAAAAAATGAGAAATATTGAAAATATATGCGATAAATAAATTATTACATTATTAAATACTTAATTATATTATCCTAATTTATAGTTACCTATCTCCTCAATAACTCTATATATGATATAATCATAAGGTATATTCTGGTGGTAGTCGAGGGTGATGATTCCACTGACATAGATCTCATGGAAATTTCCATGGGCTTGAATTTCTCTCAAATACAATTTCAACAATACTAGAATTGTTTATGTTTAGCTAGGTATTAGATTAGATAAAAACCTAATTAAAATAAATCTTTCCTGGCCTCTAATAAATTCATTTTAAAATGAATAATTCCTTCCCCCAATGTTATTTATTACCTTTTTGTTTGTAGATTTCATAATTTAGTTACATACTTTTATACCCGCAATTTTACATGTATATTAAAATGGAAAAAATATTATTTTAAAATTTCGTAGTTTAGTTATAGTGTGGTGTTTCATATATAATAATATATTAATATAATATATTTGTAAAAAATATGTAGTTACATTTTATGTCATTAGATATATCCTATTTCTATGAGGTGTATGAAACACTAACAACCCTAGGGAAAAATAAATGGTTAATCCCTCATCCAATACAACTCAAGAAACAATAAAGGTATAAGAAAACATGGTATCAAATGGGAAATAAAAACAATTTATTCAATCAAAACCATTCCTCATAATATTTAAAGGAACACATCTCTATTAATGATAACCTAGTCCATGGAAAATAATTAGCATGCCTCTGATCTATAGACATACCCCAAAATCTCTGACCCACATGTGGGACTAATCCCTAAGGTATCTACTACTACAACTGCTAAGCTCTTCGGATATCTCCATAGATTGATTAAAAATACATAACTCAAATATCCTTTTAAGGTCCACTTATCTAAACCCTCAAGTCAGGTTTCTATTCCGAGCCTCTACCCATACCTAATTTGGATAGCCTTGGAAGAACATAGATGGGGTCCCTCTTTGAGCTAGAATAAATAAACCCATAACCAACCCTATCCTTCTATTTCCACCCAATCATATCTCCCCAATCCTCTTCTCTCTACCACTGAAAGAGGCACCCCCAACATAATTCGGTAGGTCACCACTAATGAAGTGAGGAAACATAACTATGTTGTCCTCATCTTGGACCTTTTGAATAGTGAGAGCCTTATTCACCAAGTTAAAGTATAAGGTCACCTGAAATTTCCAGACTAAGAACCTCACCTCTAGGAAAATATCAATCACGAACCTCTAGGAATTTTGTTACTTAGTCCCAAGAAAAAAATGGAAAAATTGATTGAATCCACAAAATAGGTCACATATTCAACTACATAAATTGTCCCCTACTTGAGATCCTTGAACTATTGATCTTTCTAAAAACTCAAAATCATTGGAAAGAAATCCTAGAAAAATTATTTCCTTAACATTTCCAAGGATAGAATCCTATGCCTTTGAGTACGGATCATCAATCCCTACCACTTTCTAGTAGATCAATGTAGCATGTATACAAAATAATTCACCCAATGATCATTATGATTCACTACAAGATTGAATATCCTATTAAATAAAATCGAATCACACATCGACGTACTGATGATAAACTATAATATAGAAGGTATGGTGGTTCTATAGATGAATGTATTATGAAAACTACACCATTATCACCCCATGATGGGAACGTCCACCACCCACTGGAACGATGTGAAAGGTGCCCAACTGTAGGAGCCTTTCATCATGGACTATAGAAGAACTGTCAGGTTCATTATCAGGAAGGCCGTTATAAAAATCACGATGTACAAGTAAAACATTTCCTACTTCGGGTTCATCCTCACATCGGTCCATTAGTAGAACTGAAGTACTTTGATGTGGTGAAAATATCTAAAATTCCAAATTAATACTAAAAAATTATACTTTAAACATAGATATTGAGAATAATTAAAAAATTAATAGGAACACATACACTATGACACTAAGAAACATGCCATAGATTCCTTCCCACAACTACTAATCATAACCCCCTTAGAACTTAACTGAGGCCTAAGCTCAAACATGGATAGCTGAACTTTATCCATAATCATAATAAGCAATGATATATGCATGTTTAGGTAAAATTAATTAAATTTCACTAATGATGTAATTAAAAAAACACCAAATATATCCTTAGTAGAATTTAATTAATTTAAACCATTATCAATCATAATTAACCATGTTAATGACAAGTGAACCTATATCCCAATACATGATGTATGAACTAACTCAAACTTTTTGATTCGTACAAGTGAAAACAAAATCCCTTAAATTGTAATAACATTATAATACTAGTGTACAAACATGAAAAAATAACATCACAATTAATAAAATCATTCCCACAACCTTTGTGACTTAGTTGAAAACTATACAACCATTATGTAGACATAGGAATAACTTTTTTACATGAGTTCCAAACATACTAAACCCATTCTACCAATCCAAAAATAGTAAGAAAAATGAAATAGGGGCTCTGATACCATTTTTTAATTCCCCAACTAGGAAAATTAGGTCTAATTCTATGGGCCACATTACCTCATGTGGGCCCCCTCATATAGAAGAATATTCAAACTAGCAGTGAGGGTCTAAAATACATAGTGGGGAAACATTTTGATCAGCATTATATAAAAATTTGTGTAAATTTATAATATAAGATATAATAATAAAGGTAAAAAATAACACATAGAGTGGAATTAATGAATAATAACCATCAACAACGAACGAGGGTAAGAAATAGTGATATTATATCATGAAGTATCAAAATTGCATTTCATAAGTAGTACACAACTCAAATTTGATCCCCAATTGTAGAAAATAATCATACATACAATGATGAAAAGTATAAATGAATAATCTTATAAAAATATAAAGTAATATATCTTGTTATAACATTATCCCCATCTAATAACATCAATTCAACAGTTTGTCACAGGGCCCTTGCCATTGGTTGGATCCCTGATCATAAATTATACATGAAACTCAAGATACTCATGCTAGGTGTGAGTAAAAACATAGTAAAACACCATCAACACAAACATATAATAAGTGAAATAAATGTATAAAGGCTGATTAATCCATAGAACTAAATACAGTACTTGTCAAGTCATCGTGTGATAACTATACTTACATGAACTACCAACCACCCTACTTTGTCCCCATGCTAGAAGGGTGTTTCTATAAGACAACCAATATCCAAACAAAATAATGCATGGGACTTATTATTAAAAGAATAAAATCATCATGAACACCCATACCATCCCTTCTCACTCATGGGAGGTCACATCATACAATCTAGACACATCTATTCTCACACACGGGGGGTCATATATCCTCCCATGTAACACCTTATCAATCAAGGTTTTCCCACTTCTCAATAATCACATAGAAATAAATGAGATAAAACTTATTCTAAATCCACCACAATAAATGGGACTCATCACTCTAATCCCAACACCACATTAGAAAATAATCCCAACCTTAACTTTTCCTAAAAACACTCTCAAGGTCTAACTTTTTATGATGACCACCCCAACATGACACATGAATTGAGGTGATATCATCATTTAAGCCAATACATAACCCCTATATTACCCACTATGGGGTCAAATAAATCCTAATAGATCTACTATTCCCTTTGATACTACATGTAGAGATCTCATAGGTCTACAAACACATTCATGAAAATGAAGGCATAAAACATCATACAAAATCTGTAAAATGATGAAGAATTACTAATTATGTTATAATGATGCTCAATAACCATGGAACACCTCCTGATTCCTGGTTGATGCCATAAAACCCTAAAATAATCCTAACTTCTCAAATTATGGTTATGGAAAGGGAAAATAAGAATCAAATGGAGAAATAGTTATATAGAACCAAGATGAACTTAGACTCAACATTAAATTTTTATTTAGAGTAAAAAAGGCAGAATCATGGAAAAATTCATTTCCCAGGGAGAATCCGTAATGAGTAAAAAAATAGTAGAGACACTTTTGGTCTCCTATAACAAGGTTAACACCATCTAGTCTATGATTAAGTGCATTTCAATAACAAACTACATTGGAACATTGGTCCTCCACTACCAAGGAGGATTATTGATCTATTATATTTTCACTCATGTTCCACATGTGAGACACTTGAATATTTCTTTTTTTAGGGATAGATTTACATCTCCTAATGAACTGAGAAACCAACCAAGTAGATGGTCCTTTTAAATTCATGGAATCATGGATAATCATCGAGTCTGTTTCCAGCTAATTGATAGATAAGTATTTTTGGCCACATAATCTCATTCATGTCTGCATCTCTCTAGACTTTGACTTAATAGAGATTCCCCTCCCATAGAAGGTTGTAAAAACAAAATGAACACTTCCCCTATAGTCCGGAATCCCCCTCCTTCACACATCATGACCATAATAAAAGAACACTAAAAAATAAGTTGAAGATTCATAGCTGATGGAATCCACCACACCCAGTGGCTTGAAGCCGACATCACCACCTCATTCATATACAAGTCCCTCAAAGAGGGAGCCTCATGCCAGCTATAAATCCCACATACCATGTCAATAATAATAGATTTAACTCTTTCAATAATCGATCTACTAGTGGACTCCACTCCTTCGATCATAGTACTATTTCTGGCCTTCCAAATGCACCAGAATCCTATGTTACGAATCACCGTTCTAGCCTCCATTTCCAGTATTAGTAAATTCAACACATGGAACCATACTTCCATGACATAGTCCCCATATAGAGTAGATGAAATAAGAACATTAAAACTCCCCATAACCCCCCAACATCCATATCCCATTCACCATCAAAAGGAGGTGATCATCACTCCCATCCATGTGCACCTTACAGCAGTGGTATCTAGAATCCATGTTGACACCCATCATCCTAACATTATTATATATGGATACTAAATGTTTACTCACCCTCTAGGTTATAAATTTGATCTTTTTTTGGACATTTCCGACACAAGGACATATTGTTCCAAATATCCTGATGCTCTTGAGGAAATGAAATCTTGTGGAATTAATTTTAAGAAAAACATCGAGTATTAGAGGTAGTGAATATAAAAGTATCCTACACCTCATTAAAAAAGATAAGGTCAACACCCCTTGTTTATTCTCATTAAATATTACATTAGTTAATCTAGGATGTAAGCAAGACTCCCTAAAAAAAATTGTAGGTGTAGGGAATCTCGACAAACCAATAACCGAGCTCGCCAAGTTATGAAATTAGAAAGAGATGTGGCCCCACCAAAAATCCATTGGGTGTGATGTTGGATAGTTGGGATGATGATGAGAATAAAATTAAAAAAAAATTGATAAGCATAACCCCCTACATCCACATTCCCCTTAACTATAAAAGACATGATTTTACCTTAGAGCGTACATTCCTCCAAATCATCCCATGAAATATTTGCATGCATGCAATGAAAAGTTCCATCCAAGATCCTCATGTTGATATGGCCTTCATGAATGGTTCTTCCAAACCTACACTATGACTTCCCATGATGTTTCCCCTCTGAGTGGGCATCCCAAAAAAATTATCCATGATTCTATATATTAGGGTGATTACCCCCTTGGGAACCTTGGTTGTCGATAGAGCATGAATTGGGATAACTGAGAGTACATTGTTCACAAGAGTAATCTAAAATCTGAAGGGAATGAAGTGATTCTTCTAGTTAAAAATGTGACTGGTAATTTTTTTCATGATATTGTCATAATATTGAATATTAATATGCCTTGGGGAAATGGGGTACCAACATAGTCGAACAAAAATGAACACTTCTTCATGCCTAATTTAGAGAACATATAGATACCCATGCGTGACATACATAGAAATTACATTTATTTTTCAGAATACTTAATACATAACAAAAACAAATGCCCAAATACCGTATTAGTTTTGTGTCTTTGGAAACATGGAACATAATCATCTAATCACGGTGAATGGTATTCAACATCTCCCATAATGATCTTCTCCTTTTTGTTTTACTACCAACAAAATTTATTTATATCATGGGGAAAAGAAAATATATAAAGGGTGAGATCATATGCTCAGTATGGGTAAACATGGAGGACATAAAATAAACCATAAAAAATTGAATGTGAAAACATGAACATAAATTTTAAACATCAAAATATTGAGCAATGACATAAATCATGGTAGTACGTAAGGGATAGATCATAAAGGAACATTAATCATGATAAAATATCATTATAATAAAACATGAAGTTATGGAAAACTAATATGAACATAATATTATTTTCATAGTATCCAAGGAATTTCTGCCAAGACCATCATAGTGGACAAAGTCCGTTAGTGAACTGAGATTACTTACCGTTCTATCCCTGTATTACTGAACCATATTTACTTGTCGTTCTAGTCATTCATATCTCATGAGATATAAATATTTACCCAATACATTAAAGCGAGATATAGGTCCCACCCATCTCATAATGAAATCATTTGTACATTTTCTATGAAAACATAAATCATTCAGCATAGCATAACCCATGAAATAAAATGAGATTCTTAAACATCATGCAATCATAACAAAATCCATATAAGATAAGTGGACTTCATAAAAAAATTCCATCATAAACATAGTCAAATAAAATTAATAATAGGGATAGAAACATAACCCTATTTTATTTTAGATGGAAAATAATTTTGATGAAACGCTAGATCTTAATTCCTGAAGTAAATATCCTTTCTTCTTCAAAAATTTTTTTTTTCAAAATTATTATCAATTTTAAAAGAAAAGAATTTAGTTGAAAATTCTCTTGAAAACATTTTGGGGAGTCTTAATGGAAATAAGGAATTACAAATATGTAAAAATCCATTCATTCCATATAAGTTAAAATAACATTCTCCTCATACTTTTGCCGAAAAATTCAAAAAGTACCTTGTAGCTAAACAAATGAAATCGTCCTTCCATACAGTGTAGTAAAAGTAAAAAATGTGTAAAAATGACTTTAAAAACACATAGAATAATGTTAAATATTTTATGAAAACATTTTTATAAAACATGTACATGGAAGATGACTATATCCCCTAAAAATACTTACGTATAAAAAATCTTGGATAAAAATGGGATTGTAAAATTATCCCTTACCTTAGTTCTGATTTCCATCATATGTGTTCGAAACTACTATATAATGGGTTTAAAAAATATTATTAAATTGTAACAGAACCATAATAATATTTATGATTTCATATATGATTCACTTATGAATTTATATTACCTGTTCATTTGTCAATTCCATGCTAAAGCAATGTTTTGGGTAATAATAATTTCATTGGCCGTACATGTTTTGACTTGTTATTCTTCATATGATTAAATAGATCATGATTTAATTTCTTACAGAATGTAAAAAATGATTTATATATTTCATATATATTACATATATATATATATATATATAACAGATAGATAAATGAAATGGAATAGACCATTCTTGGAGACGGTAGGCCATACATATGCAAGAACATTGTTTTAATTTTCTTATTAATTTGAATGGAAGTAAGTAAATGAAATAAATATATATACATAAATACAACAACATTATTATGTCATATATTTAAGGAATATTTATTATATATACTTTATAATCATTCTTTAATGGTTAACATGGAGAATGAATGTCTTCGCGTCATAGAGATGGTAAGTCGTACGTACGCACGGGCGACAACATCATTCCCATAGTTGTTGAATGATATTGATGTGGATGGTGTATAAAATCTCAGAATTAGAATCATGTTATAACAATAAAATATATTTATTATTTTCACCATTATACACTTCCAATTAAGGTGGTGGTGAAAAACAGATTACACCAAAATGTGGAGACGGTAATCCGTACATACGCAGGTGCGGTGATTTCATTTTTCGTAGGATTGATAGAAAGTGAAATATGGTTGTTTAATATTTATAATAACATATCAGTATATGATTGATACTGATGTTATTTTTTTATAATTAAATAACTAAATAAGAGGAAGTATAAGAACAAATAAATTATAAAGAATCAATAAAAGATATTACCTCTTCCTTGATGCGCCGCCTTCAAATTTCCTCTTAGGGCACTAGAGTTGGTCTTTTGAAAATACCAGAACCTCTAGAATGTAAATAGGGATGTTGAGAAGAAAAATGGTCTGGTTTTGGCCATGATTTAAGGCTTAAAATGGAGTGAAGAGGATAGAAAGGAGGTGCCCCTTTATAAGAGAGGAGAGGGACACTCTAGGAATGTTCCAAAATATTAATTTATTGTAAATTTAATTTCAACATAAAATGGTCCAAAAATTATTTAATTATAAGAGAATATTATTTTGGTTAGAATACCCATCATCCAATATTTCTTGACAAGTTTTTATTTTTTTTATCATTATATTTTTGTTTTTACCCACATTTTACCCTTTTTAATCTTACCGTGATATCATGTTATTTACAAATTGTGGGTCAGTATAATTACCATATCAGGTAAAAAGACCCAAATAAAGTTATTTATTACATATTGGGACTTATATTAACCATTTTGATGAATCTTATATTTTTATGAATTGAATATCATTTAATAAATTATATTATGTTTTAAGTTGTGAATTTCGTTAATTTTGGACACTATTCATACAGGACTTTTAAAAAATTCAAAAAGGCCATATTACATCATATAAATGGAATTAAATCATCCCTAATTTTTCACATTCATCAATATAATTCGTTTATGGCATAAAAATATTCAAATTAAACTTATTTTAATATTTATTACTTCATTTATTTGAATCTTTCATTAATGAGAAAATCCCTACATCATAATTCTGTCATAAATAAATATATTTATCTAATTTATAAAATTATAAATAAAATACCATGATGTAGAAAATCATTTTATAATTCCAATTATTTTTTATTGATTCATAGATTTGTTATATTAACCCATATTAAAATCGATTTAGTAAAATATGTATCTTTAGGTTATAATTATCTTTACATTAAACTAATTCCTATAAATAGTCATTTTCACCTCCATGGGAATCAATGGGGTCCTAAAATAAACCCAAGGACGACCATGGGCAGAAGAAGCACATTAAATAATATTAAGACATGTATTAGGGTTGTTTAATATTATTATAATATTATTTTTACCTTTATTTACCATATTTACCCTTTAACCATGGAAAATAAAATAATTATTGAAGTTCATATTCATAATGTCCAAAAATAAAAAACTTCCATTTACATAATTTGAACCTTCTAATTCTAAATATAAAATCCATTTTTCTAAATTCAAAACACATAATTTTCAGTAATTAATTTAAAATTACTCCCATTGTCAAAAAATAGGTTTCTCTTTAAAACATTGTATGAGATTGTCAAGTTTTTACATATGAGATCAATGTAAAATCAATGACAATGAATTAAATTGTATTAGAATATAAAAATATATTCAATTTATACTTTAAAAACATTGAATAATATATTATATCCATATAAGTTATTTTGATGAAAAAAGTTGTTTTCAATTAAAACATAGCATATTTTCACTATTGATCAAAATATGAACGTTATCAGAAAAATATAAAAAGTTTAACCAAAGTAAAATTTCATGTCCCTATTCCAAATAAAAATTTGATCTTGTCCAATATATCTTATTGAAGTGTAAAAAAATATATTTTAAATGAGTGCACCATCAAAAGGCGGTAAAACTGCATTTTATTTGAAAAATACTTCTTTTATCATATTTGAAAAATACTTCTTTTATTAATAATATTCATAATGCCTAGTTTTTATATCATTAAATAGTAATATTTTAATAATATATCATTGTTTAGTGAATCTTGGTATCACGTACAACAAAAGCTATCGAGAAGGTCACACTTACGTGTAACGTAAGCTAAGTCAGTGTTGCGTGTAGTGCAAGATTCCTTTGGTTTTGTGTATAACATTATCCAAAAACATTTCTTTTATACATTGAATAAAATCTATACTCAATGTTGCGTAAAATAAATTATATCCAACGAACTAGAAATCGTGTGTAACAGAAGCCAATAATAGTGTGGCATATACTGCAAGCTAATACAGTGTTGCGTATAACACAAGCTAATCTTGGGGTTTCATAAAACAAAATAATTTGAAGAAATTAAAGATAATCCATCTCAGAAATTCTTGGGGTGTTACATTCTACCCCCCTTAAAATTATTTTTTCCCTCGAAATTTGTCAGGGTTATAAATGGTTTAAAACTTGAATGTTTCTTTCATAGAAACCCACATAGTAAAAAAGAATACTAAAACCTCATTTTGAAAAGAAAGATATAAATATAATAGTTACCCAAAATAACTATTCACTAGGTTTAAAAATAGGTGAACACAGGTAGGACGTGAAAACATGGATATGGAAGTGAAGTCTAACCATTATGTTCTGGTGGATAATGATAGAGAATAAGGTTTGGAGAAAGTTATCATCCAGAAAGACATAAATCTATGACAATTTAACGACCATTTGATTCATCAGATAATATGGTACTGGGATAACATTTTTGGTTTCAAGATCTTTTTTTAATGTTTATGAACATGAGAATAAATACATACTTGATTTCAGTACAATCTAGTCATTGGTGATGCCTTGAACAATTTCTGCATCATATCTTATTAAAAAAATGAAGTTGAATTTTTCATTCATGATGTGCTACCAGATCATTAGATAGAATGATAGGTCATCCAATATGTCTTAACAAAAATAATATCATAAGTAATAAAATATACATAAGTCCATCAATGGTCATAGTAATCATATATGGTTCCAAAAATTGACTTATACTTCATCTATCATATTGCTTAATAAAATAAAACTAATTTCTATAGACCAGGGACATCCTATAGGATAGTGGTAGGTGATAAAGGCATGTCACACTTTGGTTGTGGGTTCAATTCCTGCATCCTTGTCTGACGCGATGGGTTGTTTCCCATCCTGTGGGTTGTCCCTTTTCAAAAACAATACTATTATAACCTTCCAGAAATAATATAAAAAATGTTGTATCCTTAAAAAATACTATATGATGTCCAACATAATGCATTCCAACCTTTAGTATTTTCTAAAATACTTCTATCTAATATCACATTACAAAGAAAACAATTACCAGAAAGGCCATACAACAATAATGTGAATACCATCATTTATCCCCCATATATAATAAGATATATCTTTTTTTCACATTCCAAACATGTGAAAACCTTAATCAAGTATTCTCTAAAAATAGGAATTACCATAGAACCTCAGTGAAAACATGAATTCCTTCAAAAGTTAACCATGTCCACATACCAAAATCCCAAAAAATTCAATATACTCAAACCATGATATCACATTCTCCTTATTCCAGTCATGAGCACATTAATACTATCAAACATCTCATTATCTCATTATCCCTTCATTATGCACATATCATGTGATTTCCTAAAATACCCAAATACCTGTTCATGGTTACTAGTACCATTCAATATATACTTTCAAATACTTGAGGAAAAGTAATAGTGTAACAATACATAGATGTTTCTTTATTCCATAGTACCATTAAATTACTTATACATCATTACTCTTGATAAACATTTAGTCATTCCACTACATTCATAAACCATTGACTGAGATTCATAATTTTATTCCTCAACACTTCTTTCATCTCATATATCATTTATAGTATCTTCATCATCATCAACATAAATACTACCCATATGACCATGCTGGCTCTCTTCCTGAGATTTTCCCTTAGGGAATCCATTTGCATAATACCCGTACATTAGACATTTAATGGATTTCACCTTTTTTTGATTTCAAAGCAATACCATTATCCCTGTCTATTGTGTTAATAGAAAATTTTTCTTTTCCATTACTTGCATTGTGTCCTCATTTTCCACAACCAAAACATCTTCTAGTTCTTTTGAAAAGACGTCTCTTCCCACATTATTTACATGAGGAAAATTGAACATTCTTTCTTCCATGATCATTATGAAACTCTATATTTCTCTTATTAGCCTCTTCATGAAATAAACCAAAGTTGAGATTATTTATCATATTATGAGATTGATAATTTGGAATAATATTGATTTTTCTCCTTCCAACTCCCATTTCATATGGATGCTCGTGGAGAATATAATTCCATTGTCCATCATTTTCTCCATTAACATGAATCCTCATTTTTCCGACTATTTTCTAAAACCCAAAAACAATACCGTGAGAGGTGAAAATCATACTAGGATGAAAACATAAACAATTGGGACTAATTTAAATATTTAACATCATTGGTTTAATTATTGGTTATTTATGACTATTACAGTAATTCTTGGACTGTAACCTATTGTTATACATAACCTTTGTTACATCCCTAGAAATACCTTATAAATATCTTAGGGGATCTCACTAATGTTTTCACATCCTAGTTTCCAATGGTCGACTAGACCTTCGATCCGATACCAACTATAGATACCCTCATGTGACATACATGGACATTTCATTTTTTTCGGAATACTTAATACATGAAAAAAATACCCAAATAAAATATTAGATTTTTGTCTTTGGAATCTTAGAACACAATCATCTAATCATGGTGAAAGATATTCAAAATCTCGAATAATGATCTTCCACTTTTTGTTTCCCTACCAAAAGCCTTTCTTTATATCAATGGGAAAATAAAACATAGAAATTATGAACTCAAATGTTCATTAAAGGTAAACATTGAGAATATAAAACTAACCATAAGCATTTGAAAGTAAAAACATGAACATAAATTTTAAAAATCAAAATCTTGAGGAATGACATAAATCTGGGTAGTACGCAAGAGATGGATCATAAATAAAAATTAATCATGATAAAATATCATTTTGAATAAAACATGTAATTGGGGAAAACAAATATTCACATATTATGATTTCCATAGTATCCAAGGCATTGCAGCCAAGACCATCCTAGTGGACGAAGTCCATTACTGAACTGGGTTTACATAACGTTCCAGCCCTATATTACTGAACCAGATTTACTTGTCGTTCCATCCATGTATATCTCATGAGATAATAAATATTTACCCAATTCATTTGAGGGAGATATAGGTCTCACCCATCTCATAATGAAATCATTCTGACATGTTCCATGAAATCATAAATCATTCAGCATAGCATAAACCGTGAAATAAAATAGGATTCTTAAACATCAGGTTATCATAACATAATCAATATAAGATAAATGGACTTTAAAAAAATAATAATATAAATGTAATAATAAGGAATGAAACATAACCCTATGTCATCATAGATGGAAAATAATATTGTTTAAACACTTGAAATTAATTCCTATGGGAAATATACTTTCTTCTTCAAAAACACATACTTTTCTCAAAATTATGATCAATTTTAAAAGAAAATAATTTAGTTGAAAATACTATTGAGAATGTTTAGATAAATCTTCATGGAAATAAGGGTTTATGAATATTTAATAATATGTTCATTCTATATATGTTAAAAAATAATTCTCCTCGTACTTTTTCCAGAAAAGTAAAAAAGTACATCATATGGTAAACAAAAGAAAGATTCCTTCTATACAATGTAATAAAAGTAAAAAAATGGGGAAAATGACTTTAAAAATATATAGAAGAAAAATAAAAATTTTATGAAATAATTTTTATAAAAAATGGACATGGATGATGAATATATCCTCAGAAAATACTTATGTATAAACAATCTCGGATAGAAATGAGATTGAAAAATTATCCCTTACCTTAGGCCTGATTTCATCTGTATATGTTCGAAACTCTTGTATAGTTGGTTTAAAAATATTATTAACTTGTAACAGAACCATAATAATATTTATGATATCATATATGATTCACGTATGACTTTATATTACCCATTCATTTGTTAATTGTTTTTTAAAGCAACGTTTTGGGTATTAATCGTTTCCTTTATCGTACATGTTTGGAATTGTTATTGTTGATATGATTACTTAGATCATGATTTAATTTCTTCAAGAATTTAAAACATGATTTATATATATCATATATATTCATTATATAAATATATATATATATATATATGAAATGGAGTACACTATTCATGGATACTGTAGGTCGTATGTATGCATGAACACTGTTTTCGTTTCCTTATTAAATTGAATGTATGTAATTAAATTAAATATATATATAAATATATAAAAAAGAATTATTATATCATATATTTCACTATTATTTATAATATATTCTTTAAAATTATTATTTAATGGTTAACTTAGAGAATGAATCTGATCACGTCATGGAGATGATAAGCGGTACGTACGCACGAGCGATGATATCGTTCACATAGTTGTTGAATGGTATTGTAGTGGATGGTTTATATTATCTAATAATTAAAATAATTTTATAATAATCATAAATAGTTATTATTTCCATCATTATACACATCCAAGTAAGGTGGTGGTAAAAAACAGATTACACCACGGCATGGAGACGGTAATCCGTACGTACGCACGCGCAGTGATTTCATTTTTCATAGGATGGATAGAAAGTGAAATAGTGTTGTTTAATATTTATAATAACATAAAAGTATATTATTGATACTTTTGTTATTACTTTATAATTAAACAACTAAATAATAGGATGTATAAGAAGAAATAAATTTGAAAGAATTGGTAGAAGAGATTACCTCTTCCTTGACGGGCCTCCTTTAAATTTTCTCTTAGGGCACTAGAGTTGGTATTTTGAGAAGGAAATATCCTCTAAAACGTAACTATGGAAGTTTAAGAGAGAAATGGGTAGTTGTTGGCCAATAATTATGTCCTAAAATGGAGTTAAGATGGTAGGGATAGGTTCCCTTTTATAAGAGATGAGAGGGAATCTTTAGGAAAGTTCCAAAATATTAATTTATTATAAATAAAATTTAGACATAAAATGGTCCAAAAATTATTTAAGTCTAACTTAATATTATTTTTTCTCAAATACCTATCATCCAATAATTTGTATACATGTTTGGGATATTTTTTTTATCATCATCTTTTTGGTTTTACCCTTATTTTACCCTTTTTAATCTAACTGTGATATCATATTATTTACACATTGTGGGTCAATGTAATTACCATATCATGTAAAACGACCCAAATAATGTTATTTATGAAATAATTTGACTTATATTAACCATTTTATCTATATATTCAATTTTTAGGAATTTAATATCTTTTAATAAACTATTTTAGGTTTTATGTTATGAATTGTGTCGATTTGGGAAACTATTCATACATGACATTTTAAAAATTTATAAAAACCGTATTACTTAAAAAAAGGAATTAACTCATCTATAATATGTCAGTGTCATCTTGAAAATTTGTGGATGGCATCAAAATATTAAATTATCATTATTTTAAAATTTATTAATGCATTTTTTCGAATCTTTCATTAATGATGTAATCAGTACATCATAATTTTTTCATAAATAAATATATGTATCTAATGTCTAAAAATTATAAATAAAATACCATGATGTAAAAATTATTTTTATCTTTCAAATTACTATTTATAGTCATAGATATGTGTTATATAAACCCTATTAAAATCAATTTAGTAAAAGATGTATGTTTAGGTTATAATTATCTTTACCTAAAATAAATTCTTATAAATTGTTCTTTTCACATCACGTAAATCCATGGGATATAAAAACAGAACCAAGGATGCCCATGGTCAGACATATCTCATCCAATAGGATTAGGTCATGTGTTAGGGTAGATTAACAATATTTTAATATTATTTTATACCCTTATTTAGAAGATTTACCTTTTAACCATTGTAAATAAAATAATTACTGAAGTTGCTATTCATAATGCCCAAAAATAACAAGTACATATTTATACAATTTTAACCTTCTGATTAGAAATATGGGATCTATTCTTCTAAATTCAAAATACAGAAGTTTTAGTAATTATTTCAAAATTAATATCGTTGTTGAAAAAATGGGTTTTTGTGTAAAACATTGCAAAAGATTGAAATGTTTTTACATATGAGTTCAATGTATAATTAATGAAAATGACATTAATAGTCATAAACTATAAAAATATATTATTTTTATACTTTAAAACCATTCAATAATATATTTTATGCATATAGTATTTTTTAGTGAAAAAAATTATTTTCAATTAAAATTTAGAGTATTTTAACTATTCATCAAAATATGAACGTTATCCGAAAAATAACAAAAAATTATCAAAATTAAACTATTATTTAACTATTCCAAATAAGATGTTTATATTGTCAAATATAACTTATAAAAGTGTCAAAAATTAGATTTAAAATGGGTGTTCCATCAAAAGGCGGTAAAACTGATTTTTAAAAAATACTTCTTTTATCCAAAAAATTATTATTTTTTAATATCAAATGTATGATGAATGATAATATTATGTAAAATTTGTAATGTGGTTAATAATATTCATAACGACTAGTTTATATCCCATTAAATAATAATATTCTAATAATATGTCATTTTTTAGTGAAACTCGGTATCGTATACAATTAAAACTATCGAGGAAGGTCACTATTGCATGTAATACAAGCCATGTTAGTTTTGTGTGTAGTGAAATATTCATTTGGATTTGTGTATAACATAATCCAAACATATTTATTTTAGTAATGGAATAAAATATAAACTCAATGTTGCGTAAAATAAATTCTATCAAACAAACTTGAAATCGTGTGTAACACAAGCTAAGAATAGTGTTGCAAATACTGCAAGCTAATATAGTGTTGCATAAAACAAAAGTTTATTATGGTGTTGGATACAAAAGAGGACATTGGAGAAATTAAAGATAATCAATCTCAAAAATTATTGGGGTGTTACAGAACATGGATGTGACCTGTTGAGCGACAAATTTGTTTGAGATAAATATACTGCACTTGGTATTGTAGATGACATGTCCACTCCGAAAATAATATTCATCGAGAATTGTAATGAGGTAATCAACTGATCTATGATTGGAATTTATAAAGATTAGGGATTCATCCTCAAACATAAGGTGATATATGGAAGACCACTACCACACTAATGAAACGCCCGAAGAGCCCCACTAGAAAAATTTCTGTTAATGAAATGACTAAAGGTGTATTATACAATGATGGTGATTGTTGGGGATAAGGGATCCCCTTGTAAGAGTCCACAAGTAGCATTGAAAAATCAATAGGTTTTCTCGAGGAAGGACACTAATTTCCAGGCATAACTGAAGTATATAAATATTATATCTATAACCCAAGGTGAAAGACCCATACCTGATAGAACCCTGTTGATGAAACCCAATTATCTTCTATTATAGGCCTTATTAATATATTGTTTGAGATCCATGTTGGATACATGAGTTTTGAGATTGATATCCCTAACCATTTCTTTTGCCAACAAAATCACCCCTGGATTGACCTTCCCTTAACAAGGCCATTTTGTGCCATAGATATCAAATGACGAATATGAGTAGAAAGTATGGAATAAACAATGGTGGATAGAATCTTGTAGGGGAAATTAAACATACTAACTAGCCAATAATCATGGATAGATGAAGGATATTTGGTCATATGTAAGAGAACAAGAGTAGTTTCTCTGACCAATCTAGAAATTAGGCCACTACAAAAGAAGTCTTGAATGGCCAAGATAAGACATCAACTTTAATAACCTTCCAAGACCCCCTGTAGAATGATCCTTGAATGCCATTGGGGCCTGGGAAACTCTCAAGGTTGAGGTTCATTATTACAACTTAAACCTCATTCTCATCCATAATTTCTTCCAGTGCATCATTATCAAGCCTATACATCATGTTAGGGATCCCTGTGAATAGATCTAAGCCCCCACTTGGATACCCCGGCGCCATGTTTAGTTTAGATTCAGCCAGTAGGTTTTCAAAAAAAAGTAGAGTCCATGCTTCCAACCATGTCCATGTCATCTGAGTGTGAACCGTCATCCAAAAAGATATTTTTCTTCACTAATAACCTTCTTTATTTGATGCATGCATGGAAATAACTCAAGTTCCAATCACCTTCCTAAATCCATTTCACCCTCACATCCTCTAGAGCTAACTGTTCCTGCTTTAGAACCACCATAGACAAGTAATCATTTTTATTAAAGAGGTAAGGAAAAACCATATCCTCCCAATAATCCTCAAGGCCTCAATCAAGATGTTTGACATCCATCTAGAGATTTTAAAGGTCATGTCTAATGGGATGAATATTATTCACATAGCCTTGTAACCTTTTCGTTAAACACATCATCATGTTATGAATGACCACCCATGAATATCCCTGAGCGGGCTCCCTCCAAGAATAGTCAACCAGTTTACTATTTCTAGACAAACCAAACTACTAGGAGTGAAACAGAAATTGCTCACCACCCTCTTTCCCGAGAGACAAGGATATAAAAAAACGAGAATGATCTGAGGTACCCTGAACAAGATGTTTCACCTTATGAAAAAAATGATACTTCAAATAGCCATGATACTAGATTGAGAGAGAAACAATCACCAAAGTAATTAGACTCAAAACACATAGGTTGGGCATTAGTTGGTGGATTAGGTAGGATAGATAAATAATGGAACTTAGTGTGAAAATACCAGGCTGCCTTATTTTTAAAAAACAACTAAGTGATATATTCATGGAAAAACATATAGGTCAGAACTTGAACTATTGTAGATAGTTATGATTCCCTTATTTTAATACCATTATAGCACGACCTCAAACCATCATTCCATAAATTACACTTGTAGTATTATTTTATTTTTGGGGCCTATCTTATTCTCTAAAAATCACTCATGAGCCATTTAAAACACCCAAAATAGCCAATAATCACCATGATACATAAGAATAAATGAAATTTAAAATTAAAAATCCCTAAAATTTTATGAATTTTACTATAATCATACGCCATAACACTTATCTCATACTTTAATTTTAGATCTTTAATTAATGGATCAATATAAATGTCAATATCATTATCAGGTTGTTTTAATCTTGAAATGACCATAAACAAAATAATTCACTATTGATTTATTTATAACCCAGATGGTAAGTTTAAATTTACCAACATTACTATCCATGTATTCTGAGTGTTTCTTCATACACCAAAAGGATTCATGTCATCTATATATAACCCATGTTAAAGGTATCATATCTCCTTTCCTAATTTAATAGGTCTATGATTTATTTTCTTTTATCAAAGAGAAACTATTGGGTTTCAAGGATTCCCATATTGAATTATTTTATTTTTATTTTTCATTTGCTAACTGGGTATCCCTACAATTTCATACAATTTTCCAAATCTTAAAGTTATTGGAAATCAAAACACAATATTAAAATAGACTTGATCTATTCTTATTATATTATGATGAATCACACAGAAATCCTTTTTAAGGAATAATAGTTCATTCTAAATTATATTCCTTTCTTAGGAAAATGTACATATTTTTTCTAGCCTATTACTATAGAATATAAAATCCATTTAGATTCACATTTTCAAGAAATAAGATCATTATCATCTAGTAGAATATCATTCAATAAAAAATGTTGTTTTGTAAATCCAGGGTAACTCCATTTCTTGTTCATTTTATAATTATATAGATTTAGTACTATTGATAGTTTTGTATATTTGGTAAAAAATTACACCATAACATAGCTTCATGGTTACATAACCTCAAAATGATTTTTGTAAAATCTAAAATTTTATCTTTAACCACTAATTTCATTTCATTAATATGACCAGTATACACATACACACTTGCATTGACATTAGAAGATTATTAAATTGAAAAATTATTTTACTCTGTATATATATTTATTTATTGTTTATCCCACATTTTGTGTAATGTTTTTTATGATAATTAAATGATAATTAATTATCATGTCAATATGATGAATAATAATAATTGGTTTGGAATAATATATTGATAATTTTAAGGAGAATCTTAATCTTCCTGAAGAATAAAACTTCACAAGTATTGTGTTTTTTATATTGAGTGATTTATGAATACAATACACATCTTGAAAATAATTATTGATTTTTCATGTAATTATTTATATGAGAAAAGATATGTATTGCCTTTGGAAGCTATATATATATATTCAATTATAAGAAGGAAAACATGTTTGAAATTAGATGTCCTATATATAATTTATAAGGATAATTATATATCTTGATAATGAAGATGCTTTTGATAAATATCTATCCACGATTATGAGATGTATAAAAGAAAAACTGATCAATTATTTATGGTAGAAGAACTATGAAGAGGATGGTGGGTTTTTCTTGAGTTAATTTTATTACAGAAATTTTTTATAAGATAATAAGAATAATTTTGGAAAAAAAATATATTGAACTCAATAAAATAAATCCACCTTTTATCCAAGTAAACATAGGAATACTCAATTGTTCTTGAATGTGGTTGCTAGAATTGACATGTCTTGTTGGAAGTATAGAGGTGAAAATCCCTTACATGGGAAACACTAATGCAATTTTACAAAGTGTAAATTGAATGAGATTATTAATTTAGTATCAAATATTTGGATCATACTCCAATATGGGACTCGTACATGTGATACCCTATTCGTTTACTTAAAATTTGCATTCATGAGTGACATTTTAATAAGGTGACATTGTAATTTCTATCATTGTTGTCAACCATGGTATGAACCACTAATTATTATACCACTGACTAAAAATATTCAATGCCATGTTCTTCCATTCATGACGTAAAGTACTCATGATGATTTGAGTGGGTTTTCTCCTAATATCGTAGAGACTACATGTTCGCATGAATATGTAAGAGATAATGAATAATATATATACATTATGAGTTCTATGAATATGAGAATTATAGGATTATTGGAAGAATAACAATGGAAGAAAATGAATTATAAAAGTTATATAGATATTATAGAAGTCTTAGAGAAAATATTTTAAGACCTTTGGGACTCTATATGACTTCCACATATGAATTTATACTTCATAAGAAATTAAATGTCTTATAAAATAAATAATATATTTTTTCCATAAGACTTCATCCGTTTGATGAATATTTTAATGGAAGTTGTTAAATTAGGTGATTCGAGTTAAGTAGTTCTGAAATAAAAACATATATTAGGATAATATTTATCATGATTCAGGTGGGTTAAAGGAAACAAACTACGAAGCATATTATGCAATGAAAGAGGTTTCAAAATCTATACTATCACATGTATGCATTCAATTATAGGTACTTTTATTGAACGCAGACATCATGGATAGAAATATGAATAATTCTGAGATCAATTTATAAGGAATCCATAATAATTCTTCTTATTATAGAGAAAGTGGTACATGTATGATCATATACAAGTCATATAGAGTTTTAAAGGAGGTACAATAGGAAATCCATTCCCAATATTTTTGTTTTTTTTTGAAATTTTATAATATACTTATATTTAAATTCATATATTCACAAAGTATCCAATAAATACAATCGAAAAAAGGGAAATTGAAGAAACTAACAATAATATATATATTATTCTACATACTTACATAAATATATAAATATATACATGTTATGAAGGTCAAATAACAAGGTGGTATTGTGAACTGATAATGTACAAAGAAGTAAAAATTATAGATTATCAAAGAAAAAATAGAAACTACTCTTATATTCTAAATATTCTAATGATTCAATGTGAAGTTGGAGAGATCAAGTAAAATCCTATTATTATGCATAATTTTTTTTAAAATATAAGAAGATGGAATAATATGGAGTGGATGGTAATGTGTGATCCATTTTACACAAAAGTAGAGGAGAGTCATTTTAGGCTTAATGTTGTAATGAAAAATAAGATGATTTGTGCACATATAATAGGTGAATAAGGTACATTAATTGTTATTTACAAGTAAAATAATAATAAGAGAAAGAGATAAAACATAATGAAACATATAGAGTCTATATTGGTAATGAATTTTTAGCTTTTACCAAAACATGTATCATTGTAAAGTGAGGAATGATATTGTGTGTGGGATACACTGAATCTCGATCAGGAGACCTAAAATCATGAGTTTAAGGACAAGCCTAACTCAATTACATCTCATATATAGATATAACTAGGTCTCATGATCCTTGGTTTTACAGATTCACACCAAGTATTTGCCTTTTGTTTTGAAATGTGGACATTATACATCATTGTTCATTTTGTGTGGGTATGATTAGATATTTTTTAATGAAATAATGAAGGTGAATAGATATAATAAGATAATTATTCACCTTTAAAAGTTATTAAAAAAATGAAAATGGAAATAATTATATATTGGATTAAAATTTATAAATATTGATTCACCCCACCAAGTATTGAATAAATCCAAAACTAGTCCTCTAAATTGATATCAAAACCTAGTTTTATTTTTATGGGATTCCCTATTATTAAAACTTTTTCTATTTTGAATATTTGAGTTTTCGTTTCTAAAATTGAAATGAAATATAGTTTTATTTATGTTTTATCCTTATAATATTTGAATAATATTTATATGAAGAGTATGTTTAATTATAAAGATAATGGGAGGTTGATATTAATGAATATTACATTCTTGAGAAAAACAATAATATATAGACTATCCATGCATTGATTCTAGTATGGAAGGAATATAACATGTGTTTAAATAAACATCCAAGGTGTTGGAAAATCCTTTTACCTCAGAAAGATCATGGGATTCATGTGATCATGAGGTAATTGTAAATTACCATCAAACTATCCTTGTCAAGATACAAGAATTAGTGGGTATGATCACATGAAAACAAACATATCATTTAGTGGGTTTAAAAATATACAATATAATTTTACGAAAGAATTATATTATTTGTTTTGTGTAATTATTAAAATAAAATAGGATGAGATCACCTAGACTATAGTGGAGGCCTAGAAAATAAAGATGTATTTGAATGAAAATGTTCCATATTTTGAAAACCATTCCCAGAAAGTAGGTTCCGAAGAAGCTCTGTTTGTGGAACATGAAGATATCTGCCCCAAATTTGAATAAGAGTGCATCAATACCATCCTTGAAAAGGATGAGGCCATTAAATAATTTTAAGACAATATCCTTTCACTAGAATAAAATTAAAAGAATAACATTGATGTCATTAATGTGTAAATGGAGGTTAAACTCAAGAGGATTCAATAATTTGACACATTGTTACTGAAGGTTTCAAGTGAAACAGAAGCTACATTGATCCATAATCATATTATATTTATTTCTTCATGAATAAATAATATGATATGTTTATGATGAAGAATGCCATGAAAAATATAATTAAATTAATTTTTAACTGGATTTTCTGCCGAAACAAATAAGATATGATCATCACATATAATTTATCATTACTTTATTTGGATAAATAATTACATAAACCAGATATTATTTCATTATTTATGAATATGATGATTTCTTTGTATCATACAATCATTACATCACATGATTCAAGAGTAGGACTCATTATCAGTGATCAACTCATTCACAAGGAACCTCCAAATTTTATCATATATATAATCGAGTGCTATAATATAATATTTTAATGCTTTCATCATTCATCATTAATCACTAATAGAAACTCTTCTGGTGGAAGGAACCTCCTTATTCATTTTCAAATAGAGAGGATAGTAGAGGAGGATCACTCTGCATTATTAATAGAATTCTATGAGATGTTATTTCTAGAATTTGAGTGGATTATCAATAATTCATTATAAAAAAACTATTATAATGACTCTTATTGACAAAGAAAATGAATCAGATAAATTAAGAGATTGATATAATTAATTTTTTTTAAACATATGGTTAGAGAATAAATAATAGAAGGTAATCCATTTTATTTATTTTAGTCCCTGAAAAAACCCCCATGTCAAAATAATAAATATTGTTAGAAACATTACATTTTCTAAAGAAATTGAATAAATAATCACTATTTTTATTGAATAAATAAATTAATATTTTTAAAATAATATTTAATTTTTTCATTTCACCTAGGACTGTTAATCTCTGTCATCAAAATCCTCCTTAATATTTACTAGACATTGAATAATGAAAATTTATTTAAACAAATAAATTGCAAAAAAATTCAATGATAAATATATAAAAATTATATTCACAAAAATAGGTAAGAAATATTTATTAGATATTTGATTCATAAGTATTCTCTTAAATAACTAGTGGCTGATGAATTTTGATTAATCAACCATGAATATGTTTCAAAGAAAAATCCAAAATAATTTTTTTTCAACTTTTTATGTTATTATAGAAGTTAACTTATGTCTCAATATGATTAGTATGTGACAAACTTGGCCCCTTTCTCAGTGTAATTATATAGAACCACATAAAGTATAAGGTTAGAAACCAAAAACTTATCGAGGCACACATAGAGAATGATTTTAATGTTAAATTACACATAACCTCCTATAAATTATCACCATATATTATAATTCATTTATCATGATATATATATAATTAATCAGGTTTCAAGATAGTGTCATCAACCAATGTGATCAATGTATATTTCTTTTAATTTCTAGAATATAACTTGGCAACAAATTTCCATGTCCATAGACTTAATTTGGTAGTTATACTTCTGTCATAGGGCCCAATATATCAACTTATTATAAACTATGATGGGATAGTTCCTTTCTCACATTATTAATTAATGAAATATAACTCACAATGCACCTAATGTATCATTATTCACTACAGTCATATGTTATCATAGTGTTCGTGAATACATCAAAGTATGCAACGCACAATAAGCAATGATAATAATAGTTATGTCTAAGTAACATTACACATATTTTTAGATTGGGAAATCCAATGATACATATAAGTCAGATTTATTTTTATCATGTTGTGTTCTCATAATCTCTTATTTTGAAAATTACAATAGTTGTGCACCATGAGAAATTTTAAAAAATTCCTATGAGTCTCCACCTCTGATAGAGAGTATCATTTTCATCCCTTTAAATGATATCTTCCTATATGTAAAACATATATTTAAGAATATTATTATGGAACCTCAATATTTTCATCATATCAATGATTTGGTATAAACTTTCAATGTGAAAATTACATTTAGAAAATTATCATACACTATGTCACGAAGTATAATAATCATTATGTGAATTTTTTTATTAATATTAAAAATTAATTAAAATAAGTAATCATTAAATTAATATAAGTTTCTTTTAGGGAAATGTATCTAAATGTTACAAGATAATATTTAAATTCATAATCAACACATTCGAAAGATAAAAAAATATTGTGAACAAAGAGTGTTTTGGATTGAATATAGGAATAAAATACTCAATATTAAGTGTCTTGAATTTTATATCAAATTGGACAACTTGTAAGTAAAAAATATTGATTCTTAAAAATTAGAATAGAAATAATTTTCATCCATACATTGTTTTGAAGAATTTTATTTCTTAAAATGACCCATATTATGTGGGAAGAATATCATTACATCATTTTATGATTATTCTCAAGTATACATAGAAAAGAAGTTACCATTCATAATAGAAACTATATTTTATATTAAATTTATTTACATAAATGTTATAGGATTAATTTCATATTCTATACAAATAAGGATAAGTAAAATTTATTAGAATCTTACCAACATGTTTATGGTGGATTAAATAATTTTTAAGGTGGTGATCTTGTAAGAAGATCCCAAATAGTGGTGGATTAATCTCAAAAAATAACATTCTCTCTAATATAGGTAGAAAGTCGTTTAAAAAAATATAATTATTTTTTGGGCTCTGTTGGCACTATAATGGGTCTAAGAATAGGATATTACATTATCGGCATAATCCATAAATTATAGAAGCACAAAGGATTCCCATTTAATGGTGATATATATAGATGAAACGAAATATTCCTTGATTATGAATAATATGTCTAATATAAAATGGTATTTAAAAATAAAAGAAATATATGATGTTTACAATTCTTATGGCCGAAAGGATGTTTCTTTAACATATAATAATTTATCAAAGTAAAATGGTTAAATAATACCAAAAATATTGAAGAAGGAAGATAAGATAACATCAGGAAATAGTATGATGAAAAATATATACTAGACAAATCCAAAGAATATGGTAAATAATTCACGTGAGAGATACATGGATAACATAACCAAGATGTTCAAGTAGAGTGAAGTTTCAAAATCTACTAATTTTAAAAAAATCAATATCAATAACCCTTATGGAGAACCCAAAAAAACTACTAATTTACTATTTCATTACCTCGTTATTTATCTAATAGATTTAAGAAGAGATAAGAAGATTGATTAAGAACATGTAAAAGATATTTCTAAAAGTAATGAATAAAATACAGATGAATATATGGAATTTCATGAGAGGTTTTTAAAAAATTAAATCCCAAATGTTAAAAAATAGTTTTGAGAAAGATGTAATATGGCTATAGATAATGTTAAATGTTGTTTGAACATAAATCTAGAGTAAGAAACCCCATAAAATTGAATTAAGACTATATTATACATAAATACTTATGAATATAAAAGTGTCCCACAAAAAAACAGGATATAAATATTAATATTCTACCTAAATCAAATTCAAACATTAAAACCATTTGTAGAAGCATGAATAGTGGAGAAACATGGTCAACAACATCTTCTTAACCTTTCTATTTACATTAACGAAACAATAAGTTTCACTTTATTTCCATATTAATTCATATTTTATTTATGTTATTAAAATATAAGGAATGTGATTTTAAGTATTTTCTGATGTGGAACGAATGAGATGGATTTAAATCTATCAAAACTAGAAAACAAACTAAAGTACATTTTCTAATCTCGAAAACAATGTGAAAATTTATAATTTGGTTCATTCTCCTCATTATATAACTTCAAATATTTTTGTTAGGGAGGGTTACCAAGACAAAGAATATTTTGAGTGTCTCCTTGATGGGGATTCAGGTGATGTATTAATTAGAAGATAGTATAATTATTGTTCTATAAAAACTATTTTTTTGGAAATTTCTTAATCAAATTTCATTAAAAAGGTATATTGTATTATTATCTAAATCTTAGTGAAAAATCATATTCTAATATTATGGTGGAGGAATTTGTTTTAATCAAAGACATAAATAATAAATATTGAAGAATATTTAGATATTTGTTATGATGTGTTATCATACTATTTATACAAGAATGTTTTTGACCTATGTGTTAAAGTAAGTTTAACAATTTGAGTTAATATATTTCACTTGAAAGTTTTCATCCTAATTGGTTCAATCAATTATATTAGCCCAAAATTATTCTATAGCCTCTACAAATGTTATTGGGTCTCATTTTAATTAGGATAAAAGTCAATTGAAAATGGATAGTTTTTTCTAAACCAAACCCACTATTTTATACACATATCATGACTCACATAGACTTATATTGAAATGATTAATGGATCATTTCTTGATTATTAATTGATACCAAAAAATCTCAATATTTTTTTTTAAAATAATGTGTAATGAGTCAAATGAAATGAAATATTAATGAGAACAGGGAAGAGGATGAATGAATAAAGATAGACAAAATTTATATTTCATTTTAGATGGTATTGAAAAAAATTACGGAGATTTTTTACCCCACATTGAGTGTGTGGTAATTTTTTCAATGAAAATGAAATTCTAATGAAAGTTCATGTCAATATGATGATGATGAATAATTGGTATTGAATAACAATTTTCTAACTGGAAAGAGAATCCTATGCTTGTTAGATAAGAGATGTTCCCACATATTGTTTTATTTTATATTGGATGTTTAATGATTAGAAGTCACATCTTGGAAGTAATTATTAGTGTCTTATCGTTATTAATAAGAAAATGGTGTGTTATTGAATATTTATGTTTTATATATTAATTTACATTGAAGGGAAAAGATTTTAAAGAATTAAACTCTCATATATAATTTATAGAGATAATTATATATCACTAGTAGGGATACATTTTTGAAAAATACCCAACCATGTTTATGAGATGTATAAATGAAATATAAATGATATTTTGATTTTATAATAATAGAATAAGTGGTAAATATTTTTTCATAATATTTATATATTAAATCAATTTTATTGATGATAGGAAGAATATTTTGGAGAAAACATATTGCCCTCTCAACCTATAAAATCCACCTAAGAAAAAAATTAATCACTAGGACACAAGATATATATTAAAGGAAATAACCATCACTATGTAGCCTTTGAAGAAGCATTGATGTGGGAAACCCTCTACACATGGTGGCATAAGATCAATGAAGGAATGAAATCATGTGGTATGATAGGAGTGATCCACTAGTATAGGGAAAAACCGAAGGTATTTTATAGTGTATCAATTGAATGAGTTAGTTAATTAAGAATATGTAATGTAAATCATAATCCAATGTAGTAGATTTATCTATGATATACTATTAATACATTTTAAAAATATAGTCCCACAAAATGTAGAAATAGATAAATGATATTTTTGATATCATCATCTTCAACCACAATATTTTCCATTAAGTTTTATACTATGATACCAACATCTTCAAAGCTATTTTTTCATTCAGAAAGTATAAACAAATGTATGGATTAATGGGGTGTTCTTAGAATACACATAAAGACTTAGAGGATATTAACAAATATGCATACATCATGGTTTCTATTAATATTAAATGTATATAAAGGTAAGAATAATTTATATGAAAAAATTTGAACTGTGAGATTTTTACAGATGTTTCCGAAGACAAAAAAGAAACTCCCATAATACATTGAGGATTATTTATCACTTCAATGTATGAAATTTTACATTCTAAAAAAATTAATGTATAATAAAAAGGATAATATAATTTTTATGTAATATTTGATTAGTTGGAATAATGTTTCAGATGTAGCTATTAAATCAGGTGATGTTAGGTAAGTTGTTCATAAATTCAAATAAAAAAACCTGATAATATATATTATGATTCATATAATATGAAACAAGAACCCATAATGAAAGTTGTTTTATAAAGGAACTTCCATGATCTTAACAATCACATACATTCTTAAATTCTTAGTCAATTTTAATGTATGTGGACATTGTGGATAGAAATAAGAAGAATTCCATAGTTAAGGAATATGGAAGATATGATAATTCTTCTTGTTTGAATGCACATAGGCTATATATAAGCACATAGAGTTATTGGTATCCATGAAGGAGATTTAATGTGAAATATTGATTGGATTTTTTTGGTATTTTTTGAAATTCTTGTAAATCAAGAGATTTCACTTTATGTATTAACATTATATCGAGTGAATACATTGGAAAAATAGAAAAATAATAAACCATGGTTATTGAATATTATTCAATATATATATATCTCTATGTGTATGTGTTGTGTAAGATAAGGAATAATGTAGTATTGAAAACTGATATTGTATAAGGCAATAAAAAATTTTGAGTATTAAAGATTGAAGGAGAACATACTATTATAATCTATACATACTGATGATTTGAGGAGAATTGGGAGAGATTTAGTGTAGCTCAATTTTTGTGTAATGAAGAATAAGTAGAAGATATGAAGAGGTAATAATAATAATATGGTTCTATTCAATCATATCTTCTTAGAAGAATAGGACAATAATTATAGGATTACAGCTATAAATAAGAAGAAGAAGTTGTTTACACTATTGTGCAAAAAAAGGTAAACATACTTACATGATGTTGTGTGAGTAAAAGAAGAAGATGAGAAAGAGTCAACACATCAAAAACTTACAATGTTTATATTGGTGAAGCGACTTTTAGTTCTTATCCATACTTATATCATTGTATTTTTTAGGATAAAATTTTGTGTGATATACACCGAAGAATAGTCAAGAGATATGAAAATGTGAGTATTAAAGATAATATTTGATCATTTTTACACATAGGATGATACTAGTGGGTTGTGTGATCCTGAGTTTTTAGGGTTCACACCAAGGATTAGCCTTTGATTTTTAATGGAGAACCTTGTACATATTTGTGCCCCTTGTTTGGGTGTGTTTAGATGTATTTCATGAAATAATGAAGGTGATTAGAGTGAATTTGATATTTATTAACCATAATAAGTGTTAGAGGCAGATAAAATAGGATAAAATATATAAAGTATACTAAAAGTCAGAAACATTGATTGACCCACTCTCAGTGATGAATAAATAATTAACTGGTCCCCTTAGTCATTCTATGTATTTAGTGAATCAATTATAACTCATATAAGTTCCATAAAGTATTAATCATTTTCATAACTCATCTAGATCAATTTTCCTTGAGTACATTCAACATGAACAGTGACAAATAACTCAGGAATGGTTGTGTAAATGGATTATTTAAAACCTAATGAGCTCTTTGACTGGATCCTCATACTTCCTTTTAATAAGATTATAATTAATATAATTTTTATTTATATGTATCCTTATCTATTTCAAAATATCTATATTTCACTTAATAAAACTAATTAAAAAACACTATTGTATGTAATTATTAACAAACACAAACAAATAATTCAAACACACATGCACAAAACAGGCACACAAAGTATACATGTAGATAATACATATATAAAGTAAATAATGTATAAATATAAACTATATAAATAATATATATGAATTATATAAAATATACATATTATTTATAATGTTTAAAATTATATATAATATGTTTTTATAATGTTTATAATGATTGCATATATAGTATAAAAAAAATAAAATAAAATATAATCTATGAATATATAAAGTATAATTTATTAAGTATATAAAGTTTACACGTGAATTATAAACATAATAATCACACATACATATAAAAAGTTTACATAATACATATACATACTTACATATAGACACACACAGAGATACACAAAAACCCATATATATATAAACATAATATATATATATATATATAGTTTACTAAATACAGAAAAAAATAACACACACACACATAAGTAAGTAAATAAGTATGTATATATATATATATATATTTGTATATGTTAGTTTGTTGTCACGTATGCATGCATGTATATGTATAATTTGTATAAAATGAAAATATATGTACATATATATATAAATCTATATACAATATACAAACATATATATAGTGTGTGTGTATATATATATATGATATATATAAATATTTGTATGTATGCATGTGTGTAGAAAATGTTACACACATAGAGAGAGACATGTGTCTATATATATATATATCTGTGTGTTTGTGTGTTATATTTCACACACCCAATCATATGAAAATTGAGATCATTACAATTTTAATAAAAATAAGAGACCCTTAAGATATAAATAAATTTCAATCAATGTATTGGGAGTTTCTAATATGAATCATCTAAAAAATGTGATGATTCTTTAAAAATTCTATAGATATTTCACAATACTTATGTCTAAAATAATAGGAGGGAAAAATATATTATAATCGGGTTTTAGGAAGGTCAGTATTAGTTCTTATCACTTCAAGTAAAAATACGGAGAAATGGGGGGGGGGGGATTTTTTAAGTATTTCGTTAATGTCGATAAAGGGTTTACTAAAGAAGGGGGTATTGAGAGGCAGTTGGGAGTTGAACCCTCATCTCTCGAGCTAGTGAGAATCAATTTAACAACAAAACCTAACATACACATCCAATATCTGATATGTTATGTGTGTGTAACATTATCCACATTTATATATACACACACACGCACTTTATTATTAATTTATTTACCATTATTTTAATATATAATATTATTTTCATAAAATAATATATAATTAAATACCCTATATGTTATATTAATATATATGTTTATAAATTTATATATTTATTTGTACATATATATATATATATATATTTAAATATATTTATTTACACACATGTTGTTTTATTTTTTATTTTCAATAATAATTTCATATTTCATTTTCACTAAAATATATATTAAAATAAAAATAACATAGACACATTTTATTTATACATATTCAATATATTTACATATTTAATAACACTGTATATACACTCTATATATTATAAATTATACTTTATACTTTATATTTACATAAATAAATATATTAAAAATGTTTACATATATTATTATTTTAAAAATAATAATTAATATTTAAATAAAATTTGAAAATAAATATATATAATAGAAAATTTATTTACTTAATAAAATCTATATATATATATATATATATATAAACATACATAAATATTATTTAAAATAAATTTTTATTTTGAATATCAATTAATTTAAATTAAATTATTTATATCCACACACTTAAATATGTTTTAAATATATTATATACAAAAATAATTAAATACACACACATTTATTATATATTCTAAAGTTTGATTTCTCTTCATACACATGGAAACTTCAACTTCTAGGTTTTGCCTCCAAATAATTTCATCCTCTCCATCTACCTTATTTCTTCTTTCACCCCTACCAAATATCACTCCTTCTAGGATTTATCATCCATGACCCCTCTCCTTGCTGATTTACCCTCCCCGAATCATCTCATATTTTCCTCTTGTCCCTTTCATCTCTTCTTCTAGATAGCTTAATCCAAACCTCCACCATACCCAAGCCTCCCAATGTTTCAACATCCCTAAATCCCCATCTCCACCTCCTCCTTATCCCATACTATATTTCTTCTAACCATTATATGGGTGATATCCAATTAAAAACTAGAAATAGTCGGTTCCTAGACTACGTTCTCTCTTCAAATAGTATCGATTCACTATTGACTGAAAGTTAACATTTTTATTTTAAGAAGATCACAATACACAGAGAAAGAAGCATCATGGAGGTCTAAAGTAATGCAACCCCAAAGAGTCATTGACCACAAACTTCATCCGTTCACTAGGAAATGATCCCAAATTGAAAAAAGAAACCATACCACGGTTAGATGAAGACCTTGACACTAGAAAAATCCTCTACTAAATTCCCCTCCCGACATGTATGCGATATCTCCGTGTGAGACCCCATTAGTGCTTTGCATCTCCAGACAGCATAGGCAATTCTCTAAGGAATTCTCCCCATATCCAGCAATGCCCGATACAGTAGAAGGGAATCCTTTTACACTGAGGACACATGAATCTACCTGCTGTAGCACATGTCCAAGCCCTTAGCCAAAGCCAGGGCCTCCTCCTGAAGAGAGTCTCCCTCCCCGAACGATGCAGTGAAATCCACAAATACAGACCCAAATTTGTCTCTCATGACACATCCCCCATGCATATCCCCCCCGCACAGCGAACCATCAGAATTTAATTTAAACCCTTATTTCGGAGGACTCCACTGAATCCAACGACCCTACCAACACTAAACGACTGAAGTTCAGTAGGTAGAGGCGGTACCAGAGCACGAACCGCAGGAGCCGAGTGACAGTCCGGAGATATGCTAAGAAAATCCCTAACATTGTTCTTCATTTTGAATAGAATGCAGGCCAAGGATCCAGAAGTTTTTTCATGTCTACTATCATTCTGGGCCCTCCATTTGTCAAAAACCCAACACTTAGGATGATCGATCCGGCCTTTCTCTCCACCCCTTGGTTTCTAGCTCCACTAAACCACGCCTAGAGAAAGTTAAAAAGAGATCCTTCATATCCATTCCTACCGAAAAAATCCACATAGGTTTTCCATATCCCTATAGCCCATGCACTATCATAGAAAAGATGCCCTATTGATTCTTAACTGAAAGCCCTACAACACCAACACCTTGAGGCCATGTTCACCCCTATTTTCTGCAGTTTATAATTAGGAGGTAGAGCCTTGTTCCGCACACACCACACCAGAAAATTAAATTTCGAGGGGATATCGTTGCACCACAAGTACTCCCCCCATGGATCAACATGCCCAACACTCCTCATCACACGATCGAAATCCTTGATGGAGAAGGCACCTGACGAAGAGCCCATAAAAAGAAGCCGGTCATCCTCATATTTAGTAACAATAGATCTAAAAAATTCAAGTTTACTGGCATCACGAATGGTCTGTAAGAAACAAGGGTGAGTACTCACCTCTATAATAGTGAAGTTAAGAGTAGGACACCCTAGGAACCACAGCCTGCCCACCCCCCAGTCGTTTTTCCAAAAATTGATATTCCCCCTACCCACAATCCATTAGGAGTTATGCTAAAGAATTTCCAGATATGGGAGGGTCAGCTTCCATATCCTCGAAGATATTCGTCTTTGAATATTCACATTTAAACCATAAACATCCTGTATGATTCTGCCCCATAAAGATCGGAATTCCATTGCCTCCTAGGCTGACTTAGCATGGAGCCCCTACATGGTACTTGATACACTTCTCATGTTTATACCCCCTTCAGATAGAGGTCTTGCTAACCGTTTCCCCGATTCCCAATGATGCCTACCCACCAGTTGACTATTCCAAATGAATTACACCAAAATCCATTCCAACTTGGAAATAGCACATTTTCGGACCTTTAGAGTGGAAAGAATATGCATGGTGATGGAAACAAGAACACTATTGACCAGAGTGATGCGGCCTCCAAAGGAAAGAAATCTATTCTTCTAGTTATGAATTCTCCATGTAATTTTGCTAATGAGATTGTTGAAGTGATGCACCTTTAGAGAAGAAGGACTAATCGGAGCTCCGAGGTATTCCAAGGGGAAAGATCACCTTCCCATGCTCAAGATGGCTCTCAATATCCTCTCCCTCCTCAAATAAATCCCCCTTGATGTAAAGAAAATACTTTTCTCCTTGTTCACCAGCTGCCCACTCCACTTGAAATATTTATTTAAAATCTCATTGAGGCCCCTCAATGATCTTATACACCCATTGATAAAAATAATTGTGTCATCTGCGAACATCAAGTGGGAAATTCCCCTTGTGGCATACCTATTGTAATAAGGAAGGATTTTACCTGAACTGAGACCCTTGTTGATGTAGCTGCTGAAAGCATTTTGGGCAAGAATAAAGAGGGTAGGGGATAAAGGATCCCCTTGCCTAAGACCCCGACATGCCTTGAAAAAAACAAAGTTCATGCCAATGAAAGAGGTGGAAATCCAAGCTGAGCTAAAGCAGCGAAAAAGAAGGTCAATAGTCTAGTTGGAGAACCCTATACAAGCCAGGACTCTAAGAACAAAACCCCATTCCATCCTATCATACGCCTTGATCATGTCCAATTTAACCACCAAATTTCCCCCAAAAGACCTGTTGTTGATGCCAATGATCATTTCTTGGACCAGCCCAAAAGCACCCTGAATTGACCGCCCTTTAATGAAACCATGCTATTCTGGATTCATCCACTCCTCCAGGTGAATGGCCAATCTCTTATTTAGAATACTGGCTAGGATCTTGTATAGTAAGTTACACATACTGATGGGTATAAATTTATCAATGGACTAAGGATTATTCACCTTCAGGATAAGAATCATTTAAGTAGTACAGGCTATACGCGACAAATTACCTCCCTAGAAAAAATCCTGCACAGCCCGAATTAGATCCCCTTTAATAATCTCCCACAAAGCCCTGTAAGATGATCCAGGAAACCCATAGAGCCGTGGAGAAATATCTGGGTTCAAGGTCCAGGACACTTCATGCACTTCATCCTTGTCAGGAAGTCTTTTTAATTCAGCATCGATGACCTCGATAACCCTGCTGGAGATACCCTAAACAATCTCAACATCACCACTCGGGTACCCCCCCTTCCATGGTAGGATTAGGATCTGCCATTAGAGATTGAATGGATTCATTGATCATAACCCCAACTTCCTCTTGATCTGTGGAGAAAGGTCCATCCTCCCTGTGGATATTGGGCCTCTGGACTCGCCGATGTTCGTTTATGCAGGCATGAAAATACCCTATATTCCGATCCCCTTCCTGAATCCATCTCACCCATTCTTTCTCTCTAGCCACACTTTCCTGTTTAAGCAGGATATCAGATAAAGATTCTTTTTTCCTTCTCAGCTCAGAAAAAATGGATTTATCCCAGACTTGTTCCAATATCTTCTCCAGACAATCCACCTCCTCACTGATCTTAGTGACATCATGGTCATGGGCCGGGATGAATCTCCACCATCTCCATAGAATATTTTTAACCTGCCTAAGCTTGTTGTGAAAAGTAGTCAATAGATTCCCTCGGTAGTGCGAGTCCCATGCTTCTCTGACCAATTCTATGAAAACTGGTTCCCGCACCCAAGATGAGGAAAACCTATCATGTTCCTCCCATGGCACCACCGCACCAAGGGAAATGCGTAGTGGGGAATGATCAGACAAACTCTGAGTCAAGTGAGTGACTTGGGAATCCGGGAACATGGATATAGCATCATTATTCATCAGGCAACAGTCAAGAAAATAATATGATCACCTCCCCCCATGTTGGTTGTTGCACCAGGTAAAGATACTGCCCTCAAAACCTGCATCCAACAAGCCGCTCCAATCCAGGAAAGAAATGAAAGAATGACTGGAATTCCTGGGGAAAGCTCCACCCCCTTTTTTCTCCTCTATACTAGCCACAATGTTGAAATCTCCCCCAACAATCTAGGGACCCGCAACAGAATTAAAGCCCTCCAGATCACTAAATAAAGACTCTCTATCCTGAGCATTGCAGTTGGCATTTATAAATGAGAAGAAAAACTATTAGAGACCTACATTTAGCTTGGTGTTAAGAGAGTGATATGTTGTACTCAAGAGAGCAACATTGATGTGGTCTTTCCAGAACATCCAAATGTGAGAGTTAGGAGGGTCCCCATGTAAAAAGACATGAACTTTTAGCATTTGAGAAAACTCAGAGATGCTGTTGGATGCATGTTTAGGTTCCAAGAAGGCCACCAGAGATACTTGATTATTTATTAACTCACTAAGAAGAAAATCTTACATAACCCTGGCCCCAATGCCACGACAATTCCATATTATGGCTTTAAACATTGACACACGCCTGTCTGGCTTTGGCCCCATACTCCTGGCCCTTTCCCTTAATAGAAGAGATAACACTGAAACCCTCATCAATTCTTGTTTTTGACCAGGTTTGAACACCCATTTGCACCTATGAGGAGGAGGCCATATGAGATAGTCCACTGCTGGATAGCACCCTATATGGGACCTATGTAGAATCAAAGCACAGGCCCTGACCTTTACTCTAATCCACAAGATAGGAGCAATCAACTGGACGGAGAGGAGCTATTTGCACTACTGGCGAGGAGGAAGGAGAAGAGATCATTGGGCCAGGAAAAGTGGAATAAACCACAATACAAGGATCCAAAAGAAGGAGGGGCATCCCCTCAGAATGATAAAAATCATGCTAATCACACAGGACTGACTCAACCACAGAGATGGCAGAAATGCAACTACTTGTGGGACCACTAAAGTCCACCATTGGATCCCGAGGCCTAAGGAATCTCCTGATGCCCATCTCGAAGTAAAAGAGCTCTACCACTAACAGGGGCATATTATGGCCTTTGCCTAGAGAATTCCTAATAGGAACTAGAGCGCGACTGGAGGAGACCCTCCCCTCCCCTGCCTGCTTGGAAGATGAAGTCGCCGATGGATAATCAGGGAAACCTAAAACCTTACCACTTTCTCTCACACTTCCCTCAGAGCTTATAGAAAGGCCCCGATCAGAAGACCTATAATGCATCTGGGCATCAACACCCTTCGACCGCGCTTTGTAGCAGACCTGTAGTGAGTGGCCATAGAGATGAAAAAAGGAGCAGAATCTGGGATAAATAGGATAAACCAAAGGTTGAAGCCTGTCCGGTTTCCCTTCAATCCTCAACACCATATGATCCTGCAACGGGCAGGAGAGATCCATCTCAACGCAAATCCGGGAAACTGACACCTCCGCCAAACGGAGAGTGCGATCATCCAAGCACATGAAGAAACCCAAACAATCCCCGATGACCTTCAGAAAGGTTTCTCTCATGAGAGGCAGAGGTTACCCCGGTAAAGAAATCCAGACCACCGCACGAGAGCTTTCTCTGCCATGATGTGCATCCATTGACCACCGTGAGACGGAGAACCTCCAGCGCCCCACAAACTGAGGCCTCTTACACCATGCAGAGACAAAATATTCCCTTGACGCCAAAACTATGCAAAATGATTTGTGATCCAGAATCGACACCGAGGCCGAACGATCAAGATTCCAACACCTCATGCAATCTGGGAAAAATTCCAGAGAAGGCTTGTCCATGCCAAAACTCACGACCAATGTCCACTGGGGATTCAAATCTGCCTCCGAAAACAACACCGCTGAAACCTCGAGCACTGATGAACCATTTTCTAAGAAAGACGAAGCAACATCCAGGCCTGTTGAAGCATCACTCTGAGGTAGATCCACACCAGATACATGCTGATGATGAAGATCTTCCTTGAAAGAGAGACTAGGGGGAAAGGCAAACCCTCACTGGATGCCAAAGTGCCGAGCTTCGAACACTTTTTGAAGAAAGAAGATCCGACCTCCGGGCCTACCAGCGTAGTTCTCTGAGGAAGATCGCCACCCAGAGGAAGCTTCTACAGGAGGACATCCTTGAAAGAGAGACCAGAGAGGGGAGGCGAGCCCGCGCCAGTCGCCGGAGTGCCAGAAACCAAGGAGGATGCGACCCCATGGAGCGGCGGAGCATCGGGCGGGAGAGCGTTTGAAAAAGCCATTATCCATTCACTACTCATTTCACCATTTCTCATATACTTCACTATAATCTACCCTATAGATTGGTGATATAACTTTCATCAATCCATTTCTAAACCACTAAAAAATGAGTGCCCAATCATGACCAGTGTCCTAATCAGAGTTGTAACATGTAAGTACTATGCCTCTCTTCCCTCACACATCATAGGACAACAATATGATTTTTTAACCATGTCTTTTTAAAATTATTCTTTTTCTGTTTCAATTTACAATGGTTTATTCTTTATCGTTATCAGTTTTCGATTAACCATTACATGGTATTTTTTTCCATAAATTACTTTCCATTATTGATTTCTTATTTTACTTCTAGAATGTTCACAAGGGAGAACATGTTTTTGGTCATGTGATCTCAAGTAGTGATTATTCTTCTATTTGGTTTCAGGTATGAAAAATTAGCTTCACTTGATAATTTTTTTCTTCTAATTTCCATTTCTTCTATTAAAAATATTAAATCAATATCATTCCATTGATATTTTCATAGATAATAGTGTATAATATTTGTTTTGTTCAGTTTTTTTTTGTAATTTTATTTATTGTTAACATTTACAAAATTTATTCATTTTTTAGATTATAGGTTCTCAATTTCATATTACTAAACGAGCTTTTTTTTTACAAAAAATGAGGTCAACTATATGTTGAATTAACATTTTTAAAAATAACTGAAGTGTTTTTTTTGTAATTTTCATTATTGGTTTTAATATTTTTCAATATTCTATCTATATTTTGATTTATTCTCTCCATACATGTGGACGATTCCCAACAAGTGAATCTACTTCTATTTGATTTCAATTATGAAAAATTATCTTCTCTTGATTTGTTTTTTCTAATTTTCATTATTTATGTTATACTCTTCGAATAAATTACATTCCATTGATATTATCTGAGATTATAGTGTATAATAACATTTTTGTGAAATTGTTTTCTATTATTTTTTTATTTTCATTGAATATTTTTATTTTTATTTTTTAGAATATAGGTTTCTCAATTTCATATTTCTATGCCATCTTTTCAGGAAAAAAATGGATGTCCACTATTAGTTAAGTTATTGGTTTCTGAGAAACAAAATACGATTTTATTTTGTAGTTTTTTTAATATTTGTTTATATTCTCTCCATAATCTGATTTATTTTGTTTTTACCATTTTTCACTTTTGAATAATTTATTCCTTTTTTAATTTTGTTAACAAAAATGAATTTATTGATTAATATATATATGTTTTTTCACAAACACACACACATTCACATAATTTGATTTTGTAACCCTAAATTTGTTTAAATCCATTTTTTATGTATTAGTTAAAAAAGATTTCCGCATTATCTTTTTCAATTTCCCATTATAAGCTTCACAGTAGAAGGAAATGTATTTTTTATTCAATTATTTCATATAGGAAATTATTCTACTTACCATTTATAGGGCATCGATATTTTTTAGTCCATCCATATAAGTTTCTTAATTTATATTTTGTTGACTAGTGGATTGACCCTTTACCCTAGAAAATGAATTATTTTTATAATTCAAAACTTATTATTCGTATTTTAAATATTCCCTTCCATATGTTTCCTTATTTTGTGAATATATTTTTTTATGAATAAATTTTATGAACTTATTAATGAAAAGTTTCAATTGGTATATTTATATATATTCAGTCTATTCATAATAGTATGTTTTATTTCAATAGTAGTATCTATAATTGATACATTTGAGTTATGAACTCTTGGTTTTATGGTCAATTAAGTTTGTGGATAATCAAATTCCCTTAAAATGACCAACTTGGAACTTCCAGTTACTGGTCAGTTATCAGTACATTGAATATTCTAGGAAATTTTTTGATGTAGTTGAGAGGTTGAATCTACTATTTATTGAAGCATGTGATATTGATAAGGTAAATTATTATGTTCATTAAATGGGCATGGAAACAATTACTATTGATTAATTATGGATATTTTTGATTTTTTTTCTAAAAGTATCTTTTCACACATTTCACTTATAATATGAGCTTATATATAAGAGTCTGTAGATTAATTTTTTAGAAAATGAAGTACCCATGTATTAAAAAAATGCCCTAAAACTTCAGTGCTTTTACAAAAATTCATCAAACACCACTTATTCTCTAAATATAATTATCATTAGTGATAAGTGATAAGTGATATAAAAAATTTTCAATATGTATTCTCAAACATATATTCTGATATTTACATGAATATTTTAAAATTGAATATTTGAAACTTGTTATGTGATTTCAAAATCTACTATATATTAAAAATATTTCTTTCTAAATGGACATGTTTCATCCCCAAGATCACTCTTTTCCCTAAAAATATTCTATTTCAACATTTCCTCCACATCATATCATGCAACTTCTTTATTTCCTCCACTCGATACCCTACCATCACATATTTCTATTCTGCTCTAACATAGGGTTCCCACAACCCTTCCCACTCCTACTAATCCTTTGTCTTTAATGATCAGCCTATGTTGATATATCACTTCCTCCTAGCCCCCTCTTATCCACTCCCACCTCCCGAAGACCATATATATTCTCCATCATATGGATCCCCAACTTACCAGCTAGAAAACTCTTCCTCCTTGTTTTCCCAGAAACCCATACAGCGGATCTCCTAGTAACCCTACTCGACTCCTTCAATTCCATTCAATAAATATAACATAAGGTATGCATTTTTTGTTACGTAATTTTATATTGATGTTTGACATTAATTTTTTTTGTCTTTAAACCTATATATTCCCCTCTCCAACATGATATGTAATTTATCACACTTCTCTGACAACCACACTCTTTACCCAAGCTATTATTATTTCCCCATGCTTAATTCACATTTTTTATTACTATATTCATTATTATTAAAGATGAATCCATTTATCCAATTCATATAGATTATCAAATAAATTATTTATGTGTTATGAATATTCGTTTTTTCATAAAATGTAGTTTTACATATGAAGTAGAAACATTCCTCTTGATTTATAAAATCCATTCACCCAATTTTGGGAATAATTACCAATATGTTTTTTCTAGGTTAACAATTACTTAATCTAGATAATGAAAACATTCTCTTGTTTAAGTAATCGATTCTCAAATTAATATATTTTTTTCAAAAAAATTATTTACCATATTTATATTCATATACATCCCTAAATACATCCAATTTTTTTTATAATAATATATTGATCAATTTTTCATTTTTTATAAAAATTAATCCACTTTTCTTAAATTTTCTCTTACTATAACCATTATAAATTGTAGTTGGAGTGTCCAAATTTAAATTTTTTAATTACATATTGAATTTTTTTCATTGTTTCTGAAGAATACCATTTTTTGTTTTGGTAACCCTAATAAAAAAATTAAAGAAACTGGGTATAACTAATTTTTTTTCTCAAATTTAATTCCATCCATACACTCTTCTATTGTTTAATAATATCTTGTTAGTTTTATAAGCTTATTGGTTTCACTTTGATTTATTTATCATTGTTTTAACTAAATCCTACCCCTCTTTGGAGAAAAGATATTTTCAAATCCCTATATACTGAATTTTATTTTTATTTTTCCTTCGATTGTTCTCCCCCCTTTGTTCATAGGTTGCTTTTATAAGTTCTATGGTCGTTCATTTTCTCATCTATTGTTTTATTTTGATTTTATGTTCTATGGTTATAGAATTAATTTTTATATTAATTTTTATGTTCCATTGGTGGCTATATGTTTCTACCTTATTAAGAATCAAAGAGTATTATTTCTTATTTAGTCATAGTGAAAAATGGCCATTTTCCTAGATAAACTTTATATTCTAGGATCAACTTTCAATAATATTATTTTCCCATATTTTAATTTTTACTAATATTGTCCAATTATTTATTTATTTTTTATTTGATAAATATTAACCACCATTACATACATTTATATGAGATCATTATATACAAATAGGCTATGAAAATGGTTGAAGTGTACAACCACTTAAAGATTAGTTTTTTTAAAATTAATTTTCATTTAAATAATAATTATTCCATTATAATTTTATTTTTTATATTTAGTTATTATTGTTTTCATTTATATTTTGATTTTAAAATTTTTTTTGTAAATATATTATTTCATATTATTCCTGAGAACACAGATTGATTAGTTTTTACAATAATTTTTTTCTGGAAGGAGAGTATTTAGGTAATTATTCCTATTATAATTTGGCTGTATTTTCAAATATTTCACATTATCGTTCATTACTATTCATGTATTTTGTCTTATAATGAAATATATAAAATATTTAAAATTTATTTTAGTTTTTTTAAACTAATTACAATATTTATTAATGATATTTTTCTAATTCATTTTTTTTATACACAAAAATTTTTTATAGGTGTTTTGTGGTTTCTTTCCATGTCATAAATCTATTATATCCTACAATGACATGTATTTTTCCTATTATAATATCATTTAAACCTAATAATTTAAATGAAATGTCAAAAAATATTATAATCATTTTATTATAAACATCTTCAATTCAAACTTAATCTTTATGACATGTAAATGTTTTTTATCTCGTCATTTTTTTTATTTTATGATATATATTAAAATTTTTAAATTCATATTTTTTGTATTCATTTTTATTTTTCATGGGTTAATGACTATAATTTCAAGGTGATTCTATCATTTTAATTTATTTCACTTCAAAAATATCTTCTAAACTAGTTTCTATTCAGCCATGATGTGTTTTTATCTATGGAATTTCGTGATTTCCATTTTTATATCACATGTATTTAGATGTAATATGATTTTATGAGTATATTTGGATTCTATTTTAATATATTAATATTTATATGATAAGATTATTTATATTTATAAATTGTAAAAGTTTTGTTAACATCAATAAAAAACGTTTGTAAAAAAAATATGAATAATGTCCTTCTATAAACTGCCATAGAAAGAGAATTAATATGGACCAATGGAATATGAAATTGGTCCCCTTAAATCTTACACCAAATGGGTACCTTAGATGGTTGTGATTATGAATACCAGTGTCCTCTGGGTCATAAAAAATTAAAAATAAGCCCTAAATCCCTTTTTTAGTGTTCCAATTATTTTGATTTTGATGAGAAATTTGTTACATGTTAGGATGATTCCCAATGATTTTTTTCATTTATTTTACTGCAGATTAACACCTATAATAATTTCTACTATGATAACATTTCCCTAAAGAAAGATTATAATCCTAAAATCTAGAATGAATTATGGAGTGGTTTGTATGTTAATAATCATTGATGTTAATGAGATGATGAAATTTTCATTAAAAAATTCTTCAGTTTTTTTCTTCATATATCATCCCATGCTCCCGTACATAATCTTCCTTTTCTTTAAATGTACATTGAGTTTGGAGGAGATCTTCCATTTTGGCTGGCTAAAGACAAAACATCTTTTATTTCATGATTCATTCAAGTTGGTGGATCCTTCATAAATTATTATATAGAAATAAATTTGGTATATTTTATTATTTCATGTGTAATATGTTTTCATTGGTTTGTTGGAACAAGCCCAGCTGATGCTTCTGCTTTGATTCTAAAATCTAGTGACAGTACCATGGGGGACCAAATTTTGGAAGGACAGCGGGTGGACCTTTTATCACTAATAGATATGAATATGATGTAATTATTAAATAATATAGGTTGATTTAGAGAAATACTCATTCTTAAATTTATTTTTTCGAAGATGGTTTATATCATTTTTTAGTTTTTAACTTTTTCTATTAGGGTATCATTTTTAAAAAATGAAAAATATCATGATGCTTAAATTATTTTTTATAGGGTAATTTTTCCTTATGACGGATCTTGTCATGGAATTGGAAATAGTGACACATAAGACTAATAGTAATTTAAGACCCCAAAAAGGACATGACACATGAACATAATGGTCCAAAGTGTAAATTATTTTCCTTAGTGACTTGAGGAAAGATAATAAATGATGCTTCAGTATGATAGACTTTGTTAGCCTCTAAAATAAAAAAAATAGAAATGATATTTATTCTTAATGTGTTAAACAAACATTGATTGAATTTATAATTTTTTTAATATGTACAATGGATACTGAAGTTTTATTTTTAGATTTGGTCTCTCTTTAAATGATTCCAAAAAAACCCATGTCTTCCTTTACACCTATAAAAGGGTAATTATGTTCACCTCCTCTTTGATTGAGTAACTTTTTTACTCGGGCCATTGAAGTTACTTTTAGGGACAAACATTCTATGATAAAATACATAATACTAGTTTAATATTTATATTTTCTATTATATATTTCTAGATATTTTATTAATATGAATGTTTAATATATTTTTACATTAAATCTATGATGTTTATGTTCATTTTCTATGCTATTATTATTGTTTTAAAAACATTTAAGCATTATAAATGCATACACATAGAAAATTTTCATAGGTAGGTTATGTTTTTTGAGCCTACTATAGTGGATGGATATCCCTTAGTGATGCAGCTATGAAAAGATAAAGTGGATGGATTTTTATGATTAAGGTTTACTAAAATATAACATTGTTATAGGTTTTAGATTCAATGATGCTGAGTGACTATTAAATAATGAAAATCATCAAAAGGAAGTCTGAAAAACTGATTAATATTTTATCATCATCTTAGTCAAAGATGGAAGTATCTATTTTTATGTTTAAAATGGGAAAGGAATATTAAATGAAACTCAGGTTAATTACAGAGGTGGTGTAATCAATGATAGAAAAATATGATAAACATGAGAAGAAACAAGTAGAGAAAAAATTTTAAAGACTATAGGCTTCAAAGGATCCCATGGTATCCTAGAATACAAAAAATAATGATATTTTGGAGTTGAGAGGGAATATTATGAGAGGATAAGTAGAGACCGGAGAGCTTCATAGGGTTGATGCTAATGGAAGGTGTGCCATTCAATAACATATATATTTATAATGATATAAAATTTTTATGTTTTGTGTTTCATATTATTTAAGGTATGATTCAACTAAGATAATAAATTTTTTATAAGTCCAATGAATCATTTTTTTGATTAAAAATAATATACAATATTTTATTCTTCAGTATTATTTATCTTAGTATAAAATGACCATTTCTATAATTAACTATTATTTTTTGATATTATTCTTCAAAATGTAAATAAAAAAATTTGAAAAAAGACCCATTAAATTTTATTGGAAAAGTAACAATTTATATAATTTATGGATTAAATTCTAGTTTCCTGATTTCGGGATCAAGGAGCTACCATTAATGAATTTGACAAATATGTTTATGATATATCATGGTTAATGAATCATATTATGATTATCCTTCTCGATCCACTTCAAACCATTATTCGATTTTCTAATAAAGGTGATCTGGTAAAATAATGGTCTATAATTTTGTGTTTGGTTATCTTGATTTGGTTCGTCTTCTTAAAGTTTTATTTTAGTTTTTACAATAACTGTGACCCACCCACTTAGGTGTTTTGACAATGATTTACAAGTTTACTGTATCAATTTAAAAGTAGCTCAATTATTTAATTTCTATAAAACTAAATCAATTTCTACCATTATCTAGATTAGATAAAAACATCTAAATGGGACCTAATTACCCCGACATATGGGTTAATGTTGAAACCTCAATGTCACCTATGAATTTTTATTGGATGGTAATTGAGGGTGAGTACTGATATAAGAATCCCATTTTATTTAGATCATGTATGAATTTAAATTTGAGTTATAAATATTTAGGCCACCCATCCCCATTGTTTGTCATGCACATCCCATTTGAGAACCTATATTGACCGAGATATTAAAAGTCCAACTGGATACTGTTATTTCTTGGAAGGATTTTATTTTTTATGTTTCTATAGAAAAAATTAAGGCTGGGTAATATGGGGATATTAGAAGACTTATTGTTGTAAGTATGTTAACGGATTTAAACTCAAAATAAAAGGGGAGATTGAAGGAGATCACTAAGGAAGAGAGGCCAAAAAAAATAAGTGGATCCATATAGTTTCTAAATATACCCTCAATGATTAGGGAGAGTAATATGGATTTATTTCAGTGAATTAATTCACCAAATCATAGTGAAAAAATTTTCCATCATTTTTTGCAGGTACTATTGAATGGGGACATTGAGGAATGGAATTTAACTAAAAAAATTAAGGAGGGGATATTATAAAATACATAGACCGAGTTCGAGAAAATTTATACATACGAGTATATTCTTGAGGATGGAAAATACATCAAGGTCGAGGTTCAATTTTGTGTTAATATGAGCATTAAAAAAGTAAAATGACTGAATCAAAGCTAGATCCAATAAAAAAAGTAATATCCTAGAAAGAATGATCAAGTTGTATCTAATTATCTTTCTTTCAGGGAGTCTGAAATCATTGTAGACCATTTTGGAGTTTCCACTTCTGATGATGGTTAAGTAAAATGGTTGAAGGACTTTCCTGCATACATCAAAAGTGTGATATGATCCCCTTTTCATCCATATTTTAGGGGGCTTGTGAACCCTTCTTAAGAAATTTATAATAAAAATTTCATTGATCTTACTATATATGATAAAAATAAATGGTATTCATATGGTATATTCCATAGGTAGAAATTTAATAGGAGGAAGAAAAAGGTTGAAAATATGAATACACCTTGATGATGGATCCCATCTGGACACATTTTGTTACGTTTAAATTGACACAGTGATTATACTTTTCCATATATCATAGTCATTTTAGAATATTTTTTACCCAATATAAATCACCAATCTCCATGAATATGATGGAAATAAATAGAGGTCGGTTTGTTAATTTAAAATTTTGATAATATTCCCATGTTTTTAATATATATATAATTAAATATAAAAATACTAAACCCACACACATAGAATTTTGGGTGTTTTTATTTTCATTTTATCATATATATGTATATGATAACTAAATAAAATAAGTTTCTTATGTAAATAAATTTTTTTTAGTGGTATGAAAAAAATTCCTAAAGTCCTCACTAATGTTTTATATATTTAAAATAATAAATTAACCACAAGTATATCCAGCATCTGGCTAACTCAAATAATGGAAATAACCTTGTAAAAGTATTTTTTTGTTATTATTTAAGGTTAAAATGAGAGAAAAAATAATCAAACTAGATTAATTGGTCATAAAAATTCATGACAATGACCATTTTTATCTAAAAAATAAATAATAATTTTAATTTGACACAAAAAATTAGAAAAAATAATCATAGTATATACCAAATCACCTAAAATAATAATATCTCCTTTTTTCCTTCCGCCCTAATAAATGTACCACATACATAAATCCTTCCCTATGACCTTTTTAATAACTGAACTTTACTCTTATCTCCAACACCATTCTCTCATCCCCATCTTAATTGCCCATAACAATATCTTCCACCATCACATCCCTCTCCCCATCATTTATATTCATCAATTTAATTAGTTAAATTTTATTTTAAAAAATAAAAATAACATTATTTCAAATTTTTTTTAGTTCTTAAATTTATTTCTAATATATATTTTATATTTCATTAATATTTGAAACATATTTCTTATATTTTTATTATTTTTATACTCTATTTTTTGCATCTATTTCATAATTTTAAGAAAATTATTTTTTTTGGGTTAATAAGACGACATTATTATATTATTTATTAAAAAACTAAAACATTTTTTAAATTATAAAACCTTACACTAAATTTATTACGATGCAAATATTTAATTTAAAATATATTAGTGGAAATAATATTCTTTTTATATGTCATTTTTATATTCTATATGAATAATAATTTCATATCTTTCTATTATTATATTAAAATCATAAAAAAAATTGACACAAAAACGTTATGTAAAAAATTATTATAAAAAGTTAATTAAGTAAAAAAGAAGTTTATTACTTTTATATGATGTAAAAATTTTTATAAAAAATAATGCAGACTAAAAAAAGTTTCTTAGTCAATGGATTTTAAAGTTTCATTACAATGATACATTAAAAAAATTATTTATCATGTGTATGATATGAAATAAATTTCACAAATAGTGTTATATTTTTGAAAACTAAATTTTTTTATTTATGTGGTGAAATAAATCTCATGTGTGATAACATGTATTTTATAATATAAAATTTATCTCAAGTATAAGATGACCAAAATTTCAAATAAAATTATTTATATTTTAAAAAAATGAATTTTATCTCATATATTTGATGGAATAAAATTCAGAAACAATGATAAATTTGTTAAATGAAATTTATCACAGTTATAAGATGATTTAATTTCACATATATAATTTAGAATAATGAAATTTATCTCATATATGATATTAAATATGTTTCATGTATTGAATATATATTTTTTAAATGATATTTAAGTTATGTATGTGATATGATATATTTATCAATATTGATATATGAGATATATTTTAATTTATAAAACATATAAGATTATATATTAAATTCATGTCATCTTGTACATGAAATAAAATTTGAGTTTTTGAATTTATTTTTGTGTATTTTTGAATTAAATTTTAGGATATAAAAAATGGAGGAAGAATGTTGAATTTTTTATAAATGTAGTGAACATGGAGTTTACTATAGTAGTCTATTATAAATCTAGTGAGTAACACATAGAGTCTAGTGGTTGGGAATGTGGGGAGGATTTCTCATGGCCCCCAAGAGGATTATGGTCAATCTCAAAAAACATAGTGGGCCACTAGGGTCCACAAAACCTCTAGTGGGTTAGCCCAGCCTAATTTTAATGGGAGTTATTTTTTTATTTCACTGTTTTTATGTTAATATTAAAATTGAAATTTTATTCTTTTGATGGATAATGTCTCAGGATTTCACTCCTCAAATCATTATAACCTTCATTATCCTTTACTAGTTACTTTAGTCAAAATTTATGATTTAATTTTGATTAGTCAGATACATTGTGATCATAATTGTGAAAAGATTCTTTTCCCTATGTTTTAGCTCAATGGTGGTGTAGTAATGATTTCTTTATGATCCAATTCACCGCTATCATTTTTGTGTGAAAATATTTATTAATTTCAAGTGACTAAGGAGGAGATTTTCATCTGTCCTTAGTGTGGTTTTAAAATTTGTTGAGAGATATGTAATGTCAATAATTTTATATAAGTTTAATTGAGTTCTTTAATTGAGAATTTAGTGGGACGATTGGATTATTTAGGAAAATAAATTCAAAATCTTATTTAATTAGTGAATTAAAAAGATTGAATTTATTAAATTACACTTTAAAACAAATTTAAGAGTTATTTAATTAAAATATGATGATTTAGTTCATGATATTTAGGGAAATAAAATGGGAAATAACATTGTCTATGATAAGGGTGATATTTTTTTAATTGTGTGTTTGTATATTGATGATGAAGAATTATTATAAGTGGTTATAATTTTTTTGAGATCATAATTTACTCACATTGATGATATGTGATTAAAAATGAATAATAGTGGTATATATAAAGAATTAATCATGTTATAAATGATTACTATGTGTTGAAAATTTGCTAATAATAATCAAATAATGATAAATTGGATTAAATAACTACAAGTAAGTTATAAAAAGCTTTTTTTTAATTTATAAGATACATGGATCATATAAAAGGGATGTTTACATGATAAGACATTATTGATATGTGATCAAATTAAAAATTTCAACTATTTCTTAATTGATAAGATTCTCAAATCATGAAATTAAATTATATAAAATATTGATTAGGTAATCTTATGATAAATAGTAAAATATAAAATTAGAATATTAATATTCAAAGAGCTTTTAGGTGAGTTTTTATGCTCTAATTGGATTTTAAATTTATAATTGGTGATTTAATTCTTATTAATTTTATTTCATTGATAATAAAAATGTTTTTTAAAAATGGTATTTTATGAAATATTTGGATTAATATAAGAATGAGATTATATTTTACATTTTATGAATTGATTTTTAAAGATAAAAATTATGTTAAAGGGGAAATAAAAATGGAATTTAAACAAATTATGACATAACATTATATTAAAAGGTTGAAATTAAATAAATATGTTGAAATGTGATTCAAAAGTAGCATTATACTTGGTAAAAACTTTTGTTTTAAACAAAATATAATGCTATCAAGACTAAATAATTTTAATATATATGAAAACTGAAAGATTTTATTTCCATGTAAATAAAATCATTATCTTGGCCTATGCATATATGAAAAAATAAAATATATTGAGTAATGAATTAAAATGAGTTGATAAATTTTTTTGGGATTTTCATCAATGTGGAAAATGGATAATATAAATTGAAATAATAAATTAAAATAATACCATGATGTGTTGAAAATTAAAAATGGTTATGTATTGAATAATGTAATAGCTGTAATGATTGATTAAGATCTAAACTTTTCATTGGTTTAGTGATTGATTTAATTTTTTTTGATTTATTGAAATTGATGAATAAAATATTTACTTAATAATTGATCAATATATTGAAATTATTTATGACTATTTTTTTTATGACATGATGGTTTGAAAATATTTTGAGTTGATGATACACTGTAAGATATTAACAGGGTTTACCTTGATCTATGTTATGCCTTTATCTAAGGAATTGACTAATGTAGTGGTATTATATAAGATTTTTGTAGGGTTAGCATTATTTTATGTTATGGATTTTTATTGGATATATATTGAAGAATGAATCAGCTATGAAAATATTTTTCAAATTATAGGGTTTGAAACAAGATTAGATGATTCATTTTGAGCCATGTGTTTTGATAAGATTCATTGAATGACATATTGAGTATTCATCAACATTGTTTAAAGAAGGTATAATTTTTGTGGATTGTATTGTTTAGGAACTGGTGTTTTATGATGTGTGATTTAATTGACTAATAAATATTTTAAAGATATTTCATAATAACACATCAAAAAAATAACATAATACTAATCTATATGTTATAATTGAAGAATTTTTTGTTTTCGATTGATATTTTTCTCGCACACTATATATGCACATCTCATGTAAATATAAATTTTATTCATAGTGATACAGGTATGGGAAAGAATACTTTTCAGGTATTTGATGTAATATAGTTGTGTCATATAGATTATTTATTTATTATGATTTATTTATATTTATTATTTTATTATATTATATATTAATGATATTTTAGATTTTTAAATTATGATTCATATACTTGGATTGTGGTTGAACTTTGTTTAGCTTCAAATTATCATTGGGAATATATGATGATTGTGTTGTGGAATTTTATTGATGTTATTTATATTATTCAATTGATTGTAGTTATTTATAATATTTTTTATATATATTTTAATTACCCATTTGAGTGTAAATTTATCTCTATGAGATATATCTACACTATAGGTGCTTGTCCCAAACATTTTATTACAAGGGATTAGATTTTATCGAATTGCTATTTCAACCTTATAGTATAGTAATTCTAGGAAATTACATTTAAAAATAGTATCAAAACTTCATCACTTATATGACTTTTATACTCATGGAAAATGGTAGATGTCATGAAACTGTCCTATATTCCATCTTACCCAACACCCGACCTGACATGCGGCATAGCCCGAAGGGAGTTTCAGATCCCCACAGGTTCAATACCAGTGCTTTAGAATCGAGGAACTCCATTGGGAATTATTTTCCCATGAAAAAAATAATCCACATACAAATATTAAAACACCCATGTGAATTCCATAAAAAATATACACAAAAATATATCTACCAACATGCTATACAAATAGGTATAAACTAGATAATTTACAAACCCAAAACAAATGTACAAAATAACAAAAAATAGGGAACAAAAAAAGAGGAAGGAACAAAACTCCTCATGAAATATGGACCAATCTCCGCCATTCCACCACCATCAACAACTAATGAAAATAATCTTCAAATAAGAACATCCAATACCACCTTCATAGAAGGATTTACAATTAAATAAGTTGAAAAAAAAGTTTTACATACTCTCATGGGATTATGTAGTCTATGATCTCACTTCCCAGATGGATCCCACCAAAAAGTTCCATGAATATCATTTATAAGAAAAATAAACATGTTATTATTTGAAATTAAAATAAAAAATTTGGTTTGAAAAGATGTTTTATCTTTTAAATAAAAGTGCACCACATAAGAAATTAAAAATAGTTAAAAACATGATATAAGCAAGATGATTTATAAATAAAAATTACAAATGCTAGAAAACATGAGAAAAACGAAAACATAATATAATAACCATGGTAAAACCCAATGTAACAAGGTTATTATGCATTTAGGTACATCATATACAAGTGTTCAAGGAATATAAGTTTTTTTCAAATGAATGTGACACTAAATAAGGCTCAACCCAAAGTTCCAGTGGTTTCTAATATCATCAAGTGTTTTTTGGGTATTATATCATAGTCATACTTTGGATAAATGGGTCAAAATCCTACCATCCCCTAGCTATTTGTACTAGACATCCTTCCTAGGTACCCATGGATCCTAACTACTTCACCCCATTTACCAAAAAATATAAAACTTTTATATTTAACATGACAACTCACCACATAACAAATTATGACATTTTTAAGGGGTTTAAACCTTTTCCAAACCTTCTATACATAAATAATTTCTAAATAAACCATTTTCACACCAATAAATCATTCTAAAATAAAATTAAAAGACCAAAAAGAATATTTAATTCATCAAAAATATATATATACATGGAACCCCCTACCATTACCTATGAATCCACTGGAATCGAGAAGGAAACGTCATGATAAGATAAAAGGAGAACATATGGAAGAATTAGTGCACCATAAACACAAAAAACAATGAAAAAAATTATAGATTCATCCTTCTTTAGGTCAAAATAACTGTTGGAGAAGAGAGAACTAAAGAAAGAAGGGACATGAGACCTAGGGAAGAAGGGATAAGGGATGTAATTAAAGAAATATTAAATAAGAAATACAAAACCAACAATTAATATTACCGAAGGGGGAGTGGATGAGAGTAAGAGGTGGACATTGGGATAGATAAATATAATGGGGGGAAATGAGGGAGATTTAGGTTAAAAATAATAATGGAAAAAGTTATAATTTCAACATTTTAATGATCTAGTAGGACACACATTTTAGCCACACAGTCTTCTAGATTGTACAGAATCAATGTGATACCTATTCAAAATGAGGAAGGGAGTCCTCATGGTTTCTATGGTATCAGTGCATGACCTTATGAAAAGTCATGCAACCTATATATTCCCACTATTAAGGTGCATATATCTTATATAGGATGGAATATAGTTTCTTCAAACTATTCACCAATTTTGATCCACCCCTGGGTAGCCCAAAAAATACAATTTTCCTTGGAGAAAACTCGAGAAATTAATACAACCAAATTACAAAAAATTTGAATACATAAAAAACACCCCATTTGTTTGATAGTTTAAATCAGACTAAATTTCTAGGATGGGTATAAAAACTATATGTTTGTGGATAGAAAAAAACCATAGTATAATTCTAAGTAACAAAGAGAATATGAGAATAGAGTTATTAATTTAAATTAGTGTTTTGAGGTATTAAATTCACTTGGATCATGGCTGGAAAGAAGCATGTTCATGAATTATTTTTGCACAACAGGATATGAAATACATTTTAATGAAAATGATTGTGACTAATTATGACATGGTCTAAGAAATTAGTATTGGTTAAATGATTTAATTATTAATTAAATAATTATAATTTTCCTGAATAGTTTTACAGTAATGAAATATTTAATATAAAACAATAAGATGAATATAATGATATAGTGTAATTGAGATTAATTTATGGATTAATTTGTTTATATATGTTTGAAATAATAACATGTGTGTTAAATAGATGTGAAATTGTGGTGTTTGATTATTAATTGGGGTATTGTTTTAGCATTATTGAACATAAAAAGGCATGTTGAGAAGACTCATAGAGAAGAGGTGAATAAAGAGAAACATACTGGGAAGCACTAGGAAGGGGAGACTAATCATGCTTCACTCTAAGAGATACATTAAAGTCTTATAGTGGTGAATATCATAGATAATGTAGTTGAAAATACTTATAATTTTTATGGTGAGGAATTTTTACGGGGTAATGATGATGACAGATGTTATTTTTTAGAAAAAATCTTCTTACATTTAAAAGATTTATTGAATAGAGAGGAATCGAGGAGTGTATAGATTTTATAATAAGAATTTTTTATTTTACCAATGATGTTTATATGAGTAAGACAAAATAATTTGTATATATTCTTAATGGACCAATACAAAACTGGTGGGGCATTCTGATGCATAAAAAATGAATAAATAGGATGATTTTTGATGTATTTTAGGATCTATGTTTTTAGATGTTTTATACATAGTCTTTGAATATGGAAAGAGATTAAGATTTTATTGAACTGAAATAGGGAAATATGCCAGTTTTTACTATGTGGCTAGATTAAACAAATTTATATAATTTTTATTGACCATAGGTGTTCATGGGTAAATTAAATATTTTCAATTTGAGTTTATATTTTGATCATAGTTTCATACATAGTTGAGGATATTTAATTTACCCACATTAATAATGATGCAAATTAAATCATTGATTATTGAGAATTATTTGGAAGAGTATCAGAAGAAAATTTCAGGTATTGGTGGATTAATAAGTATTAAGAATATGTGACAACATATGTTTATTTCCACTCTATAATTCAAATAGAATTACATTTTCTACCTTAATTGTCCCTTAGTTTAGTTTGTATTTTGTAGTGCGTAATTCATATCCCTAAAAGGATAACAGAATATCTTAACGACACATCATTGACCTCACCTTATCATGAAAGGTGTGGTTTCCCATATTGATGACACCATTCCACAATGGTGTATAAGGTGGAGTAAGTTGTGATAGAATCCCAAACTCATATATAAATTTAATAAACTCTTTGTTATGACATTCACCATTTGATTTGATAAAATCACATTTATCTTCTGTTGGACAGAGTGGATACTCAAGAGGGGGGGTGAATTGAGTTCCAATTAAAATTTTTGTTTAAAAACATTCTCTTAAAATCCCCCAAATAAAAAACATGAATTAATCTGTAGTTAATTTATATCACAATAAAGGTTCTGTTATGTTCTCAAAGTATTGATTATTTCCCAGTTAATAAAAACAAAAGAGTTGATTAACTTTTGAAACTAACTTATTGATATATAGATAATATAAACACTTGCGAGTTTAATTATCAAAGTGACTTTAATATAGTTTTGGTTTTAAAGAAATTAGCAGCTAAATAAAAAAGAATAACTTTGAAAGAAATATCACAGCAGATATAACCAAGAGGTTCAGTGTCAACCTGAGACTTAGTCCTCTCAACAATTTATATAAAAATGACCCACACCCTGGATCGGGGTTCAAAACAGTTTACAACTGTCCAGGTCTAAGACCTCTACCACTGTTATTCGTGGGAAAAAAACAACAGCAACCAGCTATCCAGGTCACACACGACCTCAACCACTATCCCAGTGGGAAATAAAAGATGTAAGAGATTGAGTGAGGATTTACAGATCCTCCAGTTAAAGTACAGGAGACAGTGTGTGTGTTAAATACAGCAGATAACACACAGTGCTCAAAATTTAAAATAATGAATCACAGAGAAGAGATGTAGAGTTTTGAAATGGCTCTAGTGATTGCAGTGAAGCTTTGGACTCCTTGAGTTTGATCAAAAATGGTATTGAGTCCTCTTCTAGTTTTTGTCTGAAAAACTGAGTGTCATCTTCTTGGCATCCAGGTTCAGAGATAGTGAAAGATGTAGTCGATGAAGTTCTTCAATGTCCTCGTGAATGTACAGAACTCTTCTTGAGTAAGCATGAGTGTGTATGAGCTTCTGTGTCTTCCACGACTATCTCATCCACCACTCATTGCACTCATAGGTGTCTCTCTATCTCCTCTTGAACGAACAAGGACTTCCTGTATTTATGGAACGAGTTCCGGCAAAATAAAAATGATTTCTTTTTTCAGGTACGAGGTACGTTTCCCTGACATCCAACAACCTTCATTAAATAAATGACAGAGCATTATAATATACCAAATATGACCGTTGGTTAGATTAAATAAAGAAAAATAAATTCAAACTGCTGTTTATGAATATCAGTGAGTCAAGTGATCGGTAGGTCATCAACATCGGCATCGGTGGCTAGACATCGGTTTGTTCTGATCAGTGACTCATTTGATCAGCATCGGTGTGTCAAGATCGATGACTCATTTGATCAGCATTGGTGTGACATCTTCGGTGATTCATATGATCAGCATCGGTGTGTCATGATGAGTGACTCATTTGATCAGTATTGGTGTGACATGACCGGTGACTCATTTGATCAACATTGGTGTGACATGATCGGTGACACATTTGATCAGCATCGATGAGACATCTTCGGTGACCCATTTGATCACCATCAGTGTGACATCTTCGGTGACTCATTTGATCAGCATCAGTGAGACTGTTGCCTTTTGATATGGATTGGTGCGACCGTTCACTTTTGATATGGATCGGTTCGACCATTCACTAAGAGTCTGTTTGATCTAGAAGACTTCTGGAATACTTGTAAATCAATAACAAGCACATATAAAAACATGATCCAACTGATATAAACAGATTCACTAATATATTGTGATTATATATATGAGAAATCCAACCGGAGTATGTAACGATAATTTGTGATTATTAAAACAACAATCATTTGAAGAATTCAACAATATTCCAGAGGGCTCAACAATCTCCCCCTTTTTAATAATCACAAATCATAGTCATAAATAAAAGTAATATATCATCAATAATAGTGACATGGCATAATAAGAACAAAAACACAATGAGATATAAATCTCCCCCTGAATTTATGCCTTTGTATATTTATGTAAACATTGCTCCCCCTGCCATAGTATGTGTCTCCCCCATAGATAAAAATCTCCCCCATTGGGATAATAAAAAAGGAGGGAAAATATATAAAGAATATATTTAAAATAAATCATCATAAATAATAGAGTGAGAAAAAGTTTGTAACGTACATTAGAGTACAAACAGAACACTATTCAGCCTATCAACAACAAGACACAACTATTTCTGGGGATGTAACAGGGCTTTGCCTTTGTCAGAAAGATCAATGGTTGGTAAGTTGGAGGGCTTGGAGGAAGGAAGAACTAGGTGAATTTGAAAAGGTGGTAAGATGACTTTGGAAGGTGGAGGAGAGGATTCCATGGAGATTTTCTATTGAGCAGTAGCAGCTGGTTGAGAAGATTTCTGATGAACTGGTCATAGTTGAGATAGAGATTGAGCAACGAAGATCTGATTTGGAGCAACATCAGAGGCACTGAGAGGGTTAGTAGTAGGAAGCACAATGGAGGTGTCCTGGTCATTTAGATAAGGCTTCAAAAGATTTATGAAATCCTGAATAACTTCTGCACCATACTGCATAGCCTTCTCAAAATCATCCTTATTCTCCATGAACCGTTCCATGGAAGGAGTAAAATCTTGCAACTGATGAACATGAGTCTTGAAAGCTTGAGTGACTGGAGGTAGTTTCAGATTATCAGCCAACACCTTGAAATTCGTGGTCATCTCATGATTGGTATAAATCATTGAAAAGTAATGACCAACCTTTTCCTTGATCTCTTTCTGAGCTTTATTGGCATCAACTGAATATACTTTTACCATCTTATGAATGTGATCACTGTGCTCCTTCATCTTCCTCAATGAGTCAAAATCAAGAACTTGTCTAATGGAGGCCAATTCATCATGCACAATCTGCCTTAGATCATATAGCTCATGACTAGTGATCTTGGTTACTTTGGCTGTACTGGATTGAGAAACTATCTGAGTTATCTCTGCTTTCAACTTCCTCGGATCAGACTTCTTAAGATGTTCAATAAGATTCCTCCACACTTCCATAATACCAGAGATGGTGGATCTAAATTTGTTTGATAAAGAAACTAATTCATATTGTAGATCCTTCACAGTCTGATTTAGGGAGGCTATGTGCCTGTGAATAAATTCACTAGTATTGGCTAGGTCTTGTCTAATAACATTTGATACTCTTGTTGAAAAGGCTTCCAAAGAATCTTTAGACACTTGCAGAGAATCTTGAGTAAGAGCATTCGAAATTTATTCTCTGACTGTATTTCTCACAGTAGCAAGCAATTCAATTTTCAACTTATCAAAATCAGACTGAGATACAGTAGAACTGGGTAGATGAACATCTGTAGCATCAACAACATGAGCATACCGTTCCTCAACTGGTTGGCCTTCCTTCACAACCGCAATAGATTCTGATTCTTATTCTTCTTCTTTAGAGTACTCTAAACCCAACACAGCAAAACCAGGGTAATCATCCCAGACAGCAACACACAGAGTATATTTCGGTTTATCATAACTTGCTTTTCCACTGATTTCTAGAGAATATCTCTTGCCACTGGTATTTGTTTCTTGCATAGTTTGATGTGGATCTATTGGAGGTACAACAAGACCTTCCACTGGTCGGTTATCATCATCATCATCATTATCATAATCATTATCATCATCTCCATTACCATTTCCATTCTTCACAGAAACTTCACTATCTGATACTTCAGTGTCACTAGTTTCTTCATCACCAAGAACTGGTTCTAATTCAGGTAAGGCTGAAGGTGTACTGGCAGGTCCAAATTCTATTATTCTATTAGGGCTCACAGTATCAGGATCACTACTATCATCAGGAGGTGACATACTGCCTTCTTCTATTTCAGCATCTTCCATCCCTTGTTTACCAGACTCTTCAGTGTCCTTATTCCATTCAACATCTACTTCTTCCTCATCATCAGAATAAATTGGCTCTTCAACTGATTTTAAACCAGGGTCTCTCAAACCCTTCGACCTCCATCTATGATCAGTGGGATTGTAAGATTCATAAAGCTTGTCCTCATCAGCAACCCATCATTTTTTCCATGGGTTACAATTTATTTTCATCCTTTTACAAATTTCTTTGTTAACACAAAAAGAACTATCAGATTCAGCTATCTCATCAGCTTCATCAACACATTTCAGATTCATTAACATTATAGAGAACATTTTGTAATAGAACAGGGCAGTGGCTTTCTAAGAAGGTTTCACCATTCCATCTATATGCACCATTAGATATCTACAGAAATTGGTCTTCTCATGGGTCTTTAGTAAAAACAATAGAAAAACATCCTAGTATTTTACAGCAGCAAAATCTCATTTCCTAGGGAAAATTTGGTGCTGAATAAACATAAAGAGAAGTCTACATTCACCGTCCAACTCTGAGGATGTGATTCTCCTTGACTCTCTATTTCCAGTCAAAATTTTAAAAGCTAACTCATAAGAGAAGTATTCAGTGGTTGGAGGAATGTTTCCAGCATAATCCTCATACCGACCCTGATGGGGTACATTTAAACATTCAGCCCAATGTTTAGATGAGAAAGATATTTTCTTTCCTTTCACTACAGAAGACATTCTAACAGCCTCTACACCATCTAAATTGACTATCATATTTATATAGAACTCATGCACTAGATTTGGGTAGTACACACGGGTGTTATCTGAGGACCAGACTTTCCATCCTTGCCATTCTAAAACTTGTAACAACAGTGACTTACTTGTCAAAAGCTAGGCAGAACTGACTTCTTTTTCTACAGCAATAATCCGAGTTTCTAGGTTCATATTTACTGATCTTTGAGTGGTACTACTCGACTTGCCTCAATCACACTTTGAAGGTACAGGACATTCTGATCCTTTGCTTGGTCTCTTTTGCTTTTCCATTTGATGATTCTGGGGAATGCAGGAGGTCGAAGGTTCTAAGTAGAGGAGAAGAGAGGATATAAGGCTTGGCGGGAAATGAAAGGTCAATGGTTTAGGGAATAGAAATAGTCGTGTATCATTTATTTCATCATTTAGGTTTCCCATAATAAAGATAAATGTAATTAGTTAATTACAACATAATAAAAAGTAATATAAAGATAGATCGGTTTGACTGATCAGTTTCACAGATTGGTTTCACATATCAGTTTCACGGATCGGTTTCACAGATCGGTTTCACAGATCGGTTTTACAGATCGGTTTCACAGATCAGTTTCACAGATCGGTTTCACAGATCGGTTTCACAGATTGGTTTCACAGATCGGTTTCACAAATCAGTTTCAGAGATCGATTTCATAGATAGGTTTCACATATCGGTTTCACAGATCGACCATACACAACTCTTGTTTAATAAACTTCATTCTTTCAGAGCATAAATGCTATGTAAAAATATCAGCTAATTGATGTTCAGAACTAATAAATTCTAGAGAAATATCTCCATTATGATAATGATCTCATAGAAAGTGATGTCTGACATCAATGTACTTAGTCCTAGAGTGAGACACAGGGTTCTTAGGTATGTTGATTGCACTAGTGTTGTCATAGTTAATTGAAACATGTTTAAAATCAAATCCATAGTCCAATAAAGTGTGTTTCATCCACAGAATCTGTGCACAGAAACTACCAGCAGGTATATATTCTACTTTAGCAGTAGACAATGCAACTAAGTTTTGTTTCTTGCTACACCATGATACTAGGGACTTTCCAAGTAAATGACATGTTCCAGATGTGCTCTTCCTATCTAAATTACATCCAGCAAAGTCAGCATCTGAATAGATGGTTAGGTCAAATGATTGTCCTTTTGGATAAAACAAACCTAAATTCACGGTATACTTATGATATTTAAAAATCCTTTTAACAGCCAATAAGTGTGATTTTTTAGGATTAGCTTAAAAGATAGCACACACACACACACACTAAACATAATATCTGGTCAACTAGCAGTAAGATAATGTAAACTCCCAATTATACCTCTGTAATTGGTTTGATCAACTGGTTTCCCAGTTTCATCAACATCCAATTTATAGGTGGGACTCATAGGTGTATCACTTCCCTTAATACTATCCAAAACAAAATGTTTCAATAAATCCTTAGTATATTTACTTTTATTTAGAATAATACCATCTTTAGTTTGAAAGATTTGAAATCCAATAAAATACTTAAGCTCTCCCATTAAGCTCATTTCAAGCTCATTTTACAAAACCTTTGAAAAATCAGTACTTAAAGAATTTTTAGAAGATCCAAAAATAATATCATCAACATAGATTTGTACTATTAAAACATCTTTTGAAATCCTTTTTATAAAAATAGTGGGATGAGCTATCTCTTTTGTAAATCCTTTTGAAATAAGAAAGTTTGAAAGTCTTTCATACCAAGCTCTTGGAGCTTGTTTTAAACTATATAATGATTTAGAAAGTTTAAAAACATGATTTTGAAAATGTGGATTTGAGAAACTAGAAGGTTGTTCTAGAAAAACATCTTCAATAATAAAACCATTTAAAAAAGAAATTTTTACAACCATTTGATATAACTTGAAAATCAGATGTGATGCATAGGCAAGTAAGATCATAATAGCCTCTAATCTAGCTACAGGTGCAAAGGTTTCCTCATAGTCGATTCCTTCTTGATTTTAACCTTGTGTCACTAGCCCAGCTTTGTTTCTAATGATGTTTCCAGATTCATCAAATTTGTTTCTAGACACCCATTTTGTGCCTATGGTTATAGTGTCCTTAAGACTTTCTACTAATTTCCAGACATTGTTTCTTTCAAATTGATTTAGTTATTCTTTCATATCCATTACCCAAAATTCATCATTGATAGCATCATTGATATTTTTAGGTTCTAACTGTGAAAGAAAAGCTTGATGTTCAACCTGATTTCTTAGAGAAGCTCTAGTCTATGTTCCTCTATCTAGATTACCTACAACATCATCTAAAGGATGGTTCTTTTGAATTATAGTTGGTCTAGAAAAGATAGGGCTAGAGATTTCAGATTCATCTATAGGTTGAGGTTCAATAGAAGCAGGTTCTGGGAAATTTCCAGAACTGGATGTTTTAACTGTAGGTCCACTTTCATTATCATTAAGGTTCAAAACAGAGAGATCATATTCATGATTTTCATGAGAGGTCTTAGGTTCATGTGGATCAGTTTCATCAAATTTGAGGTGAAAAGATTCTTCCACACATTTAGTTCTCTTATTGAAAACTCTATAGGCTTTACTAGAGATAGAGTAACCTAGGAAAATTCCTTCATCACTCTTGGATGAAATTTTTTCAAGATTGTCTTTAGTATTAAGAATAAAGTCTTTGTAGCCAAAAACTCTGAAGTAGTTAACCTTAGGTTTCCTATGGTTCCACAACTCATAAGGGGTCCTCTTAAGAACAGGTCTGATCAAGACTCTATTAATAACATAACAAGCTGTATTTACAGCTTCAGCCCAAAAATAAACAGGCATGTCATACTCATTAAGCATAGTCCTAACAATTTCTTGTAGGGTTCCATTCCTTCTTTCTACTACACCATTCTGTTGGGGTTTCCTAGGGGCAGAGAAATTGTTACTATAGCCAATTTTTGAGTAGTAAGATTCACACTCATGATTTTCAAACTCACGACCATGATCACTTCTCCGGGTTTTAATTTTGAGTCCACTAAGGTTTTCTATAGACTTGGAATATTTTACAAAGCAAGAACAAGCTTCACTATTGTGAGATAGAAAATATACCCAAGTATATCTAGAAACGTCATCTACAAGAACATAGACATAGTGCTTCTTATTTAAACTAGAAACTCTAGAAGGTCCAAATAAATCCATGTGAACCAACTCGAGAGGTTGAGAAGTTGAAACTTCTTTCTTTGATTTAAAAGAAACTTTATGTTCCTTTCCCTTTTGACATGGATTACAAAATTTTTCTGCTGGAAATTCTTGTTTGGGTAGGTATCTAACTATGTTCTTCCTAGCAAGTGTTCTAAGTGAATGCACATTGCAGTGTCCTAATCTTCTATGCCAAAGCCAAGAATCTTTATGAAAAGCATTTAAACAAGTAATATTCTTCTTAGATAAAGAATTTAAATCAAATGCATAAACATTTTCATTTCTTAAAGCAGAAAACACTAAAACATTTTTATAATTAAAAACATTGCAAGAATCTTTTTTAAATTTAACATAAAAACCATCATCACATAACTGAGAAATACTTAACAAATTGTATTTAAGTCCATCAACAAAACAACTTTAGAAATTAATACTGAGTTAGTGTTACCAATATGGCCTAAGCTGATGATTTTTCCTTTTGAGTAATCACCAAAAGTGACAAAGCCTCCATCAACTTTTACTAAACTCTTGAATCATGAGATGTATCCTGACATATGTCTTGAACATCCACTATCCAAATACCAAGTCTTTCTATAGGATATTTTTAAGCAGGTTCCCTACAAAACATATTTAGATAGGAAATGATTTTGGTACCCAGATCTTCTTGGGTCCAGACATGTTATCCAACAAAACTATAGGTACTCATATTTGTCTAATGGGTCTCATAAGATTTCTAGAGTCAACAGATTTTTAAAGACAAACCTTATTAGATCCATAACTATGACTATAACTAGTTGAAGCATATGAAGTTCCAGAACTAGCTACATTCTATCCAGATTTAGGAATGAATCTAGTTTTGGTAATTTTCTTTTGTCCAGGTTGGTATCCTATACCAGTAGTGTATCTAGGTGCTATTTGCTTACCTATAATCTGAGTAAGAGTGTCTTTTCCATTGGTAAATTTCTCTATGTCCTTTTGAGTTTCTCATTAGATAATTTCAGTTCAGTGTTTTCTTTAAGCAACTGAGCATTATTTTCCATTTCAATATCAAGATCAGATTTATGGTTAACAGTTAAAGCATACTCTTTATTTAAACCTTTGTATTTGTCTTTTATCTCATTACATGTTTCTTCTAACATATCACAATATTCAAATAGTTCAGATATTGACATGTTATCAGAGTCAGTATCATCTTCAGAATAATCAGAATTTAAAGTAGGAGTTTCAGCTATTACCTCAGAAGTGTTTGTCATAAAACACATGTTTGCCTTATTTCTGTGTTCAGTTTCATAAACTTCAGATTCAGTGGAGCTATCCTCAGAAGCCCTTCAAGTAGCCTTCATGTATTTCTTATACATATTGTCCTTGTATTCGTACTTCTTCTTGTATTTCAACTTTGGACAATCTGCTTTTATGTGTCCCTTTCTTTTTCACTCGTAGCAAACAACTTCATCTGATTTTTCAGATTTCTTCCAATCCTTTTTCCAATGTCCCTTGTAGTCATAATTACCATTATAATTTGATTTTCTGAAAAACTTATTCTTCCTATAAAAAATCTTAAACCTTCTGGCAATGTGAGCCATCTTAGCATCACTATCAGAAGCACTTTCACTGTCTTCATAGCTTGAACTTTCATTTATAGCTTGGAGTTTCTTCTTATCCTTGTTCTTTGAAGTTGAAGATTTGAAAGCAGCAGAATTTCTTATAGTTTCATCTTCTTCTTCATTGTTAACCTTGAGTTCCTCTTCATACATCATCAACTTTCCAATATGTTCCTAGACTGGCAGTTCACCAATATCACATGATTCTCTTATTGAGACAGAAGTTCCTCTCCATCTTTCAGGTAGACATCTCAAAATTCTCATAATTTGTTCCTTTGATGGAAAATCCTTTCCCAAAGAAGTCATTGTGTTAAAAATTTCATTAAACCTAAGATACATGCTAGATATGGGTTCATCAGGCTTCATCTTAAAATTATCATACTTAATAGTATAAGTATTCAATCTTATTTCCTTAACATTAGTTATTCCTTCATGAGAAACAGCTAAGGTATCCATAATTTCATAAGAAGTTTTACATGTAGATATTCTATTAAAATACTCATCTCCTAAAGCATAGTACAGAGCATTCATGTCATTACAATTATTATTGTAGGCTGTCTTAGTAGCTTCATTCCAAGTAGATCTAACAGTAGTAGAAATTTTATATTCAGATTCTATAGCAGTCCAAATATCAAAACCCATACTCTCTAAATAAATTTTCATCTTGATTTTCCACTGAGCATAGTTAGTGTCATTGAAAAATGGTGTTCTATGGGTAGCAACACCTTCAAGTCTGTTATCCATGATAACTTACTTAAAGAAATGATTTTAAAGAGATAAAAATTTAGAAATAATAGAAATTTTAAGAATATTAAAATACAACTAAAACCACAGTTGAAAAATATAGTACTTTAGAAAATACTTAAACAAACCTCTGATACCAAATGTTGGTCAGAGTGGATACTCAAGAGGGGGGTGAATTGAGTTCCAATTAAAATTTCTGTTTAAAAACATTTTCTTAAAATCCCCCGAATAAAACATAGAATTAAACTATAGTGAATTTATATCACAATAAAGGTTCTGTTAGGTTCTCAAAGGATTGATTATTTCCCAGTTAATCAAAATAGAAGAGTTCATTAACTTTTGAAACTAACTTACTGATTTAAATCTAATATAAACACTTGCGATTTTAATTATCAAAGTGACTTTAAAACAGTTTTGGTTTTAAAGAAATTAGCAGTGGAATAAAAAAGAATAACTTTGAATGAAATAGCACAGCAGATATAACCAAGAGGTTCAGTCTCAAGCTGATACAGAGTCCTCTCAACAATTTATATAAAAATTATCCACACCCTGGATCGGGGTTCACAACATTTTACAACTGTCCAGGTCCAAGACCTCTACCATTATTATTTGTGGGAAATAAAACAAAAACAACCAGCTGTCCAGGTCACACAAGACCTCTGCCACTATCCCAGTGGGAAATAAATGATGTAATAGATTGATTGAGGATTTATAGATCCTCCAGTTAATGTACATGAGACAGTGTGTGTGTTAAATACAGCAGATAACACACACTGCTCGAAATGTAAAATAATGAAACAAATAGCAAAGATGTAGAGCTTTGAAATTGTTCTAGTGATTATAGTGAAGCTTTGGACTCCTTGAGTTTGATCAGAAATGGTTTTGAGTCCTCTTCTAGTTTTTGTCTGAAAAACATAGTGTCGTCTTCTTGGCATCTAGGTTCAGAGATAGTGAAAGATGTAGTCTAAGAAGTTCTTCAATGTCCTCATGAATGTATAGAACTCTTCATGAGTAAGCATGAGTGTTTATGAGCTTCTGTGTCTTCCAGAACTATCTCATCCACCACTCTTTGCACTCATAGGTGTCTCTCTATCTCCTCTTTCACCAATAGGGACTTCTTGTATTTATGGTACGCGCTCCAGCAAAAGAAAAATGATTTCTTTTTGCAGGTACGAGGTACGGTTCCCTGACATCCAACAACCTTCATTAAATAAATGAAAGAGCATTAAAATATACCTAATATGACCATTGGTTAGTTTAAATAATGAAACATAAATTCAAACAGTTGTTTATGACTATCGGTGAGTCAAGTGATCGGTAGGTCATCATCATCAGCATCGGTGGATAGACATCGGTGTGTCCTGATCGGTGACTCATTTGATCAGCATCGGTGTGTCAAGATTGGTGACTCATTTGATCAGCATCGTTGTGAAATCTTCGGAGATTCAGATGATCAGCATCCGTGTGTCATAATCGGTGACTCATTTGATTAGCATTGGTGTGACATGATTGGTGACTCATTTGATCAGCATTGGTGTGACATGATCGGTGACTCATTTGATCAGCATCAGTGAGGCATCTTCAGTGACTCATTTGATCAGCATCGGTGTGACATCTTCTGTTACTCATTTGATCAGCATCAGTGAGACTGTTGCCTTTTGATATGGATCAGTGCGATCGTTCACTAAGTGTCTGTTTGATCCAGAAGACTTCCAGAATACTTGTAAATCAATAAAAAGCACAGATAAAAACATGATCCAACAGATATAAATAGATTCACAAATATATTGTGATTATATATATGAGAAATCCAACTGGATTAAGTAACGATAATTTGTGATTATTAAAATAGAAATTAGAGGAAGAATTCAACAATCTTCCAGAGGGCTCAATATCTTCTTTTTAATTTGATTCTCTACTTGATTCTTAATCTTTTATAATTTCTAAAAGGATTCAAATTTATAACTCATAAGTAAGAATTACCATATCTAATAAATTTATCAATTAAAGATATCAATTAATAATACCCACCTCAATATTATACTGGAAAGGTCCCCACACATTAGTGTGTATCAATTTTAGAAGATCTATAGAGCTTTTACTCTGTCCATTAAATAGAGGTTTGGTCATATTACCTTGTGACAAGCATGACGTCTGTCAAGTGGTATTTTATCAAAAGAGTCCATATAACCATCTTGATAGGGAATTGTAATAAGCTTCTTATTTACATGAGAAATATTGTTACACTACAACTGGGTGTGAAAATATTCATGCAAATTTGATTCATTATCAATAGCTAATATTTTTTTCATAATAAAATACATAATGACCATTATTTAAATATAGCATTCCATAACATATATTTTCCTTCTCTAATAATCAAATATTCTTTTTAAACATCAAAATAAAACAATATTTATCAAATAAATATATAGAAATTATGTTTTTGTAAATATATTACATACAGTAACAATATGTTAAAACCAAGATAATACTTAATTTCAATGAAAGTTGGTAGTCTTATGTATTCAAATAATCAAGTCACGCTTCATTGTGCACTTGAAGATCCACCCCTCATCTATAAATCATCCAAAATATACTTGGTTCGTTTATTTTAATTATTCTGTGAGCACCCTATGCTATTTATAATAGTTAATTTATAGATATATTAGAATTTCACTTGAAAAAAAACAAACATTAAACTTCTCCTTATTTATTTAATTCGGATTCATTCTTCTTCCAGTGACCTTGATCTCTACTTTGAAAACACACAAAATATTTTTTCCTTTTTCTGTCTTTGGATATTACATTTCCTAGAATGGAACTCTAGATCCTCAAACATGGAGCAATACATGAGGTCCTTTTCCTTATTATTACTTTTATTCAACATAATTATTGGTGGATTTTCACACCAGATACCCTTATCAATATTTTCAAATCAAATTAAAAAGTTATTAAAGAGTCTTATCACTATTTCTGATATAATAATTCACAAGAAAACTAGAGAATCCATTAAGTAGTGATAATAAAATGTGATCTGTGTCTAGATCATTAGAGATCTTAAATATCAAGATGTCTAAGAGTTCTATATAGCCAATCATCTTGAATACATGAGACTCGACTGAAATTGAATCTCTAATCTTGAACATGAATAGTGAATTAGATATTTAATATCTCTATTTTCATCCTTTATCATAACAATGATTATGAAAGTGAGATATCTTGGAATATATATATATATATATTCATATTGTGTCACGAGATCACTAAAAATGGATTATAGAAAGAAATATTGGACATCTGTGGCAAAAAACACATGTTTATGGTAGAGATATACTGATTACTCCCTATCATATTTAGAATGAAACATATGAACAAGGGTTTCCATTACATAAAATTTTCACTAATGGTGAATTATAATGCACAAGAACCAATTCCATTCCTCAAAATTCTAGTTGGTGATAATGGTATCCTCTAATTGAATGCATCATAGTGATATAATCAAATTTAAGTGTGTTACAATTTCTATAATTAATAAGAGTATTATTTCATTAATTTATGTGGATTAAAATTTTGATAATAAATTTTATATATATATTAATCTCCCACTTTTTTTTAAAAAAAACATAGTAGATCTCACAATTGGTTTCCAATAATCCAATAAAAAGGATATTAGTGTGGAAATAATCTATATAACCATAATAAAGGCTTTATAAGCTATTAAAGGGTATTTAGGTAGGTGTAACTGTCCAACTAAATTAACCCAAATCCCCTTGATCCATTGAGTGTACTCTACAATCCTAAAATCTTGGACTTAGATTTCTTCGACAGTTGCCTACAATTTGCACTATGCATCACAGTTGGGGAAAACTATTAATATAAACTATCTTATGTCAAACCAATACTCAAGTTAGAGAATCATTAATAATTTAATGTACCCCAAAAGTGGTTGGTTAAGAACTATCAACTATGGTTCGATTTTAACCCAAGTAGTGGAAGGATATACAGAAATAATATATCTATTTGATGGATCTTAAATTTTATGCATAAATTTCCCAATTTATATTATTATATTCTTGTTAATATTAAGTGGATTTAACTTAAGTGATAAACTATGTCTCAATAAAATTATCAATAATCTATTTTATTTTAATTCAATCTTGAATGCTTGTTAATTAATGAATTTACATGATCTCAACAAAGAATCAATAGACAAATCAACCATGGAATGTGATAAAAATAAAACAATAAAAGTGGTATGTTTATGAGATTTTATAATGGTAAGTGTATCTAGAAGATCATAAACTAAATCTTTACCATAGGGAAAACACCTTCAATAAAAAATGGTTCATGTTGAAATATCCCATCTATATACCTATATATCTTTTGAATCAGTTTTATTTTGGATCTAAATATAACCACCTCCACTTTCATTGTAACTCCATTAATTAGATAATAATTACTCACACATAGGTTAATGGAACCAAATGATTGTTTAAGTGGTTTGCATAAAAGAAACAGTGGGTATGAACGCCTTTAGATAATGAGAGAAGGGCATGAAATATGTGTCGTCATTTAATTTGATTATTATAAATTAAAATAAATAATTCATATATATTAATCTATTTTAGCTTGTGATCATCTATACAGATGCCATGAATATAAATTTATAGTAAAGATACAATTCACGTCAATTAATTATTCAATTAAGATAAAATACCTAAAATTTATCCAATTAATTATCTAAAAAACAAATTAATTCATTTTTTTTAATTCCATCAAATCCATACTAGAAATTTCTATTATCCATAATTTTAAAAAAATTAAATTAATTAATTTTATATAAAATTAACAAATTACACATTTGTACTTGTAGGTAATAGCATGTTCTTATAAAAACTGCCCAACATGGTCATTGTACATTGTAATCACATGAAATCCAACATTCCTATTGTTACATGTGACTACAAAGTGTGTTCTATTAATAAATTATGCATGGAAACCTATAAATGGAGATACATGTGATGATATTAATGAACATAGAGTACATTATAATTACACATCTTGAATTAAAAATTTAATTTCTAATTTAATTTAATAAATAATTAATAATCCTATCTCATGGAATGAATTTTCAATAAATGACACAATAAAATGTTGATTAGTTTTAATTATACCATTAATTATTCATTCTTTATCAAATTAATCACACGAGGTACTTTGGGTTATAAGGTTTATACTAGTTCTACACACCTTGTAACATATTTTTTCCATGTTTTTAAAACATGACTAAGGACTGGTCATGTTTATTAGTTTTTTAAATTTATAAGTCATATGAAATTTATGATAGAATCTCATTGTGTTATCTCAATGGGGCATGAATTTGAGGCACAAACACAATGATGTAAATAAATGACACGTATTGACTATCTCTTTTTTGAATGTGAAAAAGAGTTCATAACAAAATGTTTCCATGGGATACATGGTGTGTTATCCAACACACAATTTTTCAGCCTGGTCGGTCAACAAACATTGTGAATTTAATTCATGTTTATGTACTTATTGCATTTTGACCTAGATTTATCACGGTTCATCCTAGTGTAATAAACATCGGTATATGGTGTGTACAAATAGGCTACACATCATATAGTATTGTGTTATCTAGCTAAAACCCATTCCCCCAAGTTATGGAGTTTTTAAATGTTCTTCATGAAAATTAAAAACATTCTTAGTTATATGATCAAGAATTAAGAGGTAAATAAAAATATTCAAATATTTGGATTTAAAAAAGGAACAATATTGTAATAAAAACTAACAAAAAATCAATATCAACAACAAATAATTATTAAATTGTTATATGTTAGTTATGAGGCCTCTATAATACCACTTTAAGATTATTGGCACAATGGAAGTACCATTGAGCCATCACTAACATTGATTTTTTTCATAATCAATGAATAATTTGAGATGTACTTGATAACAAACATCTTGAGCAATAGAATTAAATTGAATATTAGTCGAATATTATTCTCTAACCAAGAAGTAAAAATATTTTCACATATAATTTATTATTAATTTATGTGGATAAATAATTACATTGAGTTTAAATTATATTTTCATTGATGAATATAATGAAATCTTCACATATTTTTATCATCATAGTGTATGAATCAAGGGTATATTGTCTCTAGAGGTGATCCACATAGGCCCCATAAACTTTTGAAGATCATTGTAGAAATATTTATATGCTATAGTGGAAGGTCCCAATGCTTGTGTCGTTCATCGTTGATCACTACAAGAATCACTTCGGGCATAAGGAATCTCCTTATTATCTATAGAATAAAAAGGGTTGTGGAGGATGATCACTCTATATTCTTGATAGATTTTTATAAGAGGATATCTATTGGGCTTGAGTGTGTTCCCTATAATTCATTGCTCACTCCTATTATAATAATCAATCTATATTAGGAGAATGACATAGCATGGTGTTTATTAACCTTTTATTAGAGAATAAATAATAGAATATAGGGCCTTATTAATTATTTAATCTGTATAGAAGACATGTCAAAATAATAATAATATTAATAATAAAATATACATGTCTTCTGATAAACTTGGAAATAAATAAATATTATATTTTATGTGCAATAAATTAATATTCATTCAAATAATATTTAATATTTTATTTCACACTAAACCATTAAAATCGATCCATCAATCCACTTTAATATTTAACAAACATTAAATAACAAGTATTTATATAAATAAAAAAATTTCACAACATTATTCACTAATAAATAAATTAATATTATATTCACTAAAATAGTTAATACATTTTTATAGAATTTTCAACTAATAATATCCTATTAAATAATTGGTTACTGAATATTTTCAATCAACCAATAAAGAATAATTATTAAAACATGTATAAGATTAATATTTATTCAAAAAGTTAATTTATTATAGGGTTTAACTATGGTATTGGTTACACATACTATGTGACACTCTGGGACCCTTTCTCAATGGAATTAGGTAGAACCACCTAATGTCAAAGGTTAGCATTAAGTAATACACCATAGAATCAATCGAGAAAGATGTTAATTTCATAGTGATATAAAACATAATATAAATGATAATTGAGCATTATAATACCTTAGGATATCTCTAAAAATGCAGGTTTTATGTTGGTGTCTTCAATATGTTTTCTTGATGTCTCCGACTTTAAATTTCTAGAATATAACATACCATTAGAACTCTATGTTCATGGACATAATTATGAAGTACAATTTATATTAAAGGGTATGAGATATAAACATCCACTAAACTAGAAAAGGAAACATCATTTATCATAATATGAATTAATATAATATCACTCTTGCAACACTCAATATATCATTCATCACCATGGGTATATATTGTATCAATTTTCATCAATACATCAATGTATGTGACTCTTTATATGCATTAAAATTAATATTTATGTATATAGACCATTTAACACATTCATATATAGGAACATAAAATAAAAGATATGAATATGGATTTCTTTCTGGTGGGTCATGTTCGTTTAATATCATGCTCTAAAAATTTTTATGGGCAAACATATTGAGAAAATGTTCCAATTTCTTATGTGTCTTTCCCCTTCATAGCCTATATCATTTGTGTCATATCAAATTATATCATATTTTCTATATAATATATAATTAATAATATTTCCATGACACTTATAGGTTATTTTTATAGCATATCGTAGTTATGACCTTTCAATGTGATAATTCCCCTAATGAAATTATTACATACTATGTTTGGAAGAATATAATCACGATGGGTTTAGAACATTATTCATAGTGAAAACAATATATAATGATAATAATAAAGTATATATAATTTGGATCTAGGGAACCAAGTTCTATAGTTTCGAGAGAAGGTTATAATACATGAAGAATATATTTAGAATATTAGGAAATTTTGTGAAGAAATAGAGGTTTTATTTAAAGAAAAAATAACACAATCAAAATAAAGTTTCATTAATTAGAAATTGAATTGGGGAACAAAATTATAAAACATATTGAGTCTTCATAATTAATGTGAAAAATATTTGAAGTAGATTCATTCTCAAATATACCTATATTATTTGGAATGAAGATCGTTACATCATTTGATGATCATTTTCAAAAAGACTCAGAGAATAAGGTACTATCCATACATGAATATTAATATTTTATTATATTTTTTTATAAATGATAGATATTTAAATCCCAAATCTACTAAATATGGATTATGTAATTTATTATTTTCATACCATCCAGTCTATAATGGATAAATGTTTTCTTAAAGGCATTGGTTCCATAAGGAGAGCTCAACAGGTGGTTGGGAAATCCCCAAAATAGCATTCTTTCAAATATTTTATGCATATAGTTTTGAAAATATTATCTAGAATTATAGGGCTCTATTGGTGATGTAATGGGTTTGGGTAGAGATATTTGGTTTTTAGTACAATACATCAATTTTATATGTTCAATGAATGCCCATTTTAAGGGAGAGGAAGCTATGGAGGATGCTAGATTTATGGTTAAAGAAGAAATTTTCCATGACAAGGAGATTTAGAATGATTTAACAAATTCATGATGTTTTCAATATTTTTGGTCACAAGAATGGTGTATTCACATCTAAGCATGTATCAAAATAAAATGGAGAAATAAATCCCTAGAATATTAAAAAGAATGTTGATATATCCTTTTTAAATAATATATAGAATACCATAAACTATATTAAACCAAAGAAAATATCAATGAATATGTGTGATATATTCTTGGGTAACAAGACCAAGAATTTAATGTGATGTATAACATCTAAAGGGACTGATTTGAACAAAATCACTCTCAAGAATCTATGTGGAGAACCCAAAAATGATACTAATTTTCCATTAATTTTCTAGTAAATTTTATAGCTGGTTTAGAGAGAGAACATAATACAGATAAAGAAAAAGTAAAAGCTAGAGCTAAATGGAATGAAGAAAACCCACACAAATATCCTAAACTTCATGAGATGCTGTTAAAAGTAACACCCTGAAAATCAAATAGTATTAATATAAAGGATGTAAGAAAGTTTGAAATAATGTTAAATATTTATTAAAATTACATACAACTCAATAAAAATTAATAAAAGGATTAATACTACCTTGGGAGTGAATACTTGTGAAAAGTCAGTTGTCTCTCACAAAGAAGATGAGTATTTAAATAGAACCATCTAATCGAAATAAAAACCAGATATAGAAGCATGGAAAATGATGCAATTTGTTGAAAACTTCTCATCCATAATACTCACATTAAAGAACAATATGTTTTACATTATTTAATGACCTTTTTTTATTTTGTTTGTGTGATTACAATATAGGGAATTGAAGGTGAATAATGTTCATAGGTTAAAACCGATAGATGGAGTGATAGATTTCAAAAAAAAGAAAGTAAATTGATATATGCTGCATATTATAGAAAATAATTTGGTAACATATATTTTGGTGTATTATCAGCATTATAAAATTTGAATTTAGTATATTGAGGATATTATTAATAATGAAGACTAGGTGTGGTGTCTCCTTGAAGAGTGTATTAGTGAAGAATTAAGAAAAAGATACCACAATTATTGTATCATATAAATTCTGAATATTATGAAAATTGATTAATCAATATTTCATTTACAAGGTATGTTGAACTATTATCTCTATTGAGGAGACCCAAAAATTACATACTTAAATATTAAATCATTTTATATAAGAATTTATTATATATTAAAATTATAAATTCCTAATAATTATATTGGATTAGTGTATCCGGAGACAAGATAAAAATAAAAATACATTACAAAATATCATTCAAACCTCCCACAATGTTCTTCTAATATAGTACCCTTCATAAAAATACATTATTTAAAACCACTCTTTATAATAGGGAGATATTTAAACAAAAGAAATGATGAGTTTATATTCTCCGTAAGGGTAAACATATGTGATATCAATTAATGATAATATGTGAGCATAAAATAAGCGTACATATATGATTACATGATCACTACATACAAATGTGATACAAAATTCAAAAAATATCATCAATAATGAATAATGGAATTATTATTTTTCAGGAAAAAATATATAAGTCCTAAAATTGTGGAGTCATAATTAATTAATCAAACCCCATGAGAACATTTCATAATTAGAAGAAATAGTTTATTTACATAAACATAATCATAAAAAATTCATTTTCCTAGTCAATTATTTTAAAAAATACTATAATAGTGTAAAAGATTACCTATTGGATTGGGTTCACTCCCCATTCCTTCATTTCCATAGACATGGTTCACTCGCAAGGCAGTAATAGTGGATATATCCCCTTATTAATCTTAGTTCACTCCCCCTTCCAATCCATATTATCTCATGAGATATCAATATTTACAAAATGTATTAGAGGTCTATAATTCTAATCCCAACCATCACATAATGGAAAAAATAAATAAGCGTGCTATAATATTATAAAAACATTCATCACTTGATCATATAATAACCCAAGAAAAATAAACGGGTTTTCATAAATATTTAATCATAACTTGATTAACCCATGGAATGAAACTTGTTTCAAAAAAACATTCTTAAATAATTGTATTCACAATTTATCTAGAGAAAGGAATTAGTTGGTATCACAATAACATATTCCCAGTGAATTATAACATCCCTTAAAGTATATTTATATAGTAGAAAAATACCATTAAAAGAGTATCTGAATTTTTTTTTGAAAAAATTCAAAAACAATTCATTAAATATATTACAAAAATAAGATTAAATAGAATATTGAGAAATATATTTTAATTTAAAATAAACTTGGAAACATGTAGTTTAAGATTCAATGAAAATAATGTTCTTAATTTTTGGAAAATATATGAATGTTGTATATGTTAAAAGAGACCATTATTTTCAAACTTCTGTAGATAATAAAAAGTGAGTCTTACATAAAACTTTTTAAAATATTCATTTTAATCATTTGTAATTAATGTTCGAGGTAATAAAATTAATACTTTTAAAAAAAAATTTATAGATAAAATGTTCTATAAAATATTTTTAAGAACATGGACATTGAATAAAAAAATACGACTAAAGATGAATTAAGACTAGCGATTCTTAAAATCATTTTGTCGATCATTTTAAGTACCAAAGAGGGGAAATTTTTTCTAATAATTAAAAATTCAAGGAATAACTATAGGAGAAGATAATATATTTATCTTTAAGTATAAGTATTATATAATTTCCCTCAAGGAAAATTGTATATACACAATCCTCAAAATAATTGAGATTGTGGCATAACCATTACTGCATTGATAAATTTGTAATCACAATATCATAAAAATATATAAATTCAAATTAACATTAAATAAAATAAATTTAAATATATTCATGATATAATATGTCAAATTATTATTATATATACCTTATAAACCCAAATAAGTGCATAACATAAATCAGGTCTCTATAAAATTATATTGAGAGGAAGAACCATTACCTCATGTATTGCCTTTCATTTCACACATTAAATCCTCATATATAATATATATAGATTTATTATAGCTATACTATAGAATAATATTAATATAAATATAACTATAAATCATTCCTTTAAAATTTACAATGACATTTTTATTAAAAATTCCTCATTAAAATCATTATGTGGGTGAAAATTGGTTCGTTTTCAATGCATGTTACAGTTTCATAGTTCTGGTCCATCCACCTTGGTCATGGTTTTATATTTTCCAAAAGATTAATCATTTAATAAATTTTATATTTTTTTTCATTTTATGCACTTTTATTAAAATCCATAAAGGTAAGTGATAAAAAATGAATTACATCAGTTCCTGAAGACAATTGTCTGTACAAACACATGAGTGAGTCTCCACTTATTAGTGGAGGGAAAGATACATTGGTCAAATAGAATTAAAATTTATAGAATAATAATAATATAATAACTGTAATATATATTCTTTAAATCTATCCACCTTACCATCATTGTAGATAGGAAATGAAAAATGAATCACATGGTATTGTGGAGTTGCTAGTCCACACATACACATGAGTGGTGTTATCATTTTCTAGCATATGGAAGGTTAAGAAGGTAAATAATATATTGTATTTATTGGAAAATAACTATATTATAAAAAAATCTGAATTAATTAAATTAATCTTTATTACCATCCAAGATAAAGGGTGATTAAAAAGAAAGTACATTTCTTTATGGAAATAGTAGTCTGTACGCACACATAAGTGGTGTATTTATTTTTGATTAGATATAAAGGACATAAAAATGGATATAACATGAACATAAAAACATAATGTTATAGTAAATATACTGATTTCATCATGTTAGTAAGGTTTTATAATATTTTTTGGATATTTAAAGTGAAACAAACAATAAAATGTTTTGTAAGAACTTATACCTCTTCTTTGGGAAACCTCATTTGGATTACACCAAAATAATCCTTTAAGTTATATTTTATGAGTACCAAAACCACTAGTATGAGGGTAGTATGGTTGGTAGATAATTTGTGCATAACTTTGTTGAATTAAAGCGATCAGTTTGTGTGTCGATTAGTGGAAAGGCGGTTCCCATTTGATAATTGATGGGAGTGGAACACTTGTAATTATTAAGAATTTTGAAAACTATTAAAGTCAATATCATTATAATTTGGATCCAAATATTATAATGTTTGAATATTATATGATTTATAATTGAAATAAATTCATATAATATGAATTATACATGTTTTTAGGTCATTTTATCCATATTATCTTTAGTTTATCTCCTGGTAACCCTTTTAACCATTACCGTACTAATGAATTTTTACCTTGGATATTATTAATAATGAACAAAATTGAAATTTAATTCATTAATAGATTTTAATATTTAAATTTCAAATACGGAAACTATTTTATTATATAAATTTTCTATCAGTTGTATAAATTAATTTTAAAATAAGTGTGAAAAATGTAATGAAAACCAATTTTAGAAAAATTCATTTTTAAGAATAGTTTTTTTACAAATATTAAATAAAAAGTATATTTTTTCTTTATATGATTTTAGAAAATGCTATTGACTATTTTTAGATCTATTTAGTTAGAAGGTGGACTATTTCAAGCCTCAATGTGCCCAATATTGATATAATGAAAACATTAAATATATATTATATCACTCAACTTTAGTTTTCCTTTAAAGGAGGAATAAATCATGAAAATGTGATAATATTGGACATATGAGATCTTCATTGTGTCCAGAATATGGTTCTTATATAAGGAATGACATAAAATATTTCATCATTGGTGGTTTTAATAAAGTATAACTATGGGTGTAAATAATGAAATAAATAAAAAAAAAAATTTTTCTCACAGAGCTACATAATATCCTCAATATTTACATGCCTGTACCTAATCCTTAGTGTTAGCCATATAACCCTAGGATTGAGAGGATCCATTTTAGTAAAGTTTGTAAGAAATCCTTGTAAGATGATAATAGATTAGAGGATCAGATTAGTATCATACTGATAACCCACGACATCGATGTTTGTGGATCTGGCCAACGATAAGGATTCATGGTCATTCTTTATCAGTGATTGATCCATATTCACGAAAGTATGTTTGAATTTGGTGGATTCATCTTTTTATTTATAACATGTTGAAAATAGATTAATTCCTTGAATAAGAATTGATTCATGTATCATTTATTTCTTTATTTTATAGTTTATTTGATTATTGTTCATTTAGTTATCAATTCACTATTATAATGAAAATGAAAAAAATGAAACCCAAAAAATGGAAAATCTTCATTACTCATTTGTTATTTTTTTCTATTCATCACATTTTTACCATCGAAAATTATTTGAGTTGGTATTTTGACCAAATTACTGGAAATATATCATTAAACGACCATTCTTCAGCGCAACAGATTGATAATGAGGTTGTGGATTGAGATAGGGGGTGTGATAAAAGTGTGAAAAATGTGGTGGATTATCATTGATAGATCATATTATGCCAGTGTTTTCCTGATTCATGCTTTGATTCACAGTGATGAGGTGATGATTCAGTGGGGTTTACTGATCAAATTTGTTAGTCAATTTCTAGAAAGTGGTGATGGAAAGGCTGATCAAACTCAAATCCTCAATTTCCAAGTCTGATTTATTTTTTGTTGATATTTTTTTGAAACAATGTAAATAAACAAAGTGCTCCTTCAAAAATCATTACTATATTTCATGTCCATTAGAAGAACATATGTTTTGTAGGGGCCTTGGATGTGGTGGCTAGGGTTTCAAAAAAGGTAAGGATCATGTATCTTATGAAACTTTTCACACATCATGTAAAATCAAGATATCGGCTCATCTTGTATTCCTATGGTGCATGATATGTTTGAAATCTAGGCATACAGCCACACGAGCACAACCAGGTACACGATCACAATCATGTACACAAAAAGGTACATGATCATGAACATGTGTATACGAGTATGGGGTGATGAACACAAGTTGTTCCGATCATCACGTGACACACCATGTTAATCCTTATTACATGATGAGTTCCTCTATAAGGGTAGTGTGAGGTATTTTCTCTCTTCATTATAGACCAGTACTTGTTGGGTATGTTCCCTTTGACTATATCATATAATGGTATAATGAGACATTACGTCCTGGGCATAATATTGTTATCTTATTGATAATTTTAGATCAGGATGGTGTTTACGGTGGCCCCCAGTTTCCCTAGGTATAAAACTATGTCATTATCTCACTAACTAATTGTGAGGTTCATGGTATTTTCATCATCAATATACATGTATCAAAAATCCACTATCTAGTACGATATATTGGAAGGGTTTGTGGAGTCCCCCAGTAATCCTGGGAGTGATTCTGTATCCATGAGTTATGATAAATAGATCAAATGAGACCTTTTAGTGATACATGATAAAGAGGACCTCTCTAATGAGTTCAATCGGTGATTGAAATGCCTAAAGAGTGAGATCTCCGAGAATCAAGAATTACCTTTTAATCCTCTAGCATAATCCTATGGATGGAACTATTGTTGAGATCTCTTTGAGGCGTAGTGTCCTTCCTGAGTAAAATTGGGTTTATGTTTTTATTATCATTATGTATCATATATTTATTGACATATATCCATGGTTATGAGATGAATAGTATTTTTATGATTTATGTATGGTGATTTTAGTGTGTCCTACTATATATTTTTATAAGGACCCATGCATGGTCTCTATCTACACATGATATGTCTTGTGTAGAATAAATACCATTTGATGGATTCCTAGAGGGACCTGAACTAGGAGGTTCTTAGTGTGATTGACAGGCTAAGGTTCTTACCAAATTTTTCATTTCATGAGATTAACATCCTAATTTATAAGTTGTATTTATTTATCAGTCATTATGGTCTTGTATTTTTACCTTATGATTTCTTGTAATTTTTCATACTCTGATTGTGGTATATAGATGTATTCATGTATTTTTATCACATTTATCTCACATTTCATCATTATATGGGTATAGAGACGTGTGTGTGTGTGTGTGTGTTTTGGTACATAGTTTAATGTCTCCCATGTGTGTGAAATGCCTATATGGTATTTCTCACCATCCATTAACCTATTATGGTTGGGATTGGGGTTTTGATGGGCTAGCCATAATATATTGGTATCCGAGGAGCAGGTTCCACATTAAGACCCGAGTCTATGAGATTTGTTTTGGAACTAGGGAAAAAATATAATGTTTTTCATGTTCAGCTCTTAGACTAGGGTATCTAGTGTAGGTGTGGTGATATATGTATACATTCCCCAATATTGTAATATCATTCTTATTGACTATATACATGCATGTATTAGTTGGGGGGGACATTGGTACACGTATCACATAAGAATGGGTTGTGATTTTCATGTCCTTATTGAGTCGATTCCATAGATGTACTATTTGACCATGGTATGTCTTGATTATATTTCCACATTACATAGTGAAGAAATCCAATGAGGATTCTATAGCATGATCATGAAGATGATTCATTTAGTGATGATGCTTCAATATAGGGTCTTACAATGGAATAGATACTTTTGATTATTTTTTTAATTTTTTGCACCACTCATTGACTGAAAGGTTGGAATGGCAGTACTAGAAGTGGATGTGAGAAATGTCAATAATATTTATTTGTTTCAATGGTAGATGTATCCTATGGTTAGAGGAGACCTATAATCCCAGGTAGTTGATTACATTCTATAGGTAGTTACTTAATTATTCACTTATTGAAGAGACCTCAAGATCCGATGGTGGTCCTAGTGGTGAGTATTCATTTGGACTCCGCAAGGAGGTGGTGGAGCCTGCTGACTAAAAAACATGATGAGATGATACTCTCTTGGATAGAATTGAAGTTTATATTTATGTATATTTTATATCCATCCATGTTGATATTAGTGAGAATACATGGGATCCTAAAGCATCAATAGGGCATCCTGATCACCGATGTGTATTCAACGATGTTCATACACCTATCTAGAAACTCTGTGGATATGGAATGATATCTGTTATTCTGAGTATAGATTTTCAACCAAGGATTAAATTGATACATCAGTGATTCGGTTGTATCTCTTTTCCTTCACATCTATTCTAGAGTACTTGAGAAGATATTGGTGGGGAAGAGATTCCAGACAGAGTAGACACCAATAATTGGTGCTGGTAGTGGGAATGTGCTGCCTAAGAGATGGGAATATTGTATCCAATGGTAGGGATAGGGTACCAGTAAAATGATATATTTTATGATATGGTCTAAATATTTAGGATTGATAGAATAGATATATTGAGACAGTTCTAGTTAGCTGAGGGAGAGGCAACTTTTCTCTTCTGATGACCAGGGAAACCTCACTTAGGATTGTTCAATCCATTTTATAGATGTAAGAGATATGGTTGAACAACTTCCCATACATAGTTAGTTTCATGATAATGGAGTTCCACAAGGTAGTAGATGTGGTAGAAGTTATTAGAGTGAATCATTTAGTGGTAGGTTATTTGATCTATTTCCACCACCACCCCCAGGTGGTCTATACTAGGCTCAAGGAGTTGGTGGTTAAGAGCATGGGATGATTCAGGCAAGGAGGCCTATAAAATAGATATTCTCGGTATGATTATAGGTTTAATATATTTCTTCTCTACTTTTACTATAGTAGTAATTAACAATGTTGTGATCCAATTTTTTCTTTTCACTTCTCTTGTACGAGATATTGAGATTCCAGTTGAGACCTTGGCTCAACCCTTAGACTTTGAAAATACATCCAAAGTGGAATAAGAAATCATAAACTACTTATGATAGTGTGAAATGACTCTTGGAAGATATTTATTATTATGGTATCAATTTATAGTAGTAATTAGGACTTATTACATAATAATAGGTATGGAATAGCTATCTATAGTTCACTCCCAGGATTGTTGTTTTAGGTGAAGGATATAGATTGTCCATTGTGATGGAATGATTTTTTTTTTCATTTGTGAGAAAAAAACCTAGGAAGAGAATGATTTTCTCTTATCCAAGAGGATAAAACTGATTAAACACTATTTTTCCAGTATGTCCCTTGAGGTAGTGGGGGTTGTGATGTTTTGAATTTCCATGTACTAGTGGAATAGTACGAAGACGTATTTCTCTATGATGTTCCAGACATAACTTGACATCGAGAGGTTGAATTCTTCAAATACATACACTCATGGATGACCTAGATATATACTCCTCTATATCAAATGGATCCCATAGAGATTTTGGAGTTGAAGGTACAGTAAAACAATTTACAGATGAATGGATTTTTGGGACCCATTGTGTCTCCTTGGGTAGCCTCAATGTTTTTTTTTTATAAGAAGAGGGATGAGGGATTGAGGTTGTTTGTTTATTAAATTAACATTAACTAGGTGGCCATGTAAAATAAGAACCCACTGCCCATAGTTAATGATCTCTTCAACTAATTGAGAGGGGCATAGTTGCTCCTGATGATACCTCATATCAGGTTATTACCAGCTCTGAGTTAAGATAGATATACTAAAGAGGAAATTTTGATGTTTCTATGGACACTAGAAGTACTTGGAAATGCTTTTTAGCAAAAATAACACCCAAAAGTGTTTATGGTACTCATGAAATTGGTCTTCTAGCCGTTATTATACAAGTTCATGTTAGATTCCATTGATAATATCCTAGAATACTCAATGTATGTTAAGGAACACGTGAAAAACATGATGATTATTTGGGATGTTCTATTAGAACATTATATTTAAGGTAATATATTGAAGATTCATTTATATATAAGATATTTTCACCTACTAGGACATTTCAATTTAATAGAGGGAAAAGTAGTTGAACCTACAAAGGTAGAGGCAATGCTAGCTTAGGATCCACACAAGATCGTGTCTGATTTTTTGGTATCTAAGAATCTAGATAAGCCCGTAAGAGGCAGCTCCTTGGTACTAAGGTTCCCCATCACCATCATTCCAATCTCAGTCATCAGCGGCTCTACTCCAATGTCCTCAGTGAGATCATGGAATGCTTCTCCTACTATGGTGTCGTCTAGTCTTGATTTTAGTTTTTGGAAACACTTGAAGTTAGGGATCATTGGTTTTGAGGGTTCTCAGGATCTCTGGTGTCATCATGGTTGTAGAAAACAATAGGCTTCTACGGCGTCGAAGACTTGTGATCTTCGATGGGATCAACTTCCTTGGTGGCATGGAGAATCTGTGGTTGAGAAACAGTTTTTTGTGGTCTTAGGTTGCAGTTACATGTCTCATCTGTGAGATTCAAGTGGATATTCGGTCTCCTTGAGCGATGGTGGAAATGTTTTTTAGATTCATTTCATTTATGGCGGCCTTCTCTCTAAATGATGATGTTATCTTTTCTTCTCAGGAGGTCCCCTTTTCTGGTTTGGATTTCATCTTTTACTTGGGTTTCTCTTTTGGTTATCATTTTTCATTGTTATGTGGTGTGCGGTGGCATCACTGTGGATATTTGGATTCGGTTCTGGGGACCGATCAAGGTGAAATCGCATTGGATTCATTATGGTGGAAAAGGGTTATGTGGAGTGTCGTTTTGTTCGAGGTTGCATTGTGGTTTTCTAAGTATTATGGAGTAGTGTCCAGACAACCTAGTCTTCCTCATTCAAGTTTCTTGGTTCACCTTTGTGGATTTTCTCCTTGGGTTCATCTCACATCGATAAAGGGTTTTGGTGTACTCCGAATGGAGTCTGCCAACAGGGTATGTGGATTTGGGATGGTGTTGAAGGTCACATCATTGGGCATTCAAGGAGACAAGTTTTGTTGATTTTCCAGCTTTTCTTATGTTCATGTTCCCTTTTCTACGGTACCTTGGCCTTCTCTGGACAATTTCATCTCCATATTTGTAGGTTTGTTAGTATGAATACTTGAATGGATGTGAAGCCATGAATGGTTTTTGGGTTAAAGTGGAGAACTGATGAACTATTTAAGTTGTTAAGTAGTGAAATGGTGATGTGGTGATGTGTTGAAGCATAGATGTGGTGAATTAGTGTAAATTTTCTCACATTTTCTTCAAAAGTGTTTGTATAATAATAAAAAAATTTAGTCAGTTGGAGTGTGTCTGAGGTATGAAGTTTCATTTCGTTGGAAGATTACATTCATATGATTGTACACTATTTATCTAGAGTTATAATAACCTGGATTTCTTTAACATTAAATGGGAATCCATTTTCATGGAAATAAATTTGTTTGTTTTATTTTTAGGAGTTGTGATAGAGGTTGATAGGATCCCCCATCTTGATACATCCATAGGAGAGGGCTGTGTATGTATTGTTTTTCATTTCATTAAGAACTGGGCTAGGATTTTTCGTGAAATAGATCAAGGCAGTGATTACATATGGGTCTATAAATATGAGACCCCCATGAAGAACTACACAACCCATGACATGAAGTCAGTAGCGGTAGTCTTCATCATAAATATTTAGTGAAACTGCGTTATGGTTGAGTGATTTATTTTATAATATAGTCTCAAAATAATAATGTATATATATCCATAGAATGAAATTAACTTGAGATAGATGTGGGATCTTGATTTTATCTTGGACTATGACTTCTAGATGGTCTATAATAATAGTAATGGGATTATTGTATCATATTCCATCAATAAGAGATCTTTTTCATGGCTGCTGAGTAAGGTGTAAAAGGAGTTGGCCTTATTTCAGTTGTCCATAGTGGATGAGGATAGAATAACATAACTTGATTAGATTATTGTTAACCTTCTTCTTATAAAACGTGTTAGGGAGGCTCATCTTTGATATGTTGAATTTGAGACCCTATGTACTCATATATACATTAGACAAAATCTTGATAGATTTTCTAGAGGTAGTGATTACATCATTATCGTTAGAGGACTGATGATTGTAAAAATTTCTCTAAGAGAGGAGGTGCTAAGTGAGTTTCATACTTCACTATTATAATTACATCATATTGTGTAAAATATTCACCACCACATTTTTTTGTAGTTATTGTGGACATGGATTAAGTGGTGTGTTGTATATTTTGTCTCTCAATTCCTTACACCTCTTTAAGTGAATGTTGAGCACCAAGCTCAAGAAGGTTCAGAAACAAATCCGTGAGGAACTATAGTGGAAGTGGTATGGGATATATATATATATACTTTATAAAGGGGATTTCAATATTTTTTATAGTATATGATTCTATATAGGTGATCGTGGACCAACTTACCAAGTCTTACCACTTTTTATATATTCAAGAGCAGAATTCAGTTGAGAGTTTTAGACGCTTTTATGTATAGGAGATAGATCAATATCATGGAGTTCCCTTTAAAATCATTTCAAATAATCTAGATCAATTCATGTCATAATTATGGATAGGTTTTCATATGGCTATTGGGAATTTATTATGATTGATCATGAAATTTTTTCCCTAGACTGAAAACCAGACCGAGTGGACCATTCGAGTTTTGCAGAACATGCTTTGAGCTTTCATGTGAAACTTTGGTTGTAGTTGGGAGGATCGTATTCCATTTGTGGAGGTTTCATATAACAACATTTACTATTCCAAAAATGGTATTGAAACGTTCAAGGAAATTTATGGGAGACCATTTAGGTCCCTACTATACTAGACTAACCCAGGAGAATCAACAGTTGTGGGACTAGAGTTGTTGTAAGTGATAACAGAAAATGTACGGAGCTTCTATGAGTGCATTATAAATTCATAGAGCCACCATAATTCCTATTAGAACCAAAAATGGAGGCATTTGGAGGTAAAATAAAGATATATTGTGTTCCTGAGATCCTCTCATTGAAGATATTTTCAGTGATTTAGATGGGGTGGAATGTTATATTTTAGGTTTATCATTTTTTTCTAGATACTATGATGAGTTGGAAAATTGGTGTACTAATGAGATCTACCAAAATTGATATACCAGTTACATGAGGACCATAATGTGTCATATATTAAGAGGTATGTGTAGGACTTGTCACATGATTTTGACTAAGGAAGAGAGGGACATTGAAGATAGAGATACATTGGAAAGTACCTAGTGGAGATCAATGATCAGTATGAGAATATATTTAATGGATGAAAGATTCCCTTGATGCATGTATAGTGGATGTATAGGAATATTCAGTAGAGAAACTAGGAGAAAGAGACCCAAATGTGAGGGTAGTACCACCACTTGTTTGAGTAGGTGTCTTTTTCTCTTTCAAAGTTGAAAATCCCTATGGTGAGGGAATGTAATAACTTTTATTTTTCCATGTATGAATTTCGAATATTATATGGATTATTTTTAGATATAAGAACTAAGATAGCGTGATATTACATGGTTTATTATCACCATTAATTATATAATAAGAATATTAAATATATATATACACATACATTCCATCACATATGTGCAGTTTTCCTAAAAAAGCATAATAACTCTTGAATATGGACTTGGATTTAAAATCTGCAACCTCTATTGTGTCTAAAATTTATGTTTTACACTAGGTGTGACAAAAACTTTTTTGGAATCGGTAATTTTGAGAAATTTGAATTGTGATTACAAATAATGTTAAAAATAAATAAATAAATATTTTTTTTATGTAGATACGTAATATCATCTATATATTAGTGTTTATACCTAATCCATAGGGTTATCCATAAATCCTTTGATTGAGATAATATTTTTAGGGGATAATCAAAGATATCATTGGTGAATGACAACATATTAGAGGATTAGATTAGTTCCTCATGGATCACCTTTGATAATAGAGTTCAAGGAATTGACCAATGAAAATGTTGTATGATCATTCTTCTTCAGAAATTGATATAAAATTGAGGCATTATTTTTATTTATATTCATTCAGCCATTTATTTTTTTCCCATGGAAAACATGTATCAATTAAGTGAAAATTAATTGATTCTCACATAGACAATTGTCTTATTTTATGGTTGATTTGATGTCTATTTATTTAGATATTTATTATCCTTTATAATGGAAATGAATCAAATCCATGTTGAAAAATGACCAATATTGTTTACTTATTTTTTGTTTCTGTTTTTATTCCCTTATTCTTCTCAAATTCATTTTTGGAAATTCCTTTGGTCGATGGTTCAATGAAATACCTATTCCTCTATCACTGTGTGACAATTATTTGGTGCAATGAATCGATACTGAGGGTGTAGTTCAAGGTCAATAGTCTGATCAATGTGTGAAGACAATGGTGGATAATATGTGGTACATTGGATCATACTGGTTATTTCCCAATTCATAGTGTAACATGTGATGACGACGCAATGTTTTGGTGGTGTTTTCTTCTTCCAATAAGGAATATAGATTCTAAAAAGTGGAAATGACAAGTATGTTCAACCTCATATCTAAAATAGCTAATCATAATTTTCTTTTTTGGTGATAAAATAATAAAAAGTAATGAAGAAAATGGTCATTATGTGAAATACCTAAGTGTGTGATGTGTTATTTGGAAGAACACATGCAGTGTAGGGAACTTGGTGATGGTGGATGGGGTTTCAGAAAAGTTAAGGATTATACACTGTGTGAAACAAAGAGTACATCATGTGACTTTAGGTAGATGGATTGGTGTGTACCCTTAGGGTGTATCGGGAAGTTACATATCCACACACGTAGGCCAGTACACAAGAATTCCTAGGTATATTAGTTAGGTCATGTACATAGAAAGGTACATGGACATGGCTAGGTGTACATGAGAAAGGGGTGCTGGACACAAGCTATTTCTACCTTCACAGGACATGTCATGTAACCCCTAGTACAAGTTGTGTATTTCTCCAAGGGTAGTGTGAGGACCTTTTTCTATTTAGTTTTGACATATATTGGTGGCTTATATTCCCTTGGTATATATCATATGGGGGTACAAAGTAACATTATATTGTGAGCATAGGATTGTAATCCCTTCAACATGATGAGATTTGGATGCAGTTCATGGTGTCCCCTAGGTGACATGGGTGTGATCCTCTATTATTATATATTTAACCCTAGGTGGGGTTTTGTGATATTTTCATCACTAGAATACATGGTGTGGTGATCCCATATCTATAATGATACTCCATTAGTGTTTTTTAGTCCTCAATTGGTCATGGGAGTGATACATAATCTAGGAGTTAGGGTCTTAGAGATCCAATGAGAAATTATTTATAGATACACAATGAGTATGACCTCTATAATAAGAACCATCATTGATAGAAATACCTAAGGAGTGAGATATCCCAGAATCAGGTGTTACCGTTGATTCCTCAAGAAGAAACATATGGCTGGAAGAATGGTTATGACCTCCTTAAGGTGCAGTGTCCTTCTTGAGTATTTCTTGGTTTATTTTCTATTTTATTATTATTATGACTCATATATTAATTTACATATCCTTGTGGTTATGAGAATAATTTTATTCTTATGCATTATGCTTAGTGTTTTCAAGGTGTCTAACTTGGAATTTTTATACTAACTCTAACATGGGATCTTCCCGCACGTGTCATGTCTTATAAAGACGACATACCATTTGAATGATTCCTAGAGGGAAGAATACCAGGTGTTGAATAGTGATCTTAATAGATTAAGGTTCTTTTTGAATATTTCATTTGATAGTAGTCCTAACACAATGATATTTTCATGTAATTATTATAAAATTTATAATGTATTTCAATGGATTTTAATGAATAATCCCATATAATAAAATGTTTTTTCAAAATCTGGAATTTACAAAAAAATGAATTAAAATTGATTTTTATTAATAAAGAATGTTTACTTTTTTGTATTAATTTTTTGTATAAAAATTTTATTGATATTTTATTAAGTGTTTAGAAATTATTCCAATTGTTTCAATAGGTAAAACCATTGTCTAGTGAGATATCACTCAACCAAGAAAGGTTAACCACCACATAGAAGGCCCATAATGGGTCGTCTGGCTAGGAAACCCCATAGAGAGAGCCTGACCATGGTGACTAGACCATATGTAGAAGATTCAAGTTATGGATAGCTTGGATGAGACCCATGTGTGGGCCGATGTGTGGTAATCAGACCCACATGATAATGGGAGGAAATATTCACCAGGGGCTTAATCATGCTGGGGGTAGGGGTACTTTAACCCTAGTCTGACTTCATTATTGATTATTTCTATGAATTTATGTATTAAGTGGATTACATACACCCAAGAAATCAGTGTGGGAAAATCTTATTTTTGGTTACTTTTCAATTTTAATCAAATGATAAAATCCCACATTACAATAATGCTTCCCCACTCCATCATTTCAAAAAACTCAGTCTCTGCCACTTGACACCATAAATCTACACCGCCATTGCCTCTGCAATATAAAATAACATCTATTTCCACCACTAGAGAATATAGAGCTCAAGATAATCTCCACATAGAGGCCCCAAACCACTATGGATCGCATATAGGGACACGAACCATCTCATCTACACCCACTTTGAAGTGAAATAAATCCATACAATGAATTGATCCCATTCTTACCACTTCAATGGTAGGATGGATTAATGAAATCCAGACACACCACTTTCATCATCTGACATTGCATTTTCTTAAAAAATTTAACTTCTATTGTGGATCCAATCATTCATCACTACATTATATACCATGACATACCAAATATTACACACATTATTTTTCCACTCCACTATAAAATAATAAATTATTGATATCCACAGATATTTAAAATTAAATATTCAAAATATCCAAAATCAAAGATGGGATTTGTGGGATTTAAAAATATAGAAACCTTGATGTAATAATATATGAATGATTTTAGAAATAAGAAGAAACCCTACCTCAATAAATAGATGGATTAGCTTCTAAATAGAGGAGAGAGCTCAATACCATGAGTAGGAGGACAAGGTTGCAGTTCTTCTTTCCTTTCCTATATTTTTAGCTTTATTTAGTTTTTTTTATAATTTTTTTATTCATTTTAATATAACACATGCATTATTATTCTAATTTTATTCATGTTTTTCATCAATTTATTATTAAACTATATTCTGCCTCATTTTCTAATTTTTATTCTCTTAACCCAATGTTTTATTTTATTTTATTAATTCATTTTATTTTAATTTTTATTAATGCAAAAATTAGAGGCAAATGGAACATCCTAAAATTAGGGACTACCTCGCGAAGCCAGATCACAAAGTTCTAGAGCTCTGTAGCCAGTGCAAAATATATCCTTCATGACCCGCCACGAAGCAATGAGGCAGAATTTTTCCGTGATCCCCTTTGACGTTAGAAAGACACCATGAAGCAAAGAAGAGGAATTTCTCTGTGCATCCCTTTGACTTTCGTGACACACCGCGAAGCAACTAGGCGGGATTGCTCCATAGACCCCTTTGACGTTTTTGACCCACCGTGAAGCAACCAGGTGGGATTGCTTAGTGAGCCCCTTTGAAGTTCGCGACCTACCCCGAAGAAACCAGGAAGAATTTCTTCACGACCCCCTTTGACATTATCGAACCTCCACGAAGCAAGGAGGTGAGATTTCTCCACGATACCCTTTGACGTTCCCGACCCACCACGAAGAAACCAGGCGAGATTGCTCAGCAAGGCCCTTTGATGTTCGTGACCCACAACAAAGCAATGAGGCGGGATTTCTCTACGAGCCCATTTGAAATTCACGACACTCTAGGATGCAAATTTCATCTTCGCGCTGAGCGAACACTACTTCGTGGAACCTCTTGCCAATAAATACCTCGCTCCCCTCAAGCATGGGGGAAAACACTTTGACCGTTCCTCTTCCTAGCTCCTGAATCATGAAGCATTTTTCTGATCTACGAACCATGTTCTCTTCCAGGTATTTTTGCTCCATGATATACCTCCCCCTTGCCCTTAATTAAGTCCCTCTTCCAATAGGGATGCCTTTCGTGAATCCCACGGGCCTTTGCGGAGGAAGGAGATCCCCAAGGGGACTCAGGTCTTCGTGGAGCACTTACTCATCATGAAGCACTCCCACACACATGTAACCCATGTTCCATGTCCGGGTCACTATGCATCGCGAAGCACATTGCTTCCCAATGCTATGTTTTATAAGGAACTTTTTATTCACGAAGCATTGTTCATGAAAGCCTTTCCACATCACGAAGCTCCTCCCATATGCAGATCTACCCTATTCATACGCTGGGACAATCCACTTCGTGAATCACACCCCTTTTCAAGTACCTTCCACTACGTGGAGCACCAGAGCTTCACAAGGCCCCTACCTATGAATACCTTTTCTCTACAACTCCTTTTCCCGTACACCCATTTAGGTTTGCACGAAGCAATTTCAAAGTCCCTTGGATGACACTTCCCACTATGTTGCTTCTCCTCATGATTCTTCGCATAGGCATGCTAACATCTATTTCTTCTTCACATAGCCATGATAACGTGGACCCCCAATGGGATCACCTCTTGACACCCCACCATCATGGTGTTTCCTCTCCCTTCCCTTCACCAAGGTGAAGAGGGTACCAGTTATGTATGTCCCAGGGGTGCGGAGCATACCCACCTCATCCGAGATGTAGGACATTAAACATACAAGCATCATATTCCTTAGCCCTTTATGTTAAACAGTGACTTCCCCCCATGAATCCTACGCAAGGAAGGGGAAACCACAATGGTGTAAGCCCCCTAACTTTTCTTGCAGGAGGCAGCATCTCTGCCCGTCCTTCCTTTGGTGCCAAATCCCTCTCCCACTGTGATTTTTCACCGACGAGCCTCCATCATGGAGTAAGTCCCAACATCTTCAGGATGCTAACCACACAAAAGCCCATGTTTCCTCTTTAGGTCGCTAAATACGTGAAATCCCCACTCCACTTTTCACGGACACACCTTTCACAATGTGATCGTCATGTCTTTGTTGTCTCTTGTTTCTCACACCAAACACGACTCACGTGGGCTTAGATCAAGCATCGACTATGAAATCCTCTCTGGGCGGCCTAGAGTGTATACCCCACACACCATTCTAAACTATGAGAACTTTGATCAATGTGAAGGCATGGTACATAGGAAGCCACCCAGAGGTTCAATCCCAACAACCATTCGTCCCGACTATCTTCATGTCAGTGCACTAAGCCCCCATTCTAAACTACGTGGACTTTGATCTATTCCAAGTCATGGTACATCGGAAGCCTATTTGAGGTTCATGACCAACAACCATTGGTCCCGACAATATTCACGTTGGTGCACCCATCCCCCATTCCGAACTACGGGTACATTGATCAATGCCAAGTTATAATACGTAGGAATCCTCACTATGGTTCAATCCCAACAACCATTAGTCCCGACCATCTTCACGTCGATAAAACAATCCCGCATTCCAACCTATGTAGACTTTGATCCATTCCAAAGAAAGGTACGTAAGAAGCCTCCCTGAGTTTCAAGCCCAAAAACCATTTCTCCTGACCACTTTCACATATGTGCACCAATGCCCATCCTGAACTATGGGGAATTTGATCCTTGCCAATACAGGGCATGCAAGAAGCCTCCATGAGGATCAAACCCACCAACCCAGTCATTCTGACCATCTTCACATCGATTCACCCACACTTTGGGCTAACTCAGAGCGTAAGCCCCAAATTCCCCCCATTTGAACTACGAGGACTTTGATCCTTACCAAGGTAAGGTACATAGGGAACCTCTTTGAGGTTCAAACCCAACAAATGGTTATTCATATTAACCTTCACATCGATTCACCTACACCATCCATCTAGACCCTAGGTTTTATTCACATTGGTTCACCCCTGCCAACATGGCATTAAAATGTATACCCCATTCAGCGGTAAGCCATTGTGCCCCATGCAGTGGTAAGCCATTGTGTCCCTCAATCAGCGGTAATCCATTGTATCTCGTTCATCAGTAAGCCGTTGAATCTCCTATTCACCAGTAATTGTTTGTAATCCCATTACCAGTGACCCAAATCTTTGGTCCTTCTTAGTGATGTCAGACCAACCCAGGCTGCTAACCACGCGTAAGCCCCATACACATCATCGGGTTGTGTTCCTACATGTAGACCCCAATTCAGTCTCATTTCCTGATCTTTCCCTCGAGAATATGTGTCTCAGGAAGGTCCTGTCCCAACCTAGAGGTTCCACTTCCTCCATGTCCCATCCCCGCGTCCATTATCACGGGTCACCTCCTTAGATGTCCCATTTCCCTCTTGAACTATGCAGACTTTGATTCCCTGCCACAGGGATACGTAGGAAGTCTCCCTGAGACTCAATCCCAACATTACCATTATCCTCACGGCAGTTCCATCCCATTTACCACCCATTTCACTCAGTACCCCATCATCCTTCTTGATTCTTACCTGGTCCACCACATCCTGGTGAGGCCATGTCAACCCACCTACATCAATGTGACCTCTAGTGGTTACGCTCTTCTGATCCACTACAGTCAGGGTTCTGATCAGTCCAATCCATCTCTTCTAGAAATTAAACTTGTGGCATACACTGTGTTAAACAAGGGAAGATGAGAAAAACCTCACAGGCATGACTATGGAATATAATCCCACGTATTCAATGTTGGATGCATTGGGCTTCCACACCATTGAGAAGCCCAATAATAAGGGGAAAACCCCAGACGTGCTAGTGTCCTAGTGTCCAGACATGCGAGTGATGTCCAACCTGACTACTCCCCTAACCAAAGGTTGCTTCTCTGACCAGACCCCTTGGTATTTCCGGACATAAGTAGTGTAATTAACCAGTGTCTGTGAAGATATGGAACTGGGAAGAGTTTCACGAACAACATCTTAAATCTACAAGGGAGACCAAGACTAGGTGACCAGTTTTGAGAAGGAATCCAACGAAGGAAAAACCGACATCCCATCATCCCATTTCGATCAAAGATAAAATTTCCCTGAATAAAGATCGGATGCCTCCCACCTTTGGAAATCGGGAATGTGGGGCAACAGACAGCGCCTTCTGTTCCTCCTAACGAGACTGACTTGCTTTCCCCAACGAAAGCACCAGAAACAGAAATGGTGAACCCGACGTGAAATTATTCTCCTCTATATAGAGATTAGCAGCACTCATGGTATCAATGGATTATCGTGTCACTGGATCTAGTTATCCGGTGTAGGGTCCCTCAAGGCAAATATTGGGCCTGTCATGAAACTCACCAAATATTGGGGTAGTAGAACATTGGACATCCCATTCTGCGACGTTGTTAGCATGGATCCCTCTTACCAGTCATGGATGACAATATGTCACTACGACATTGGTTATTGATTCCTTTTTCTTTTAGAACTAATGAGTTAATCTCCCTGCTCCTTAAGAATCACATTCCTGCACCCAGAACGCGATCACCACTTGCACACTGACGCAGAGGCATGGGATGTACCAACACGGTAGTCTCGCACATTTCTGTCTCTTCCATGACAGCCTCTACAACCACAACCCTGGGGCGCCCACGACACCTATCCCCATACAAGGTCATCCAACAATGGGTGATCAAGGAATTCGTACATCGGTATGAGAAGGAGGGCATAATCCTGACTCGGGATATGGCATGCCTGGATCTAGGGGAGTCTACACCTCGTCATCAATGCCACCCCCGAGGGTCGCACAGGGAGACGCTGCTCCCCACGACATCATATAAACTTTTCTAGAGCCTCTCCCTGGAACACTTTGACAACTCCCTACCTTACGCTAACGAGGTAGGTGACATCTGGTCCAGCCCGGTCAGAGTCCCATTTCAAAGGCTCCCAATGAGGTCTCCTGACCGGCCACGTTAGTGTTGCCACCTAGTCTTGCTAGATGAGCATAAGGTAAGCCGCATACCGGAACCCCCGGCTCCAATTTTTATGACCCGAAGACAATGTCAGATGCTATCTGAAGCAGACGCCGACCAAGAAGCATCAATGTCAATGGATACTGGGGCCCAATCCAATATTGATGCATATCATCAGTTCTATATATACACTAAGAAGAGGAACATATATACATGACCAGGATCGAGGCCCCAACTACCCCATGGGCAGGCTGAGTCGACTATCATGGTTGCTGACACAAGCAGTGGCTGCTGCAAGCTAAGCCGTAGTGATGCCACCCAGTATGAAGGTCCTCCCCGTTTCACTACCAAGGAGAGTGTGGGCCTTCCCTGCATTGAGGCTTGGTATGGATGTCCACCATGTGCCACCCTCAATCTAAATGAGGGTCTCCCCCGTGGTGATGACACTCGGTACGGAAGGCTCTCTCGTACCCATTGCACTGTGTATGGAGTCATTCCTCTTGCCCCTGAACGCTAGTGTAGGGAAATTGCACATCTAATCTCCCTTAAACATGGAGATCCTCACTGTGTCCTCTTAGTATCTATTGAAGGTCCTCCTCACCTCAACAAATAGAGGGGTGAACACCTGCCACGCCTCACTAGCACCCAACACGGAGGTCCTACCCGTGTTCAGCTAGACTGGTAAAAGGGGCCACCTCATACTCCTCTCTATGCTCCTTCCAGTTATAGAGGATGTCTTGCCCGCTCTAGCGCTATCCATGGAGGTCTTACCAATGTCCCCATTGACCTTTGTCTTAGTGCTCCTCGCACCCCGGTATACTCAGGTGGAAACCCTCTCCACCTCAGCACTAGTGCAGCCGAAGGACCTCGTGTCTGAAATCATCCCTATCCAGAGGAGCCACCCAGGGGCGGGAAGGTGGGTCATCGCCGCCATAAGAAGAATTCTAGGAATGTTCAGATAGATATCAAACAAGTCTGATTCTCAAATTCTGAAGCAGAATATGACTCAGCTCAGGAACCCTCCCCTCACTCATCTGAGTCAAGGGTTGGGGCATGAACAAGGTGCATCATCCTAATACTCCTGGAATGCGAGGTAAATCAGAATCCCACATCCCTTCATAGGTATATCTAGGAGGATAAAAATCTGGAAACACTACAGGTCACGGTCGTACAATCACCACTTTCATAACAAGAAGTGATCTTTACCACGACAGGAGATCACAGATAACTATTCTAGGGACCGATGGTGGTTGAGTAGCAGTGTGGCCTTTCTCCACCATCCCTAGACCATGATCCAGAAACTATGGGCATTAGCCCATCTTATCATGATGTATCGGCCTGGTTGCTACACTATTCGGAAGATAGCCTAAGATTTGGCATCCAATCATCCTGTTCTCCTTACTCTCCACCCGCCGGCCTACAGTCCCAGTGGTCTGCCTCATTACCACTGCCAGTTCCTCGGTCACCCCCAATTGATTAGTGGGGTATTGAAGAGCTAGACCCTGAATCCAAGACATGGAGCTTATGGAATATCCTCGCGGTTGACCACTCACCCTAGATGTTCGTTCCCATGGAGACCCTGAATTTCTGCGCACCCGTATCCCTCATCCCAAAAAATGATGAATGTTTCCTCCAAACCCTCTGGGCGGCACACTTTCTCCTTCGTCATCAGTGAGTGGTTTATCCCAGGATCCAAGAACATCATGATGACATTGGAGAGCAATGTCGTTTAGTCGATCATGTTGTGCTCTCTATGGCCCAACGCCCCGAGTCACCATTCCATTGTAAGTTCCTCCAAGAGAATTGTATATAGAGTTTCAAGATACTCTACACAATCATCAAGGAGGCTTCCCCTATGTGAAAATACATGGATGGGGGTAGTATGATTCACTCCTCGTCAGTCCTATCTAACGGAATCCCGACTTTCAAGGCAATATCGAGGACATGCCCCCCAGGAAGGGTCACAGTCGACATGGACAACATAGTGGAAGAGGAGGATGAGTTGGATCTTCTCGATGGGGACTTACCCCCCCCCCCCCCTGAGTTTGTGCCACCACTACTGGACCCATCAGGGAGTGTTACTCGCTAGTATAGGAACCTACTAGGTCTCCCTGTGCCCACCGAGGCATTAGTACTTAGTCGGAAATCTGGTAAAGGTAAAGATCACGTCAGAGATGCCAAGCACTCTGACCAGTCTGACTCAGTGCTAAAGTCAGAGGAAGACCCTGAGAAGGCCACATTGTGCCAACAAAATTCTTAGCAAAAAGAGTTGGCTGATAACCTCTTTGATGAATGTGCTGCAGAGTGAAGGCCAGACTACGGTGACCCTAGGCTAGGGCAGTAGGGGCAGGAACAACTTCCACTCGGTGAGTTACTTCCAGGAAACCCTAACCCTCCTGCCCCCATAGATTGGTATGAGGCTGGAACTTACCGAATGAGGGTGCGGTATGTCTCGCAAAACCCTCCCGAACAACACAAAAATCAAAGGGACCTACCTCGCGCTCCCCCAGCCACTCCGAGGGCCATGACGCTAGCCAATCCACATTACTGGAAATCCCATTTTTACCAACTCTAATATCCCAACGGTTTGATAAACCGTTGGGAATGGTTATGTATACCAATGGTTTTAAGAAAACCGTTGGTATAGAGGTTTTTATGAAGAATTTTACCAATAGTTTATAAAACCATTGGTACCGTTGGTATATGTTAGAATCTATACCAATGTTTTACACAAACCGTTGGTATAGGTCTTAGGTAACATACATTCCCAATGGATTTTGAAAACCATTGAGAAAGTTTTCCCCTAAGTCTAGTTCAGGTGTCCATTAGCCCCTCCGCTCGATTGTAGTCTCCCTCCGCTCGACTATAGCCCTAAATTGAATCTCTCCCAACCCACTCACATTACCCAGTCTCTGAAACTCCATCCATCCTCTTCAATCAAACAAATTTTCTATTCTACACTTCAAATTTGTAAGTTCTAATGTTCTTCATCTATTTTTTTATTTTCTATTTTGATTTGACCTAAACGTCTGGGGATCTCTCTATACAAGGACACATAAACTCATTCCACTCATAGATCAATCTTCAATCATACAATTTTGTAGTTCTACACTCTAAATATGTAATTAATACCTTAGTTTTCATTTTTTGCATCTATTATTTTTGTTTTTTGTTTTAAGTTGGTATAAACTAGGTTGTGTTGTTTATGGAATGCAATGTTTAGTGATATTGAGGATGAATTGGATGTTGGTTGGGTGATGGATTGGAATTATGATGTTTTTTGGATTACGTTTTGTTAATTTTAAATTAATTATTTGGGGATTTCCTCCCTTTAACAGAGCCCCCACTCCTCATGGACCCTGGACACCCCCCTTTTGGACCCTAGACAGTCCCCCCCCTCCTGGAACTTGGACAGCCTGGCCCCCCTCTATCTTGAAACTTGGACATCCCCCCTCATGGACCCTGGACAACCCCCCTCCACCCTCCTCCCAGGACCTTGTATACTCCCCCCTCCTTCATGGACCCTAGGAAGCCCCACAACCGCCACCATGAACCCTGGATAGCCCCCATCCTTGATGGACCCTGGACAACCCCCCCCCCCTTCCTGGACCATGGACAGCCCCTTCTCCCCTTCTCCTTGACCCCGGAATCCCCCCACCCCCCTTCCTGGACCCTGGACAGCCCCCACCCCTCCTCCTAGACTTTGTACATCTCCCTCACCCCCTTCCTCAACCACCAAATACCCCCCACTTCAAAACTTTGACCACCAAACATGGACATGCTAGATTTTCTCTGAAAAGATAGATTTATCCTCAAACCACCTCAATAATGTCCTAAACAATGCTTATAATGTGGTTTTCACCACATAGAATCCAATTGTATTCCTAGTCACTAGTCTATCCTCCCTTGGCTAGATTTTACAAAAAGAGTTCATCCTTAAGGATCCAAATAAAAATAAATTGATATAAGACATTTGATAATGGATTAAAATTTCAAATTGGGATCCAATGAGGAATATTTGAGATATTATGCATCATGTCCATGAGTAAATCCATTTTTATATATCCGATAAGTTATTTTTCACAATTTCCACACATTAATTGTTTGTAAAAATGGAAGAAACATTTATAAAGGTTCTAATATATAAAAATGAATCTATTTGAGGATGCAGCTTAACCAACAATGTCTAGCATTTCTGCCTCTCCCATGATCATCGATGGGCACGTCCCATCTCCAACTGACCTCGCACGACAGGTGACTCAATGTCTAGCTGATGAAAAGCACCATATTCTCTTACTTCCACACTAGATTCAAGCCCCCTACGCTCCTAAAGTAATCAATCCCACTAAGCATCCCTGTGAGCTTGATGACATGACCACCGGTTCTTGTAAGAGGCAGAGGAGTTCTAAGCTGATGGACCAAGACAATTGACCAGTGTCCATCCATCTAGCTGAAGACGTAAAACTTAGAGAATCCTGGGAGGCAACCCATATTCAAGAGTTTCATCATTTTTCTTTTTTTACATTGTTTTAGGAAATAAACATGGCATGTAGCAACAATTTTTTAGCTGCTTTTGATCTGTATGTGCACTTGTCATTACTCTACATGACTTCTTCTATTTTGTCAAATCCTTGGTGTTATTTTTTATGACATGATGCGGCTATGTGTTGTCTATGTGTAGATTTTATAGGTACATAAGTATGTGCACTTTTCATTATTCCATTATTTCAGTGCTTAGGCCGATGGTACGATGGAGGTTCGTACCAGAGGTAGACGAGCATCTCCGCGTACCCGACTAGACCCTTCCCCTCCAACCAAACGCATTCGGATTCTATTGAAACATAAGGGAAATGATCCATGGGTCAAATGTGACGTGTATAAGTCAACCCTGCCTCAATAAAAGGCACGGTGTGGCCAGGATCAGTCAAACTGCCTCTATTTTGTTCAAAATTGACTTATTTTTAAGTGAAATCAACAACTGAAATATGGAAAATTAACCAAACTCCTTCATATTGTGTTGAAACATTAATAAAACGATCCATGGGTAATATGTAACATGTAAAAGTAAACTTTGCCTCAATCCGATGTGTGGTGTGGCCGGTATCACTCCAAGTGTATGTATTTTGTTTAAAATGGACAATATTTTACGTACATAAACCAATCCAATAAAACAGATTTTGACTGTGTTGATACTTTTTCACAATGATCCATGACTCATATGTGACGTGTACAAGTCAACCTTTCCTCAATTCGAGGCCCGGTGTGGCCGATACCACTCAAAGTACCTCTATTTTGTTAAAAATGGACTTAATTTTAAGTGAAATCAACAACTGACATATGGAAAACCAACCAAACACATTAGTTTCTATTGAAACTTAAGGAAAAAAATCCATGAGTTAAATTTGACGTGTATGAGTCAACTGTACCTCAATACAAGGCTCGGTGTGGCTGAGACCACTCAAAATGCCTCTGTTTTCTTAAAAATGGACTTAATTTTAAGTGAAATCAACAACTGACATACGGGAAAATGACCAAACACATTCGGATTCTATTCATACTATAGGAAAACGATCCATGGGTTATATGTGATGTGTACGAGTCAACCCTGCCTCAATACAAGGTGTAGTGTGGACGGTACCATTCAAAATGTGTCTTTTTTGTTCAAAATGACATTAATTTTAAGTGAAAACAACAACTGGCATACGGAAAACAAACCAAATGCGTTCCAAATCTATTGAAACTTCAGTAAAATGATCCATGGGTCATATGTGACGTGTACGAGTCAACCACGCCTCAATCCAAGGAATTGTGTGGCCAGAACCACCCAAATTGTCCCTCTTTTGTTTAAAATGGACAATATTTTACGTACATACGGAAAATAGATCAAACGGATTTTTATTGTGTTGATACATTTGTACAATGATCCATGACTCATATTTGATGTGTATGAGTCAAACCCACCTCAATTGGAGACCCGGTGTGGCTGACACCACTCAAAGTGCCTCTGTTTTGTTAAAAATGGACTTAATTTTAAGTGAAATCAACAAATGACATACAACAAACTGACCATATGCATTTGGATTATATTGAAACATAAGGAAAACAATCCATGAGTCAAATTTAATGTATACGAGTAAACCACGCCTCAATACGAGGCCCGGTGTGGCCGACCCCACTCAAAGTGCCTCTTTTTTTAAATGTACTTAATTTTAAGTGAAAACAACAACTGTCATACGGAAAACTGACCAAACGCCTACAGATTATATTGAAACTTTAGAAAAACGATCCATGGGTCATATGTGATGTGTAGGAGTCAATCAAACCTCAATCTGAGGCACCGTGGGGCTGGGACCACCCAAACTGCCTCTCTTTGGTTGAAAATGGACTAAATTGTAAGTGAAAACAACAACTGTCATACGGGAAACTGACCAAATGTGTTCTGAATCTATTGAAACTTTAGAAAAACGATTCATGGGTCATATTTGATTTTTAAGAGTCAATCCCGCCTCTATCCGAGGCATGGTGCGACCGAAAACACCCAAACTATCTCTCTTATGTTTAAAATGGACAATATTTTACGTACATACGTCCAACCGATCAAACGGATTCTGATTATGTTTATACTTTTGAACAACGATCCATGACTCATATGTGACGTGTAAGAGTCAACCCCACCTCAATCTAAGGCCCGGTGTGGCCGACACCACTCAAAGTGCCTCTATTTTGTTAAAAATGGAATTAATTTTAAGAGAAAACAACAACTGACATACGCCAAACCGACCAAACACATTTGGATTATATTTAAACTTAAGGAAAACGATCCATGAGTCATATGTGACGTGTATGAGTCAACCCTGCCTCAATCCAAGCCATGGTGTGGCCAGGACCACTCAAATTGTCTCTCTTTTGTTCAAAATGGACTAAAATGTAATTGATATCAACAAATGACATACGAGAAACCTACCAAATGCCTTAAGATTCTGTTGAAACTTTAGTACAATGATACATGGGTCATATGTGATGTGTACAAGTCAACCCCGCCGCAATCCAAGGCGCCGTGTGGCCGGGACCACCCAGACTGCCTCTCTTTTGTTCAAAATGGACAATATTTTACGTACATACGCCAAACCGATCAAACGGATTCTGATTATTTTGAAAATTTAGGAAAATGATCCATGGATCATATGTGATGTGTACGAGTAAACCCCGCCTCAATCTGAGGCTCGGTGTGGCCGACACCACTCAAAGTGCCTCTTTTTGTTTAAAATGAACTTCATTTTTAGTGAAAACAACAACTAACATAAGCCAAACCGACCAAAAACCTTTTAATTCTATTGAAACTTTAGGAAAACGATCAATGGATCATATGTGACATGTAAGAGTCAACTCTGACTCAATCCAAGACACAGTGTGGCTGGGACCACTCAAATTGTCTCTCTTATGTTGAAAATGGACTAAATTGTAAGTGAAATCAACATCTGTCATACGGGAAATGAACCAAACACCTTCAGATTCTATTGAAACATTAGGAAAATTATACATGGGTCATATGTGATGTGTAAAAGTCAATACCGCCTCAATACCAGGCGCGGTGTGGCCGACCCCACCCATAATGTCTCTCTTATGTTAAAAATGGACAATATTTTACGTACATATGCTAAACTGATCAAATGGATTATGATTGTTTTGAAACATTAGGAAAATGATCCACGGATCATATTTGACGTGTATGAGTAATCCCTGCCACAATCCTAGGCCCGGTGTGGACGACACCACTCAAAGTGCCTCTCTGTTGTTTAAAAGAGACTTAATTTTAAGTGAAAACAACAACTGAAATAAGCCAAACCGACGAAAAGCCTTAGGATTATATTGAAACTTTAGAAAAACGATACATGGGATATATGTGACATTTACGAGTCAACCCTGCTTAAATATGTGCCACGGTGTTGCTGGGACCACTCAAACTGTCTCTATTTTGTTGAAAATGGACATAATTTTAAGTGAAAACAACAATTGACATACGCCAAACCAACCAAACAACATCTGATTCTATTGAAACGTTATGTAAACTATCCACGGCTCATATGTGACGTTTATGAGTCAACCCCACCTCAACCTGATCTGCGATGTGACTAGGACAAATCAAAATGTCTCTCTTTTGTTCAAAATGGACTAAATTGTTAGTGAAATCAACAACTGACAGACAGGAAACCATCCAAATGCCTTCCGATTCTGTTGAAACATTAGGAAAATGATCCATGGGTCATATGTGATGTGTACGATTCAACCTTACGTCAATCCGAGATGCCGTGTGGCCGGGACCACCCAAACTGCCTCTCTTTTGTTCAAAATGAACAATATTTTACGTACATATGACAAACCGATCAAACAGATTCTGATTGTGTTGAAACTTTATGAAAATGATCCATGCCTCATATGTGATGTGTACGAGTCAACCACACCTCAATATGAGTCCCGTTGTGACCGATACCACTCAAAGTGCCTCTGTTTTGTTTAAAATGGACTTAATTTTAAGTGAAAACAATAACTGACATACGCCAAACCAACCAAACACCTAAATATTCTGTTGAAACATTAGGAAAACGATCTATGGGTCATATGTGACGTGTATGAGTCAACCCTGCCTCAATTTGAGTCACGGTGTGACCGGGACCACTCAAACTATCTCTCTTTTGTTTAAAATGGACTAAATTGTAAGTGAAATCAACAACTGACATACGGGAATCTGACCAAACACCTTCATTTTCTATTGAAACTTTAGGAAAACAATCCATGTGTCATATGAGACGTGTAAGAATCATCCTTTCTTCAATCTGAAACACCATGGGGCCGGGACCACCCAAACTGCCTATCATTTTTTCCAAATGGACAATATTTTATGTACAAACGACAAATCGATCAAACAGATTATAATTGTACGAAAACATTAGTACAATGATCCATGGATCATAAGTGATGTGTACGAGTCAACCTCTCCTCAATCCGAGGCCCGGTGTGGCCGACACCACTCAAAGTGCCACTTTTTTTAAAATGTATTTAATTTTATGTGAAAACAACAACTGTCATATAGAAAACCAACCAAACGCCTACGGATTCTATTTAAACATTATAAAAATGATCCATGGATCATATGTGGCATGTATAAGTCAATCCTACCTAAATCCGAGCCACGGTGTGGCTGGAACTACTACAACTGTCTCTCTTTTGTTGAAAATAGACTATATTGTAAGTGAAATCAACAAGTGTCATATGGGAAACTGACCAAACACCTTCTTATTCTATTGAAACTTTAGGAAAATTATCCATGGGTAATATGTGATGTGTAAGAGTCAATCCTGCCTCAATCCAAGGTGCAGTATGGCCGACACCACCCAAATTGTCTCTCTTATGTTAAAACTAGACAATATTTTATGTACATACGCCAAACCGATCAAACGGATTCTGATTGTTTTGAAACATTAGGAAAACCATCCATGAATAATATGTGACATGTACAAGTCAACCCTGACTCAAAACGAGGCCCGGTGTGGCCGTCACCACTCAAAGTGTCTCTCTTTTGTTTAAAATGGACTTAATTTTAAGTGGAAACAACAACAGACATACGCCAAACCAACCAAAAACCCTCATATTCTATTGAAACTTTAGGAAAACGTTCCATGGGTCATATTTGACGTGTAAGAGTCAACTATGTCTCAATCTGAGCCGCGGTGTGGCCAGGACCACTCTAACTGTCTCTCTTTTGTTCAAAATGGACTAAATTGTAGGTGATATCAACAACTGACATACGAGAAACGGACCAAACACCTTTGGATTCTGTTGAAACTTTAGGAAAACGATCCATGGGTCATATGTGACGTGTATGAGTCAACCCCGCCTCAATTCGTGTCACCGTGGGGCCGATACCACCCAAACTGCCTCTCCTTTGTTCAAAATGGACAATATTTTATGTACATACACCAAACCGATAAAACGGATTCTGATTGTGTTGAAACTTTAGGAAAATGATTCATGGATCATATGTGACGTGTACCAGTCAACCCCACCTCAATACGAGGTCTGGTGTGGCACTTATGGAGTCACAAGTGATGAGACTCCTAATAAAATACATTTTCACCATATATTAGAAAAGTGGTCGTCATATGAAGATTTAAATGGGTGTAAATAATATTTGAGTTATTGAAACTATTATTAAACTATACTGGATGATTGTAGTCATATGAACATTTAAATGGGGAATTATTCACCATGTCTCTAATCATAGAGGTGGTGTTTTTTTTGTTGTTTTATGTTTGTCACTGTTTTAGGTGTTGTTTTGTATGCAGGTGTATGTACTGGAGGGGCTGCTGTGCAACAATTCTGGAAATACACAATACCAATAGTTTACAACCATTGGTATACTTTGAGAAATAATTATACCAATGGTTCAATAAAGCATTGGTAAAAAAAACTATCCCAACGGTTACAAACCGTTGGTATAGTATTTATTATTGAAAATATGCCAACGGTTTCATTGAAAACGTTGAAAAAAAAAACTATACCAACAGTTGTAAATCATTGGTATAATATCAAAATAATAGAATTCCCAACGATTCTAAACCATTGGATAAACCTATACCAATAGTTCATCAAGAACCGTTGGGAAATCAATACATAGAGTGGGCTATTCCAACGGTTTAATTCAAACCGTTGGTATAGATCTTCCCCCACGCCTTACTTCCCTACGGTATGGACAACCGTTGGTATAGAATATACCAACGGTTTTCCAGCCTAAACCAATGGTTTAGAACCGTTGGTATATCCTCCATTTCCAGTAGTGCCACAAGCCATTGGGCATGCTTACCATTTTGAAGAACCCACCAATGCACGCGTGGTTAGGGATCCCCATCAATACTGAGACCCCTGCCCAAGAAATCCAATGGCGGCACTCATTATCAGCCTCGAGGCATTGGAAACATGTCAGGTTGAAATATCACCTGATGGAAAGCCATATCCAGCATCGGTGAATGATATGGTGGCACTTCCGTGTTTTGGGAATCCCACCTTCTTCCCCTTTAACGGGACAGAGGACCCACCAAAGCACTTGTCCCACTTCAACTCAAGGTGTGGGCCCATGATAGGGAATCCAACATTGCAGGAGGCTTCCAAGCTCCGCTGTTTTGTTCAGACACTGTAGGGGCATGCATTTGTCTGGAACAACCAGCTTCCCAACAGATCAAAAACCAGCTAGGAGGACCTTCGTAGAAAATTCTTCTACCATTTTAGCTCCACCACATGGAAAACGAACATTGAAGAAATCTTCACGTGAAGACAAACGCCTAATGAGCATGTCACAGACTTTATTACCTAGTGGAAAGGGCTTACATATTACCTTGACATGCATCTGAATCAGGAACCATTATTGATGATGTGTGTAGTAAATGTCAAGATGGAACTAGTTCCCTCTCTAATACCCTAGAAATACCCTTGGGGATTTCAAGACTTCTCTGATAAGGCCCTGCTCCTGAAAGAATCCCTACAACAGGATAATTAGACAAGTTTGTTGCCTCCTGTAATTCCTTGGAGAAGGTTTATTTGAGTCGAGCCTGCTGTGGTGGCCCAAATAGAGGCCCACAAACAACTGGAATTATTACCCGCGGATCCACCCCGATAGCCTTATAGAGGCCCACCACCACAGGCGCATCCTCCAGTCCAACAGTGGCATCCTCAAAATTTGCAGGTGCCCCCGCGTAATGCACATCCACAACCTAGGATGGACAATCAGGCTCCACCTCCTTGATAGGATCCTCCAACTCCTCACCAAGGCCATGCTCCAAGGCCCCTCTTTCTAGAAAGAAGAAAATGGACCTACTCATTCAACGAGAATCAGGTCCCCAGATATTTCCGAAGTTCCTTGGAATAAGGGATTGTGTGTTTTCATGAGTGCCGAAGGCCAGAAGAGTCGAACCTCACTGATCGCCCCAACTACTGCTCCTATCATCAGATCTTGGGTAACACCATAAAACAATTCTATGTGTTCAAATATTGGATTTAGGATCAGGTCGATAACAACATATTCATGTTGGGCCTAACTCTGGTATAAGTGGCAAGTGATGTCATAAGGCTAGACAGCACCAGCGACGGTGATGGCGAGTGGCAGTAGGTTTCTAACCATATGCCCTAGATGTATGATGACTAGATGGCTCGCAAAATGGTTTCCCGTTCCCATGGTATCATTCGTGCATGCTTGATTCAGCTGAAGCCTTCAGAAGATGCAGCCGCTACTTCTGCATCATTATCTTAGTCGGCCTCTTCTCAGAAGATCAAGCATTGGTGGCACAAGGAAAAGCAACGCGCCCTCCCAATGCCACCATCTTCTCACACTCTCAGCGACTTCATGCCTCCAGAGATGGGGATTCCTCCCAGAATCCACCTAGTAATGGATGAATCTTTATGTGATAGTCAATGGTATGCTTCAATTAAAACCGTGGAGTTACTAAATCCCTATACGACTCTCGATGACTGGGAGCACCAGGAGAACCTCTCCGATATCCCCAGTCGACACCAACATCGAAAGAACCACGACTATATGGGTTGTCAAGGAACATTAGTTGGCACTTCCAGTCAGGCCGTGCATGACACTGAGACCAGAAAACAGGTCTAGTGTAGAGCTCAGTACGCGCAGCCTCCTCATCTGGTGTCATCAGGCCCACCTCCACCACAGTTTCTGTTACTGGATCAGGTAGAGCCACTTGACCATGTCGCGACATTCCTCTCCCTTCTATAGGCCAATCTCAGCCATCCGACCCTCATTTGGTGGCTACTCTATGGGTTTTGACTAGTGAGCAGCGGGATATGCCTAGCACCAGTCAGCTGTCGACTTAGCCAGCAGGGCCTGCCATGCCTCCTGTCACATAGCAACCTCCTGCAGATCTGAGGCATTTCACGAAGAAGTGGCTATTTGCAGAAGGTGGTTTGCAGATGCAGTATATGGAACTATTATGCAGAGCACATGTAGTATGTTGAGTAGGGAATTATGTTGCTGAGTAGGGCAGTACATGGTGGGGATGGATTGTACATTGGAATAGTAGTGTAATGCAGAGGAGGTGATATGCAAACCACACCTGATCCTCAGTACACATAGGAGGTAAACTGGTATTCGGAACATGCAAGGAAGACAGAAAATTGAACAAATCGGTTTGGAAAATTAATTTCCATAACCTATCAGTGTGTGTGAAATTAAATTACAAATATGGGTGATAATAATACTTTAATATAGAATCCATTTAAAGTTGATGATGCATGTTTTAATGCTAAACCATTGAAGATACCTTCAAGTTTATAAACCGAGTATAAAATCCTCTCAACATAGTGAAAATGGAGGAGTCGACTAAAGTATTCCCAGGGATGTAGTGTGATATCCATAAAACATTATAAAGGTAGGGATCCTGGAACAGAATTTCTATGACCAAACTTCTATATTCCAAAGCTAGTTATGATTAGTGTATTTGGGTACAACTAACACACTGTCAGTGTATGCTACTTAGACATATCCCTCAGTGGTGAACCAAGTAAAATTGTTGTGTCATCTAATTGCATATGAATCTTTGATTACTGATCATATCCATCATATAGGTTTAACGATTTCTTACCAATGTGGGAACAAGATCCATAACTTTAAAAGAAAATGTTGACACCCTGATTCACCCTTACCTCTCAAGGTCTCCCAGGGTCCTACAGAGTAGTGGTCTAGGGGTACCCCTTCCCTGTCAAGTATGGTCTCATTAATCTGGACATGTGGGGGTATTTTAAACATCTTATACAACCATGAGAAAAACTATATCTACCAATGATGATGCTTGTTCTTTTCAACACTTGATGTTCACAGTTGATCTAGTTAGTGAACAAGAATGATTTTGGGATCAACAATAAAAAAATATTTTATTTTATCATTGATGTGATTGTGGTGGGATGTTTCCTAATTTATAGGGCCTTTTATATTTTTTTTCTTTTATTTATATCTCATGTTTGTGTGTATCATGTGAGACCCATGTATTGAATTGATCACATATGTGTGCACATATAGCTTATGAGACCCTTGCATGAATATGATCACATGTGTGTATGTAAGGAAACTAAGGTGCTAAGTTTCACACCATGGACTTGAGGGATGATATGAGGTAGTGGAAGGGTAAGATGGCCTTGAGGCCTATCCCAATTCAGTGATAGGATATGACATCCTTGGGGCTCAACCTAAGGTATTGATGAGGTGTGATGGCCTTATGGCCTGACTCGTGATAGAGATGGGTAACAACGACCTTTTATCTCAAACCGATACTTATTAGATATTTGTCTACTTAAGGATATAAGTGGTAGTATTATGGTTGACGTGTAATCATGGTTTCTATTATGAATGATCTTTTTCAATGGAGCTGAAGCAGGTATGGTCAGAGTTTGTGGAATCTTGGTTAGCACATGACCTCTCAGAAAATGATTGACTATTACTTCTTTTAAATTTTAATTAATATCATAAAATAAACCTATTATACATTTGAACATATATTAAGGACACATTGAAGGTGTCCTAATAGTTTTATATTCACACCCTTCATGGGTATCTTGATGTGCATGCAAACATTTTGGTTAGGGATCCAAGAAATGGAAAGGGCCCAATGATAGGGATATGAGGAGAGAAGTCATGATGTTTTGATTAAATGATAGAATATACTCTATAGTAATTCCATAATGACTAATTTATTTTCTAATTTCATATATATATTCTTGTTTTAATTACCACATTGGGGGATACTTGGATTATTTATTTTTATGACACCGAGTTATCTTCCATGTCATAGGTTATAACATTGTAGTTATTTAGTATTGATATTATCTTTAGGATATTAATTATTTATTTTTTATTATTCTTGTGTGTCGACATTGATAATAAGGTTATATCTCCCAATTATATTTTTCATACCCCCACTACTAGTTGATGACCTATTTTCTTATGGGGACGTATACATTAGGTAATGTGGCACATTAACACAGACCAGGTGATTTGAATCAAGGAATTACTAAGTGGTATCAAAGTAGGCTTTTATTTTATTTTCATTTCTTCTCGTATTTTTTTTGTGGGAAGGTAGAAATGAGTTAAGCTATGTGGAAATTAGGAAAGTGAGTCATGTAATTTGTTGTAAAGCTCTTATATGATGGACCTTCGAGTTATGAGATGGTTGGACCACTATTAGAATTCCAGCTATATAGTTTATTTTGATCTCGATTATGTTGTGTTGTTAGAGTTTATATTATTTTTATGTATTCATGAATCATGATTAAGAATGTAGGATCACATTTCATATATAGTTAATGTTTACTATGAATTTTAGTTTATTTAATTAAATGTTATGATATGCGCTTTATGCTTCTCCACTATATTTTTCCAACATTAGAGAATGCTTGAAGTAATATGTATATGACCATGATAAACATGTAGTTAGAGAGAACTAGGCTTGATTCATGGGTTATAAGAGGAGGGTTATTCATTATCAATGGGGGTAGGATCCTAAGAATGGTTTTCAATTGAAATACATTATGTGTGCCTATAAATTTTATAGGTTTCTATATTAACTAAACAGTTATTGGAAATCTATGTGTGCACATGATATTTCAAACATAATGTTTAGAATATTTTAGAGTGGAACATTAGTTGAAGAATGTATAAATTTTCCCACTGAATATGATTCTCATTTTCCCCCACTAGATGGATAGGTGATACACCTGATCATGATCCTGTACTTGATTTGGTGGTTCAGGAGATAGACAAAATTTAGCAAGGTGTCTTTTAATAGTTTATATTTGTGGTGTAAAAGTTCCTAGAATAATAGTCAATTATTCTCAGGACTTATAGCTCTAGAATCTTCAATCATTCCAAAGAACTACAAGCCCTTAAGATGATGAGGACTATATTTATGTCATTGATTCAATCATTATTATTGTGGGGAACATAGATAATTTATTTTTAATGTTGAATGATTCCATTATTCAAGTCCCTCTAAGAGGTGGTGGAGTGTTATAAACCAGTTGGGAAGATATGAGGGTCTTACATGGGAGACCTTATAGGGCCTATTACTTGAGGAGTTCTTCCCAGGTATTCTAAAAATAGCAATGCTCAATAGTTTATAGAGCTTCAACATGGACCGATGTTGGTGTTTGTTTTCTCTACTCATTTCATGGAGTTTCTTCAATTAGATTCACTCTTGGATAGTATCAGGCGACATAAGTCCCAACAATTCTAAATTGGATTTTGTCTAGATATGAGGGTTTATTTTTGGAGTTTGAACTTGATTGAATATTTATATATTCTTAACAAGGCCATGATTATTTATATAGGTCTAGATAGGGTATTGGTATAGGTTCTCTATAATGATTAACTGGACTGATGAGTGGGTGCTTTGTTTCTATAGTGGGAGCCTCTTTAGGTAGAAAGAACTGGAAGGCCAATGTGTTATAGTTGGGTAGTGGTAAGAAATTAGAGTGGAGTATAGTTTCTTAAGCCCTCTCTATGGGAGTTATAGGTCCCTAGTGTTTGAATTATGGAAAGAGTGCGTATTACCACAGATATTCACCTAAACCCCAGAAAAAGTATCATCAGTGAGGAAATATGGGGCATAATAAATAGTTATGTTCAACAGATTTACATACAGGTTATCATATGGCTGTGTATTATATCAAGACTATGACTTTGTGATCTATCCAAGGTCCTCATTATCACAACATTACACCACATAATTTGGTGACCTTCTTGATATATGTGCCTTAGGGGAAAATCTTGGTGTTTTAGAAGACATAGTTTAAATGGTGGAATGTGCTCTAATTTATGGTAGATAGGGAGAATTGACTATTTGAGCTATAATATTTATCACATATATCCTATCTTCTTCCATGTTTGATACATGTGTTTCTGATTTTTTTTATCATCCCAAGCAGTTGTTGGGATTGACTTTTTAATTTACATATCTTCATAGTTGTTGTTGGAACAAAATAGTATGAGAAAGTACTACAAGAGTGGGGGTGAATTTTTGTTTAGAAAAATATTTATTTTCATCATCAAGTAATTAATGTATTATTATTATGGAAATATGATTTTCTAATAATAAATATATTTGTATTTAAATAATCAATAAAACCACATTATAAAATCAGATTAACAAATTTTATGTATCAAAATTTCAAATTACTAATTAACTTAATGTGAATTGTGTAATTATAAATATAACAACTGGTATTAGAAAATAACAATGAAATTTCCACTGTGAAAATTTAAACAAATTGAATTACATAAAATGAAGTCAGATTTTTTTAAATGGTAATTCAAGATATATCAAAATATAAATAAAAAGTAATGGTTAGAAACCCAAGTACTTCATTAAAAAGATATTATAAAACATCGTCTCTAGAAAATTATGACATGTATATTTGTAAACATGATCTGAGGGATTATAATCGTTGATGCCATCGAATGATATGAATTTATTAAAGTCTAAATCTAGACTTTGTCTTCCGAAACCTAGAAGCCCCTGATCTTCCTAATCATAATTTCCCCTTCTATAAAAACTGATAGCTCATCTTACACATATATAGTGACCAGCATCATAGTTCTTCCTCTATTACAACCACCATCTTTGTATCTTATTAATGAACTAGTAACATGGTAATACCACTACTCAACATGTTGCTTAGTGCTTCAACTACTACAATTCATAGCTTGATATCATATTACTTAACTAGTAGCTTAGTAAAACAAATACAATAGAAATAATAAGATACCAACAATGTTAACCTCACATAATGGTATATCTTAGAAGAAACACTCAGAAAAAAATATTACACGAAATAAATTTTCTCAAGAAAGAAGAAATTTTAAAACATCTAGGTGATCAATAAAATTTATAAATCTGTCATGGTTATGTACTTATATACCATTGTTCTTCGGATCCAGGAGGTGTAACTATATTTATAATGAATCCTCTAATAGTCATATTCCACATTTTGTACGATCATTTTCAACTGTATCAGAAATAATTAACATTCTATCATCCAATAAACATGGATTCTTTACGAATCTACTAATACGTGGGTTTACCAATGCCACAATTATTTCATTGAAGAACTCAAATATTTAGTATTGTGGAATTTTATATATTGAATGATTTTAATAAATTAGTTCCATTAATATTCCATTAAAAAACATGTTATCATAATTTTTATTAAACTAGTTTATATAATAAAAATTTCATTGATAAAGAAATAAACTTATGTCAGATTAAATACATAATATATTGTTTCATGGTTATACAAAACATAGGTGAGGTGAGTCAAGTGGTCAACAATATCAACCTTTTTGAAATACATAAACATAGATTGAAAAAATAAAAAGAACTAAAAATAATTCTTGTATTACACCCTATTTATATTTATTTGATGATATATATATATATTTAATCCCTCTTAAAAGTTATCCCTTTCTTAATCACCCATTTTGAAATACATTCTCCCCCATTGAAAAATATTATCTGCATTAAATTTTAAATAAAACATTTCTTAAATTACCCCTTGTAAAATAACATTTTCCACTTTTTATGAACATTTTACCCCTTAGTGAAGAGTTTTAATCATTCTAACATTATCCACCAATGGAAATAATTTTTATTATTTAACCCCCCCCCCCCACATTTGTGTTTTAAAAAAAAGTTAAAAGGAATACATTTTCTTGAAAACAACATATTAATACAATGGTTTTTAGATATAGTCAAAGAATAGACTTTAGAAATATTATGTATACTATAAATCATAAATAATATAATATATATATAAAAAGAAATAATAGGAGAAAGTAAAAATACCAAATATTCATCATGATAATATGATGAAACTAATTATATATCATGAGTTTTAAAATTATAAGAAATTTGATATTTAGAAAATTAATCCTACTTAGCTTACTTTCTGATGATGTGATTTAGATTCAAAACATATTAATGTCCCTCAAATATATTTTATTCTTGTTATATGAACTTTATCTCAAAATCAACATGTTTTTCAGAAATTTTTCATTATTGAACTTTCAACTTCAGATCTTGTTCTATAAATTTTTCTTCTGACAATTTTTTTTGGATTTCTCTTCTTTTTTATATTTCTTCTCAACCAACATTTAATTTTGATACTAAATCTTTTTTATGTTTATTATGTTTTTTTAAATATTTAACTAAAGAATAAATTCTTTAAAATTGTATTTCTATATCATTCAAAATATAATCTAGAATAATTAAATTATCACAAACAATGTAATAATTACAATGGAGTGATACTGTATAATCAACAATTACATTTACATATTTTACATGGATTCTAAATTAATTTATAAAATTATTCAAATTTAGTTCATAATGTTCTATATCATGTCTGGATTCTTTCATATATTCTTCCACATTATCAATAAAATCCATTAATTGTATTTGATATTCAAGATTCTAAACATGAAGCAAATGATTTTAAATATCTCTCATTACATCACTAATGTAACAACCAGAGATTTTATGAGAGTTATTCTTTTTAATTTCTTTGATGTAATTTGTTGTACGATACACCAAGATTATCTTATGCTATACACAACATCGTATTAGCTTGTAGTATACAGAACACTATTCTTGGATCATGTTACACACAATTTCAAGTTTTTTTTATTATAGTTATTCTACGCAACATTGAGTGTGTATATAAATATATTCAATTTATAACTGGAATATGGTTGGATTTTGTTATACACAACAACAAAAGAGTCTTGCACTACATGGAACCCTGACTTGGCTTACATTACATGCAATAATGACCTTCCTTGATAGCGTGTGTTTTATGCAATACCAGGTTTCACTAAATAAAGATATATTTTTATAATATTATTATGGACTAGCCGTTATAAATTGTATTAACTACATTTTTAATTTTATAACAGTATTATTCATCTTACACATTTTCTAGAACATGGTATGAGAACAAAATAAATTTTTCTGGTAAAATAAGTATTTTTTAAAAAATGCAATTTTGCTGCCTTTTGATGGCACACCCACTTTAAATATAGTTTTTGACATGTTTATAAGTTAAATTTAACAAAATAAAATTCTTCTTTGGAATTAGGATATAAATATTTACTTTGGATAAAATTTTCATATTATTCTGATAACTTTCAAATTTTAATGAATAGTAAGAACACGTTATATTCTAATTAAAAACAAATTTTTTCATCGCAATAATTTATATGGTTAAATTATAATATTTATTTTTTTTAAAGTACAAATAGTATATATTTTTACCATTTATTTGAATTTATGTCATTACCATTAATTTTACATTGAATTCATAGGGAAAAACATTTCAATCATTGGCAATGTTTTAACTTTTAAAATCCGTTTTATTAACAACGAGATTAATTTTAAATTAATTACTACAACTTCTGTGTTTTAAATATTGAAAAATGGATTCCTTATTTAAATTTAGTGGGTCCAAATTATGTTACTTGGTTACTTTTATTTTTTTGATATTATGAATAGTAACTACGGTAATTTTTTTTTGCTGCAGTTAAAGGTAAATCAGGTAATTATGGGTAAAAATAAGATTATAAAATTACCTTAACACCTTCCAAAATTATATTGGATGAATAAAAGTCAACACATATCACCAAAGGGTGGGAATAGATTCATTTTATGTACTTTTGACCATAAAAATAATTTAATTCTTATTAAAACCAAAGAAAGTGACAACATGTCACTCTCTTAAATTTTATAAGTACAATAATTTTAATTTAGTGATAAACTTCATGAAACATAGAAAATAAATAGTATCCAGAAATATAATAAAATATTATACATCATGAGAATATATTTAGGATTTTTATGCATTAAATAATTTTCATTAATGGAGACACAATTGTGAGACAGAAATTGTTTATTTTGGGAAAAAACAATAATATAGTTTTGATTAAACTAATAGTGACCATAAAAGGCACAAACAACCTGACCAAATCTTATCGATCATGTACATGTAAACAATAAACATCTAATGGTCGAATATTTGAATATTTGGAGCCTTGTAAAAGCTATTATGACACTTATATTATTTTATTTTAAATGATGTCAAAGTTGTCACCTTCATACTTTAATAAAGATAAAATTTTAAAAGTGGATTATTTTAGAAGATAAATTCGACTAAAAGTATTATTATTAAATCTATTATATTTATCTTCATCATAGTATTTCAATTTTAATTTTTATGCAAAAAATAAGTATATTAAATAACTATACAAAAATGTTTTATTAATTATTTTATTAAGAGAAATATCAAATAAATGATTTTAAAACTATTAAAATAAATTTTATTTAAACTAATTAATGTGATAAAATAATTTTATAGATTAATATGACTTGTTATTAATATATTAAATAGTTTTTTTAGAATATATATTCTCTGTGTATTTTATTTAAATTCAAATAAATGAATTGTGTCATAATTGAAATTATTGATATTTTATATAATTATGTTTTTTAAAGATCACAAAAATATTTAAAAATTAAAAATTAAAATTTATATGATCTATAATTTATTAAAGTATTAAATTATGTATAATTAACAACACATAAGTTAGTATTTATAACCATATAAAATTTATAACATTATTACCCCAAATAAAATTAAATAGATTAAATAAGGATAAATCAAAATGATAAGGTTTAAAATAAAATCAAGACATGCCTAAATTTAATTGGTTGATGAGATTACAGCCCTATATTATCTAATATCTGAATTTGAGTCACATTGGATGTTTTTATGTGGGGTTTGGGTTTATTATAAATTAATATTTATAAAGTTTCCTAAACGTGCCCCTCTCCTCTCTTATATAAGGGCACCTCCTCCCTATCCTATTCACAACACATTGAGCCTTCAAGATCGGCCTACCACTGCCCATTTCTCTTATCCACTTCTATAGAAACATTCGAGAGGTTCTGGTCTTCTCAATAGAGCAACTCTAGTCCCATATGAGGAATCTTAAAAAAGGTATATCGAAGAAGAGGTAATCTCTTTTACTGATTCTATCAAGTTTCTTTCTTCTTCAACATCATCATCTTTAGTTGTTTTATTATAAAGAAATAAAATAAGTATCACTAATATACTGATATTATATTATAAATATAAAACAACCTCATTTCACCTTCTATCCATCCTATGGAAAATGAAATCACCGTGCGTGCGTATGTACGGAATACTGTCTCCACGCCGTGGTGTAATTAGTTTTTCCACCACCACCTTAATTGTATGGATATAATAGTGTAAAGAATAACTATATATTGTTATTGTAAAATCGTATTGATTCTGAGATATTTTATCATACACCTCAATTCTATTCAATAATTATGGGAATGATATCATCACTCATGCGTATGTACGGACTACCGTCTCCACAAACGCGATGAGATTCATTTTCCATGATTAACCATTCAAGTATGATTATAAAGAATATATATAATAAATAATAATGAAATATACTACATAATAATGACACTGTATTTATGTACATATATGTTTCATTTACTTAATTCCATTCAATTCAATATGGAAACGAAAACACCGTCTATGCGTACGTACGACCAACCATCTATATGAATGGTGTATTTCATTTGATTTATCAATCTATCATATATATTTATATACTGAATACATATTATATATAAATCATTTCTTACATTCTGGAATTAATTAAATCGGGATATGAGTAATAATATCAAGAACAACAAATCGAAACACGTACGATAAATGAAACGATATTACCCAAAAGGCTGCTTTAACAAGGAATTTAAAAAAGAACGGGTAATATAAAGTCATAAGTGAACCATATATGATATAATAACAATGAATATGATTCTGTAATAATTCAATGACATTATTTAAATCATTATACATGAGGTTCAGATACATATGAACCATATCATACATAAGGTAAAGGATAATTATTCCAATCTCTTTCTTATCTGACATTGTTTATTCGTCAGTATTTACTGAGGTTATATTTTTCATTCATGTCCATAAAAATGTATTCATAAAGTTTTTAATATTCTTCCATGTATTTTAAAGACATTTTTCCCCCTCTTGACTTTTATTTTTTGTTATGGAAGGAATCTTTCTTTTGATTACCATATGTGGTACTTTTTGACTTTTCCATTAAAAGTACAAGGTTAATGTTTTTTTAACATATATGACATGAACGGATTTTTACGGTTTTATAATTACATATTTTTTTGAATATTACTCTATAAGATCTCATGACTATTTTCAAAAAAATCCTATTCTTTTAAAATTTCATGGCAATTTGTGAAAAGAAAATGATTTTTAAGAATAAAGGATATTTTCCTCAAGAAATCATTTCAAATGTTTTGTCAAAACCGTTTTCCATATTATGTGAAATTATTTAATATGTTTATGTTTCAAGTATAATGTCTCTATGAATTATATGGTTTTATTATTCTTATGATTAAATGATATCCATTTGTTTCATTTGGATTATGTTTGGATGTGATGATGTTTATGAAACCCATTTTATTCTTTGGGTTATGATGAATGATTTATGTTTATTTTGTTGAAAAAGTAAGAATGATTTCATTATGATATGTGTGGGACCTATATCTACATATAATTCATTGGGTAAAGATTTATATCTCATGAGATGGACATGGCTATGAAGGAAGGATAATCCGATTCAGTGATACAGGACTAGAACAAGGAGTGAACTCGATTCAGTAAGGGACTTTTTCCACTAAGATGGTCTTGGCAGAAATTCCTTAGATACTATGGAAATCATATGTAGGGCTTAATTGTTTACCACAATTACATAATTTATTCCCATTATGTTTTATCATGATTAATGTTCTTTATGATCTATGCCTTATGTACTGCCAAGATTTATTTCTCAAGATTTTGATTTTAAACCTTATGTAAGTGTTTTTTTAAGTTCAAATGTATATGATTTGTTTTATTTTCTCCATGCTTAACCTTAATGAGCATTTGAGCTCACCCTTTATATGTTTTCGTTTCTCCAGGATTTAGAGAATGGTTTTAGGTATGAAAAAAAAAGGGGAAGATCTTTATGAAAGATGTTGAAGATCTTTCACCATGATTAGAAGATTATGTTCCGAGTTTCCAAAGAAATTAAACTATTACGATCATTGAGTGTTGGTTCTTGTTATGTATTAATTATTTTGTAAAAGTAATGTAATTTTCATGTACGTCAAGATTGGGTCTCTATAGTTGGTATCAGAGGATAGGTTTAGTTAACCTTTGGAAACTAGGATGCGAAAACATTAGTGAGATCCCTAGAAGATATTTCTAAGGTATGCCTAGGGATGTCCCTAAGGATACGTATAAGTATAGGTTATAGTCCTATTATTATGGTAAGGTTCTTAGAATTTAACCTAAGATGTTAGATATTACAGGTACTTCCCCTTGATTATGATTTTTTCCTCTCACGCTATTCTTTTTTGGGTTTTAGATAATGGATGGAAACAAGAAGATTCACGATAATGGAGGATATGATGGACAATGGAATGATATTATTTATGAGCAACCAAATGAAATTGGATCTGGAAGTCCATATATTGTGATAATGAATTATCAAAAATATCAAAATATTATCAATAATATCAAATTTGGTAGGTTTCCTAACTCAGCTAATAAGAGAAAGATGGAGTTTCATGAAGATAATAGTGGAAAGAAAGTTCAATTTCCCTTATGTAAATCATATGGGAAGAGGAATCAGGGAGAATGTTTCAAAGGAATTGGAAGATTATTTGCGTGTGGAAAAGAAGGACACAAATCCAGTAATTGTAAAGAAAAAGGTTCGGTTAACACCATGGACAAGGATAATGGTATTGCTAAGACATCAACAACGGTTAAATGTTTTAAATGTGGAACGTACTGGCATTATGCAAACCAATGCCCTAAGGGAAAATATCATGAAGAGAATCATCACGGTCGTATGGGTAGTATTTATGTTGATGATGATGAAGAGACTACAAATGGTATATGAGATTAAAGAAGTGTTGAGGAATACAATGATGAAGCTCTGTCAATGGTTTAAGAAGGTAATGGAATGATTTCATGTTTATCAAAAGTAATATTGTATAAGCAATTTCCTGGTACTCTAGAATAAAGATACATCTAAGGATTGTTACACTATTGTTTTTACATAAGTTTTTTTTGAAAATATATATTGAATGGTATTGGTAACCATGAAGGGTTATTCTGATATTTTTGGAAAGAAGATGATATGAACATAATGAAGGGATAAGGAGATAATGAAATGTTTGATAGTATTAATGAGCTCATGACTGATATAAGGACAAAGTGATATCATTTTTTGAGTATATATAAATTCTGGGATCATTCATGTTTTCACAAAGATTATATGGTTATACATGTTTCAAGAGAATACATGATTAAGGTATTCAAATGTTTATAATGCGATCAAAAAGATATATCTTATGATATATGGTGGATAAATGACGGTACTCATGTGCTTGTTATGTGACCTTTCCAATAATATTTTTCTTTATACTATGAGATTGAATAGATGTATTTTTGATAAGTCTAAATATTGGAATGGGTTATATCAGACATTAGATAGTATTGTTTAAGTCTAGAACTTTTTTTAAATATTATTTCTGTAATGTTATAACAGTGTAGTTTTATAAAAAGGACAACCTGCAAGATAGGTGACAACCCATCACGTCGGACATGGTTATAGGAATTGAACCCACAAACAAATTGTGACATGCCTTTATCACCTACCACTGGACTACAAGAAGTCCCTGGTTAGTAGAAACTAGTTTTATTTTATAAAGCGGTATGATAGATGAAGTAAAAGCCCATTTTTGGAATGATATATGATTAACCTAACCATATATGGACATATATATATATTTGATATCTTTTGATAACCTTTTTTTGAGATAGATTGAATGACCCATCATTCTATCGCTTGACCTTCTAACACTTCACCAATGAAAAATTAAACATCATTTCATTAAGAGATGAAGTGGAAATTGTTCAAGGAATGACCAATGGTGAGATTGTACCGATATCAAGATACTATTTCTTAATATTCCAATTTTTTCAACTTTAGGGAAATGATCTTGAAAACCAAAAATGTTTTCCTAGTGTCATCATATCCAATGAATCAGATGGTACCTTAGATCATCTCAAATTTATGGCTTTGTGATTGTTGGTTTTTTTATAGTAATGTTCTCTTCCACTCTCCATCAGAACTTGATGGTTATATTTCACTTCAATATGCATATTTTCACCTATGTTCTCTTATGTGGAAACCCAGTGATTTGTTAATTTGGGTAACCGTTATGTTTTACACATTAGTTTTTAAAGTTAAGTTTTGGTATTCCATTTTACGATGTGGGTTTCTATTAAAGAAACTTTCAAGTAGAAAACCATTTATAACCCTGACGAATTTCGAGGGAGAAATTTATTTTAAGGGGAGTAGAATGTAACAACCTTATATTTTATGAGAATTATTCTTTTTAATTTCTTTGATGTCTTTTTTTGTACACTACACCAAGATTATCTTGCGCTATACACAACACCATATTAGCTTGAACTATACGCAGCACTATTCTTGGATCGTGTTACACAAAATTTCAAGTTTGTTTGATAGTAGTTATTCTATGCAACATTGAGTGTATATATATATATATATATATTCAATGTATAACTGGAATATGGTTGGATTTTTTTATACGCAATCACAAAGGAGTCTTGCACTACACATAACCCTGACTTGGCTTGCATTACACGCAATCACGACCTTCCTCGATAGCGTGTGCGGTACGCAATACTGGGTTTCACTAAACAACGATATACTGTTATAATATTATTATGTGCTAGCCATTATTAATAGTATTAAGTACATTTTGAATTTTATGACATTATTATTCATCTTACACATTTTCTAGAACATGGTATGAGAACAAAATACATTTTTTGGGTACAATAAGTATTTTTTAAAAAATGTAGTTTTTCCACCTTTTGATGGCGCACCCACATTAAATCTAATATTTGAAATTTTTCTAAGTTCAATTTGACAAAATAAAATTCTTCTATGGAATCAGGAAATAAAAATTTACTTTGGATAAATGTTTCATATTATTCTGATAACTTTCATATTTTAATGAATAGTAAAAACATGTTATATTTTAATTAAAAACAAATTTTTTCATTGCAATAATTTATATGGATAAATTATAATATTTAATTGTTTTAATGTATAAATAGAATGTATATTTACCATTTAATATAATTTATGTTATTACCATTATGTTTATATTGAATTCGTAGGTAAAAACATTTCAATCTTTGGCAATGTTTTAACTTCTAAAACCCATTTTCTTAACAATGGGATTAATTTTAAATTATTTAATGCAACTTATGTGTTTTGAATTTTGAAAAATGGATTCCATATTTGAATTCAGTGGGTCCAAATTATGTTAATAGGTTACTTTTATTTTTTAGATAATATGAATAGTAACTACGATAATTTTTATTTACTGTAGTTAAAGGTAAATCAGGTAATTAAGTATAAAAATAAGATTATAAAATTACCCTAAAACCTTACAAAATTCTATTGGATGACTAAAAGTCGAACCATATCACCTAAGGGTCATAATAGATTCATTTTATAGACTTTTGACCATGAATATAATTTCATTATTATTAAAACCAAAGAAAGTGACATCATGTCACTCTCTTAAATCTTATAAGTATAATAATTTTAATTTAGTAAAAAACCTCATGAAACTTCAAAAATAAATATTCTCCAGAAATATAATAAAATTATATACATCATAAGAATTTATTTATAAATTTTATGGATTAAATAATTTTCATTAATGTTGACACAATAGTGATGCAGAAATTGTTTATTTAGTGAAAAATAAAGAATATTGTTTTTATTAAACTAATAATGATCATAAAAGACCCAAAAAACATGACCAAAACTTATTGGTCATGTAAATTTAAACTATAAGAATCCAATGGTAGAATATTTGACCATTTTTAGCCTCATAAAATCGAATATGACGCTTATATTATTTTATTTTAAATGATGTTACAGTTGTCACATTCAGACTTTAATAAAGCTAAAATTTTAAAAGTGGGTTATTTTTGAAGATAATTGAGGCTAAAAGTATTATTATGAAATATATTATATTTTTCTTCAACATAGTATTTTATTTTTAATTTTTATACAAAAAATAAGTATATTAAATAATTATACCAAAATAATGTGTTAATTATTTTATTAAGAGAAATATAAAATTAAGGATTTTAAAAGTATTAAAATAAATTTTATATGAACTAATTAATGTGATAAATTAATTTTATATATAAACATTAATTTTTAGTATTTTATTAACTAGTTTTTTTATAAAAAATATTCTCTGTGTATTTTATTTAAATTCAAATAAAATAATTATGTCAAAATCGACACTATTGATATTTTATATTATTAAGTTAATTAAAAATCACAATTTTTTTTTTAAAATTACAGATTAAAATTTATATGATCTAAAATGTCATGAAGTATCAAATTATGTATAATTAACAACACATATTTAAGTATTTATAACCATATAATATTTATAACATTATTACCACAAATAAAATTAAATAGATTAAATAAGGATAAATCAAAATGATAAGGTCTAAAATAAAATCAAATAATGTGTAAATTAAATTTTTTGATGAAATTATAACCCTATCATATCTAATATCCGAATTTGAGTCACTTTGGAAGTTTTTATGTGGGGATTGGGTTTATTATAAATTAATATTTTTAAGGTTTCCAAAAGTGACACTCTCCTCATCTATATAAGGGAACCTCCTCCTTCTCCACTTCACAACACATTGAGCCTTCAAACTCCTCCTACACCAGACCATTTATCTTCTACACATCCCTAGAAACATCTTGGAGGATCTGGTATTGTAAAAAGTCCAACTCTAGTCCCTTAAAAGGAAGCTTAAAAGAGGTGCATTGAGGAAGAGGTAATCTCTTCTATCGCTTATGTCAAGTTTCATTCTTCCTCAACTTCCTCTTATTTAGTTGTTTCATTGTAATGTAATACATTCAGTATCACTAATATACTGATATGATATTATAAATATTAAACAACCCCATTTTAACTTCTATCCATCCTACGGAAAATGAAATCACCACGCGTGCGTACGTACAGAATATCGTCTCTACACCGTGGTGTAATTAATTTTTCCACCAACACCTTATGTGGATGAGTATAATGGTGTATAGAATAACTATATATGGTTATTATAACATCATAATTATTCTGAGATATTATATCATTCACTCCAATTCTATTCAATAATTATAGGAATGATATCATCGCTCGTGCGTACGTACGGACTACCATCTCCACGAACGCGATGAGATTTATTTTCCATGATTAACCATTCAAGTATGATTATAAAGAATATATATTATAAATAATCATTAATGATATTACTTAATAATGATATTGGATTCATTTACATATATGTTTCATTTACTTAATTCCATTCAATTCAATAAGGAAATGAAAACAGCGTTCAAGCGTACGTACGACCTACCTTCTCCATGAACGGTGTATATCATTCCATTTATTGATCTATCATATATATTTATATACTGAATATATATTATATATGCATAATTATTTACATTCTTCAATTAAGTATATCAAGATATTAGTAACAATATCAAGAACAAAAAATCGAAACACATATGATAAATGAAACGATTTAAACCAAAATGATTCTTTAACATGGAATTTACAAAAGAACGGGTAATCTAAAGTCATTAGTGAACCATATATTATATCAAAAAAATGAATATAATTCTTTAATAATTCAATGAAATTATTTAAATCATTATACTGGAGGTTCGGATACATACGAAGCATATCCGACATAAGGTAAGGGAAAATTATTCCAATCTCGTTCTTATCCGAGATTGTTTATTCGTAAGTATTTACATGGGTTATATTGTTCATCCATGTCCATAAAATGGTTTTCATAAAGTGTTTAATATTCTTCCATGTATGTTTAAAGTCATGATTACCCCTCTTGAATTTTACTCTGTGTTATGGAAAGAATCTTGCATTTATTTACCATATGTGGTACTTTTTGACTTTTCGGTTAAAAGTACGAGGAGAATGTTCTTTTTAACTTATACGGCATGAATAGATTTTTACAGTTTTAGAAAGCCTTATTTTCATGAATCTTACTCTATAAATTTCATGACTATTTTCAAAAAAATCCCTTTCTTTTAAAATTGCATGGCATTTTGTGAAAGGAAAATTATATTGTAGAAGAAATGATATTTTCTTCAAGAATTCATTTCAAATGTTTTGTCAAAACTATTTTCCATTTAAGGTGAAATTATTTAATATGTTTATGTTTCAATTATAAATTATATATGAATTACATTTTTTGATTCTTCTTATGATGAAATGATATCCATTTGTTTCATATGGATTATGTTATGATGGGATGATGTTTATGAAACCCATTTTATTCTTTGTGTTATGATGAATGATTTAGGTTTATTTTGTGGCACAAGAAAGAATGATTTCATTATGATATGGGTGAGACCTATATCTCCCTACAATTCATTGGGTAATGATTTATATCTCATCAGATAGACATGGCTGTAACGGCAATTTAATCTGGATCAGTGATACATGACTGGAACGAGGAGTGAACTCGATTCAGTAAGGGACTTTTTCCACTAAGATGGTCTTGGTAGAAATTTCTTGGCTGCTATGGAAATAATATCAAGTGATTAATTATTTTCCAAAATTACATGTTTTTTCCCATTCTATTTTATCATGATTAATGTTCCTTTATGATCTATGCCTTATGTACTGCCGATATTTATTTCTCAAGATTTTGTTGTTTAAACCTTATGTTCATGTTTTTTTAACATCAAATGTATATGATTTTTTTTATTTTCTCCATGCTTACCCTTACTGAGAATTTGAGATCACCCTTTATATGTTTTCTTTTCCCTAGGATTTAAAGAAAGGTTTTAGGTAGGAGAAAAAAGGGGAAGATTTTTATGGGAGATATTGTAGATCTTTCACCATGATTAGAAGATTATGTTCCGAGTTTCCAAAGACACTAAACTATTATGATCCTTGAGTGTTGGTCATTTTTATGTATTAATTATTCTGTAAAAGTAATTTAATCTCCATGTACATCAATCTTGGGTCTCGAAAACTAATCTCAGGTATCATACATATAGTATGGTTCATCCATCTCTATATGATAAGAACTACATCTAACATCCTATCAAAATATCTATATATAATTGAGGAGGGGGATTTTGAGTAACACCCCACCCAATTATTTCAATTATAAATAATCAAATTAGCCTATATTTTGTTGATATTATTTTTATAGGAGTCCTTGTTATGAATTGGATATTCATTTACAGCAATTTTTTCATTAACATTTCTCTCCAATAAACTTGATGTGGAAGAAATTGAGAATGGGTTTGAGGTTTCTTCTGATGATAATGACTTATGAATATTTCTCTTAGATGATAGATACATTCCTATAGTAGATGTGTGAAATGAAGATTTTAGAGGGTAAAAATCCTCTACATATTGAGTATAATACTTATTTTCAAATTCTTTTTAGAATTACTTTCATAAAATATTCTTTTAGAACCAAATATGCTTGAAATTTAGATATTTGAAAATATAATTTTAAAACTCATATCAACTATACTTTATCTATTTAAAATACGTTAGTATGATCATTAAATCTTTTCTCAACAGAAGTTCATGTTAACGAAAAAGGTGAGGATAAAGATATATATTTTTATGACACTTATATAATAAAAACTTTTCCTTTCCATTAAAAGTAAACCTTTCTATTTAATGGTATTTTATGAACTACATGATTATTAATTATAACTCTAGAATGAATATACCTAGTGATTAATACTACTTAAAAATTATGTTATACTTATTTTTCTTCTTATGTCCCAACTACCTCACTTCAAAATATTCCTCCAAGGCCTTAGACTATGATTTATCTAAACTGAAATATTATTTTCCAACTTCTATTTACTCTTTATTTTTCTATGATTCAAAAATTTTATTTTTTAGAAACCCACTATAGGTATTAATCTAGTTCCCAATCAAATAATATAAACTAATTTTCTTATTCAAATAATTTTCCTTTTAATGATCTTCTAATTTATTTTTCCTTTCCTTGAATTTCTCAAAATATACATTTTCAGTTGTTTTAGATTTATTCAAAAGAGATTTATTAGATGTTGAAACATTATATTCCTTTACCTTTGAATGAAACTACTATTTATGAATTTTATATTTAGCTTTATCTAATTTTTAAATTTATATATAATAAACTTCATAATATATTTGTTTTTTTAAAAAACTCCTTAAAATCAGAAATCTCTCTTATTCTATATATTGTCTCTACATTGACTAGGTTGCATATATTTTTTATAGGTGTGATTTATTTCCCATTTCCTTTTTTTAAGAAACATCACTAAATAATGGTATGGATGTATTTTTATAGTAATATTTTTTTTATAAAATAAACAATTTTTTCATAAATTTTATATACGACCAAATGAACTTAACCATATTTAAATTTCTCAATCTCACTATAAAATAAAATATATAAATATTCATGATGTTAATAAAATATTTGTATCCTTTGTATAGTATAAGAAATGAAAATATAATCTAGAATATTATTCTCACTTCCATATTTATGTTTCATATCTTGTAAAATTTTTAATAGATCACACAACGGTTATTCTTATCTTCATATTTTTCAAAATCTCTATAAAATTCCTGATGTTTATGAGATATGAAAATTTAATCTCCCTCAAACATAATTTCTAATAATTTAGTTAAATTATCCCACATCATAGTGTATTTAAAATTGAAGATTACAAAATTTACTTTCTTAACTCGTTTTTCATTAGAAAATATAGTTGAACCATAAAACTCTCTGGCCAATGTCGAATATTACAACTCATGGTCCTTAGCTCTAGAGACAAAAATTTTCCAACCTTGAAATATAAGGATATCATTCAAAATTAATTAATTTCTCTTCAATATATCATAATAAATCAATCCACATCTAAGGATTTATATTGTTGAAAAATTTTCATAGGGAATTATTTTCTATCAAAATATTGTTAATAACATTGAGAATATAAAATCAAATATTCTACAAAAAAAGATATTTTATTACCATAATAGTTAATGATTCTAGCTGACTATGGGGTTCACCATAGTAGTAAATTATTTTTACGATGATGAAAGGACATAATCATCTTTCTTGATCCAATATATCAGATTAGATCCCACTAAAACACAAGATGTCATATATAAAATTTTAAGTATGTATTTGATTTTTTAAATTTTTAACTCTTTATCTGTTTAAAAAAATAGAAATTATTGAAGAAAATTTTAATTATAAATTCATATATAAATAAAATTTATGTAATATAACAATATTTAAAATTATAGATAAGAATGAATTATAAAAAAATATGAAGTACTAATAGATAAATAATATTTTTCAAATCCAATAATCATATAACACTTCCAAAAATATTCTGATCTAAAATATTCTCTAATCAAAGAGGGATGTTTTCTTTAATTGAAAAATGGATTGATCTCCATCCTTCAAATACGGTTTTATAAATGTTTTGACTGAAATTTTGATTTATTGGTAAAATTTTATGAAAATTAATTTTTAAATAATTAATTAATTAAATAATCCCTTTAAATAAAAGAAATAAATGAAATTTGATATGAAAAAATAAATAAATTAATATATTTAGAAAATGTAAACAAGAAATATGAGGGGAAAAAGTGATCAGTATTCAACTTCCAATATACAAAAGAGATGTATCTTGAAAAATATTTTCTAGGTAGATATACCTAATTATGTCTAAAATAATCAGAAAATAAAATCTTGGGCACCCAAACATGGTTGTATATCTTAGGTTTTTATGAAATATGTTCTGATGACATAAATGATCTATATTTTCCAAAATAATTTACTCTACTAATGGAAAAATTTCCCTTACAATGCCCTCCTTGTTGGAATTGAATTTAGAAAGGTACTTTATTTGTGAAATAATACCTTTTCCTCTAGACTCAACATCATTTATATTTACTTATTAATCTGGATATAGTGATGTTTAGTATTATTTAACTATAAATATTTCCAAACTATTTTCTTCCTGTTTTTAACTTTGTTAATAACATTTTATTCTTTTGATATTAGACTACTTTTGAAAATGTCAGTTATATCTTGAGAAAGAGGCACGTTTTTAGATTTTTATCTTTTTTATAGATTATATGAATACAAATACTTAGAATCTATAACTTCAGTGTTATACTTTAGATCTTCACAATGTTTTGAAAATTGGTATTTTGAATTTTTTAATTCTAATATATGATTTCTATTTTCCTTTTTTATTTTAGTAAACTTATTTGAAACATTAATAAATATTTCTTTCATCTGATTCTCTTTTATGTTCATTATATTTTTTGATCAATTTTTAATATATAGTTTGAGATTCAAAAATGAGACCTCCAACATCTTCATTATTTTAGGATCTCCCTATTCATATGAACTAGGTGTATTGTTTTCATCAGTATGAATTTAAGGTTAAGTTAATAATTTTTTTTCTATTCCATTCCTTTTGTTTTGGAAATAAATAAATTTTGATTAAATAGTCAATAACAAAAAAAATATATCTCCATTTAATTTGTATCATAGTTTATTTTATGAAAAAAAATTCATATTTTACTAATACGATTTTCGTAAGTGATTAAAATTAAAATCATTCTCATAAGAATTACAGTAATAATTCATTCCCTGATTATCCTAAAGAACATAGATATTATTTACATAATACACAACAAATACGATTCATATCATAATCACTATCGAGTGTTTCGTACATACATACTTTTCATAATGATATAAATCATATTAAGTCTCGGAAATCATAGGGCTCATTGATATCATACCCAAAAACATTTAACATAATGAAATGATTTATTTTAAATCAATACAATGTCTTGTATTTTATTCTAATAAAAATTATGTCATGATTTCAGTTTGAATATGACCATTAGTGTTCCAGTTGTCCATGTCACGCAAAGATCTCATGAGAAAATATGGCTGTTGGAGGCCAAGATGATTTTTGGGGAAAATGCCTATAAATACTAGAACTTTTGAATTAGGTCATATATAGAACATGCTACTAGATTTTTGAGACACTATGTGAGAGATATACCAAATCTAATATGCAGGAAAATATTGAAGTTTACAAGTCATGAACTGCTTGTTCTATATACTTGAAACTATTAATTATTTTTTTGTTTTTGTTACATTGATCATTGTGATTATGATTGGGTACTTTTTTGGATAAGAAGACAGTTATGCCATTATTTTATGTATTGAGGTCTTCCAAGTCTATGAATACATATGTGATCAACAACTTCTTGATCATGGGATACCGGGGATAAGAAGATAGAGAAAAGCTGATAATAGTATCAGGGGCTTACCATAGTGTGGGAAAGATAGACATTCATGAAAGTATAACTGAAGAAACCTTTAACCTAGTTTATTGAATACCTGTATCTTTGGGTTGAAATAATTGTATTCATTAACATGGTTTTCAATTTCATTATTATTGTAATATTAATTGAATTTTTTTATATGTTCATTTTTCTATTATGTTCTCTATATATCATAACTAATCAGATTATGATACCTTTTTAATACTTTTTGATTATGTCTATTCTGATTACGATTACTTAAAATACTATCTATGGTTCTATATTCTTTGTGATGGAATAATTAATCTTTTCTATGATTATCATAACCTATGTTATTACAATACTTTCCATGCTTACTATGAATATGATTAGTTTCTAAAAATGATTTGAGGAATTCATATTAGAATCAACCTGATTATCATATCTTTTTAATCAGGCATAAGGGCAAATCTATTTTCCATTATAAGGGTTTTTTTAATTACTTTAGTTTAAACATATTTAAGCTAATATTTTTCTTAGTTAAAGATAATAGTTTTTAAACATAAAATTCACAACCTCTTATAGTTTTTCATTTACAAATACATTACGATCCAAAAATTGGTATAAAATAAAAGTCTCTATAATAATGATTCAAAGATTAGGTATCAGAGGAGGATTCCATTAATTTTACTCAATATTTCGTTTATTATCTTTCTCAAGCTAGTTATATTTCTTTTTAAAACTTTTCTATTTATAAATATTTTTTACACTAACATGTATTATTTAAAAATAAATTTTATATTATTTTAATGATAAAATGAGTCAATGTTGGTTAAATAGAGAATATAAAACCCAAAAGACCACCAATTTTTAGAGAAATTATTAGGAATACTAGAATGATATAATTAAGACCATTGTAATCAAACCTGGAGTAGATAACTTTATTATACTAACTGGATACTATAAAACTCTTGACAGGGAACTTAGATCCTTTACCAATCAAGATAAAAAAATATCAATTGAATTATAAGGTACAAAATAAATTACATTATTATATTACTAGAAATATATATCCATATTTCATCTTCTGAAGCAACTAAAAATATTTTGAAGAATCTAGAGATTACACATTTCTATACATCTATATATATATATTAAAACATGAAGAGCTATGCTAGGAGAAAATTATGAGGCTTTTGAATTCCCTTATGGAGAACATGTTGTTGATGTCCAATTGTGCTTTATGACAATTATTAACAAAAAATATATATTGGGGAGAAATGATTAGATGACAACATTCTTGTAGAAAAGGTTATAGATATTAAGCCAAATGAATGGGAATAAAAAGAGAATAGTTGTTAATGAGTCAATGAAGGTAACAAATGTAACTCTTGATGAGTTTTTTATAACCCATTTTCAATACAAGAACAAATTAAAATGAGATTTAGAAAAAAAACAAAAGGAATAATTGTAGAGTTTCATTTACTTCTACTTCAAATCAAATGAAAGAAAAAACTAAAGAAAGGATAGTTAAGTCATCAAAGAAAAAGGATGTTTTTTTAATTAGAATAAAGTGAATCATGAATGTTAAAAAATTATTCAACTAGTATTTCATGAATAAAGAATGAGATTTTTGGTAAAAAGGATTTTTAGTATCGGTACAAGAAGAGTAATAAGGAATGGAATGACCAGAAAGATAATGAGGACACCAATTACGAATGTAAAAGATATGGACATATATGACCTAATTGTCTAAAACTCAAAATAAAAGAAATAAAGGAAGGGAATTCTAATAGAAATCAGAAAAAGTAATAAAATCCAGAAGGGAAGAAATTATTATAATCCAACGAGTTATGGAGTGCTGGTGGAAGATATTATTGCGATGATTCCTAATATAATGAAAATTCTAGACAAAATAATATATTCCTCTATGTCAGAATACATTTTGAGAATAAATGATTTATGGATAAGGTACACACTTCTGATTTCTTAACAAATATGAATGTAAAAAAATATTATCCTGATGGGAAAGATTATATTTCTTCTAATGATGTAAATTATTCTGAAAAAGATAATTCATTACCTTAATATGAATAAGTCACTATATTTTGTACATTTCTTGAAAATTATAATTGTAATGTAATTATGATACTTGAGAAAGAGAATTATCGAATAAATGTTTCGAAAAAAGAAGTATCAGATCTCTAAAAATATTTTCATTATGAAAATTTTAAAATTTATTCTATTTCTGAAAACCTTTTAAAAATATAATTCTAAAATGTTTAATCTTTCAAATTATTTTGAAAAATTTATTTTGAGAAAAATATTTTAGATACAAAACTCACTTCGTAATATAATATTATTGCCAATAATAATTTAGTTTTAAAATGAAATTATGAAATTTTTTGTTTAAGGATACTTTTAACAAACATTACTACTATTATGTATGAATTTGATAAAATATATAAACAAATTCATCCACAAAGTAAGTGTTCTGGAATGGGATATACTCATTCGAAACAATTTTTTTGCAATAATTATTTTGTTTCTAAAAATTCCCTATTTGGTACAAAATTTCAAAGTGGAGGTCATTGGAAAAAATGTTCCCCTAATAATATTCAATACTTGAAGTTCCACAAAGCCCATTTGTTAAAAAAATATGGATTCCTAATATATTTCTTTCTAAAATTTTTCGATCCAAAAAAGTTAAGATTACAAAACATTAATTGTTTTGTTTTCAATAAAAAAAGTATCAGTAATAATAATATATAGTACATGAATAGTGAATGTTCCCAATATATGACAGGTATCAAATACTTCTTTTAAAATATTATTGAAATGAAATGTGGATGGGTTACCTTCATAGAAAATTCTCAAGGAATGATTGTTGGTATATGTAATATTTTTGTGTTGGAAAATATTTTATTTAAAATGTTTAATTTGTAAATGGTCTTAAACAAAACCTTATAAGAATAAGTTAATTATGAGATGAAATTTACCTTGTAAATTTTAGGAATGATAAATTTATAGTACACAATTACAAGGATGAATTAATTATTTTGACCATCGACATGAGATTGTTTATACACTAATCTTAGAAGACTTTAGGAGTAAATACTTACCTTGACATAGTGTAATAGAGGATAAATCATGGAAATGGAATAGAAGGTTATGACACTATAACATTAAGAAATTAAGTAAATTAACTATGAAAATTATTCTTAATGATTTATTGGAACATATATTTTATTCTTTAGAATTTTGTAACCCATTTTAATATGGAAAGAAATAAAAGAAAAGATTTAAACAAATTGATGAACTTTTAACTACAGATGATTTTTTGTTAGAACAGATGGATCTTTTTGTTCCAATAGAAACTAGAAGTATTGGAGGTAAGTACTATGTATTTGTCTTAGCAGATGACTAAATAAGATATACATGGGTCTATTTTCTAGAAATGAAATCTGAATCCTTTTTTTATTTTTAAACTTTTGTAGTTAATGTTCAAAATGATAAAAAAATCCATTTATAACTACTCATAGTGATCATGGTGGAGAATATTGAAATTATTATTTGGAAACATTTGGTAGTAAACAATTCATTATACATATCTTTTCAGCACCTAGAACTCCTTAAAAAATGGCACTGTTGAACGAAGAAATTGAATTCTTTATTAAATAACAAGAACCAATTTGAGTGAATAATCTGTTTCTAAAAACATTTGGGATGAAGCTGTTGGTATTTATTTATCTACTATAAATTGTGTTTTAATTAGACCTTTTATTAAAAAAACACATTATGAGTTATATATAGGCTACAAACCAAAATTATCATACATCAGAGTATTTTGATGTAAAGTATTCATTTTGAATACAAAAGATAATTAAAAAAACTTTCTACATAATCCCAATGAGGGTATATTTTTTTTGGATATTCCACTATCTCTAAGGATTTTATATTTTTTAATAAAAATTCTTGTATTACTGAGGAAACAATACATGTCACATTTAATGAAACCGACCCTTTTATTTTTAAAAAATCCCAACCTATATTATCTGAGGTGTTTTCCAAAACCAATTATCAACCCACGATAGAAGAATATCCTAATACGGATTATAATCAATAAATTATTTCTGATGTATTCACTCTGAAAGTCTTTCTACCTTATATTGATGAACATGTTTTACAAAACCGATGTCTGTTTTTTATTATGAATCATCCCAATGATAGTATCATTGTTGATGTAAATCAACTTATAAGGATAAGAAATTATTTGATAAATGAAATATAAAATCTTGCATTTGATTCTCAATTCGAACCAAAAAGTCATGATGAGGCTTTAGGCGATGAAGATTAGATTATATAAATGAATGATATACTAAATTAATTATAAGGGAAAAAATCCTGGACCATGGTTTAAAGACCTAAATGAACCTCTGTAATTAGAGTTAAATGGGTTTTCAGAAAACAACATATATGAGGAAAATGGAATAATCATTAGAAAGAGAGAAAGACTATTTTCAAAAGGTATCAATAAATAAGAGGGAATAGATTATGAAGAAACCTATACTCCAGTAGCTGGACAAGAATTTATTTGAATTTTATTAGCCATTTCAACCTTTTTTAATTTCAATACTTTTCAAATGGATGAAATGTGTTCTTAAAATAATGGATATGTTCAACAAGAAGTTTTTGTTGAATAAACTCTTAGAATTGAAGATACAAAACATAGTAAATATGTTTTCAAACATACCAAATATTTATATGTACTTAAATTTTATCCTAGATCTTATTATGATTGATTAATTGGATTTTTTTTCAAAACAATTATGTGAAGTGATCTGCAGATCCCTCTATTTTCATAAATAAAGAAAACAATAATGTTTTTATTGATCAAATTTATGTTGATGACATTATATTTGGATAAACTCAGAAATAATTAAAAATTTAATATTAAAATCTTATGAAATATGAGTTTGAAATGATTATTATGGGTGAGTTAACATTCTTTCTTGTTATCCAAATTTATCAATAACCAAAATGGACTTATATTACCCAACACAATTATATTAAATATATTATAAAAGTATATAGATATAAAGATATAAAAAAAATTATCACTCTACTTAGTACATCAAAAACACTATAAATTGATGAAACTAGGAATCCAGTTGATCAAATATGTTTTAGCAGTATGATAGGTAGGTTTTTATACCTAACAGCTAGTTATCCAACCATAATGTTTTTAGTATGCTTATGGGAAAGATATCAATAAAATAAAAAATAATCTCATTTAAAATATTTACAAAAAAATCTCATTATTGAAACGAAACTATAGATTTAAGACAATTATATTCATCAAGAAATTTTTTTTCTTTGAAAATCATTTCGGATACTGAATTTTGTGGTTATATAATGGATAGAAAAAGTACATTCGGAACATGTTATTTCTTAAGTGATTCATTAAATTATTAGTCTTTAAATAAACAACACTCAGTATCACTTTCCACTGCGGAAGATGAATATGTTTCTACTAGAAGTTGTTGTGCTCATGTGTTGTGGATATAACAAACACACATTAATTATGGAATTAGTTTTATGAAAACTCAAATACTATGTGATGACACTAGTTCCATACCTTTATGTAAATACTATGTACATCACTATTGTGAGAATCCGATATATATTATGCATCACTTTCTTAGGGATCACATCCTGAAAGAAGATATAATTTTATAATTTATCGGAATAGAAGAACAACTAACTGATATTTTTACAGAACCATTACCTTTTTAGATATTTTAATACATTAAATAGACTATGAGAATGATCACAGAAAAATAATTATTAATATCTAATTATTATGTAAACCTTATTCTTACATCAAGTAATTCCATTACAAGGGGGTACATATGTTTTTAAGTTCACAAATATTTTTTACTCATAAACTTTTCATACTCAAAATTTTCATTCTACGTTTTTTTCTCTCAATTTGTTAGTACTCATGTTTTTGTACTAAAATTTTTCATACTCAAAAAATTTTCATACTCAAAATTTTCATACTAAATTTTTTCATAATCATCGTTTTCGTACTAAAGTGTTTCATACACAATTTTTTTAAAAACATATTTTTTATAGAACAATATATCAAAACCAATAGATCTATCCTAAATCTCTAAAAGGTAATATTTCTTACTATACACATTTCAAATTTAAGTATATTTTTTTAGTATTTCATTTTCTTTTAAAACATTATCTAATTCATGATAAATATGATCTTTTTAAAAAAGAAAAAAAATATCAAGAGTTTAGTTTTCTCAACCATAGAATATTTTTGAATGGATATGAGATATTATATCTCAACGATCACATTTTTCTTCACCTATATAAAGAGCCCCCTACCCTCTCCAACATTAGTTATCTCTTCTTTGTGATGATCTGTTTCCTCCCATCAAGTAGTCGATTCTTGAAATTTTATTGCTCAAATGATTTTACTATACTCATATGAGAATCAACAATGTTATCTCCCAATACAATGGCTCTGAAATATTATTTAGCCATGAAGATCTTCTGAGAAAGGACAATCAGTATAGATTATTATGATAAGTATGATTCTTCATTGAAATGTACTATCATATTATTGAGGATGGGAATATGTTTTCTTACAAAAAACACAGTAAAAATAAAGATCTTATTCTTATTGATGAATTTAGACAATTTTATAGTTCTATAAATATCGATATTGATTTTAAAGTATCCTTTCACATGTATCATAAAGATATTAGCATGTTAGCAAAAGAAGACAAAAATTTTCTTGGAGTACCATACGAAGGTGAAACCATTTTCCCTACACATAAGTTTTAAAATGAAAAAGGAACCTTAAAAAAGAAAATATATGAGGACTCAATTTTTGAGAATCAAGATGATAAAAGGAAAACTACTCATCTCTTATATGACAATCGTATTACATCTCTTTGGATATAGTGATTTTTAATTCCTTAAAAAGTTTATTAGGAAACATTAAAAGTCATATATGTTTTTATTATATATTACCTTATTAATTTCAGAAAGTTAAATTTCATGGGTTATATTTGTGTTACCCTTAAAATTTTAAATTCAAGTGTAATCAAGTCTCGGTTGATTATGTTTATAACAATTCTAATCAATTTTTTCTCTAAATTTTTGAAGTGTTGTAATCTCTCAGTCCAAAAATCACGGAGGAATAAAAAAGTTCCATTGATAATTAAGGATATTATAAGAATGTTGAAATTTAATTTTGATTCGGGATCAAAAAAAATTGTGAAACATTTTAAATGTAAAGTTGTAAAATAAGTTGTTTGAAAATGATGGGGTGTACAAAATAATCAGTGTCAACTATTTCTGAAAAAATAAATAAATCCAAGTTTGATTCTATTTTTAAACCAAAGAATAAAAATGTTTATAGTGATGAAGTTGTTTCTCAGTGGATAAAAATAAATTACAAAGGAATGTAAGGAGACCCTCAGTTTGGTCTTCATCATTCTAAAGACCTTGCTGAAACGATTTGAACCCGTGATTATTTTAAAGATGGTGAGAAGAAAAAGTGATTAAAAAAATGAAAATATGATTTTCTTTAAGGCAGATTATTTATTAAATGAATTATAAAAAAGAAAGTGATGGAATTATTATCAGGGAAGCAATTCGGGATGCAATAATCACTCCATCTATCCAAGACAAAGGAAAAGAAAAACAAACAGTTAGCGAAGAATCAACCCAATAGAAATATTCCCAAGTAATGTTCTCATAAGAACAAGATGATATTGTTATAAGAGAGATATATTAGTATCTAAATGAATAAGAATATATAAAATAAGATGAAAAAAATAGGAAAAAATAAACAAAAAATAAAAAAGAGGTTGGTCAAGAATAAAAATCTCATTCCAAAATAATTCCAATAAGATCTTCAGAAGCTACTTTAAGAAAATTACCCTCTACAGGAGTAGAGTCTCAGAATGTATCTACATAGAGAAATACATTCAAAATAGGCATTCACATTTCAAATAATGAGGAAGAGACCTGGACCAATGAAAATTGCAACTAGGTATTGGAAGAAGATACTGTCTGAACTCATTCTGTAGAGATTCCTGTTTATGAGGAAGAAACATGTTCTAATAATACGATATCATTAAAAATATATATGTATATTTTTTATTATCTAATGTGAAATCAGAAGACAATTCCATATTTCCTAATTCATGAGGAAAATATTGATTTGGTTTTTGAAACCCAAAATAAAATATCACATTAAATCGAACTTCGAAGATAAAGACTAATCAGACATGAAGCTTATTTCAAATTTTTTGAAGAAATATATAAGGAACACATAAAGGAATTCAATATAGTAGTTATGTGGTCTCATAAAATTGATGGAATAATCAAAGTTTAAAAAGATTGAATTCAATATATAATAAAGCTTATGAATGAGGTCACCATTTCTTTCAACAAATTCTCTAGTGATACTACTCATAAAGTGAATGATTTAAAAATACTAGGTGTAACATAGTCCAAAGAATTAAAATAGATAAATAAGAAGTTGAATTTCATCCAATAAGAAGTTTCAATGATGATTTTGTAAAGGATTAGATTATTGATTTTAAAAATCAAAATGTTTTGCTAACAAAAAAAATTGATGTTCAAGAATAGATAAATAAGTCTCAGCTAGAAAGCCATCAGTTTTAGAAACAGAAAATAATGTCCTAGGAATATAAGATTAAAAATATAGAAGTATAATTCCAATCATATAATGAACTGAATCTTAACAGGGATCTATTGTTTACAAAATAAGAAGAGAATCTCCAGAAATCATCCATAATCTCTTAAAATGCTCATGGATGATATAAATGAGGTTAAGAAGTTGATGAAAATTATCTAATTTCACTTAAATAAGGATAAGGAGAATGAAAATAAATTAATAAACTCGTGTTGGATATATTTTGAAAACATCAAAGAATGTTATTTTAATATACATACAATATAATTGAATGTTTTCCAAGTATTTTGGATGAATGTTATTTAACTTATTCTAGATGATAAAATTCATTATTACCTCATATATTATTTTGTTTCTCTAATGTTTTTTAGGAATTATAAGACATTCCCTATTCCATTTTGTAATTCACATAGGGTTAAATTCATTTAGATAGAGAGGGAAATTTTCAAAAACATGAGAATGATATATATAGGGGGAATGCTTTAGTAAGGGGGAGTAAAATTTATTAAAGAATGAGAATACAATACTTATAAATTATTTAATACTAATAGGAAGTTAGTCATATTCAATATAATATTCAAAATCGTTTTCAAACTCAAACAGAGATAACTGTATAAGTATTTTCTTTTGAATAAAAAAATTTCTTCAAACCATTTTTGGAAATAAATATTACTAAGTAATTTTCGATTTAATACTTGTGGATTGTGATTTCCAAAAAGGGGGAGATTATTAAGTAAAAATTATTTTTTGAATTTTATATTCATTTGTTTTGGAAATCAAAAACTATTTCTTAAATACCCAATTTCAAACTCTTCTATATCTAATGAATTTTTATCATACCTTTTTTACAAAAAAATAATTCTTTATAAATATGATTTTCATAAATGCATATAATAAAAATCATACTCTTGAGAATTAAGATAATAATTCATTCTATGATTATCATAATTATCCCAAATATGAATGAAATTTTACACACCAAATACAATTCATATCACACCCTCAATCCCCTATTTATTACTGACATTATTTTTTGTAATGATATAAATCATATTAATTCTTAGAACAAAAATTGTCAGACTCATTGACATCATACCTAGAAAATTGTATCATAATGAAAGGATTTATTTACAATGACAATGTTGTCTTGTATTAAATGTTAATAAAAATGATGATGTTATTTAAGTTTAAATATGACTATTAGACAGCCAGGTGTCCAAGCCCAATTGAGATTTTAGGAGAAAATATGATTGTTGGAGGCCAAGTTGGCCATTAGAAAAAATTCATATAAATAAAAATTTATTTAAATGAGCTCATATATGACACCTGCTGCTATATTTTAAAGACACCATTAAATATCTCTTCTAAATATACTACATGTAAAAACCTTCAATTTTACTAGTCATGAACTTCTTGTTCCATATACTTGTAATATGACAACCCTTCTCTTTATTCCAAACTGAAACATTATTTATTACATAAAATTAACTTGACACAATATAGAAGATCAGTAGGTCTAGTGTCTTTGGGTCTTAGGATCATTACATAACAACATAAATCATTAAATACAACATCGTTATTGAAAACATCCTTTACATGACCACTACATTCCCTCCGACTTAGCATTGCATGGGATAACCTCAGGACAAGCATAAGAAAAGGGTGAGCTGTAAATCCCAATAAGGGAATAAACATGGAATAACATGAGGAATAAAATACATGTTAGAAAATTGGCATATAAAAGGATCATAAGGGAAACATGATCATATGGGCATGATAAATCATGATAATCATAACATGGAAATGTGGCAATAAGACTGAACATGTAATTAGCATGAACCAAGGCTCATTGGACATGGAGTATTAGAAAACCCTCATTTCCCATGAAGCACAAATAAACCCTCATTACACTTGAATTATAATGAGTCAACACTCATTGCACATGACATATCATGATACTATACTTTACCCAATGCATTTTAGCGCTATTAGGGCACACACTACTTAAACATTTCATTTCAGGCATAAGATTGCCACATGGATCATATAACCTGGAATCAATCAAAATAATAAGTTATTCCACTATTAAGGAATGTGGAATAAATATATTAATGTAAAATTAAACATGTATATGTTTATAAATGAGAATACCCTTGATAGAGACATGAGTATGTTATTCACTACATAATGATCTTGGATTGGAAAAACGTAGTTCAATTTCAGCAGCATAACTTCATGATATAGGAATTCATAAAAATGGTTGATGATAGATAAATCGGTGTATCATCATATGTAAATGAAATTTAATGTAAGGGGTCATATGGATACATGTCCCAACAAATGAAATGTAATTTAGATACATAATAAAAAATAATTTCTTGAATGTAAATGATGAGAGAGAAATTCCTTTTAGAATTTCATTATAGTAACGGGTGTACATGGAAGACATTTAATGGGAGAGAAAGGATAATATCACAATTCAAACGTAAATAGGGAAGTATGGGGGAGGTTTGAAATCATACCCCAACATTTTCAATTGAAAATAAAAGGTCATAACAATATTAAGAAACATGGATAAAAAGTGAAAGGTAGGAATCCCTTGGAAGTGTGATCACAACGGCTTTGGAGAGGCTTGAGAGAGGCTTCTTGGGAGATTGGGTCACCTTGGGAGGATTCCAGTGAGAGGATGGATGATGTTGGACGAGCTCCAAAGGCATTTATTGAAGAGTAAGTGGGAGCTTGGGTGGTTTTATATAGGAAAGGAGAGGGATTTCGTTGTTATTTAGGTTTGGGACACCACACATTAATCTAATAAAAACCACAAACCATCCCATGTTTTTCCCTTTTTTTTCAAAGGGGAGTGGAAAACAATATTTTATAAGGACAAAAGCTAAGCTTTTTAAAATAATAGGGTTCCTTATGTGGAGGTGAGTCACACTCTCAAGTAAAACAATTTAAAAAGGCAAAATGTTTTATAAGCCTTGAAGGGTCCACTAAATCTTTTTAAAATAAATCAAAAAAAATCAAAATTACAATATTTTAATGTTAAAAAATATATTGGCCGAATATAATGTTTATAGTATTTTATTACATCACTATTGGGTCATTATGATGTCATAAAACACATTATATATTTAAACAGTATTTAATATTTACCCAAAAATTCGACTGTCTCAGAAAATTATGAAAAAATAACTGTTGGATAATTTCGAGTCCTGATTCAAAAAATAATATTAATTTTATCTAAATAACATTCTAAATCTATGATTTTTTGCTGTTAAAATAAAAAAGTCATTTATAAAAAATTCATGTGGTTTGACAAAAAAAAGCTTTCAAACATTAATAAAAATTACAATTGTATTCATAAAATTAAATGATCATTTATTTTTTATAAAAACTAATTTAATAATAATAATAATATTTTATTAAAATACTATTTAATTCAAAAATCCATTAATTCAAAAAAAAAATATTTCTTAGTTGAATATTAACTTAAAATACTATTTGTGATTTTAAAATTATTTTTAAAGAAACAATAATAATAAGAATTTATATTATCTATACCAGAATATATACATAATTATATCATATTGGTATTGTTACATAACCCCTTATAACACCTGCATAAGACCAATGGGTAAGGTCTGAAATGGTGAAAAATACTTGGGGTGGATCAGATAACATTGCTTGGGTGATAATATCTATCAACCTCCACTTCTCCTGTAGGCAGTTCCATTTGAGCTTAACATATTGAAGCTCAGCTTAGGCTTGGATAAGAGAAAATCCCAATGATCCCCCCTCCATTACAAGCTCTAAAATTGGGCTTCGTATGGGGAAAGTCAGTTGGATGAGGTCATCGCTTTTTTGTCTGAGTGAATTGGACTTGTTAAAGCCCAATATTTATGCTAATCATGTTATCAATGTTCAATGACTATATTTCAAATGCTCACAATTCCAAATGGTATTTTGAAGACTAAAACATAGAACCACATAAATTCATATGTTTTACATAACCATAAGAAGACATTTATATAGACCAAGAGGAATTTTAATTAATTAATTTTTGGGTCGTTACAATATTCCCCCATTTAGCAATTTCACCCTCATAATTTTCTTTTCCCACACTAAAATAGATGTGGGTAACTTTGCTTTATCACTCCTTCTGATTCCCATATTGCTTCTTCAAAATTTTTTGGTTTTTTCACAAAATCGTGATGAGGAGAATTTTCTTATTTCACAGCACATTATCTCTATAATCTATGATCTTCACTAGTTTCTCTTCATATTAAAGATAATCCTATAACTGTACTACCTCCAAAAAGAGTACATGAGAAGGGTCTGGTATGTATTTTCTTCAGAGGGGTACATGAAAGACATCATGTACTTTGGCCATGGTAGGTGGAAGTGCTAGTTGATAGAACACATCCCCGACATGATCAAGAATCTAAAAGGGGTCGATGTACCTAGGAGTTAACTTACATTTCTTCCAAACCTCATGACTATCTTCTACAAAGATATGCGTAGAAATACTATGTCTCCAAATTTAAACTCAATGTCTCTTTGATAATTATCTTCTTAACTATTCTATCGACTCTCGACTGTCGTGACATGCTGTCAAATGGTTTTCACCTTATCTAGCATTTCTTCGACCATTTATGGTCATAGTAGCTTATTCTCACTAACTTCATCCGAACATGTCAGTGTTCAGAACGTCTTCCCATACAAGGCTTCATAATGTGTCATTTGGATGCTCTAGTGGAAACTGTTATTATTGGAGAATTCAACCAGAGGAATATATTGATCTCATCCTCCTATAAATTCTATTGAACATGACCTTAACATATATTCTAGTGTATAAATAGTTAGCTCAGATTGACCATTAGTTTGAGGATGATAGGCCGTATTTTTGTTCAGCTCAGCATCCAGAGCATGTTGAAGACTCTTCCAAAAAAAAAAGAGGTGAATCTTTGATCTTGATCAGATATAATAGATAGTGGTACCCCATGTAGCCATATCACTTCCTTGATATATATATGTGTTAGTTGATCCAATGAAAAATCCTCCCGAATTGCAATGAAGTGTGCTGACATTATAAAATGATCCACAATAACCCATATTGCACTATTTCCATTGGATGTCTTCAGATGTCTGGTGATAAAGTCAATGGTGATGTTCTCCCATTTCCATGCTGGTATGGGAAATGGTTGCATAATTACCTTATACTTCTTCCTCTCTTCATTCAATTGCTAAAAGACCAGGAACAATGATGTATACTCAGGGATTTCTTTCATCATATTATCCAACCAATAATTCACTCAGAGATCTCGATACATCTTTGTGTTTCTTTGGTGAATAGAGAAATTTGAACTATGTGCATGATCCAAAAGTTCCATCTTCAGCTCTGGATGTGATGGAATAGATAGTCTTTTCAAAAATATCACAAATCCTTCTTTATTAACCTTGAACTACGAGTATTTACCATTTCTAATAGCTTCCACTTTCTTCTGAATTCTGGCATCATCCTTTTGAGCATCTATTAACCTTTACCAAAGAGACGGTTGAGAAATCATTTGTGAACGGATTGATAGTGTTCCCTTATTTATGATTCCCATGTTCATGTTCATCAAATCTATGAATATTGGATCCTTTTCAATTACCATCAATGATAGAATCATTGGGTCCTTTATAATTAGATCATCCTCCACCTTGTTCACTTTCCCAGGGATGTAATGGATTGAGAATTCAAAGTCTTTGATCATCTCTAACTATCTTTGTTCATGCATGTTAAACTCTTTCTGTGTGAATATATACTTGAGGATTTTTTGGTCCGTATATATTTCACACTTCTCCCCAAAGAGATAATGTTACCAAATTTTTAAAGCTATGATCACCACAGCCAACTCCATATCATGTGTTGTATAATTCGGCTCATGAACATTAAATTGCCTTGAAGAATAGGCAATGAATTTGTCATTTTTCATCAACACACAGTCCATGCACATCTTAGAATCATTACAAAATACCACAAAAAGTTCTCCACTTGTATGTAACGTGAGAACGGGCACGGTGATAAGCCTACTTTTCAACTCCATGATGCTTTATTCACATTCATCACTATAATAAAACTTTACTCCCTTCTAAGTCATCTTGGTTAAAGGGTTGTATAATCATGAGAAATTTCTCACAAATCATCAATAATATCCAACTAACCCCTAGAAGCTACGAATATCTATTACCGATGTTGGCCTCAGCCCTTCCTCTATTATAGTTGTCTTTGATGGATCAATAAGTATCTCATTACTTATGATTATATGGACTAAGAATGATACTTCCTTTAACTAGAACTCACTCTTACAATACTTTGTATAGAGCGTCTCCTTTAGAAAGGTCTCTAGTACAGTTCTTAGAAGCTTCTCAGGGTACTCCTTGGTTTTGGAGTATATTAGAATATCATCTATAAATACTACCACAATTTTTTCAATGTAATCTTTAAAGACTCTATTCATCAAGTCCATGATGATTGCTAGAGCATTTGTGAGTCCAAAATGCATTACTATAAATTCATAGAGCCCAAAACATGTACGGAAAGTAGTCTTTGGGATATCATCCTTCTTCACCCTTACATGATATTATCCCAACCACAAATAAACCTTTGAAAAGTATTATGCTCTATGTATCTGGTCGAAAAAGTCATCAATTTATGGGAGAGGATACTTGTTCTTTATCGCAATTTTATTAAGCTCATGATAATTGATGCAAAGGGGCATTAAACCATCCTTCTTCTTGATGAAGATGACTGGTGAACCCCATGGTGAAGCACTTGGGTGTATAAAACCTTTATCCAGATTCTTTTGTAGTTGTTTCTTTAGCTCCACATGCTCCACAACAGTCATTCTATGCGAATTCTTTGATATTGGAAACTCCCCAAGTAAAAGGTTAGTTTAGAATTCAACATCTCTTCTAGGAGGAAGACCAGACAATTCCTTGGGAAACACTTCAACAAATTTTCTCATAATAGGAATGTCATTAAGGATGGTTGCCTCCTTAGAATCAATCATATGAGCCGGATATGCGTTCTTATAGGGTAGTAATATCCATGCTTGAGATGATGGAGGTAAAGAAGATTCATCTTCCTCCTTGCACTTGTATAGAATCATGGGTCTATTCTTCACATGGGGAGTGGTTTACCTCTCACTATAATTTATGATGGTTTTATATAGGGAAATCCAATCCATTCCAAAAATTGCATCAAATTCCACCAGAGGGAGTATGATGATGTTCACCGAGAAGTTTAATCAACCGATTATGACAGGGGAGGAGTTATATTCATGGTATGAAATGATTTCCCCATTTCTCGTACTCACTGATATCTTTACTTCCATGATTTGTGGTGGTGTTGGGACTGTTCTCTTAAAATTTTAGGATATAAAAGAATGCGTAGAACTTGAATAAAAAAAGTGCATTAACTGTTACTGAATGAATAACTAGCGTACCTATCACCACTTCATTTTCGGGGTTCATTTCAGCGATAGTGATGGAAAAATCTCACTCTTACTTCCATAGAGGTTGTTTCTTGCCTCCAAAAAACCTTGTCTTTGGGAACTGATTTGAAAGATGCATTGGTTCTTTATAGTTGAAGCAATGAACAATGCATTGAGAGTGAAACAGAGAATTCCTCTCCTCTATTGCAGCCACGAGTTTATCTTTTCAGAAGTTAATAGTAAGGTTTCCTTTTCTCCCACACCTAAATCATTTCCCCATCCCTTTTAAGCAATTTCTGCGGTGCTTCTTTCTGTACCTTTGCCTTCTGGGGTGATGGATCTTCTTAGCACCGTTGGATTTATCCATCGGACTCCCAAAATTGAAATCCACCATATAATTCTTATGCCCATGATACCCCCGAGATTCGTTGATCTCCATTTCAACCTTGAGGGTGCATCAAACAATTTCGTCATAATTTTCGAAGTCACAGATCACTAGGGATTTCTGCATGCTAGGTTTCATTCCACTAAAGAAGTGGTCAACCTTCCATTCGGGGGTCATGATAGAGCAGGAGGCATATCGTGCAAGCCTTGTGAGGTTTTCCTCATACGATTCAACAGATTCATTGTCTTTTTTCTTCAGAGTAAGAAAGTACCTTTCCATATTAATCTGGATGGTGCATGTAAAATATTTATCGCAAAACATATTCTAGAAATCCTTTCATTCCAATGCGTTGATCTTCTCCTCTAGCTTTGTATGTTTGATCAATATCTACCATCGATCAGATTCACCCTCCATATGATAAGTAGTCAAGAGAAACTTCTCTTGATCTGAACATTGAAGGATGGATAAGATCTTTACAATGGAGTTGATTCATGGTTCAGTGATTGAGGGATCAGATGATCCATTAAATGTTGGAGGCCTTTGTCTCATGAAGCTCCTGATAATGACTTATTCGTTATTTGGGGGGGGGGGTTGAATGTTCCTATTGACCCATGTTTCTATTCAGGGGTTGAGTTAACTGAGAGAAAATCATGACAATGTTCACGATTCCCACTCCCATCGGATTGGGAATCTAATTAGCCTAGTCATCACATTGATCTTCACATCAGTTGTTAGCCCAAGTCCTCCTATTACCACCCATTGGATGGAATAAAATGAAATTTTGGGGTAACACATAAAGGGTAATCTAGGGAAAAAATATATAACATATAAATAGCTTTTATTTCACTAACATATTAATCTATAGGCTTCAATCTATGTTATCAAACATATATTCTTAGAGTATATTTATAATTCCCTTAATAATGGTTCATACTAATCTTGTGAATTTACCAATTCAAATCCCCTAGGAGTGTCATAACCAAGAGTGTCGGAAAGCCCATTGTCGTGTACTGGTATACCCCGGTCAAGCCCAAAACTCCTTTTCTGGGTTTTCACCCCTAGGTACATCTGGGCAAGAGCCACCTCTACCTACTCGTATCTATAGAGAGATGTATTTTCTTGATAGACCACTTACTCAATACCCACCCAAACTTAGGGATGTTTTTATTATGCTTAGTCTGGTCTCTATGGCTTCATTGGGGTTTTCTATTCCTAATCCCAAATATAACTAAACTTATCCTCTGATACCAACTATGACAACCTTTCTCTTTATTACACACTAAAACATGATTTATTACATAATCTTCACATGTTACAACATAGAATATAAAGTGGTCTAGTGTCTTTGGGGCATAAGATCATTATATAACAACTTAAAACATGAAATACAAGATTTTTATTGAAAACTTTTTTTACATTACCACTACATTCCATTTTACTTATCTTTGTAAGGGATAAATTGAGGACATGCATAAGAATAAGGTGAGCTATAAAGCCCCATAATGGAATAAACATGTAATAACATGAGGAATACAATACATGTTAGAAAACAGGCATATAAATGGAGCACAAGAGAAACATGAACATATAGGCCTGATAAAGCATGATAATCATAACATGGAAATGTGACAACACCACTTAACATAACATTAGCATGAGCCAAGGCTCATTGCACACGGAGCATGAGTAAACCCTCATTTCACCTGAAGAACAGGAAAACCCTCATTTCAATTGAATTATCATTATTCAACACTCATTTCACATGATGTATCGTGATACTATACTTTACCTAATTCATTGGAGTACTATTAGGGCACACCGTTCTTAAACATTTTATTTCTTGCATAAGTGTGTCACATGGTTCATATAACATGGAATAAATCAATATACTATGTTATTCCATGATTCAGGAATGTGTAATAAATTCATGAAAGTACCATTCAATATTTATATGTGCATAAAGATGAATTCCCTTGATTGAGACATGGGTATGGTATTCACTACCCAATGATCTTGGATATGAAAAACACGGGGCATTTTCGGCAGCATAACGGCGTGACATGGGAATTCATAAAAATGGTTGATGATATAGAATTGGGTGTCACATAATATTTAAATAAATTGGAAAGTAATGTGGTAATATAGATACATTTCTCAACAAATTTAATGGAATTTAGATACGTAATTCAAAATAATTTCTTGAATGTAAATGATGAGAGGGAAATTCATTTTGGAATTTTGGCAAAGTAACAGATATACATGGAAGGGATTTAACAATAGAGAGAGGGATATCACATTATTAAAATATAAATAGGGCAGTATAGGGGAGGTTATAAATAATACCCCATCATTTTTAATCGAAAATAAAAGGGCATAACAATATTAAAATAACATGGATAAAAAGAGAATGGTAGGAATCCCTTACTTGGAAGTGTGATACCAATGGCTTGTGAGAGGCTTGAGAAAGACTTCTTGGGAGCTTGGGGCACCTTGGGAGGATTCTAGGGAGAGGAGGAAAGATTTTGGACGAACTCAAAATGCTTTTAGTGAATAGGAAGTGTGAGTTTTGGTGGGTTTATATAGGTAACGAGAGGGAATTCATTATTATTTTGGTTTGGGACACCACACATTAAACTAATCAAAACCAAAAACCGTCCCATGGTTTTGCCCATATTTTTTTCCAAAAGGGAGTGGGAAAGTATATTTTCTAAGGCCAATTTATGAACTTCTTATGAAAATAGGGTTTCTTATGTGGAAGCGAGTCACGCTCTCAAGGAAAACAATTTAACAAGACAAAATGTTTTATAAACATTGAAGGGTCCACTAAAGAATTTTAAATTAAAAAAAATACTAAATCACATTATTTTATTGGTAAAACATATATTGGCTGAATATAATGTTTATAGTATTTAATTACATAACTATTGGGTCATTATGATTACATAAAACACATTATATATTTAAAAGGTATTTAATTTTTACCCAGAAATTCGACTGTCTCAAAAAATTATGAAAAATTCACTGTTAGATAATTTCAACATCATGATTCCAAAAATAATATTAATTTTATCTATTTTTTTAAAATATATTAACTTTCCATTTTAAAATAAAAATAACTGACATTTATAAAAAATTCACGGGTTTTGACAAAGAACAGCTTTCAAACCTTAATAAAAATTACTATTACATTCATAAAATTATACGATAATTTATATATAATACAAAATAATTTAATAACAATAATAATATTTTATTAAAGTATTATTTTATTTAAAAATCAATTAATTCATCAAAATAGATTTCTTAGTTGAATATTAACTAAATATACTATTTGCATATTAAAAACTATTTACAAAGTAACAATAATAAAAAGAATGTATGTTACCAATACAAGAATAATATACATAATAATAGTATTAGATTATTTTTAAGAAAAACCTTATAACACTATCATAAGACCGAATGGTAAGGTGTGCGATGGTGACAGACTCTTAGGGTGGCTCGGATAACATTGCTCGGGTGGGAATCTCTATCAACATCCACATCTATTTCAGGCGGTTCCGTTTGAGCTTATCATGTTGAAGATCTACTTAAGATTGGTCAAGAGTGAATACCAATTATGACACATCCTTTACAAGCTCCGAAAAATGGGCTTTGTATGGGGAATGTCTACTGGATGAGGCCATCATCTCCTTTATCTGAGTAAATTGGATTTTTTAAAGCCCTATATTTATACTAATCATGTTATCACTGTTCAATGGCTATATTAGCAACGATAAAAATTATTAATGGTATTTTAAAAATCAAAACATAGAACCATGTATGTTCATATGTTTTACATAACCATAAGTAGACATTATATAGACCATGAGGAATTTTTATTAATGAATTTTTGGGTCGTTACATGTAACTCTAAAGATTCTTGTTTTTCTTTTTGGGACACCGATCATTGTGATTACGATTGATGAATTCTGTGGATAGGAATATTGTTTTGATGATCTTTTTTAGAACTAGATCTTATGAGGATAGGAATACATAGGTTCTGATCACCTTCTTGATCGATGGTTGTCGGGGATAAGCAGAAAAACAAAAGTTGATAATGGTATCGAGGGATTACTCTGGAATGGGTAAAACAAACAATATTGAGAGTATAAATTAACGAACCTTTATCTTTGGTTATTTGATACCCTTATCATTTGGTTTAAATTATTTTATTAATTTACTTGTGTTTCATTTCCAATGCTATTATAATTAGAAGTGAATTGTTTTATATATTCATTTTTCTATTGCGTAATCTATATATCGTAATTGATCTGATTATGATACATTTGTAATACTTTTGGATTAATATTACTCTGATTATTATAACATAAATTACTTAGTATGATTCATTATTCTTTATGATGGAAGCATTATTTTGTTTTACTCTGATTATCATAACAACTGTGATTACGATACTTTCGCCACTTACTCTGAGTTCAATTTGTTTCTAAATATGATCTCTTGAATACATATCAGAAGAATACCGATTTCAATATATTTTTAATTGGACTAATGGGTAAATCGAATATTCTTATATAAGAGTTTTTTTGAATTCCTTTATTTTAAATATTTTTAAAATAAACTCTTTTAAGGTTAAAAATGAATGTTTTTAAACATAGAATTCACCCCCTCTTGATGACTGAAATATTCATATACATTATGATACTACATTTCACTATGTAAAGTATAAAAAAATTTAAATCTAATGATATATTTATGTGTGCTTTATCATAAAGAATTCCAATGAGGAATTTTTATAATTTTGGAAAATTGTCATATATTAAAGTGATTTTTCAAATATCATCACTTTATATAGATGATATTTATGAAGCATAATCACATTATATTTTTCCAAGTATCCATAAAATTTAAAAATTTCATAAATTTCTTCTTAGAAATAATTCTAGAATATTTCCATTCATTCTTTTTCAATTCGGGAAAGTCGAGTTGAATATAACCTTATTTTTTCACTCATAAAGCATTTGTTCTGATGTATAATTATTCTATTCCCTTTACTTAACAAATTTTTATCTAAATTTATTTATTTTTTAACATTATTCTTTCTAAATTCTTATGTTCACCATTAATAGGATAATTCTCACTTTCTTCATATTTTTTTTTATAAATTTTTTTATTTATGTTTTTTTATAATTTTAGGTATTTTATGTTCCATTAGTTGTAAAGGAATCTATAATTTTATTTTTATATTTTTCTATATATATTTTTAGATTAAATTCATGTTGTATCAAAGTACTAATGAATTCATTTGGGCATAACATAGTAATGTGACATATATCATCAATAACATTTCTATTTTTTATTCCCATACTTTTGATAGAATATCCATATCTTTCTAAACTTTCCAATAAGAAAAAAATTATTTTTCATCATGGGAATGTAAACTATTAACATTTTTCATGAATATTTAATGAATTTTGGAAACCTATTCTCTTGGTAGAAAATAAAATACTTGAAAATATTCTCTCATCATGGCACTCTTAGTTTCAATAACTTATGAAGCTACAAAATGTATAACTTCACGATTTTTTTAGATTCCACTAATAGTTCAAAATGAATAAATTTTACTATATATTTTTCTTTTAATATATCACCATAAAATATTTCTGAATCATAAATTTAACTAAAATTTATTTATCTCTTCTCAAGTAAATGAGAAATATTTTAGGAAATTTATATTTTATAGTTATCATGATAAAATTTTGAGCTCCTTTATTGATAAAAAAATGTTTCAAATTTTTATATATTAAAAAATGGAAATATCAAGTTAAGCTTTTGATGTAGAAATGTCCTTTGATAATAAATATTAGATCAAAATGGTATAGAAAAATACTACTAGTGAGTGTGAATTTTGGTTTTAAAGAAATTACACAATTTTATCCTCCTCAAGTGATATATGTATTAGTAATAGTAAAATATTATTGTCGCAGAATAAAATTTATCTGTATTATAAACAACTAATAAACCCAAAATATTATATCAGAGTAACATAGTTTTAATAATCGATATATCAAATTAAAAATTTACTTAATATTAATAAAGTAATTATAAATATAACAATCAATATTACAAAACAACGATGAAATTAGATCAATAGAAATTTTAAAACCCAGAATTATAGAAAATAATGTAGGATTTATCTAAATTGTAATTTAGGATACAATTAAAACTAAACAATCATTAATGGTTAGATATCCATGTATTCCTTTAAAAGTGTATTAAAAACCAAAATTTTAGAATATTGTGAAAAGTTGGTATGTAATCCTGATCTAATTTTTCCTTGACATTAAACCTATAGAAATGTATATGCTTCTAAAATTATAAATATATAAATTTTCTTTCTTATGATAGAATCCCTTGATTAGCCAGATATTAATTTCCCCCACTAAAACAAATGGTAGCTCATTTTACCCTACTAAAGTGACCTATAGATTGATTCTTCTAGTACTAAAACAGGTAGCTCAATATACTGTTACTTAACTATCTACATAGTTATCCATCTATATAAATGATATCTTTTTTATTAAACTACTACAATCAATAGCTCTATATACTACTACTACCTAACTGGTAGCTCACCCAAAAAATATATCTAAAATACTAAGATCTTTCCCTAGAAAATATCATAAGAGAGTATATCATAGAAGAAACACCTAGAATGAAAAATATTACACTTGATAGAATCAATCAATAAATAATAAATTTCAAAGCTTCAAGATGATCAGAAACATTTAGAATGAGATCATACTTTCATACTTATGTATTGTTGTTCTTCTGATCCATGATGTGTGACTATATTTATATACAATCTTCTAACGGTTGAATTCCTCAATTCATAGGGTTAGTTGTAATGGTATTGAAAATTGCTAACTTTCCATATTCTAATAGATTTTTCTTCTTTCCATATCTATCAATAGGTTGGTTGAGTGCCACTAAAATGATTTTATTGATGATCTTAATCTTTAGATATTACAAAATTACATAGGTTTTCTATTTTTAATAAATTTTTTTCATCGACATTTCTTTAAACCTGATGTTTTAATTATTTTTATTAAACTAATTTATACACTAAAAACAAGTTATATCAAATACATATGTATATATTTTTATGTTTTAAAAACAAGTGAAGTAATGTGATTAAAGGACACAAAAATTTTATACTGACACACCCCTTGGAAAGAGAATAAATCATATTTATAAATGAAAAGAATGTTCCATTATAGTTAATGGCCACAAACATGTGTTGTATCTCATTAATCTTGAAATTACAAGTCTATATATGATCTTTGGTATAGACTAGATGACCAACTTCAATACACACAGAGACCATTGTAGGAGATGAGTATGCTTTATGATTCCAAAGAGGGATAAGTTTTTTTAACACATTAATGGGATGATAGTGTAAACAAAATTGTTCTATACCTATGTCATATTGGTTATATTATAACACAAAAAGTAGGCTTGGTTCTTTTAGTGGACCAGGTGGTAGATCCAACCTCATTTCCTCTTGTGGTTAATTTATATCTTGATGTATTTCTAGATTATTTATGATGGTTTCCCCCGGATAGCGAAGATGAATTTGAGATCAAAATCATTTTTGGTGAACTGACTATATCGATTCCTCCACATCACATGGTATAATCAAAATTGAGGGAACATGCAGTGAAACTCAATGATTTATAGTTGAAGAGTTTTATTAGAGCAAGAACATCTCCCTGGGGTTCTTCGATGTTTTTTGAAAAAAACCATGGTATTATTTAGTTTTGTGTGGAATACATGAAGCTAATTTAAGTGAAAATGAATAATAGATACTTGTTTACAATGATTTATGACTTATTTGATCAATTGTGGGGATCCTAGTGGTTCTCCAAAATTGACCTATGATCAAGCTTCCACCAGCTTCAGGTTAGAGAAGTAGATAAACCTAAGATAGTTTCCTAGATTAGATACGGACTATATAAGTAATTTTTCATGCCTATTTGGATGGAAAAGCACCATTGGTGTTCATGGATCTCATGAATATGATCTTTCATCCCTATATTGATTTCTTCATTGTGGTTCTGGCTGATTATATCTTTATATACTCATATACCTCAAAGGTTCATACTAGACACCTGAATATTGTGTTAATTGCCTTTACAACACATAGTCTATATGCTACGCTTTTGAAGAGTAACATTTGGATCAATGAGGTATGTTTTCTTGAGATTTGATATCTATGGAAAGAAATTATGTGTACATAGATTATGATGTGGTTTTGATGTCTTGTGTGTGATATATAAATGTGTTTGATATAATGAGAGTACCTAGTTCAGTTGGGTACTACATGTGGTTCATTCAATACTTCCACCATAAGACAAAACCTATTAATGGACTTACCAAGAAGGGGTGAAGTTTGAATATATTGATCATCATGAAGAGGCCCTATAGGAGCTGAAGAAAAGATTTATGAGAGCTCTGATCCTAATATTTATATCACCTGGGATTGGATATGCAATTTACTAAAATTCCTCAAGTGATTTTTTCGGAGTTGGGCTTCTTCAGAGAGACTGGGTAATGGCTTATAGTTAATGTAAACTGTAACCTAATGAGAATAATTTTACTATGCCCAACTTGGAGTTAGAAACTATTGTTAATTATATAAAGTGTTAGATGTATTATATATTCAAAGATATATTTTTATAAACATGTATCAAAAGATATTTTGATATATCATCTTTCAAAAGGACTTCATTCTTAAACAGTGGCATTTGAAAAAGTTTATAAAGGACATTGATTTTTAAATGGATTATACTTCATGGAAAGTTAATATTATTATAAATCCTCTCAGTATGAAAACATAGTATCTTTAATTTAAACCTTTATTTGAAAAATATTTATCTCTTTATCCTTGGGATCCCTAAATCAAATAGATCTGACAAACTTATTTATCCATTTCCCTGGGATCCCTCAATCAACACGATCATATTATTGTAATAATGGATTCCTAGACCCAACTAAATTGTACATTTTTGTACCATTTCCTATATATAGTGAGATATACATGGCATAAACATACCCTTATAGTGTATATATTAGTATATCAACAATTTAAATGATAATTCAATAAATTAATTATTATATCAATAGGTTATTGTAGATCGCATGCTATAATTAGAACCTCAAAATTTGATGACAGTAATCATAAAAATATTTTATATGGTGAGATACATCACACTGGTTGGACAAAATAGATGTCTATCTATTAGGTGTTGGGAGCTCATAATCATTAATACATCTTCTCATGAAGTTTGTATTTCATGATCATAAGTAGGTGAAATCATGAGGACATACCCACTGAAAGGAACACCACGTGTTTTTGATGTCATTAGTTGTTCCTATTTATAGACATTTTTATTGGTCTCCAAACATGATATCATTATCAATGAATTCTATTTGATCATGTACTTTTATGCAAGAAAAAAATTGTGATAATGAAATCATGGTGTAGTATCTTTTTTTGGGTGAACCAATGGTTGTTTAACATTAGATGAATACTCAATATAGAATTTGTCTCTTCTGAGTTGAAGAATTAATAATTCTCTGGCCTGGTTGATCAGGATGTCATTACCTTCCTAAATCCTTGAACAGGGTAGTCGAAGGTAAATCCATCCTATTAGATCAATAAACAATAATGAAATAATGGATGATGACACAAGTGTGTGTACTACATTATGTGGCCTCAAAATAAAAATTGATTATATATCACATTAGATGTTGGTTAGTTGGTTGTCATTTCTATTAATATTATATGACCCTTCAAGGGAATTAATGGGTTTCTAGATTCTTCTCTAGGTATGTGATTACTATTCATAGTTATCGAGATAAGGGTCTAGAGATTCAAACACCATAACATATTCAAGAATCACTTATTTTCTTAAGAATAGGTATATATGACATGGTGGTCCCCATCATGGGGTCTGAGAGTTGTCCAAGTTATTAATCAGTAATAAATAAGTAAATTCATTCTTATTAAAATAAATAATAATTAGGTTAAATTTATTTTTTAATTTTATTTTCACGTGTTTAAGTAAATACATGAAATGATGTTATACAAGTCAATATTATTTTAATATTCTTGGTTCATTTAATTTTATGTGGGAATTATGAGTCAAGTTAAGGACTCACATTAGTCAGATACGAAATTTAATATATATTATAGGTATGTGAAAAACTAAATAATATTTATGATGTTGTTTAGGAATTCATAATTATTTATTTATTACTTTTTTATTGGATGTTAAATATATGCGGGAAAAGGAAGCCTTTCTTATTATTTGAGTATCCACTATGTATATGAGGAGATATGAGCTCACATAATGAATAGTCACTCTAAGTTATTCAAAGACACACTCTCCTCTCCCTCTCTCTAGAGTGATAAGATATAAATACAATTTATTGGATCAAGATCATCTATTTTCATAAAAGGGATGTCGATGTATTGATTATTAGGACATTGATGACATCATCAGATTTCCACACTAGCACCTATAATTCAATAATCGATGCTCCTACAGATTTTAAAACATGTGCGGATGATCTAGGGGGATTCTTCTATAGATCATTTGATCAAAAATAACCTTGTATGAGTGACGGACAAGCACACTTTGACTTGAATGAGTTACACGTGTAGTAATTTTTATAATATATTTAATACATGTGAGATCCCTGGAATGTATTAGGGTTTAGATTACAAGATACGACATGTTTTATTATTCCGGTGATAAAATTTTTAAATCCACAACCCACCAGATTTTGTTGCACACCCTAGTTCAAAATTTTGGTATCATAGAAAGTGAATGATTTTTTAGAGCCAAGGAATAAATAATTTGCATTAAATTAAATTTATGTTTCAAATTTGTTCCCAACCGAAATGACTGCACTTCGATCCGATCTTGGATGACTAAGTTATAACCACTAGAAAATATTTTATGGATAGATACTCATTGTTTATTTTGGTATTTGGAGAAACATATATATATATATATATTATGTTAATTTTTTTCAAATATTACGGTGCTGCCTTTTCCCTAAAACAATATAGTTTTTATTTTAATTTTATATATATATTTAAAATTTTAATTATTTTTTTATGGTTATATATATATATAACAAAATGTTTCAACATAATTTATCTTTTATTAAAGTACGTGAATTTTAAAGCCTATAAAATATAAACTATAAGATCAATATGAATGAAATTTGAAACATTTATTGAACATATAAAAAGTAGTCGAAAATAAATATAATTTTTGAAAAATTATTTATGGAAAAAAATTTATAAGATTTCTATTCAACCTAACTTAAACATAAAATATTTTCAAGAACGTGACATTGCTATTCTATAAAATATAAACTATAAGAATGATATGAATGATGTTTTAAAAATTGATTAAACATATATAATGTAGTCAAAAATAAAAATTATTTCTTAAAAAATGTTGATTAAATATAATTTATAAACTTTCTAATCAACCTACATAAAACATAAAAATGTTTCATTTATGTGACATGTCTAGCCTATAAAATTTAAACTATAACACCAATACGGATGACATTTTAAACATTGACTGAACATATAACAAGTAGTCAAAATTAAAAATATTTTCTTCAAAAATTATTTTGAAAAATAATTTATAATATTTCTAATCAACTAACATGAAACTTAAAAATGCTTCATGTATGTGACTTTTCTAGACTATAAAATATAAACTATAATATCAATATGAATAAAATTTTAAAAAAAGTTTAAATATATAACAGGTAGCCAAAAATAAAAATTCATTCTTAAAAAATGTTGATGGAAAATAATTTATAAGCTTTCTAATCCACCAACTTGAAACATAAAAATGTTTCAAGTCCATGAATTTTCTAGTCTATAAAATATAAACTCTAAGAGAAATATGAATGAAATTTTAAAATCTCATTAAAAATATAAAAATTAGTCAAAAAAATAATTTATCAAAATATGTTAGATGAAAAATAATTTATTATCTTTATAATCCACCTACTTGAAACACAAAAATGTTTCATGTGTGTAACTTTGCTATCCTGTAAAATAGAAACTATATGACCAATATTAATGAAATTTTAAACAATGATCGAACATATAAAAATTAGTAAAAATAAAATAATTTCACAAAAAATTTTGTTGAAAAATAATTTATAATATTTTTAATCCACTTACATGAAATATAGTAATGTTTAATGTACGTGACATTAGTAGCCTATAAAATATAATCTATAATACCAATATGAATGAAATTTTAAAAAATGATTAAACATATAACAAATAGTCAAAAATATAAAGACATTATTAAAAAATTTTGATGAAAAATAATTTATAAGATTTCTAATCCAACTACATGAAACATGAAAATTTATCAAGTATATGACTTTTCTAGCCTATAAAATATAAAGTATAAAATCAATATTAATGAAATTTTAAACACTGATTAAACATATAACAAGTAGTCAAAATAAAAATATTTTCTCAAAAAATGTAGATGAAAAATAATTTATAAGCTTTCTAATCCACCTACTAGAAACATAAAAATGTTTTATGTATATGACTTTTCTAGCCTATAAAATATAAACTATAAGACTGATTTGAATGAAATTTTAAAGAATTATTAAAAATATAAAAGAAGTTTAAAATAAAAATAATATAGTAAAAAAATTTGATGAAAAATAATTTTTAAGATTTCTAATCTGCATGCTTGAAACTTCATTTTTTTCAATTACGTGACTTTACTAGACTATAAAATATAAACCATAAAATCAATATGAATGAAATTTTAAACCCTTATTAAACATAGAACAAGTAGTCCAAATTAAAATAAATATCTTAAATTTTTTCAATGAAAATTAAATTATATTCTTTCTAATCTACATAAGTGAATCATAAAAATGTTTCAAGTACATGACTTTTCTAGCCTATGAAATATAAACTATAAGACCGATATGAACTAAATTTTCAAATCTGATTAAAAATATAAAAACTAATCAAAAGTAAAAAAATTCTTAAGAAATGTTGATGAAAAATAATTTATGAGTATTCTAATCCACCTACGTGATTTCTAGCCTATAAAATATAAACTATAATACTGATATGATTGAAATTTTAAACACAGATTAAACATATAACAAGTAGTTGAAGATAAAAAAATTCTTCAAAGATGTTGATGAAATATAATTTATAAGCTTTATAATCCACCTAATTGAATCTTAAAAATATTTAAAGTATGTGAATTTTTTATCCTATGTAATATAAACTATAAGACGGATATGAAAGAAATTTTAAACAATGATTAAACATATAACATTTGGTAAGAAAAAAATCTTAAAAAATGTTGATGAAAGATAATTTATAATCATTATAATCCACCTACTTGAATCTTAAAAATGTTTCAAATATGTGACTTCTCTAGCCTATAAAATAGAAACTATAAATCATGTAACGCCCCGACCCCAGTTACCCATAGTCGATGCATTATTACATAACATTGGCATGATCACAGATGATCAATTCTCGAAGGACTGATTAGTTTTAGAGACTTGGAATCACTAGATACATTCATAAAGTTTACATTAAATCATAAAGTAAAAAAACTACAACAACATCTTGTCTTCATATCCACTCATACTATCCCTGCAGGTCATTTATAAAATACTTCTTCAAATCCTAGGAAAAATAAAACATTGAAAGGGGTGAGCTCAAATGCTCAGTAAGGATAACAATATAGCGGAAACTTTCATAAATAAACATAAACATTTAAGACAATGTATACACAAAACAAAATACTTTTAAACTTGATATTCAGAATAATATAGAAAATATAAAATAAAATAATTCCACTTACTTATTCACATGGATATTCTACTCGTTGAATAATCACAAGCAATATCAATAACCACATTCATAATAATGTAATGCATAATGCAAGACTATCAAAACCACGTAGTCAAGGCCTTCTGCCAAGAATACAAATAAGTTTTTGTCAAGGACTTGTTACAAGACACTAGTTTGTCTCATGATACCTACCAATGCATCGAAGAACTATAGCAGGCTCCACCCATCACTTACTATGTCTAATGCATTCCTCACAGGAAAAGGATTAAACATAACATAAACATTAATATTGAAACTAGCATAAAAAATGGCAAACATTTATCCATAGACCATGAATGGTATAAAAATAACACATCCACAGTCAAACATAATACAATATGGATGTTTTTATCATAATAAATCAACTTCAAATAAACATAAAAATCCATCAAAGGATGTTGACATTGATGAAATCGAAACTATTTTAGAGAAATATCTCTTTTTTTAAAATAATTTAAAGTCATATAAATATAAAAGGAAAACTTTAATTTGAAAATATTATTATAATCTTGTAAGGGAAGCATCGGTGATTTTATAACTGCGTAAAATAGCCGTACCCTCCGTATATGTTAAAAAAGAAACTATTACCTTAATTCTGTCGAGATGGTTAAAAGGACCTTATTTGGAAAACGAAGAAAATATTCCTTAATAAACTTCTTATAAAAAGTCAAACAAGGGTATAAATGACTTTAACCCGTTACTCTATAATATAGTAATAATGTTTTGAAAAAAGTTTTTTAGAAACATGGATGTTGATGACTAAGAGGTCCCAATAGATAATTACATATAAACAACCTCGAATAATAAAGAGATTGTGAAATTAACCCCTAACTTTACTTTTACTTGGTTGAGGATAGGTTAAACTCCTATATAATAGTTAAATCATTGTTATTAAATTATACAAGAATCATATTCATAAATATGATATCATATATGATCTTTTAATATTGCTTTGTTAATAATATTTTAGTATTATTGTCGTTTCGGGTGTTAACTTACTTGTTTTCTTTTATATGTTTTGTTACATAAGCCATTTTTGTTATCCATAGGTTTTATCTTATACATATCCAGAATTATATCAAGTCCTTAAATATTATTTTTAATCATCAAATGAAAATTAGTCTTGAGTGGATACGAGGGGGAATGAATCTCAACGCGTTTGTGGAGACGGTAGTCCATACGTACACACGAGCAACAATATCATTCTTTGGATATTAAAATAATATATAATTGGATGATGTATCATATTGACAGAATAATTATCATGTTATATTTATTATTTACATGAATTACACATCATTATTATAACCTTCCAAATAATAATGTATTGAATTACAATTACACCACGACGTGGAGACGGTAAGCCGTACTTACGCAGGTATGGTGACATGTCATCCAAAGGATGGATATAATAATAAATATGGTTGTACCATATTTATAATAACATCACAGTATATAAAATATACTGGAGTTATTATTTTAGTATGGAAGTAATAATGAAAGAAGAAGTGGAAGAAGAAAGGAACTTGACAGAGGGTGGTGAAAACATTACCTCTTCTTCAGGTTATTCCTTTTGATTTGATCAAAAGGGATCCATAGGTTGACATTCGGATCAAAATAAGGCCTCTAGTTTGAAGTAAGGTAATATGATAAGATATTTGGGTAGGGTTTGGCAGGGCCAAATGGCTTTGAAGGTGTGAATTAGAGAGAAGGGGGAGTTCCCTTTTATAAGAGGGTTGAGGGGCACCTTAGGAAAAGCTAGAAATATTATTTTATAATAAATTAATATTCAGTTTATAATGGCTCAAAAGTAACTTATTGCGAGGATAAGGTGGGTATGGGTCTAAAACCACTCAACAAATAGGTTTTAGACAGGTTTGGTTCACTATATTAACCATAACTTTTAGATTTTACTCTTAGTTAAATAGTTTGGCATTTACCATGTCTCTTTGTATTTTTATATTATATGGTTAATAAACATACTATATAATTCCAAGAGAACCCAAAGTGGTTAAATAATTATACCACTATAATTATATAAGTCTATTGGATGATCCTTATATTTTTATAAAAGTAATATCAATTAATAATATAATATTTTTTTTAAAAACTCTTTTATGTCAATTTTGACACTATTTGGTATTTTGTTTTTTCTAAATTCATAACAGAATTATTACTTTAGAAACAAATAATCTAACCAACCCTAATATGTTATATTAACCTATAAAATTAGTTTAATGCATAAAAAGTCTCAAATTACATTTATTTGGGTATTTAAAATATCAATTAAGTTAATATTTCATTAATAAGTTAATTACTGGACCACCATTGTGTCATAAATAAATTCAATTATTTAATGTCTAAATATTATAAATAAAATACGATTATGTAGGAAATAATTATTTTTTTTCTAATGAATATTTAAAATAGAATATATCTTTTGTATAACCCTATATGAAAAATGTTTTAGTTATTAAACATTGATTTAACTCTTTTAACTCTTCTTTGAATTAAATAAAAATAAATGTCTTAATCTAATACAAGTGGACCAAAAAGCTTCATATTTTATTCCTAATGTTGTTTCTGGTCGAGTTAAACATATCCAATAGAATTAGGACATGTGTTAGGTAATAATAATATCATCTTTACCCTTAATTACCCCATTTAATTTTAACCATTGTAAATAAATGTAAAAAGTTACTATTCAACAAAAATTATTTTTATCTTAAAGAAACACATTTTACCCCTTTATATTAGCCGTTCCTCACGGATTTTCTAAATTCCACTCACAGAAGTGGTAAAATTAAGTTTAATGTGAATTTGAAAATTCTTCTAGGAGATGGGTTAAAGAAGGTGAAAAGCTCAATAAAATTTTCATATATCTAAAATTATTATAAACTAAACCCAATGAATTACATTGAACTTATATAGGTATAATGTATCTATTTTGACCTAAAATAAATTTAAATAAAATAAATAATTATTTAAAAAAAAATTGCTTTTAAACTATAACTCATTGTTTTCACTATTCATCAAAAATTGAAAGTTTTCAGAAAAATAACAAAAATTTACCCTATGCTAATTTCGATATTCCAAATCCAAAAATGAAGTCCATTTTGAAAGATAAAATTTATCAAATTTCAAAAAGTTGGTATTACTATTCATAATGGCTAGTTTGATTGGTTTTGGTGTGTGTTAGAACTCGAAGTTTCATAAAACACACAATATTCTATTATTCAAAGAGAAGCGTACCTTGGAAGTTTGGGGTGTTACATTCTCCACTCCTTCAAATAATTTCTCCCTCAAAATTTCTAGAATATAACTGCATAAAAAGACTCAGGTGGTTCTTCATCATAAGTTCCTCGGGTTCCCACGTTGCCTCTTCCATCTTATGGTTTCTCCATAGAACTTTTACCAGAAGATTCGTTCGGTTTCTCAGCACTTGTTCTCTTATATCAAGAATCCTGATGGGCTCTTTGCAATAAGACAGATCGGGTTCCAGTTCTAATTCCTCATAGGTGAGTACATGTGTTATGTTAGACATTTATTTTCTCAACAATGATATGTGGAACACATCATGAACTTTGGAGAGATTTGGCGGCATTACAGAACGATAAGCTGCAGCCCCAATTCGTTCTAGAATTTTGGAAGGTCCTATGTACCTGGGACTCAATTTACTTTTCATAATGAAACGTATAACTCCCTTAGATGGAGATACCTTCAAGAAAACATGATCTCTTACCTGAAATTCCAAATCCTTCCTTCGGTTATCAGAATAGCTCTTCTTCCTACTTTGAGCTTCTTTGATGCGGTTTTGGATTACCTTCACTTTTTCCATCATTTTCTCCACCAGTTCTGGGCCTATGAGTTTTCTTTAACCAATGTTATCCCAACAGGTCATTATAAGACATCTCTTTCCATACAACACTTGATATGGTGCCACCCGAATACTTCAATGGAAGCTATTGTTATAGGAAAATTCCACCAGAGGTAAATATTTATCCCACATACCCTGAAAGTCAAGTGAGCAAGATCTCAACATGTCTTCTAATGTTTGAATAGTCCGTTCTGATTGTCCATCAGTTAGGTGGTGGTAAGCAGTGCTCAAACTAAGCTTAGTATCAAGGGATCTATGATGACTTTTCCAGAATATTGATGTAAAATGTGGATCACGATCAGAAACAATCGATAGGGGTACTCTATGAAGTCTTAAAACATCATTAATATACAGTATTTCAAGACGTTCAAGTGGTAAATCTTCCCTTATAGCAAGAAAATGTGCTGACTTGGTAAGATGATCAATAATTACCCGTATTGCATCGTTCTTTCTAGGAGTCTTTATTAGTCCCATGAAAAATTTCATCGTAATATTATCCCATTTCCACTCAGGTATGGGAAGAGGTTGCATGACTTCTCCAGGCTATTGCCTTCCAACATTCACTAGTTGAAAAACCATACAACTTGACACAAAATAAGCAGTCTCCCTCTTCATGTTGTCCCACAAAGAATGTTCCTTCAAATATCTATACATCTTGGTGCTCAAAGGGTGTATAGAAAAATTGGAACTATGTGAATCTTCCAATAATTCCCTTTTTAGATCAGGTATATCGGGAACACAATGTCTCTTCCCAAATTCCAAAATTCCATCTTCATGCACAAAGTCACTCAATCTCCCATCATTCACAGCTTTAAGCTTCTTTTGAAATTCTTCATCATCAGTCTAAGAACACTTTATCCTTTCTAGAAAATATGGTTTGGCATCAATTTGAAAAAGTATTGATGTTTCACCTTCCGTGGTGATTACCATATCCATCTTTACTAGATCCATGAAAATAGGATTCCTCTCTACTCTCATCTTGTTCAAAACTCCATGATCCTTTATACTCAATGGATCTGCAACCTTATTTACCTTCCCTGGGTGGTAGTGTATCATTCAATCACAACCCCTGAGTATTTAAAGCCGTCTCCTTTTCCTCATGTTGAGTTATTTCTGTGTGAAAATATACTTCAAACTCTTGTGATCAGTATAAATCTCACATTTCTCACCATAGATATAGTGTCTCCAAATCTTCAAATCAAAGATTACAGCTGCTAACTCAAGATCATGAGTAGGATAGTTTTTCTCCTGAATTTTTAGCTATTGTGATGCATATGAAAATACCTTATCATTCTGCATAAGGACACAACCAAGTCCTTTCTTTGATGCATAACTATAAATAACAAACCAATCATTCCCCGATGGTAGAGTCAATATTTGAGAATTGACTAATCTTTTCATCAGCTCTTCAAAACATTCTTCACACTCTTTTTTCCAAAAAAATTTAACCACTTTACGTGTGATCTTTGATAATGGGTTAGCCAACCAGGCAAAATTCTGGATGAACCGTCAATAATAACCTACTAAACCAATAAAATTCTGTACCTCAGTTATACTCATTGGTGTTGGCCATTCTTGGATTGCTCTTGTCTTAGAAATATCAACAGAGATCCCATCCTTAGAGAAAATTTGGACAAGAGAAGAAATATACTGAAGCCATAATTCACACTTGCTAAACTTCCCTTATAATTCATGTCTTCTCAGAGTCTTCAATATAATGAAAAATTTATTTTCATGATCTTATTATCTTTTGGAGTATAGAAAAATATCATCAATAAATACCACTAAAAAGTCATCAAGATATTAATTGAAAACTCTGTTCATTAGAACCAAAACAATAGAGGGTGCATTGGTCAACCCAAAAGGCATTACTGTAAACTCGTAATACCTGTACCTGGTTCGAAATGTTGTCTTTGGAATGTATTCCTTCTTCAAACACATTAGATGATATTCAGATCAAAGGTCAATCAATGAAAAGTATTGAGCTCCATGAAGTTGGTCAAATAAATCATCAATGTGAGGTAGGGGATACTTGTTCTTTATTGTTATACCATTGATCTCCCTATAGTCGATACATAATCTCATAGATCCATCTTTCTTCTTAACAAAAAGTGCAGGGGCTCCCCATGGAGAAACACTAGGGTGAATAAATTCCTTATTACTCAATTCCATTATTATTTTCTTTAGTTCCACTAATTCCACATTGGCCATTCTATAAGGGGTCTTTGATATTGGCCTTGATCCAGGAATTAAATCATTGGAAAACTCAATTTATCATTCTCGAGGATGTCTGGGTAAATATTCTGGAAACACATCAACATATTCTCTAACAATAGGTACATACTCTATTTGAACATTCCTTTCTTCACCCACAGTCATTTCATTCTCTTCCTCCCCAATAATTGAATTCGGTTGATCTATTGGGGGTGGATCTATATAAAAATAAAGTTATGACAATTCTTCTCTAAAGATAAGGTGTTCCTTATCATCATCATCAAAAATCATAACTTCTTTCTTATTACAATAAATATTTGTATCGTGCTCCAAAACCCAATCTATATTGAGGATTATAAAAAAATTCAAGAATATGTATGATGATGAGATCAGAAGATAAAGAACATTTATATGCTCTAATGGGAACTGATTCACATAACTTTGTAGCAATGATACCTCCCTTAGGAGTTTTAACTAACAACTCCCTTGTTAAATAATATTGTAAATATCTAATTTTCTTAGAAAACTGGGAAGACATGAAACAATATGATGATCCAAAATCAATTAAATCATTAGACAAACTTTAGGAAACCATTAAATTACCTACCGCCACATCTTTCGGAGCTTCTATCTCAGTAGTAGTGATAGCATAATCTTAGCCTTGATCAATTGGAATTTTCTGAAGTAATTTTCCCTAACGTATAGGACATTCATTTTCATAATGTCCCATCTCCATCCAATTGTAACATTGAACATCAGTAGCTTCTTTCTTCCTATTACAATCACGAGCTTGGTGACCTTTTTCACCACACTAGTAAGAGACTCCCATTCATTTTAAGCAAGTACTGGGGTGTTTCTGCCCACATTTACTACAAGATTGATATTCAACTTTTCCCTTATTCACATTATTTCCATTTCCAGAGTGATAAGTAGATCTCTTATTCTCTTACTTTGATTTAATATTATAAGACTTAGAGAATTCTTTTTCTATCTTGATAGAACATTAGACAATATCTTCATACGACAAGAAGAATTGTGAGACTAATTCTCAATAGAGAAACAATTTTAACCCACCAAATAAATGATCAGTCTTAATTCTTGGGTTACATATATAATCTGTATAATTCCTTGCTAACCTTGTAATTTTGGACTCATACTTTGCAACATTCTCATCCTCCTTTTGCCTCAAACTCAGAAATTGTTTTTCCACATCCGCTCAATGGACACGAGGAAAGTATTTTTCTAAGAAAATATCTTTTAACTCCCTCCATTCTATATTTGATACTTCATCATCTTCCTTCGTGTTTTGAATCAATGACCACCATTGATCAGCATCTTCAGTGTGGCGGTAAACTACCTTGACAAATTTTTCCCTTTCTCTATTCCCCAAGGCATGGAATATTTTTTCTAGGGATTTTATCCATTGCTTAGATCTTAGTAGATTTTTACTCCGATTTAATGTTAGGGGTTGTTGCCTCATGAAGGGATCTAACATTGATTATCCACACTACGGATCAGGGTGCTCTATATGGGTAAGGTTATTATTCATAGCCAGAGTGAGTTGTCCCAGTTTGGTGATTAGCTGGTCAGCACGAGTTGCATCACCATCTCCACTATAATTATCTTGAGCAGAAGGGATATCCCAACATCGAGTGAGTTCATTGATACAGTTTCCATTCCTTCCACTAGGTGCCATTTCAAAAAAAATGGCATACAATAGATTAGTTTATGAATAGAAATACATAAATCCAAACTTTTAAAACACTTAACATAAATTGAATAGTTTATAGATATAATCCATAATCATAAAAATGCTTTCTTTGAGGAATTATATACTCATATACCCTTCATAATGGTTTGTAAAGAAAATTAGAATTGTCCAAAGCTTATCCACTAGGAGTGTTGTAACCATGAGTGCAGCAAGGCCCATTATAATGCACCATTTCTCGTTCGAGTCTAGCTCAAAGTGGTGTTTTTGGGTTTTATCCCTAGGTACATATGTGCTAGATCCCCCTCTACCTGCTCGTATCCAGACTGGGATGTACTACATGGAAAAATCTAAAATTCTCTACAATACCACAATTATACAAAGTTCTTCCATACTATTCCTCAAATTCTATCTTAGGGCTATGTGCTCTAATCAGAGTTTATCAAAATATTGCTTCCAAGGTTTGTACTAAACATCCTCTAATACCAACTGCAACGCCCCGACCCTAGTTACCCAGAGTTAGTGCCTTATTACATAACATTGGCATGATCACAAATGATCAATTCTCGATAGACCATTTAGTTTAGTATCCTTGGAATCACTAGATACATTCATAATGTTTACATTACATTATAATGTAAAAAAAACTACAACACCATCTTGTCTTCATATCCCCTCATACTATCACTACAGGTCATTCATAAAATACTTCTTCACATCCTAGGAAAAATAAAACACTAAAATGGGTGAGCTCAGATTCCCATTAAAGATAAAAATATAGATGAAACATTCATAAATAAACATAAACATTTAAGGCATTGTATAACTAAAACAAAAGCCTTTTAAACATGATCTTCAACATAATATGGAAAAGATAAAATGAAATAATTCCATTTACTTATTCACATGGATATTCTACTCGTCGAATAATCACATGCAATATCAATAACCACTTTCATTATAATGGAATGCATAATTCCAAACTATCATAGCCACATAGTTACGTCCTTGTGACAAGACTACAAATATGTTTTTGTCAAGGCCTTGTGCCAATACACTAGTTTTTCTCATAAGACCTACCGATGCATCGAGGAGCTAAATCGGGATCCACCCTTCACTTACCAAGTCCAATTCATTCCTCATATGAAATTGGTTTAAACATAACATAAACATTCATATTGAAACTAGCATACGAAATGTCAACAATTTATCCATAAACCATGAATGGTATAAAAATAAAACATCCACATTCAAACATAAAAGGAAAAATAATTATAAAAGGAAAAATTTATGTTGAAAATATTTTTATAAGATTGTAAGGTAAGCTTTGAATATTTTATAATGACGTAAAATAGCTTCACCCATCGTATAAGTTAGAAAAGGCATTCTTACCTTAATTCTGTCGAAAATGTAAAAAGGACCTAGTTTGGAAAATGATGAAAATATTCCTTAATAAACATATTATAAAAAGTCAAAAAAGGGTATAAATGACTTTAACACATAGTCTATAAATAATTAAGAATGTTTTGAAATACATTTTTAATAAACATGGATGTTGATGATAAATAGTTCCTAGTAGAAAATTACATATAAACAACCTTGGTTAATAAAGAGATTGTCAAATTAACCCTTACCTTGTACTTTTCCTTGGTAGAGGGTAGGCTAACCTTCCATATAATAGTTAAATCATTGTTATTAAATCATAAAATAATAATATACATAAATATGATATCATATATGATCATTTAATATTGCTTTGTTAGTAATATTTTAATATTATCGTTGTTTCGGGTGTTCACTTACTCGTTTTATTTTATATGTTTTGTTACATAAGTAGTGTTTTTTATCCATAGGTTGTATCTTATTCATATCCAGAATGATATATAGTCCTTAAACATTATTTATAATCATAAAATGAAAATTAGTCTTGAATGGATTTGACGGGGAATGAATCTCATCGCGTTCGTGGAGACGGTAGTCCGTACGTACGCACGAGCAACAATATCATTCTTTTGATATTAAAATAATATATAATTGGATTGTGTATCATATATGAAAATGAATTATCATGTTTTATTTATTTTTTACATGAATTAAACATCATTATTATACCCATCCAAATAATAATGTATTGAATAACAATTACACCATGACGTGGAGACGATAAGTCGTACGTATGCACGTATGGTGACCTGTCATCAATGAGATGGATAGAATACTGAATATGGTTGTACCATATTTATAATAACATCACAGTATATAGATGATACTAGAGTTATTCTTTTAGGATGGAAATAAAAAAAAATTAGAAGTGGATGAAGAAAGGAACTTGAAAGAGGGTGGTGAAAACATTACCTCTTCTTCGGGTTCTTCTTTTTGATTTGATCAAAAGGACTCCTTAAGTTGGATTTCTGATCAAACAAAGGCCTTTAGGATTAAGTGAGGGATTCTGAGAGGATATTTGGGTAGGATTTGGCTGATACAAATGGATTTTAATGTGTTAATTAGGGAGAATTGGGAGTGCCCTTTTATAAGAGGGGTGAGGGGCACCTTAGGAAAACCTAGAAATATTATTTTATAATAAATTAATATTCGGTTTATAATGGCTAAAAATGACTTATTTCGAGTATAATGTTGTTTTAGGTCTAAAAAAACCAAACCAATTTGTTTTAGATAGGTTTGGGTCACTATATTAACCTTAACTTTTATATTTAACTCTTAGTTAAATAGTTTGACATTTACCATGTCTCTTTGTATTTTTATATTATATGGTTAATAAACATACTATATACTTCCAAAAAAACCCAAGTGGTTAATTAATGATACAAATATAATTATATAATTGTTTTGGTCGAACCATAGATTTTTAGAAATAGAATATCAATTTTTAATATAATATTGGTTTTAAAAACTCTTTTATGTAAATTTTGACACTATTTGGTATTTTGTTTTTGGTAAATTCATAACAGCATTATTACTTCAAAAAAAACATCTAACCAACCCTAATATGTCAAATTAACCTATAATATTAGTGTAATGCATAAAAAGTCTCCAATTAAATTTATTTGTGTATTTAAAATATCAATTATTTTAATATTTCATTAATAAGGTAATTACTGCATCACCAGTGTGTCATAAATAAATTAAATTATTTAAGGTCTAAAAATAATAAATAAAATACAATTATGTAGGAAATATATTTATCTTTATAATGAATATTTATAATCGAATTTATATTATTTATAACCCTATATTAAAAATATTTAAGTTATTAAATGTTGATTATAACTCTTTTAACTCTTCTTTGAATTAAATAATAATAAATGTCATAATCTAATCCAAGTGGACTATATAGGTTCATATGTTATTCCTAAGGTTGTTTTTGGTCGAAATATTCTTATCCAATAGAATTAGGAAATGTGTTAGGGTAATAATAATATCATTTTTACCCTTAATTACCCTTTTTACTTTTAACCGTGGTAAATAAAAGTAAAAAAGCTATGATTCACCCAAAAAAAATTTATCTTATTGAACCACATTTTACTACTTGATATTAACCGTGTCTCTCAAATTTCCAAAATTCCACTCACAGAAGTGGTAAAATTCAGTTTTATGTGAATTCGCAAATTCTCTTAGGAGATTGGTAAAAGATAGTGAAAAGTTCAATAAAATTTTTATATATCTAAAATTATTATAAAATGACTCCAATTAATTAAATTGAACATATATAGGTATTATGTATCTATTTTGACCTAAAATAAATTTAAATAATATAAATAATTATTTAAATAAAAATTTTGTTTTAAACTATAACTAAGTGTTTTCACTATTCATCAAAAATTGAATGTTTTCAGAAAAATACCAAAAATTCACCCTAATCTAATTTCAATATTCCGAATCCAAAAATGAAGTCCAATTTGAAAGATAAAATTTATAAAATTTTAAAAAGTTGGTATTACTCTTCATGACAGCTAGTTTGATTGGTTGTGGTGTGTGTTAGAACTCGAAGTTGCGTGCAACACACGCTACTGTATTATTCAAAGGGAAGTGTACTATGGAAGCTTGGGGTGTTAAAAAACCAATATGAATGAAATTGTAAACAATTATTAAAATATAACATTTAGTCAAAAATAAAAAAAATACCTGAGAAAATGTCGATGAAGAAACATTTATAAGCTTTCTAATCCACCTACTTGAAACGTAAAAATGTTTCAAGTAGTTGACTTTGCTAGCCTCTAAAAATAAAATATAAGACCAACATGAATGAAATTTTAAACCCTAATTAAACATATAAAAATTAGTTTAATTTTTTATTTTTATTTATATGGGTCTTAAAGCTTATATTTTATTGGCTTCTAAATTCAATTAGGTGGCTTAAGATCGTCCTCAACATTCATACGTTTCGCACTCACATCGAAGTTACTTTTCTTACATTACATTCATTTTAATTAATTTATTTTTTTATAAAACTATTTATTTTCAAAAAAATTAGTTGTTCATCGTATCTTTTAAATTTTATTTACATTGTTGTTATACTATATTATTTATAATATTTTAAAGTTATCTACTTGAAATTTAATAATTATTCTTTTGTTTTATGTATTAGAATTTGAAATCAATAAAATATATATTGTTCCTAAAATATAAATGAAAACTCAAATTATAGATAAAAATATAATAAGGGCTGATATTAATAATAGTATTTTTATTTAAGTAGACATAAAACATATTAATGAACATGTATAATCAATGTTTATGTATATGGAGAGGATAGTTTGTCCCACATAGTGGTATGCGAATAGGACATCCAAGTCGAGTTCGCAGTGGAGTATGATGACCTAGAGAGGGATGATCCCCATGAACTATAATATCAAATGTCACATCTTTTATATGTGTGTTAGTAGGAGGAGCTATCAACTGCATCTTGTGCTTCCCTTCTAGTCCTTCTACCATTAGGGTGGTAGAAGGACAAGTCATCATTGTAGTGGGGAACCAAGCCTACAATGGAGAAGTACCCTGAGACACTGATTGATCTGGACACCAAGGTTGTGATGGATCTATACCCCAAGTCTGTGATTGATATGGAACCCCGGGCTCTGATGGAACTAGACCCTAAGATAGACAGAACTGTGGATATCCTGTCAAGAAAGACTGACCTCGTGCCACCTGAGGCATATTCTGAATTGGATGAGGCTGGACTACTAGATGGCCGACCTCTGCATGTGAAATAAGTGAGGCCTCACATGAAGCATGATGATATCTATTTCACAATGGTCATGGATCCTCATCCCCAGCAACTGTTGTAGGATGTTCCTATAAGAAAACAACCTCCTATCTCTGGGTTAGACGCTTGAAGATGCTATTAGAAAGAGCATGAAAAATATGCCCTCACCTCCAGAGCTACAACTAGATGAATTCCCAGCTAAAGACCCCCTCCTCCTCTTCATTAGTCTTGCGAACAAGATTCTCTGTGTAATTTTTCTTTTAAGAGATTCAAAATGAATTATAAAATAGTTCAATAAATAAACTAATTTATATTTATTGAATTACCATCCTTTGCATCTCTCTACAGTGTTAGGTAAAATAAAGTATAGAATACAGTTTCTACCATGGATCATAATCAACATTATCTGAAAGAAATAATCGATTCATAGGTACACCCTGAACACAAAACTCTGCACATCTGTGAAAGTATTTGAGAAAGCAGACATGTACTCGGTACCAGTCCTTATCCTACATCCCTGTGAGTTTTATCCCATGAAGTTTCTCTATATGTGTCAACGAAAATGGAATTGGCAAATCATATAAAAACTGGTGCATGACTCTTTCAGGATATTGTCACTCAAAAATATGTAAGTGAGTGAGGGGAACAATATACATAGCATCTTCAAGCCCAATTGTGCAGTGTGATGGCAACTAGTCCATAATACTCCAGTACAGAATCCATGAAATCTGAAATGAAATGCGACTTTATTAAAAATATCCTATATAAAAACCAAAATTGATGTTATTATTAAAATTTTTAGATAGTGATATATTTTATATACATACCTGGTCATGTAAGAGACTATCCAACTTGAGCTAATATACACCCAAATGGTGTCTCGAAAACGCGTCGAAATTGTGTCGCTGGCACCACCTGTAAAATAAAACATCGATAGTGAAAAATAATGAGCAATTATGGTCAGTAACTATTAGTAGCATCAAAAACTAATAGAAATGAATGATTATAAAAACTTCCATGTGGAGTGTCATGCACCACCTCTATCTCGATCGGTGGACCAGAAAGATCAGGGAGGAATGTAGGGATGCGCTTTCATGACCACATCTGAATAAGGATGACACATCCCCTGAGACCCATGAATCCCTTGTGGGAAAGCATAAATAATGTTTTGTATGTGTATTCCAAGAAGTATGATCCCCATTTTTACATCCTGGCTCGATCAAAGTCGTATAATAGGGGTAGATACATCATGTGCACATGCATCCCCGAGTGATCAGTACACATGCCCCCCCTCCCCAATGAGGAATAATATATATTTACAAGAATAACAAATGCCTTTCACATACATGACATATTTTAAAGTTAAATTCCATTTAATTTCCATTCATGCTTTGTTTTGAAGGTTTCCCAAGCATTTATGGAGGAATGAGGGAGTTTTTATGAATTGGGCCAAACCATTAGCCCAATTCCAGATTTAAAAATAAATTTGTATTCCTTATAAATCCTTCATTTTTCAACATTTTTCATCCATTCGAATTCCTAATTGTCATCCCCTGACCTATTAACACCGCCATATTAATTTCGACCATTTATAAATCCATAATCTTACTGGATGTGGGTTTTTAGGTAAGGGATTGGGCCTGCCCGAAAGCCCATTTTCTGCATTAAAAATAAATTTTAATTCTTTAATATCTCCTTCAATATTTGCGTTTTTTCGGTGATTCGAACTCTCACCCAAGACCAATTAGCTAATAAGAGTCCCAATACTATCCTCCCACAATTTGGAGCTCGATAGAATCACGAAACGGGTCGAAACTACACTGGATTTCAGAAATCATCCATATTTGGAGAGATAAATTGATCCTTTAATAACTTCTTCTATTTTTACTCTTTTTTCCCCATTGCCGTTTCTAAAGGGTCTCTTAATTTTTGTTAGAACCTCCCATGAATGTTTAGATGTTTTAAAATTCATATGCTGGTGGAGTTTGAGTCGTTTTCTTCAAGATTATTTTGGGTATGTGTTTCTCTCTTCAATTCCTTCCTTCTCTTTAGAATTTCCTCCCACTTTCATAAATTTATTGAGTGTCCAGATGTTAGGGTTCATACCTAGGGTTTTATTTGGGGTATTTTTGGTGAAATATTATTGTTTAGGGTTTGTTTTCACATCCTTTTGGTGCGGAGGAGGTGCGGTTGCGGTTTCGCACCAAGATTGAAGGGTTTTGACTCAAAAAGGTAGGTGGTTCCATGTGTAAACAATTAGTGATGAGTTATCTCGCTATATTTAACCATTTTTTATATTCTTAATATGTTGGGTATGGTGCAAAAACTGTTTATGATTGATTTGGTTATGCGTTAAATTTTATAATTGCTTTTTAACATGAAATTGAGTGTTTTCATGTGTAACTCATGGGGTTTTATTTGGGTGTGGTTTATAACTTATGAAATTGGTTTATTAAATCTTTTTTGTCCTGAAAATTCGGGTTTGGTAATTTACTAGTGTCATGTGGTCCTAAAAAGAAGGTTTTTGAATAGGTTTGATGTGTAAAACATTGTTATACTTCTTGAGGTCATTTTAGGAAAATGTGTGTTTTCATTTGTATCTTTTGTGGTATTATTCAAGGTTATTTTATAACACTTGAATGTGTTTTTATAAATGTATCTATGACTGTAAATTCTATTCTTTATAGGAATTGGTATGGTTTTCGTCTTAAATGGGGGTTTTGAAATGGGTTTTGTGTGCAAGACATAGTTACACCCCTTGAGTTGTTTTATGAAAACTGTGAATGTTTTTTGGTTAAACAAAGTGGATAAAAGATAGTATATGTAATGTTTGGGGGATGTGTTCACCTAATATGGGTTTTTTAAAGGTATAATGGTTATTTAAGATTTAAAATATTTTTTTAGAATGTTTTATAAAGTGCTGAAATGTTTTAGAAAATGGGAAGAGAGCTGCAAAACATGGTTGTGGCCTGTTTTGTGTGACTGTGTTGTGAAAATTGAATTTTGTTGATGAAAGTGGTATTATATGTTATTTGAGTGGGATGTTATGCGAGTTAGAATATCTTGGAATGGTTTATCAAAATTGTTTAATGGATTTGTGGAAGTGTCAAGGTAATGTGAAGAGTGTTGTGGGCTATTTTCGTATGAGTCGGATTTCAAAATCAATTTGAATGAAAAGTGTAATTTTGTGACTTGTGTTGTATACATGTGGGATTTTTGGTGCATTTTTGATATGGAAATGATATTTTCATGTGAAAAGTATATATCTTGACTTTTTGAACTTGTTTGAGTACAAAGGGAAAACCCGGGTATCTAGGTGGGTGGACGTGTACTAGTATGCTAGTGAATCTGTGAGGTTTGGCCACAGTTTCACATAGCAAGATTGATGCTTACAACTCTAACTAAACTATGATGATGATTAATGGGGACCACTAGGTTATGGGTATGTTCCCTACTAGTGGCTCATGCACGAGAATGGATATTTGTGATGGTTACTCTCACCGAGATATGAGGTACGTGGGACCCACAGCTAGCTAGTGCCTAGGGGTTATTTCCCATTGCTTGTGCTCACTGGATATTTTGTTCTTACCATCAGTATACCGTATGACAGGCTGGAGAATTAAGTAGCTATGGTATTTATTTTAAATGTTTTTATTCTTTAAATTTTCCCACCTGAAAACTATTTTAATTTAATGTTGCATTTTTTAGAAATTTTAACTAGCATCTCATGTCTTTGAAAACATGCATGATTTTCGCCATTAAATGTTTATCACATGGAATCTACTACTGGTGGTATCCTATTGGGCTTTGGCTCACACCCTACTTACACCCTTGGGTGTAAGTAGACTTGGATATTTTTGTTGTCACGGGTTGGGTATGGGTTATAGTTCCAGTGGTTCGGGTTTCTGGCAGGCCCTTGGTAGTGAAGTCTTGTAGAGATAGCATAAGGGCGGTGCCCCTTACAATAAGGGTTCTTGGGCTGTCTTTATTTGTTTTTTACCTTTTTAATGGTCTTTAAAAATAGGTTTAACTTATGTAATTCAGTTCTGAAATTTTTTAAAAGATGGTTTTAGTTGAAAAAAATCCAGATTTGTTTTATTGAGTTTTTTTTGTTGTTTAATGTTTATAAAATCGGGTAAATCATTCCCAATTATCATTATGTGACACCCGAGCACTTGTTCCAGCCCATGGGGATTGGGAACGCCTTTCGGGCCTTGTCACGGGCTGGGTTCGGTGTCAATTTTGGCGGCGACCAGATTTGGTTCATGACAAAATGGTATCAGATGAGGTTCAGGTTAACTCTTTGAGTCATCTTATTTGGGGAAGAGTCAGGATATTCTGGAGTTAGGTTTGTTGGGACATGGAATTATTGTTTTGGGTAGTGTGCCTGATCACCACACCTCATAATGGGATTCAATTTTCCAGGAGAAGTCGGGATTTAGCTAAGTCCTTTGGTTTTCGTGGTTCAATGATGATTAGGGGAAATGAAAAGAGAGTTGGGTTAATGGTCCTAGTGAGCTCGCAGGGCCTATCAGGCCATGTGCAGCCAAGGATATTCCCTAGAACACTCTCTGTGATAGTGAAGTGATTGGAGTATGGATGAAAACCATATTACCAAATCACCCACTGAAACTAGTTTCCTCTCACATTGTTTTGTTCTTAGGTTTTGAAATCTTGGCACTATGGTTTTAAGAAGTGTAAAGTTTTTTTGAAATGGTTTTCAAATAAATAGGGAATGGTTTTTATTTATGAAATGGTGGAACTAAATTTTTATAATTTTTTTGAAATGGAAAAGGGTGTGCTAAAACCTGTTTTGAAAGCAGGAACTATATTGAAGTTGGTTTTGTAATGTGTTTCCAATAGAGTTTTCTAAAAAATCAAAGGGTGTTTTAATGGGATGAGTTGTTTTGAAATTGATGTGAATTTCCTGAAAGTGAGTTATTTTATAAATGTATTTTTCTTTATGAAATTTTTTGTAAGATGTGAGTTGGGATTTTGATCTCGTGGTTAGCGGTTTTGAGAAAAAAGATGTTTTGGATGATCATTTTGGTTTTGAAAAGTGGAAAGAATTTTTGTTTTAACCTTTGGTATATTCATGAGAAACCACATTCATGGGGTTATATGGGAAGATGGATGGTTGATGACATGACTAGATGAGTGACGGTATGGATACGAGGAGGGTGCCTGGTGTGGCAAAGAAACACATATGTGTAAGGCCCATGGGGTACCATTGGTGGATGCGCTAACCACTAAACCCTTTTTTTCAACGAAAGGTTTTTTAAAGAGAAACATAATGTCTTGATGAATTGTTTGAGATGGTTTATATTATGTGTTTTTGGATAATGTTGATGTTGTGGGATGTTTTGAGTCCATGAACCCCTCCTGTTGGAACTGTGTTTTGAGTTTGTGTTTGGTCGGTAAGCTGGGTAGAAGGACCGATTAGTAGTCTCCTCGAAGATATGTTTCGGGACACCTTTATGGTGGATCCCTTTATGTGTTCGGATCTGGTTTGTAGCACTTTTTGACCAATGGACCATCTTGGTTGGGTCTTTATGTTCTCTTGTTGGATAAGGTATGCCCCCATTAAGGGTTAATGCATAACTGAAGTGCAACCCAGATTGTTTTTCCATTCAAAAATCCTCCAGTTGATCAATATAAGGAATATTTTTTTTCTAGAGATATATAGATTGAGTCTACACCCATTCCTTTCTATGATTTTTAGATCCTCTTGTAATGAGAGAGTGCTCGTGGAAGGTTGAAAGATACCTTAGTATCTTAAGTTTCCTGATTTGTTGAAGGTGGTTGTGGTCTAGGGTTGTTAGTGTGGATGAGTGTTTCAATGGTGTATAAGAGGGACTTTGGGTTCTTCAACGTTTCCATGAAGCATGAGTTCATGTTAAACCACTGGTGTGGGAAATATTGTCACGATAGGATATTACAGCCACATTATAGAATTGTGTGTTGTTTGGGGATGTCGTATAAGGTCCCTCTCCATGCATTGTTTATATCAGTCGCAACGGTCATGTTCAGTGATGCCTTATGATGTCATGTGCTCAATTGACCATATAGGTGAAAGTCGTGAAATCCTTTGAGATTCCCTGTTATGTTGGGTGAATGTATCCCATGGAAAAACTTCAAAATATTATATTTTAGAGGAAGGTGAGATTAGGTTTTCTTTACTTCTATTGTTTCTCACCTGAACAAACAAGGATTGTTGTGTGTGCATTTTCTAATCCCTTGTTTCAGTGAAACATCGGGTTAGGGTAATGTGAGTTTGGAATGTGTTATGTCATGCAAAACATATCGGGGATTGCGGTGTAGTTATTGGTTTCATCGAAAGAATAATTATCATCAAAGGGGTTTCCAAAGCCCAACTGCGAGGCCGAAGATGCTTCAATCATTTGAGCTCCAGCCATTGGTCTCGGAGAGAAGCTGGCTCGTAGTCAGGGGAAATCCCCAGGTTGTTTAAACCCTTGTACAATGTTCTATCCTCATCATTAATGATAGGAAAATTTTAAACCTCTGGTTTCATTATCTTTTCGCTTTTGTTCTCGTTCGGTGGAAATAGGTGGAGGGCCTTGTACCCATGACTTCATGTAATGTCATTCCCTCCCACATTGGTTTCCATGGAGTCAGTAGAGAATGGTTAGAAATTTAGATATAAATACTGAGGACACAGTTTGTGCATGATTAGTAGTGACCGTGTTCCAGGAAGCAATGCAGAATGAATGATTTGCACAGCTAGTGCACGGTTTCCCAAATTGTGCAGACTAACCCTATGCCCTTCCCAAATCTTTAAAAAAAATTGGGCCTATCTGTGTCGGCCCATCCTGATCAGTTAAGATGGATAGTTATTATGGTGGGGGGACCCACTATTATTCTCATGTACATTACTTCACAAACATTGAATGGAATTCTACCTTTTGTACTAAGGAGTCCGTTTAGGCCTCCCCTGTTAGTGTTCTGATTCTGTCTCAGGAAAATATAGGTTGTCTCTTTTGGCGGGGAGCCTATTTGTGTCCACCCCATACCAATAACTCAGATTTATCCATGGTTTTGACTTGGTAGTAGGTATTTTTATTCAGAACTATCTATCTACCAACATATTTTTTGAGTAAACATTGGGATTGGAGAATTACCAATGGTTTAGTTAAAGGTAAGTGTATCCTTGTTCGATGTTGTTGTTCGTTTAGGTGAATTTCTTGAGTCTTATTTGGATAGTGTTTGAGGAGTTTTATTTTGGGATAAAGTATAAATTTGATTGATCATTTCTGGAAATTTGTGTATGATTTGGTTGTGAGAGTAATTTTCAATTGATCACTGGAGGTGTTTTGGTCATTGGGGGTGAAACCTGGCAAGGGTGTACCTCTTGGTTACTCAGTTGGGTTTGGTTGTTGCTTTGGCCTTGATGTGACTTTCCGGGGCGGAAAGTTTTCATGGTGGGGAGAATTGTCACATACATGACTTATTTTAAAGTTAAATTCCATTTAATTTCCATTCATGATTTGTTTTGAAGGTTTCCCAAGCATTTATGGAAGAATGGAGGAGTTTTTTTGAATTGGGCCAAACCGTGAGCTCAATTCCAGTTTTAAAAATAAATTTTGATTCCTTTATAAATCATTCATTTTTCAACATTTTTCATCCATTCCAATTCCTAATTTTCATCCCCTGACCTATTAACACCACCATAGTAATTTGGACCATTTTTAAATTCATAATTTTGGTGGATATGAGTTTTTAGGTAAGGGATTGGGCCTGCCCGAAAGCCCATTTTCTGCATTAAAAATAAAGTTTAATTCTTTAATGTCTCCTTCACTATTTGCGTTCTTTCGGTGATTCCAACTCTCACAGGAGACCACTTAGCTGGGACGGGACCCCATTCCCTATTCCTACAATTTGGAGCTCGATATAATCAAGAAACGGGTCGAAACGTCAATATATTTCAGAAATTGTCCAGATTTGGAGAGGTAAATTGATTCTTTAATAACATCTTCTATTTTTACTCTTTTTGCCCCATTCCAGTTCCTAAAAGGTCTCCTAATATTTTTCCGAAACTCCCATGAATGGTTGGATGTTTTCAAATTCAGATGCTGGTGGATTTTGAGTCATTTTCTTCAAGATTATTTTGGGTATGTCTTTCTCTCTTCAATTCCTTCATACTCTTTAGGGTTTCCTCCCACTTTCATAAATTTATAGAGTGTCCAGATGTTAGGGTTCATACCTAGGGTTTTATTTGGGGTACTTTTGGTGAAATATTATGGATTAGGGTTTGTTTTCACATCCTTGTGGTGCGGCGGAGGTGCTGTTGAGGTTTCGCACTGATATTCAAGGGTTTTGACTCAAAAAGGTAGGTGGTTCCATGTGTAAACAATTAGTGATTAGTTAGCTTGATGTATTTAACCATTTTTTATATTCTTAATAAGTTGGGTGTGGTGCAAAAACTATTTATGATTGATTTGGTTATGTGTTGAATTTTATAGTCACTTTTTAACATGAAATTGAGTGTTTTCATGTGTAACTCATGGGGTTTTATTTGGGTGAGGTTTATAACTTATGAAATTGGTATATTAAATCTTGTTTGGCCTGCCAATTCTGGTTTGGTAATTTATTAGTGTCATGTGGTCCTAAAAAGAAGGTTTTTGAATAGGTTTTATGTGTAAAACATTGTTATACTTCTTGAGGTCATTTTAATAAAATGTGTGTTTTCATTTGTATCTTTTGTGGTATTATTCAAGGTTGATTTATAACACTTGAATGTGTTTTTATAAATGTATCTAGGAAATCAAATTCTATTTTTTATAGTAATTGGTATGGTTTTGGTCTTAAATGGGGGTTTTGAAATGGGTTTTGTGTGCAAGACATGATTACACTCCTTGAGTTGTTTTATGAAAATTGTAAATGTTTTGTTCGGTTAAAAAAGTGGATAAAAGAGTGTATATGTACTGTTTGGGGGGTGTTTTAACCTAATATGGGTTTTTGAAAGGTATGGTGGTTATTTATGATTTCAAATATTTTTTTAGAATGTTTTATAAAGTGCTGAAATGTTCTAAAAAATGGGAAGAGAGCTGCAAAACATGGTTGTGCCCTGTTTTGTGTGACTGTGTTGTGAAAATTGAATTTTGTTGATGAAAGTGGTATTATATGATATTTGGATGGGCTGTTATGTGAGATAGAATGTCTTCAAATAGTTTATAAAAAAAAATTTAGGATTTGTGGAAGTGTCATTGTAATGTGAAGAGTGTTGTGGGCTATTTTTGTATGAGTCGGATTTCAAAATCAATTTGAATGAAAAGTGTACTTTTGTGACTTTTGTGGTGTATATGTGGGATTTTTGGTGAATATTTGATATGTAAATGATATTTTCATGTGAAAATTATATATCTTGACTTGTTGAACTTGTTTTAGGCACAAAGGGAAAACCCGGGTATCTAGGTGGGTGGACGTGTACTAGTATGCTAGTGAATCTGTGAGGTTTGGCCTCAGTTTCACTTAGCAAGATTGACACATACAACTCAAACTAAACTATGATGATGATTATTGGGGACCACTGGGTTATGGGTATTTTCCCTACAAGTGGCTCATGCACGAGAATGGATATTTGTGATGGTTACTCTCACCGAGATACGAGGTACCTGAGACCCACAACTAGCTAGTGCCTAGGGGTTATTTCCCTTTGCTTGTGCTCACTAGATATTATGTTCTTACAGTTGGTATACGGTATGAGATGCTGGAAAATTCAGTAGCTATGGTATTTATTTTAAATGTTTTTATTCTTTAAATTAGCCCACCTGAAAACTGTTTTTATTTAATGTTGCATTTTTTTGAAATTTTAACTAGCATCTCTTGTCTCTAAAAACATTCTTGATTTTAGCCATTAAATTTTTTTCACATGGAATCTATTACTGGTGGTATCCTATTGGGATTTGTATCACACACTAATTACACCCTTGGGAGTAAGTAGACTTGGATATTATTGTTGTCGCAGGTTGGGTACAATTTTTAGTTCCAGTGGTTCGGGTTTCTGGCAGGTCCTTGGTAGTGAAGTCTTGTGGAGATAGCATAAGGGTGGTTCCCCTTTCCATAAGGGTTCTTGGGCTGTCCTTAATTGTTTTTTACCTTCGTAATGGCCTTTAAACATGGTTTTAACTTATCTAATTCAGTTCTGAAATTTTGTAAAAGATGGTTTTAGTTGAAAAAAATCCAGATTTGTTTTATTGAGTTTTTTTGTTGTTTAATGTTTATAAAATTGGGTAAATCATTCCCAAATATCATAATATGATACCCTGGAACTTGTGCCAGCCCGTGGGGATCGGGAACGCCCTTCGGACCTTGTCACGGGCTGGGTTTGGTGTCGATTTTGGCGGCGACCGAATTTGGTTTGTGACAATGACAGTCTCCTCGAAAACATCATTGGGTAAATGTGGAATATGTTCCTCCAACCAAGGCATAGATATAACACTCTGTCTGTAGCCCTACGGTCAAGAAAAATGTCAACGACTAACAAGATTTGAGCATGGTTTGGCCAAGATGCATGACTAGGTCCAATAATGGGTCTCCCCTAGATAGGAAGACTGAGAATCACTACTACATCCTAGAAGGTGATGGTCATCTCTCCCTCAAGTGGGTGGAATGCATGTGTCTCTGGTCTCCATGTCTTAATGAGGGCATCAAGTAGGTGGCAGTCTACAAATGTGAAATCTGATACGACAATGCCACAGAATCTAGCATTGCACAAGCATGGTCTAATTTAATGTTGAGGTTCCCAGTTATGAAAATGGAGCACTTGACGCAACCTGATCTATCGATCAACACCACCCTCTTAAACGACTAGATAAATTTGGGTACACTATTGAGTGGGTAGTATGGTATCATCAATCTTCATTTGAACAATGGAACTGAGTCATAAGTTTAAAATGTAAATATAACGTTATGGTCAATATAATCTTATGACTTGTATAAAGAAGGACATGCCATGTTTATTTACATTGTTTCGTGAATTTATTTTTACCCAAAGAAATATAATTATCCAAGATATTTGGTTTTGAATGAAATTATGATAACAACAGTAAAGAAGAGAAAAAAAATATAATGGTAAAAACAAAATTTACGAATTTATCCACATATGGAAATTTTGGATGTAAAAACATTGATACATGCATTAATGGAATTTTAGTTTAGTACAAGTGTGGGGAGAATGGTTACCTAGATCATGATTGTATGGGAATGAATTAATTTTTCAATGTTAAATGTTTCAACTCTAAGGATATGAGTCACTATGAAAATAAATTCCACAATCATGAAGGGGATATATCTTAGAATAATCCAAGACACTAATGAAAAGAATATATTTTTGATACTTTCTAAGTGGAAGGATTTATATTTTTGTGTATTTTTTTCCAAGAAATATATTGTGAAAGAATTTAATTATTGAAATTATCTTTATAAGAATAATGTAATGTATGTGGTTTGTATTGTAATACCATATCTTAATGGATTTCAGAGAATATGTTGAATGGACAAAAAGGACAAGAAAAGTTATTTAGTAAAAAAGTTAAACTCTTTTAAAATACATGATTTGGGGAATATGACCCTAAATATGTTCTTAATTTGGAGAAAATTGAAAAATTATATTTATGGGATGGTATTGGTGACCCATAAGGTAGATAATGATTTTTTGAAAAAGTAATTCATGATGGAGTTTATTTCATTTTTCGGATTTATGTAAAAAAATTATATAATCTAAGATTTTACTTATGGAATAAGGATAAAGTTAATTTTTGGAAGCATGAATGTTTTTATTAACAATTTTATATTAATAGGATATTTAGATATTAGGTATGTTTCACTAAGATATACATTTTTGGATTTATGGTATAGTGATTTTTTTAATCCTATAGACAATATTTCTAAATTTTCAGGACTTGAATTTGATTATACATATTTTTTAGGAGATTTAAGATTAACTAATTATGTAATAGATTAAGATAAACCATGAAAATTACTAATGATGTTTTAGGAATTTATCTAATTATCTATATTAAATAACTTATGCTAATCATTAGGATACCATTATTTCATTGTATAAATGTTTATTAAAATATAAGACACATAATGATATTAAAAAAACATTGTATGGGGAAGAGTTTTTTTGGGATTACAATTCATATTTTATGTTTCAGGATTTAGAGACAAGGGATTCAAATATTGAGATTTATGTCAAGGAATTTGTATTTTTTATGGTTTTGGGGGCTAGGTTTATAAATTTTGGGTTAGGGTTTAGGTTATAAGGTTTGGGGTTTAGAGTATTGATATTGAGGTTTAGGAATGACGTTTTTGGGTTTAGTGTTCTATTTTTGTGTTTGGGGGTTTAGAAAACTATGAAAAAAAGATGACAACATATAATTTACAATATGAGAATGTCACAGTGATGATAATACATCATTGTGGATGAGAGTGTGAACTCGATCCAACAATGTTTGGGAATATTTTTTGGTTATGACCTTCTTGATGACATATGGTGTATCTCAAACTCTACCCTTGTTCTTGAGGTCATTCCCTCTAATTAAGCATCCTACTGGCCTTTAGTCTCCTATGAGAACACAACTGATTGATGTCAGGTATCACTATCGGACGGCCTTTGGGCATTGGGAAATAATGAAACTCCACAATAGGAATCCATGGTGTAGAATAATAGTTATCAATAGTGTCTATATAGTTCAATGGATTAACATATGATTCCCATTCTGTGTTCATAGAGGCACATTCTGTGGTGGCATGTGTGCATGGAAACAGTAAGGCATGCATGTTTCCACATTGACATTGGCTTGTTTCCAGTAATGCCACTATTTTTTCACTGATGTAATATGTGATGGGGTCTAAATGCTCTTGAACTTCAAATCGAGAGTCATCTCATGGAAAAAGGAATATATGATAATCAAAAGCTTCTTTAATATTCTTTTCAATCTCTTGTTGAAAGTGTCCTCCTTACCTCAGCCCCTACTATATTCTGTCCGATTCTAGTTATTTTATACTAACAAATTACTTCACAAGTCTATATATTGCCTCATGAACTTGGGCAGTTATAGGTATATTTCGAATCCCTTTTAAGACACCATTTATGAACACTACACCGTTTGTGGTAATGTGTCTGTACCTCTTCCCCTCGTCAAATGCTAATGTCTATTTTTCTATTGGAATCCACATCATATAATCAAAAACTTCTTGATTATCCTGGAGGACTTGTTGAAAATGTTCATCAAACCACCATGGATCCAACTCATATGCTATATAGAATATATTATATTCCACATTTTTTTAATTTATCTTTATGTTGAAATAGTAAAAAATAACAAATACAATGTGTTCCAAGCCTCTTGATTTCCTTATTCATCGGTTCATTGTGGAACTTTTTATGTACATTGCTAGAAATGTTTGTAATGCAGAATTGATTATATGAATTCGGTTATCTCTATGTATTAGGATCTGCATTGATTACCTCATTAATTGCCTGATGGAGATCAGATATAAAACAAACACCCTGAATGTCAGTGAAATGGATGCTGATACATGCCAAAAACTGAATCCATGATTCATAGTTTTCTTTCCTTACAATGGAAAAGGAAAAAGGAAGAGGTGAACATTTTCTATCTTGGGATGCCTCAATAAAAAATACGCCATTTTATATTCTATATAGAAATGTTCCATCAATCTGAATGAACTATTTATTGAAACAACGTGTGGAGATACAAGAGAGGAATGCCCCGAACAATCGATGAAATTGAACACGAGATGGATCCAGTCAGTTATCATGAGACACATGTTTTTTTATCAATATGGAAGACAAATTGTTTATGATGCCTCAGTATGGATATAAATTGCGGCAATAGCCGATATGAGTAATCCTAATCACCATAGGCATTCACAATTGCCTTATGTTTTTCCATCCATCCCTTATTATTGGAAATATTATAACCGAATGTCTTGTGTATAATCTCTTGAACAAGATCTATTATAGCATATTGGAATGTTCTAATCATATCAAAAAAATGGATGACAAAAATTATGCATCCAACGAGGTATGATCTTGTGTCAGGCTTGGATGAACTCAAGTATGACCTGCATCAATCCTCGAGATTCTCCAACCTCCACATGCAATGTCTGGAATCTTTTTTAAGTGAAATCAACAATCATCCCCACACTTCACACATCGTATGAAATATTTACTATGGAATTATTCATGAAATATATAGCTACAATGCCTCTCAATGTGATCTCTCTTTATCATGATTATTAATACATCAATACATGGAAAATTACTTCCAACATATAAGGTTTTGTCCATCTCACTAAAACAATCTGGTATAACTTCGGGGAACATAGTTTCTGGTGTGAGAACATTATTGTCGAATTTAGGCACACATGTCATTGATTCTGACCAAGATTCAAGGAGTGGTGGATGCTTTATTGTAGGTTGAGGTTTTTGTACAACTAACGCATTTCTCGAAACCACTTACCCAACTATTGATGGTCCCTCCTCATCATCAGTATTCTCACCATCTGATCGGTCATTACAAAACTCCTCATCAGAAGTCAAATTGACATGTATATCTTGGAGATCATCTAGGGTTTCCCCTTCCGCATTATCTAGAATAGGCTCAAGTTCATGGGGGAATATAGTCTTTAAAGACTCTTGTAAGTATAGGTATTCGTATAATTGGATGTTTTTGTTGTACAGTGGAATAATCAACATATAACTCCATCGTGGTACCATCTGACCATTGTGAATATAAATTAATTTCTTGGACCCATTGCGCATCAGTATCCAATGTACAAGCTAGATGGAATAGTGTTTCCAGGAATTGAAAATGATTATAGCTCATATACTTGATCTCTTGATCGGGTCCCAGATTTAAAGTACCATGAATTCTCATTTGAAGGCCACTTAGGGTTACAGAATCAGTTGTACTAACCACTGTAATTAGTTGTTTACTGTAAGAAGCTCCTTGCTTAGTTTGAATAACCTCCCCATAGTAGTACACATAGGAAAATATGAATCTCAACATCAAAAATTATTCTTTAATCAAAATTATGATATTGTAACCAATATTAAAAATGATGGTTAACCGTATAATATTTATTAGAATGTAATTTTAGGACACCTTTTTATATCATAAAATATTCTAGTCATAATATGGATTCGTTTTTTAATCCTGTATTATTTATTAATTATTCTATAATTACTCATCTCTAATAATAACAACTATTTCTAGACTATATAGTCTTTAGGATACTAACATTTTAAAACATATTCTTCTCCCATTCATTTTATATAGTCAAAATTTTCATTTTATCAACTGCTTTTCTTAGTACATTTTTAACTAATCAATTAATCTTTAATAACTAGTTAACCATTATTATGTTATTCTTTAATTATTTATTCTATAATCAGTTATTATATTATATTCATTAGTTAATTATAATAACTAATAATAAGTATTAATTTTTTATCCTATGTTATCATTAATTAATCTATAATTAATCATTATTAATAATAATTGTTATTTGTAAACTATATATGACAAATTAAACTACTTAATAAAAAACATCTTTTAAAAAACTAACTACAAATATTTCAATTAATAACAATAACTTTCATTCTTTAATGCTATTTTCCTTGTCCATTTCATTCAATAACATTTTAATAATCATTTTACCATTGATAAATATACTTATTTGATTTATCTTTTCTTAAGTATTTTAGTAGTTTATAAATAAATTATGAATCATCTTAAGAATATCCTCTAGGAGTGTCAAACTAGGAGTCCAGCAAGGCCCGTTGTCGTGCACTAGTTCATGTTCAAGTCTATCTCAAATTAGTGTTTTTGGGTTTTACCCCTAGGTCCATCTATGCCAGAGCCACATCCACATGTTTGTATCCAGATAGGTATTTGACATTATAGATAACTACATAATCTTTATGCTTCCAAAATTTCACAATACATAATCTTAAGTCTTAATCAATACTTAATCATTACTAATAATACTAATTATTCCAAACAATATATAACTAATTAAACAACCTAATAAAAGAATAGTCAGTAATTACTAAACTACATAAAAATAAAATATTAAAAACTAAAATGTAATCAACTAAATAAATAAAACACATTAAATAAAATAAAAAAATACCTCTAAATGATGCTTTGAAAAAAACACCTTATTTTGGACCACAGACTGCATTGCATAGAAGATACATTTTTTAAGATAGAGAAACAATGGATTTATGAGAGATAAGGGAAAAATTAAGAGAAAATAATTGGTGGGAGGGATGACCTTTTATAGGGAGATGAGGCAAAAGCGGCATCGCTGATGCCACCTTTCTCCATTGTGTGAGGCCAAAGCATGTATCAGTGGTTCTGCCTTTTGCCTAACCTAGAGGCCAATGGAGGCATACCCACCATTTGGGGTGAATTTTTTGAAAAAAAAATTAAACCTATTCTATTTTTTAATTATTATGTTTTTCAGAAAACGTATTAAAAAATTTATCTACTAAAAGACGCATTGATAGAGACCATATGACCCTACTTCCATGGTATCTAGCCACTCCATCAGACCCCCTCAATTACCAAGTGGAAGACCTCTTACAGGACAATCCCCACTGCGCAGATCCAACCATCCCTTAAGCTTTCCGGACCGACCAAACCCCTATCTACTCCGTCAACTACATCTCCCAGGACAGAGTGAACTGCAACTCTTTTCATCCTATTTGGAACTAGTAGGAACCTAGGTCTCCACTCCTCCATCATATGTACTCATCCTCCTCCACCTACACAATCCCATGTGCCATCATTTTCTGAGCCCACAGAAGGAAAATATGGCCTCCACACCTTAGTCGATTGCCCACCCAAAACCAGACCCATGCCACTCACTATTCAGAGCAAGATACCTCTTTCTTTCAGCTCACAACAGAGCTCATCCCTTCACCAGTCAGATCCCACTTCCTTGGACCCTATGATCGGTGGAAGATCAACTGTGATGTTGCTCACCATTTAAGAACCCTCTTCCATATCCCACTCCCACAAGTCACTGTGCTCCAGATTCAGGCTCGTCATGCTCCATTATTCCCCATGATGGAGGATCGCTCGCAGCGGCACACACAATCATGTGGGAATGCAGATCACTAGAGGTTATCACAATATAAAATTAGAGAAGAATAAACATGGTAATTATTTCATCTGTCTTTTAATGAAATATAACACACACAACATACATATTAATAGCATTACAATCGCACACCAACCCAAAAAAACTGATATATGTAAACTTCTGTAGTGTAGGTGCCACTCAATCTTTATTTTCAAAGCAACCTTTGTTCAAGACTTCAATCCCCAATTTCAATAGTGGATGTTTGGAACCATCCAGTGACTAATGAGTTTAATATAAAATGTCCCCTCTTAAACTCATTATCTTTGTAACTCACAAATATGCATCATATCCAGGTGGCTGACCAACCAGTGAAATGACTTCACCATAGTCAAATACTTCCTTTATCATGTATCATTTGGTTTCCTGTTTAAAATATATTTCCACATCTATCAGTTTCTTTAAAATGTCATCAGTTTTACCATCCTCAAAGGTAACTAGATTGAAAGTCACTAAGAGATAATACACATTTACTTAATCATTAATTGGTTCGGTTATCTCATATATATCCACAATGATTCAAAATTTTTTAGGGAATATATGAGAAATTTCTCATTATATGTCTTGATATTTCGAAGTATGTGGTGATAGTGTCAATGGGTCTTCAGTTCTTTATTCCTGTAATGTTTCTTCTTCAATGATTTTATCATCTTCTAGAGTGACTCATACCTCTCTGGAATCAACATCCTGATTCCATTTCCATGTAACTTTTTCATACAATATTACATATCTTATGAATATAATCTTTTTTTATGATGGGATTATAAATCCAATATTTCATTGCTTGATCTTCGTATCCCATAAAGACACACTTCATTCTTTTATCCTTGAATTTTGTTCGTTTTTCCATCGGGATCCTCACATAGGCAATAGAACCAAAAATTCTAAGATAACTCACACTTGGATTGTTAGTAATCTGGGATTCATGTGGGGAATTTTCATTAATATTTTTTGGAGAATCTATTGAGTAGATACACTTCACTCAAAGATGCTTCATCTTAGAATGTCGTGGGAACTCCTTTGTCTTTCAACATGCTTCTCGCCATGTTTAGAATGGTGAGATTTTTCCTCTCATCTACTCCATTGAGTTAGCGTGTGTAAGACGGTGTCATCTGGTTCTGAATTCCATGATTCTTAAGGTACACTTTTAAAAAATTAGTGGTGTACTCCCCACCTTGATCAGATCACAACGTCTGTATGCGATGATTGCTTTGATTTTCAACCATCACCTTAAATTCTTTATAGACACCAAACACTTCTAACTTCATTTTGAGAAAATATATCCATGTTTTCTTGCTATAATAATTGATAAATGTCTTAAAATATATCCTTTTTCCTATTGATCTTCAATAGACCACAAAAATTATTGTGAACTAGCTCCAGTGGCATTGCAACTTTCCAGTTGGACTTCATTGCAAATATTTTTATATGTTGATTTCAAAGAAAAAAACTTTAAAAAATTTGATTCAGGTGTCAGATGAGAAGAATCACATTCACCATATTTATTCTTCCTAATAATCTTAAACATTCAAAGTTTAAATGATAGAACTTGAGATTCCATATACAGTCTTTATCATCATATACCATCGCCAAACACTATGGTACATCGGGTTGGATTATAATCAGAAACATTCGGTTCGTCTTCATTATTAATTTTTTGATAAACCTTCCTCTATTATCGAAAATCACAATTTGTTTATTTTGAAGGATTATGTGAGAGAATTTTAACACCAACTACCTGACACTCATGATGTTGGTCTTTAGGTCATGTACATAGTAGATGTTAGAGATAAAATCCTGACTTCCATCTTTTTTCTTGATCAGAATATCTCCTCTTCTATAGACAAATATTATTGAGAGATCTCCAAATGAAATCTCTCCTCAAACCTGCTCATCTAGGTTCGTAAACAGGTGTTTGTGCCCTGTCATGTTATTGCAATCTCTATAGTCAAGATACCACATATTTTGACTTTGTGTTGATATTTGTGTCATCAAAAAACATGACTCCCAAAAATCATCTTCTTCTTCAATGATATGTGCCTCCTCAGTGTCATTTTCCATGGGTTTCTTATACCAACATTCATTGCAATAATGTCCATATTTTTTACAATTATAGCATTGAATGTTTCTTTTTTATGGTTGGTGATTATTGAATCCTCCTCTTCAACTTCTTCCACATTCTCGTGGAGTATAGGTTTGATATTCATATCCTCTATGAGTAGCGATTCTTCCACAACATCCTCCTCGTCCTCCTCTTCATGGATAAATTTTTTTTCCAAAAAACTCCCTAGAACGGTTTCTTTAAGATGTTCCCCTTACTCTTTTTAGAGTTGTTTATGTACAAATTTTATTACAGGGCATGCTCCACTCCATTGGTATCGCTTCAACAGTTCACTTTCAATTTGTGGGCTAGAAGATACCCCACAAGTTTTTCAATAGAAATCATCTTTAGGTTATTTTTTCTTACAAGACAACAACTATGTAATCAAATTTTGGATCAAGGGATTTCCAAATGTTCTCACATACCCACGTGTTATCAATATCTTCTCCATATCCTTACATTTTTCTCACTATAACCATTACACGAGTATCATACCCAGCAACAGTTTCAGAATATTTCATAAGTATGGATTCTAACTCATCTCACAGAGATTGAAGATGAGTCATCTACACTTTTTTGTCACCTTTGAATGTTTTGTGAAGAGTATCCCGGATCTCCTTTAATGATTTTGATGAAGTGATTATCTCAAAAGTCACTTCATCAAGGCCTTGATAAATATTATATTTCTCCTTGAAGTCTCACTTTTATTCTACCTAAATAATGTCCTTTTGAACATTCGACAGAGCAGCCTCCACTACTTTGGAATCCAGCTCGGTGTATTTGTCCTCCACAATGTCCATGACATCTAGCGTGACAAGTACTGCACGCATTTGGATGCACTAATTATCATAATTGTTATTCATCATCTTCAGGATCACATCTTGTGAAAATCAATTCTTCATGGTGATAAATTATTTTGATGGATGAAAAGAAAAGATGCAGATATTTTGAAGGACAAAGTAATTTTTATTTGGAGATGAAAACTGTTATATATATATATACAGTAGTGTATATTGATAATTTCTAATTTGGATAGGTTGAATTGAATCGATTAAAAATGCCTTGACACTATTTTTTTCTGTTGCACTGATACTAATGAATGAATTTTTTATTGGATCATGGGAGAGGCAAATTGAGAAAATGATATGGGGTGGCATGGATGAAAATAAATGGAAAAGGTTTCCGTTTTTTGATAAATTGTAGGTGAGAGGTGTGTGTTAATTTGAAGGAAGGAGGGGGATACTCGCCCATAAAAATGGTGAACGTTAGGGAACGAGAAAAAATGTTGAATCCACTTCTGGACAAATGAAATAACCCATTTGACAATTTAGAAGATCAAAATAAAATTGGGATAATAAAAAATGATGACAACTCACAACCATAATTTTCCATATGTATTCATACTGTTCACTTTTTTTTCTCAAGGTATCCTCCGCTGCTACAACAAAACAGTATGAGATCTCACATGCTCCTCTTGACAAACCATACCTTCAACCTCCCTCCGATACCACTGATGGAGGATTTCTCGTAGCAGCACACACAATCCCATGAGAATGAAGATCACTTGCAATGATCAAAACATATAAATGGAGTAGAAACAATACGGAATCTATTTATTCTCTCATCTAATAATATACAACACACACAACATAAATATTTATAGAAGTATAATCCCACACCAACCAAAAAAACAGAGATAATTAAACGTCTGTAGAGTAGTTGTTGCTCACTCTTGATTTTCCAAGAAGCCTTCGTTGAAGAACTCAAACCTCCATCAAAACAGTGGAAGTTTGGCACTGTTCAAGGACTAACATGTTTAATATACAACACGCCAGCCATTATCAAAACATATAGGATTGTAAATAACCTTACTGACATGCACCATGGTCAACAAACCCTTCTGCAATAGGTTCTTTGGACTGAGCATGGATGAACATCACATTATCCTGTGTCGTGCACTGTGACTCCATGCTGACCGGGCGAACTACAAAGTGAGAAGGTAAAGTGAAACCAATTCCTAGTAGTAATATAAATTATGAAATATATTTTCTATATTAGAACATTATTGAATAGTATTAGAGTAATATTATCGATCCAAAATGGGTTAAGGTGGGTTGGGGTAGCCTAAAATACCCCCATAAGGGGACTGAATTTTGTAAAATGGGCCTGTACAGGTTCGTATAAACCCATATCAGTCCTTCTGGGGGTTTTGGGATCTGTGAATGATTTATTTAATCAAAATTAATGAAAAATTCATTTTGGTTAAAAATAAATATTTTAATACCTTGAAATAATTTAATTTATTTTTGGTTTTAAATTTAATTAATTAATTTATTTTTTTTGGAATTTAATTTAAATTAGTTTCAAGAAATAATAAAATATAAATTATTTGAATTTGATTATTTAATTTAATTTAACTAAATAAGATCATACTAAATTAATTGTATTTAATTTTTTCACACTTACATTTACTCATTGACTGGTCTTGATTAATTTACCGACCATTTGTAGGTATATTTTATTTAGTTGTTTTATTTAATTATTTAATTGTGTGTGATGATTTTATTCTGATAAGGCAGTATGTGGAACATCATATTTTCTCATTTAATATGTATATGGGATTGTGTGTGGAGATAAATGTTAGTTATCTATATTCTGTTTTCCCAATACCACCTCATTAGCATGCAGATATTTTTGAACCATTGATTAGGAAGATGTATGTCGTGAACCTTGCCAAGATGAGGTGTAATCCAGATGAGAAGTATACACACTGGATGAGGAGGTGAGCTACATCATGAGTGAAGTGACGACTCAAGTAAGATTCCTCAAGGTCATGGTTCATCCATTAAGTTTAAATGGATCAACTAATGCTAGATACTCATGACTAGTCAGTATTTATTTCCTTTATACATATTTATTTTATTTTATGCATTTTCATGACAGCAAGAAACACATAATATAATAATAAGTAAAAATATATAAAGAAGCGAGGACTGTTTTTATATTAATGATCAATTGTGAGTGTGACAACATAGAATGAACAAGATTAGTATAAATGGACTTGATTTATCGAGAAAAATATTAAAAAACCACCAATTAAATATTAAGTCACAAATGCCTTCCATCGGTTGAATTTGAACACAACCATGTGTTCAAGGTGCTTTGTCATCCATAGTTAAGGGTGCCTCATACTAATAGGGAGTTCTTATTAGTATAATGCATTGACTTCACTGATTTTGAAAGAAAAGGAGTATCCATAGACAGATTATTTCTACTTCATTAGAAATCATGGAGTAAATCATAATTATTATTTTATAAGTTTATACTTCACTCAACAGAATAAGGAACGATGAGTTAATACAATAGGACAGACAAATTCCTACCTTGAGCTCCCCAAGAAATGGAATATCCAAAAATTGTAGACTATGAGGGGATGTTCAAGATTCCTTACCACTATAATATTCAACAGATAGATTATTCTGATTCTAGTATGTAGGGATCCTACAATTTGATGAAATAGTGAGAGAAATTTAATTAATTAACTAATTAATAATTTCTAAATCAGTAATCAAAGATAAATTTTCAATCTGTAAGTCTTTATTCTCTAGAAAATGGAAGGTAATACCACTATAAACACTATGATAATTCATGAAAAACTCATTGTCCAATCCAGCATGAGTTTCCAAGAATAGTATAGTCATTTGTGTAAAGTACTATGATATAGTAAATTCAAGGTCTTGTATTCCCCAAAACATTTTAATCCACCTTAGGAAGAGAGGGTGTAAAATATCTTATATGTGACTCATGTATGATGCATATGATAGTTATTCCATAATTATTTCATCAATGCCCAATGTATGTTGTTGATACAATACGAGGACATGGATGATTATACATGTTTTCTACTCTCTAATAAGACTACACGAAGAGAGTGAATAATGATATGGATAAGTTATGATTACACTGGATATGTGTTAATTGAAAGATGGTTCATGATCTTTTAATGGACCCATTTCACATATGATTTTCACCCAATTACTCCAGTATAGTTTAATATTAAAAAATTAATAGTATGGATAAAATGTATCATTTCCATCTAGGAAAATGTTCACCAAGAAATGATAAAATTAATTAAATATATTCTATTGTTCTTATGGTGAAAAAATTGAAAAACATAGAAAAAAGGTCAGTGAATAGTATAATGTAAAAGTCGCATTCTCAAAATCCTTTAAAGAAAGAGTTATTAAATTGAATTTTATTTGATTGAAATATCATTAAATCATTCAGTGTTTAAATAAAATTAAGAGAATTATTTAAGAAAGTAATCACATATTCTTCTAGTACATTCATAAATTTTTTGTAGTGTTTTTGGTATACTAATTGGGTATTAAATAAAATTTTCTTATCACATACCTGTATCAAAATAAACTAACCAAGTAAGTATAGAAATGTTTTAAGAAGTAAGTATTGTTCTCCAAGCATTTTATAAATGGTGGTTCCTATGTCAGCGGTGAGAAGCACAATACTTCTAATAGTATAATATAATGATTCTAGTATAAATTTGATTGAGTATTAAAAAAAATTATCTCATGTGTTCTTTGGAAAAAAGGAGACATTATTCCAATTCATGAATTATGGTTGTTTATTGTGTGAATTACTCAACCAATAGACCAATAATATATGAATCAAAGGAAATATGTGATGAATATAAAATGTAAGAACCATATACCGAGTTTTCGAATGAAAATACATTCTCAAGAAAAACTATCTGTATTTAAATCATATACCCAGAATAGTAATTAGAAATTTTGGATTCAAATACAATTAATATTTTCTCCACGTATAGTCTTGGGCAAAGAAAATTTTATAAATAAGGGTACTTTGCAACGTTTTTTGAATTAGTTCCGCTAGAGAGCATGAACTATTCCAAATGTAACATAGTGCTATGTATATTTCATTATTTTCCTTTTTATTATTTTTGGAATCAGAAAAGTGATGCATGGTATATTCATGGTCATATTATATGAGTCATTTTTTTCTTGTATTCTAAAGAAAATCTTGATTAAACATTTATCAATCAAAAATATGTAGCATTGAGTAATTATTTAGAGCACATTACCTATGCACATCAGAACTAAAAATCATATAAAAATGATTGATAATGATACTTATATTTTAAAATTGATAAAAAATATATAGTATGTATTAATTCCTAAATGAATATTGTATACATCAAAGTCATGATGTAACATGTATCAATGTTGAGACTAATATTCATTGCAGATAGTTCAATTTTTTTTCAAGACATGCATTGAAAATAATGGTGTTATACCATAACCATATTACAACTAGCATGGATAATGGATATAATATGAGTTATAATATGATTAAAATCCATTATGTCATAAGAACATGTGTTTAGATGGAAATAATTTTTTAGGATACAAAAAAACTTGAATCAATCAAAACACAATGTGATTTTATATTAATTATTTTTTATGTTACTTCAGATATTTCAAAATCCCTATGATATATATTTTTTAGTCAAGAGAATGGCTAAAATTCTATATAAGGCTGAACATCTCTACTTGAGATAGTGGTAGAAAGATTAACTTGTATTTAGTTAATGCATGACATGAACAACTAGTTGGAATATGAAAACCGTCAACAAGACTTTTTGCAAAAATATTGTTCTGGAGACACATACTACATAGGAATAAAAAAACCACAGTGATCGTTTTATATTTCCCATGGCCAGTGGTAAAATATTCTTTCAGAATAATAAATCCCCAAAGTATGTAATATATAGACACTTGTTAATATTGGAAAGATCAATTAATATTCAATAACAGATTACATGTATCAATCTATAGGGGCTTATTATATTGAAATCTATGGTGAGTATTCAAGTGATATTATACATGGATGGTACCAAAAAATATTGATTGATAATAAAAATTTGTTATTCCTAAATAATTATAACTTTGATATTCATAGCTAATTTTTATGATCATTTTATTGAGCATTGGATATCAAGACCACCTATTATGGAAGGTGTCTATATAACAAAACCAAAAATGGGTGGTGACATAATGGAATGCTAATAAAATGTGAAAATACTAAAATAATTTAGGATTTATGTAAGAAACAAGATCATAGAATAATCATTTGGAATGATTATTTTCCACGTGTCTTAATGAAGTTAGTGGGAGTTATATAGTTTTCCATGAAAAATATGTTTGATAACATATGAAAAACAGTTATTCATCTTACCGTTAGTTAACACCAGAATAAAAAAATACTCTAGAGAGTGACATAAAGTAGTATCCTTTGTTCTAAGGAACTTGAAATACTATGGTATATCTAATAGTTTCATTTTCTAAGTCAATTATTCATATACTAAAAAGGTATGGAAAATACAATTTGGAACAATTTGAGAAGGAATTATTAATAATGTCACCTGGAATAACTCTCTCCAAAGAGACATGTATGGTCACATTATATGATTAAACTATATATTTAATCTTCCTTACCCATTATCAATGTATTAATCACATAATCCATGATATTTACAAGATATGATATTTTCATCATATACATAATTTTTGGAAAATAATGGTTGTTGTTATGAGAACTGAAAGGGAAGCAGTTAGAACTATCCAATAGTACTAGATCATGTATGGATGTATATATACCTGGTATTTTGAGAAGAAGGGATACTAGTCTTGATTGAAAAAAAAAACCAGTCTTCCTTGGTACAATATGGTCTATTATCATAATCAAGATAAGGTAATGAGAATGACAGACACATTTAAGTTAGTGGTATCCATGTCTAAAAATTATGAGTGCATTACGGCTATTGAGGCAACTTATAAGTAGTGTAAAATATGTAATGATTTGGTCTAGTTATATGAATCATACATAGTAAGCAATGTATTATCATAACATAAATTATGATACTATTAATAGTAAATATTTAATGATTTTATTGTGAGAAAAAATGAATACACTTGGGGTTTACATCTCTTGAGAAGTGTTACTCAAGTAGATGAGGTCGCAAATAACATAATATCCATGTAGTGGGAATGTTGAAGACCTAGCGATTGAAATTGATACATTGTATAAACATGATATTAATCATTTAGAGTGCTAACAAGGATAGTAAACACGTTGGATCTAGTGTAAGATAGAGTGTTGTAATAGTGGGTTCCCTATACCTAACTATATAGTACTTTTTATTACCATTTCATATATACAGTGAGATATGAATGATGTAAACTTAACATTATAGTGTATATATATCTGAATCCACAATTTAAATGGTACTTACCAAAGATTAATTGTTGTATCAAAAGTATGTAGTAGATACAATGCTATAATTTAACTTTTTGATACTATGACATTAATCTTAAATATATATATATATATTATGGTCTATATAATACACTTTGATTGGATATATTAGATTTCTAAATACCAAGTGTTGGGGAATAACAAGAATTGGGACTTTTTCTCATGAATTTCACACTTTTTGATCTCTGGTAGGTGAGATTAGGAGGACAAACCCACTATTAGGAACCACACATGTTTTAGGTTTCATTGGTTATTCCTATGAATAAAAATTTTTATTAGCCTCATAAATGGATATAATTATCAATTTATTCAATTTTATCATGTTCATTTATGCAAGGAAAAATCAATGATAATGAAATCATGGTGAGGTATCTTGTGTTGGTTGAGTCCTTGGTTGTATGACATTGGTCGAACTGTAAAGATTGAATTTTTCTCTTCCAAGTTGAGGATGTAATATATCTTAGCCTTGTTTGATCAGTATGGGAGTACCATCATAAATCATTTTCAAGGTAGCATGAGGTAAATCCTTCCATTTATTTCAATAAATAATAAGGTGATAAAGGATAATGTCATAAGTGTGCATCCTGATTTCTCAGATATCAAAGGACAAATAAATTATATTACAAATTATTCGTTTGTAGGTTGGTTTTTAATTTAATTGACTATTCGTTATCTTTTTATGGGCCTTTATGGGTTTATATACTCCACTATTGGTCTATTATTTTATTCACTACCAACATGATAAGGGCCTAGAGGGTCACACACAATAGCGTATTCAAGAAACTTCTCAATTCTGGGGAATAGGTATATAAGACATGGTTAGACCCACCGTGGGATCCGAGATTTTTCCAAGTTATCAATCCCTGATAAGTAAATTAATTAATTAATATTAAATTTAAGAATAATTGAGTTGAATTTAATTATTAAATTTATTTACAAGTGTTTAACGTAAATAAATGAAATAATATTATATGAAATAATATCATTTTAATATCGCGTGTTTGTTTAATATTAATAGGGAATTAGAAGATGAATTAATGAATCAATTTTATCACGTAATATATTTAGTATATATTATAGGTATGTGATGAAATATAATTTATATTTGTGATTCATTTTATTTTATCAACATTATTTATTTATTACTTTTCAGTGGATGATAAATATACGAGGGTCAGGGAACCCTTTTTAGGTATTTAAAAATCCAATATATATAGGATTAGGGAGGCTCTCACACAATGAATATCCACTATGAGTTATTCATATCCTCTCTCTCCTATCCCAATTTCTATAGGGATAATCTCTCAAACCATGTGATTTAATGAATCTCATCTCCTTTCATTGAAGGAATATCTATGTGGTGAACATTGGGATGTAGAAGGCATCATTATATAGCTTCGTTAGAACCAAGAATCCAAATATCGATAATCCTGTGGATTTGAAACATGTGTTAACAATCTAAAGGGATTATTATTTGGATCCTTTGAGAAATGGTTGTCAGTGATGAGGGATGAAAGAGTGTTCTTAGATTTGATCAAGGTACACATTCTGTTTGTTTTGGGCTCTGTTTAATTCATGAGAGATCCTAAAACCGTATCGATGCTCAGATCTCCAGATAAGACAAGTTCTATTGCTAAATTTATAAAAATATTAAAATTTCTAGCCCACCATATTCCATTATGTTCACAAGTACCTACACAGATAAACAACTAACATAAAAAACAAACAAAGAGAATTTTTAATCATATCCAAATTTTTTTTTTAAATATCTAAATATTTCAAATTGAATAATGCTCAGTAATAAGATTATAAAAAACATCAAATAAAACTCTAGATTTCATGTATTCAATTTTCTTCTTCTCCTTGAGGTTGTTTACATATTTAAAGACATTGGTGTAACAAACCTATAATGGTCAAATTCCATACATAATGGGATTATTTCAAACAAAATTATGAGAAAAATATTTATCTTCCACTAAAATTCGCACAACATATCTTTTACCAATGGTCTACAGGTTCAATACCATTATAATTATTTGAAAAAGATTCAATCTGATAGAAATTTTATATTTATATCTTGTAGAATTTGTAGATCATCATGCAATATAACTTATATATATCTATTCAATAACCATTTAATATGTTAGAATTATATAAATAATATATGTACATACAATATACAATCATATGCCCATATGATATAATTTTTATCTATTATTCCAATATAATTTTTATATTTTTATCGAATATAATATTTATATGTCCACCTAAGATACTCTAAAGTCTTTATCTATCGATTTCACATAAACATCATCTAGTGGAATTTAATTTCTTCATCCCATAAAATAGAATTTATACATCCTACAGAACTGAATATTTTATACCTGTAATATTTTCTACATAATTTTATACTTAAGAGAAAATAAATATTATAATTAGAAACATTGTATGAGTGAAATATGATTTTAAAAAGAAAGTTTATAAATATATCTTTCTTATAATAAATATTCCCTTTTTTGAAAAGGAAAATAAAAATCACAAAGTTAAATAAAATCATAAAAAACTTACTCCATCTTGCATTAAAATATATTGAGTTCCCTACCTTTTTTCACCCATTTATATTTTTTAGAAAAAATTAAAGGAATAAAATTTATGTTAGAAAAGTATTCATAAATTTCCAAAGATAGTCCATAAGAATTGAGAGAGATATATACGGATATTTAAAATATTATCAACCATTAATAGAAAAATATGAATGTAGTAATTTAAATGTAGGATGTTTAATTATTTCAATAAACAAAAGTTCAAGGAAAAATTCAATCATTCTTAGAAATTGTGTTCTTAATATGATTCATCTACTAAAGATATTTTTTCTATATTTTCCATAATTTAATCTTTAAATTCGTGCATTGAAATCCTTTATACTACTAGTATAATGACCCTGATCCTTATAGTCTAGAGTCAGTGGTTACTTTATTACATTGGAACTAGTTACAAGGAATCATATCTTGAAAGACCAAATATTTTAGTATTCATGGTATACTAGATACAGACATAAATCCAAAATTTCATTGAAATCATAAAATGAAACATTGAAATTTCTTTAAGAACAATATAATCCCCATTAAAATAACCCTACATATCAACCCTAATAAACTACCTTGATTCTTGGAGAAATGATATATAAGAAAGTTGTGAGATCATATGATCAGTAAGGGGGTGTGTACAATGAAATCTATCATTAATAAATAATAACTATACAATATATGTTGATAAATAACTGAAACATATACAATTTAAAAAATAACTCAAGAATAATATGGTAGGAATACATAATAATAAATAATTCCATATAAATAATCACATGATCTTGAAAATTATAAATGGATACTCTAAATAATCAAGTAAAAAATAGGAAATAAATAAAAAAATATCATAATTAGTGAATTCAAAATTTCAAACATCATAAACATACCTTCAAGGCCTCCAGAAAAGAAATCTTACATAAATAGACAAGGATTTTTCCAAATAATGAAACTAGTTTGTCTCATGAGACCTACTGATGGATCTAGGGACTATAGTGCGCCCTTCCCATCACATACTATGTACAATGCATACATTATTTTAAATGTGTGAAACATAATAAATTTAATCATTTATTTTAATAATATATCATATACAATTTTAATCATTATGATAAAAAAATAATCATATTCCTTTTAGATAGATATGGAAAATGGTCCCAAAATAGTACATACAGATTCAAAAGGATCATAAACCATCCATATAAATAATAATGATGGTATCATTACAACAAATCCCCATTGTGTAATAGATATAATAAGAATTATTATTGTTGATGAATAGAAATTTCATAAAGATTTCATTAAATGAATACATGAGGAAAATAACTTTTCCACCTTGAAAATTATTTTTTAAAACTAAAATTTCATAAAATATTCTTCAATAAATTTTATTTGAAAATAAACCATTAATAATTAAATAGAAACATCAAATGAATGATGGTGGGAAATTTTGTACATTTTATACAAGATAAAAAAAATATTTCATTAACAATGTTGTAAATATTACCTCACTTATAAAATGAGAGGAATATTCCTTTGAAAACATTTTAAAAAATTAAATCATGGGTAAAATTAAAATTAACCATTGTATGAGAATATTGAAAACATTTTTATAAAATATGGATATGGAGGAAAAAGGATTTCTGGCCGAAAAGATAAATGCAGTCAGTTTTTCTGAAAAATGCCATTTTAAGTAAAAAAGAGAGGAAATGGTAAAATTACATGGATATTTCATGAATAATTAGATAAAAATAAAATATATTGTGTTTAATATAAAATATCAAATAATTCTTCCAATGAAGACTTAAATGTAATAATTCCGAATAATGTTGAGATTGAGAAATAAACCCTTTCCACTTTGGTAACTTTTAAATTGTAAGACCCAGAAAATAAATAGATTAAAATGAAACCATAACTACCATGAAAATATATATATTTATGATATTACATATCAAAGGAGTATTATTTAAACACACTAAATAATTAAGAATTTAATATGGAATATGTCTCAAAGAAGTAAAAGTGAGATGAGAAACCATTACCTCATGTCTGAATTCCTTCATACATGTTCAAACAGCCTATATAATAAATATAAAATTATTATAAATATATTAAATACCAATTATAATATATATCTTACCATATATTATTTATATATAGGCTTATATTAACTTTTTATTAAAAATTCATTGTCCAAATTATGATTCTGAGTAGCAACTGCTTCATTTCTCATGTATGTTTTGAGTTAGTAGTTCTTGTAATTATAATTTAATAATTGTTACATCATATACAAAATTTTGAAAATTATATTAATATCATATATAATAGTTATATATTTAATTATAGTCATCCAAAATAATTAGAGATTAAATGGTGAAACGCATTGTTCATGGAGATGGAATATCGAGCTTGCATATGAAAATTGTTTCTGTTTATTAACCGGTTGGAAGAAAGAAAGTTAAATATTAGTTCAAATTTAAAATTTTTATATTATTTTATATGTATCAAATATATATATATACATATATATATATATATTATATTTATTACATTCCATTTAAAGTGTATGTGAAAAAACAATCAAATAATTTTGTGAGGCGGTAATCAGTTGTACACACGAATGACATTGTCATGTACATCAGAGAATAGAAAGTAAGTAGGTGAAAGTGATGTTACAAATAAATAATTATATTTACATAATAAAAATTAATTATATACTTTAAATCAATATTTATAAAAATATGTGAGAGGTGGGGATGGAAAACGAATAACGTTGGTTCACATGGCGCTATTCCAGTATGCCCACGATCAAAGTTTTCGTTTCCCATTTGAAGAAACTAAAGATGGATATAGGTAATAATATTAAAATAACAACATATATGTATATGGAAGATACTAATTTTATTATATGATCCTGATTTAATAATCATTGAAGTATGTAGATAAAGAAATAAAATTTAAATGCTTGTTTAAGTATGTTACCTTTTATTCGGACAACACCTTTAGGTTCACACCAAAATCCTCTTCGGATAGATTCATGATCCAACCAAGGGATATAAGTCATATTAGGGTATATAAAGAAGTTATTTTCATTTTTATTGGATAAACCAAATGTTTTTTTGATGTTTGAAGAGGGGATAAGAGGGGGAGACCATTTATAAGTGGGAGGGGGTGAGGACACACTTGAAATATTTTAAAAAGAATGAATTACACCCATGTTTTCCTCATGCCACATGAATCCAAATTGACCCATTTTCGGATTTGGATGAGATAAGGTTGATCTATGTCCAAAAAATAATAATTGGACATTTTTTTCATTTAAACCGTTATATGTTTAGTTTTACCCCCAAGAATCCCATTATTAAATTAACAACAGTAACTAATTTAACAATTTTTACTTTTCATTATGGTAAATAATTAAGTTTAACTTTTTAATTAATATTAATTATGAAAATTTAAAATATTTAATTCATTTTTCAAAATTCTGTTAACACAAGTGAAAATTTTATTTTAAAATTAATCCATTGATGCAATGAAAAAAGGGTTTTACAAAGAGAAACATTTCTCAAGTATTGAAATTTTTATTATCAATATACATCATGAAATTGAATCCAATGAACTAAATTCGATTATTATTTCAAATATGAAGGGTATTTTTTTCAATAAATTTTCTAAAAGTGTCCAAAATTAATTTTATAATAAGTGTGAAAATGTGACGAGAACTTTTTTTAGAAAAAAATTAGTTTATCAAAAAATAATTGTTTTTATGATTATGTTTTTATATATAATAAATTGATAACTAATTAGAATTTTAAACATAATACATAAATATTTATTTATTCATATTTTTACATCCCAACATAATGGATATGTTATAATGGTCCTGTTTAAGTGAAACTATTTTAATTGAATATCGTGTTTTATTTGGAATTAACATTGTGTGTATCGCAAGCTAGGGATGAAATTAAATTTATTTAAAAATAAATATATTGTATAGTTTTGGGTGGTCAAATTCTTACCTCGTTGAAAAACTTTCTTCCTATCAATTTCCAAAATGTCTCCTTATAAATATAATTCGGTGGTTTTTCATCATAACATATTCAGGTTCCCCCGTCACATTATCTATCTTATGATTTATCCAATGAATCATTACTAGTCGAGTCATCTAATTTTGCAACACTTATTCTATAGTGTCAAGGATATAGACATGATCTTCATTTTAAGATAATTTAGGTTCCAAAACTAATTATTCATTGGTGAAGAAATTTGATGGGTGTGTCATTTACTTCCTTAAATAAGATATATGGAATAGAACATGTACTTTAGATAGACTCGATGTCATTCCCAAATGGTAAGAGACCTCCCTAACTCTTCCCAATATTTTAGAATTTCAAATTCACAATGAAATTCTACAAATTTCCCATTTTTCTTATATTTAATATCATTTTTAATATTATTTTCATTAGGTTGAGAACTTCTTATCCTTTCTAATAAATATGGGTTGAAAATTAATTGAAAAGGTATGATATTTTCCATTTTTAATAATACCCATATTTATGTTTACTATATCGATGAATATATGATCCATTTTGATTCTCATTTTGGTTATAACTCCATGATATTTCATTATCAATGAATCTAGTACCTTATTTTCCATCTATGGGTGGTATTCTATTGAGAAATAATAACCCTTGAGTAACATGATCCATCACATTTTCATCATATTGATACTTTTTTGAAAAAATATATATTTCAAACTATTGTGATCTATGTATTTCTCACATCTTCTTTCATAAATCTAATTTCTCCATAAGATCATATCAATGATTATGTCTTCCAACTCATGATCATGGATTGGATAGTTCTATTCACAAGTCTTAATATTAGTTTATTCATATGTAATAACTTTATTATATTTCATTAGGACACAAAAAGTCACTTTATTGAAGAATCACAATATATCATAAATCCATCATTTATTGATGAAAATGTAAAAATCATAGAATTGAACAAAATCTTCTTCAATTCATCATAAAATTGATTACATCCCTTTTTCCATATGAACATAACTCATTTACACATAATATTGGTTAACGAGATATCTAATTTGGAAATTTTTAAATTAAATCATCAATAGTAACCTACCAAACCAATAAAACTATGTACCTTAGATATGTTAATTGGTGTAGGCCATTCCTATACTATCTTTGACTTCACATGATCAACTAAAACCCTATACTTTGAGACAACATGGTTAAGAAAATAAACTTCCAAGAGCCATAAATCACACTTGATAAATTTATGATATAATTTTGTTCTTCAAATTATTTCATGATCGATTCGCAGGTGATTATCATGGTCCCCATAGCTCTTAAAATATTAAAAATATATCATTAATAAATACAATGAAAAAGTTATAAATATATTTCTTCAATACTATATTTATTATATTCATGAAGAAAAAAGGTTCATTAGTCATTACAAATGGCATTACCATGACTTCATATTGTATATACTCCATTAGAAATGATTTCATTAGAAAATCTTCTTTATTTAATAATAATTGATGATACACATAATGAATGAAAATATTTGTAAAATATTGATCTTTATGAATTTATTCAAATATTTCATCAATTAAAGGTCAATGATACCTATTCTTTGACATAATAACATTCATTTCTCTATAATCAATGAATTACCTCATATATCCATCTTTTTTATTAATTAAAAGAATAGGTTCTCCCCATGGTGAAGCACTAGGGAATATTAATACTTTATTACATAACACCTATAATTGTTTCCTTAACACTACTAACTCTATAATTTCCATTTTATAGATATTATTTGATATAAATATTGAATAATAAATTAAATCAATGGAAAACTCAACTTTATTCATTGGTGGATGTCTAGGAAATTCCCTATGAAATATATCAATGTATTCATGTAAAATATATACATAATAAATTTCAAGATTTCCTTTTCCAATCATAGATTTTTTCTCCCCTTAATCACCAAGAATACTATTCTGAATAGCTATTAGGGTGGGATTTAGACATGAATCAGATGATTAAGTATCCCCTGAAAACATTAGTAATTCTATATCTTCATATTGAATCATAATTTCATTTTTTAGTATCATATTTTGAAATCTAATCCATACCAAGGATTATGTCCAAATAAACCATCATTATAATAATGATATCAGCAAATAGAAAACATGATTGTGTCATAATGAGAACTAATTGGAGCATCTTTATTGCGGTGATACATCCACTAGGTGTCTTAACTGAAAAATTACTTCTTAATGTGCTAATAAAGTATCTAATTTTCTTGAAAGAAATTGAAGATATTAATGATTGAGATGGTCTAAAATAAAAGGAATCATTATCTAAATTTGTGGATATGATTAACGTACCTACCACTACATTAATATGAACCCTAAGCTCGATTGTGGTTATGGTATAATAATATCCCTTATTCTATGGCCTTTTCTAAGGAAAATGACCTTGATTCATGAGTCAATCATTTTTATAATTCCCCATATCCTTATAGTTGAATCATTGGATAATGGTACCTTTAATCATTCCCTTAAAATCTTGATCATAGTAGATATTCTCTCCAAAATTTTACAAAACTCCCATCTCTTGCATGCTTGATCCACAATGTTTCTTTCCACATTAATTGAATTAGGGAAACAATACTCTTGGATTATTTCATTTTGATGTATTTCCTTTTCCATAGTGTTCAGAATTTTTATTATTATCTTTATTTCTTTCAAAGTAATATGACTTGGATAATTTTTTCTTTTTCATTATAGAACCCGATATTATGTCCTTGTATATTGATATGGTTTTGTAGATAAGTGATATATTAAGGAATGGATTAATTACATCAAATAAATAGTAAATCTCGATCTTTGGATTACATACATATTTTACATCATACCCCACTAACCATTAAAATCTATATTCATATTTTGTCAAACTTTTATATGCCTTTTATCTTAGACATAATAATTTCCTCTCCATGTCTTCTCATTTCTCATGAGGATGATATTTTTTCAAGAAAACATCCTTAAAATCCTTTAATTCTATGATAATTATTTTATCCTCATACACAGTGTTTTAAATCTAAGTCCACTATTTGTCTGCATCTCTATAGAGATGATAAAATTTCATTACTACCTTCTCTCTTTCATAAATTCACATGGTGAGAAATATCTTTTCTATAGTACATATCCATTGATCAACTGAAAATGGATTTATAGTCTCATTTAATGATGTAGGTTTCTAATTGATGAAGATGTCTAACATAGTTACACCATTTGTTGATATGTAGACTCCTATATAAATGCATGTTTATGTCTCGTAACCTATGTTTACAACCCCAATATGGTTATAATTTTTTCATCTCCTGCTACATATATAGATCCAATGTCATAATAATTATCTTTACTAGGAGTAAAATCCCTACATTGATTATTCACATTGATACAATTCCCATTTTGTCAGCTATGAAACATTTATAAGCAATGTAATACTGTATATTAGATCATTAAATTATGAAACATAATGTATAATCCCAAAAATAGTGAGAAAAATAACATAAAGTGAAAATAATTATGCATTTTTAATCATATAATCATAGATATTCTTTCTTTTGAAACATTTTCAAATCTTAATGTATTTTCACATACATCATAATGGGTTTTAAAGAAAATGTAAATTAACTAAAGCATATTCCCTTGGAGTGTGAAACTAGGTGTATAGTAGGACCTATTGTTGTGTACCAAGAAATTCCCAAGTCAATCTCGACATGTATATTTTCAGTTTTTACGCCCAGGTATATATGTTTCATAACTACTTACTATTTTAATATCCAAACATGGAAGCCTTTATATGAAACCCACATAACTATACCATACCAATAATTTAGGATTTTATCAAATTCAATGAATTATCCACAAATATTATCGTGTAGTTATGGTCTCTAATATATGTTTCCCTTAATTTAGTTTTAAATTTTTATATTATACTTATTCTACTTCAAACTATAAATACCCTAGCCCCAATAGCCTAGAGTCGGTGATTTTGCTATTACATTGGTACTAGATACAGATAATTATATCATGAAGGACCACATAGATTTGTTGTCTTGGTAAAATAGAGTTGAATATCAAAAAAAATGAACTAAAAAACTATATGGGAATAAATACATGAGATATGGTTGTCATTTTTTGAGAATAAATAGAAATGAAAGGCAGCCAAATCACACAGTTTGAAGAACCATCAGAAGGACATATGATCACATGACCTTTATAAGGTCATGAAAATAGGTCATCTATAACGCATGATCTGTTTATGATCATGAAAATCCCATTTTGAAATACATCTTGTTCATATGAATACATCTTGATAAGCTCTAATTATCGTGTAGATGATTCTTGTCGAGTTCCTCTGATCACATGACTTTTTAATCATCAGGTGCATGGAAATCATCCAAACCCCCTTGTAAAATAAAGGAAGAAAATATTAAAAAGGTGGAGACCTTATACAGTCCTTGATATTCCTATGAATAGGCTAATAAGTTCGTTGAGGACCCCCTGAATCTCATAGTGGAAAGTTCACCATGTCTCACAAGAGCATATTGGCATACCAACTTTATCATACAAAGAACATAAGACACGTCGATTAAATCATGTGATTCCCTCATGGATCCACATAAAAATGGGGGGATTTCCTATGATAATTATTACACATCATCACAAGACCCAACATTGATATACAATTCACCCTATAAAAATACAGGTAATGTCTGTGAGAATGCTCACACACCAGCATGAGACCCATCATTGATCATGCAACACACCATAAAAAAGAAAAGAAATTGTCCCTGAAAATGGTCGCACGAAATCCCAGGATCCCATATCCTTGTAAAATGAAGAAGAAACAAATGAGAAATTTTTGAATCTTATCGTGAAGGGGAGATACATATATATTCATGAAGAAGGGGTTATGCAACTTGGGTGATCACTATTAATCATGAAAAATCCCTTTGAAAATAAATATTTTTCTCATGAAGACCCCTTTGACATTACATCTTCATCTCATAAGAGGCCCCTAACAATTCACATTGATCTCATGAGAGGCCTCTAATATGCTGACATAGTTTCGTGAATCACCAAAAACAAGCCGCTTCTAATCATGAGAGATCCTTTTTGTGGGTTTTTTAATCTTAAAAATACTCTTATCCATGTTGACATAACCTTGTGAAATATCTTTCACATGTAAATATGATCAGTAAAAATTCATTTTATTGGATAGGTTCCAACAAACATTGAGAGGGGGGAACATTATATCGATTGCTAAAAATCACGTGACACTATAGTTGACCCACGAAAGGATCATACAAAGTGCATGATACAATATTACATCTACTAAATCTAGCATATACTTGATAGATATCCACTAAACAATTCTATGTATAACTGAGGTGGAGGGGATGATAAATCCACCCCTTAGAACAAAAAATAGACAAACATTCAATGACTAATACTTTATTGATTCCCAATAGTAGACCTTTTGAATGGAAGTTGATGATATCATAAGGTTTTATTCTATTTAAAATAAAGGGAATAAACTATGGGATGACATGGAAAAAATACGTACTTCCCATGATCACTTTAAAGATCATGGGATGGATTTTTGGTATGTTAGTTAGATTATATAAAGGTGTTTCCACATGTAAATTTGGTCATATTAAACATAAATAGACTAATGCTTAAAAACCATGTGGAACATATGAAATAATAACAAAAAAAAGGAATAATACTTATTCATAGATGGATATGATAATTATAATGTGAAGGAATCATGAACCTTGGATGATCTATACAGATCATGATAAGATTCTAGGACATGTCCCTCTGTCCTTGTGAATGTCAAACAAGTATCATAAAGCCCTCTGATCACATGAACCAAGTCATGCAACACCCTCCATACATATTAGTAAGTCTCGTTATTCCCTTTATAAATTTCAAAAAATTCATACAATGACACTCATACATGTCAAAAAAGCCTCATGGAACCCTCCAAACATGTCATCCAAGTCACATGTCATCCTCCGGACATGTCACCCAAGTATATGATTCCCCCTATAAATACCATTCATGTCAAGATACACCCTCAATACATGTCAAGAAAGTCATTATATACCGTACGAAAATGTCATCCATGTCATGTGACACCCCTAGACATGACTTCTATGTCATGTGATGTCCTCTAGACATTGTTGACCCTGGAAAACGCATCCCCAAAATTTTCTAAATTCTCCCATAAATATTCCAATACTGTATCCCTTTTTGTATGTTTCGATTTGATAGGTCTTAGAGCCCAAATGGAGTTACGGATTAAGAGTTATGGGCATTTGAATTTGGGCGGGAAAACTGGTTAGTGAAGACCATTCGTGAAGCTCCCTCCGCGATCACAGAGCCCCGCTGTGAAGCAAGGAGGCGGGACGGCTCCGCAAACCCCTTTGATGTTTGTGAAACCACTGTAAATCAAGGAGGCTATGATGCTCTGCGACCTCCCATGACGTTCGTGATCGACCAAGAAGAAAGGAGGTGGTCATGCTGCGGCACCACCCTTAACGTTCGCCACCCGCCGGGAAGTAAGGAGGCGGTATTGCTCCGCGACCGAAGTTGATGATAGCGACAGACCATGGAGCTAATGAATTCCTCTTTGCACCAAGCACACAATAATTTATGGTGCCTCTCCCCAATAAATACCCAGCTCAACCCCTTTTCCAGAGACCACTTCGCCTCTTGGGCGGCCGATCTCCCGGTTCACGGAGCTCCACTTTCCTTCGCGAAGCAGCTCCGCGAGCCCATGCTCTGTGAGCAGCTTCCTTCGTGATGCTGTTCCGTGAGTCTATGCTCTGCAAGTAGGTTCTTTTGGGATGCTGCTCTGTGAGTCCATGCTCTATGATAACCCTTTTCTCCATGAGAGCCCTTTGATCCATGAGAGACCTTTGCTTCATAAGCCGCCCTTGCTCCACGAGAGCCCTTGGCTCCGCGAGAACGTTTCTCCATGAAGCATCTTCGTGAAGTCCTATCCTTTGTGAGGATCCTTCCTTCACACCCACCGGTCCATATCGCGGGGGCTGCACCCCCACACCGGGACTGCATCCCGACACTGACCCCCATGAAAAATGGAGAGTCGCACCACAATCTTTTTGGGCTGGGACGTCGACATTTTCCATTGCGCCCTTATGGGCAACCACCTTCCACCTATGGAATACCATGATTTGAAATACTCCTCCTCACACCATGAAACACCTTGAGTTGACATATTCCCCTTGTTTCGTTTCTCATGTCGTGAGTTGAGATTCTCCTCATCAATTCCATGAGTACATTAAGTCGAAACATTCCTCAAGCAACTCATCCAAACCCTATCACATGGCTCTTATACCATGTTGAACCAGAAAGGGTCACCCTTTCATAAGTCCCAACACCAACCATTTCTAGGCGCCTTATGCCTAATAGTCTTATATACAAGACTATAAACTGTAGTTCACCCTATGTGCCAAACATATGATGCCTATTACTCTAAACAAGAGATGCCTTAGGCTCCAAGCATTAGAATAAAATAGTTCTATCTACATCAATATAAATTGTAGTTCACCCTATGTGCCAAAAATATGATGCCTCTTACTCTAAACAACATATTCCTTATGATCCAAGCATAAGAATGAAATAGTTTTCTCTACATGACTATAAATTGTAGTTCACCCTATGTGCCAATCATAAAAAGCCTCCTGATCCAAACAAGAGATGCCTTATGCTCTAAGCGTAAGAAGACAATAGTCCTTTCTAAATGACTATAAACTGTAGTACTCCCTACGTGCTAAACATAGTATGCCTCTTACTATAAACAAAAGATGCCATATGCTCCAAGCATAAGAAGAAAATAGTCATATCAAAGTGAATATAAACTATAGTGCACCCTACGCTCCAAACATAGGATGCCTCTTGCTCAAAATAAGAGATGCCTTATGATCAAAGCATAAGATGCCTAATGCCATGATTACAGTGGAATAATTTCAAGAGGATTGGAATCCGTTCAAACATTCAATCACTCCACCTCATGCATTGTGTGTCCTTTATTCGGATCTTTATCCCCTTCCATTTCTGATGGGACCCCCTAACGTCCTGGTCCCATGCCACATCGGCTCACCTACCTTCCTGGTCCAAAGCCTCGTAAGACTTTGGACAATACTTTGAGTCAGGTCTTGTGTTTCAAACACGGTCATCAGTAGACCCTCATTTGTTCGTCCCCAATTTAGTCTAACATGATATAAATGATGTGTTTCAAACATGGTCAATAGTTATCCTCTATTTCCATTCCACCAACATTGTGTTCCAAATGTCAGGCATGTGATTCACAATTGTCACCTCCATTAGTTCGGACTGATTCTAATGCCTTTGGAATTATCTAGCTTGTGCACTAGAGCATAGGTGAAGGCCTCAACCTACCAGTGGGTTGGGATACACTCATTTCCAGACATGAGGAAGACATTACGGGCTACTTCCTTACATAAGTCCCATCCACCATTGCCGCTCCAGAGAGGCACCTGGGCAGCTTCCATTTGTAAGCCCCATCCACCATTTCTGCTCCACAGTAACACCCAAGAAGCTTCCTTGCATAATCCCCATGAACTATTGTTGCTCCCTAGCGACACACAGGAAGCTTCCTTGTGCAATACCTATCCACCATTTCCACTCCATAGTGGCACCCGGTCAGCTCCCTTGCGTAAGCCCCATTCACCAGTGCCGCTCCAAAGCGGCACCCGGGCAGCTTCCATGTGTAAGCCCCATTCACCATTTCCACTCCACAGCAGCACCCGGGCATCATCCTCGTGTAAGCCCCATCCACCATTTCATATCCATAGTGGCACTCAGGCATCTTCCTTGCGTAATCCCCATTCATGATTGTCGCTCCATAGTGGCACCCGGGAAGCTTCCTTGCATAAGCCCCATCCACCATTTCAGCTCCCTAGGGGCACCCAGGAAGCTTCCTTGGGTAATCCCCATTCACCATTGCTGCTCCATAGTGGCATCCGGGCAGCTTCCTTGCGTAAGCCCCATTCACCATTGCCGCACTATAGCGGCACTCGGGTAGCATCCTTGCGTAAGTCCCATTCACCATTGCCACTCCATAGGGGCACCCTGGAAACTTCCTCGCGTAACCCCATCCACCATTGCCGCTCCATAGTGGCACTCAAGTAGCTTCCTTGCATTAGCACCACTTCACCACCCTTTATGGACGCACCATTGAACTATGATCATTAGGTCTTTTATATCTCTTGTTTCTCACACCGAGCATGACTCATCTGGGCTTAGAGCATGCAATGACCATAACATCTTTTTTGGGCCTCATAGAGTGTAATCCCCATGCCTCACCATCCGAACAATGTTGTCCTTGATCATTTCCATGGAAATCTATGTAGAAAGCCTCCACATGGTTCATGCCCACCACCGATGGGACCCCAGGTCCTCCTTCACATCGATTCACTGACAACCCATTCCAAACTATGAGAACTTTGATTCCCAGCCACAGGGATATGTAGGAAGCCTCTCTGAGGATCAAGCCCACCACCCATTGATCGTTCCAACCAACATCATGTCGGTTCACCAACACCTTGGGCAACCAAGAGTGTAAGCCCCACACACCCATTTTGAACTATGGGGACTTTGATCCTTTCAAAGGCAGGTAATCCCACCACCCCTTGGTCTTTCCGACCATCTTTACTACAATTCACCAACACCATGGGTGGACTAGAGTGTTAGCCTCACACCAACCTAAACTACGTTGTCATTGATCCGTTCCAAGGAAAGGTATGTAGGAAGCCTAGACATCGGTATGATGGGGAACTTGAGCCTGGAAGTTGTAGATTCCTGGAATGTTGTCCCATAAGACAAAACAACTTTTTGATGCAAAGGGATGACCTCCACGATGGTTGATGTCGGGGACAGGGAGAACCTCCAGGCAGAACATTAGTTATGTAGGGAGCACCTTCGCAATGGCTGTTGGTACTGTTGGAGATGCCCCATTGGATTGGGGGTGTTTTTCCCCTTTGTAGCCCATGAGGGCGGCAATGCCGGCGATGAGATGATGGAGTCGGGGGAGGGTTCACCCTGCGCAGCCTCTTAAGGTGGTGGAGTCGGTGAGGAGCCGGTTTAGTAAGGTGGTGGATGCTACCTACGTGGCCTCATGCGGCGGTGGAATCAGCGATGAGCCGGTGGAGTTGGGTGGTGACTGCCACCTGCGTGACCTCTTGGGGTGGCAAAATCGGTAGGGATCCGGTGTAGTCGGGTGGCATATGCCACATGTGCGGCCTCTTTGAGAGGCGTAATCGGTGAGGAGACATTGGATTTGGGTGACAGATGACACCTGTGAGGCCTCTTGAGGCGGTGGAATCGGCGAGGAGCAGGTGGAGTATGGTGGTCGATGCCACCTGCGCGTCCTCTTGAGGCGGCGAAATCGGTGAGGAGCCAGTGGAGTCGGGTGGTGGTTTCCACCTGCGCAGGCTCTTAAGGCGGCGGAATTTGTGAGGAGCTGCTGGTGTCAGGTGGCGGATGCCACCTGCGCGACCTCTAAAGGTGGCAGAATCGGCGAGGAGCCAAAGGAGTCAGGTGGAAGATTCCATCTGTGCGGCCTCTTCAAGAGGTGGGATCAACGAGATGCTGATAGAGTCGGGTGGCGACTACCACCTGTGCAACCTCTTAAGGTGGCAGGGTCGGTGAGGAGAAGATGGAGTCTGGTGGGTAATTCCACCTACACGGCCTCTTGAGGAGGCAGAGTTGGTGGGGAGCCGATTGAGATGGGTGATGGATGCCACCCGTACAGCCTCATGAGGTGGCAGAGTGGGTGAGGATCCAATGGATTCAGGTGGTGGATGCCACCTACACGACCTCTTGAGGAGGCAGAGTCAGTGACGAGCTGATGGAGTTGGGTGGAAGATGATACCTGCGCGACCTCTTGAGGTGGCGGAGTTGGCGAGGAGCTGATGGTGTCTGGTGGTATATGCCACCTACATATCCTCTTGAGGTGGCCGAGTAGGTGAGGATCTGATGGCATCTTGTGGAGGATGCCACCTACATGGCCTCTTGAGGTGGCGGAGTCGGAAAGGAGCCAATGGATTCAGGTGGTGGATGCCACCTACGTGGCCTCTTGAGGTGGCGGAGTCATCGAGGAGCCGATGGAGTCTGGTGGCGGATTCAAATTGTGCCTCTTCTTGAGGTGGCGGTGTCGGCGAGGAGTCGATGGAGTTGGGGGAGGTTACCCCCTGCGCATCCCCTTAAGGTGGAGGAGTCGGCAAGGAGTTGATGGACCATAGTCTTCACAAACCCGACGTTACTCATCCTCTCACATATGGACGAGAGGGGATTCACATGGTTGAGGCCTTAATTGTCCATACATATTTTGTCTACTCACTTTTTAGGAGGAAGATATTCACATCGGGTTCACTAATCCTGTTTCTGACACTTTCACTAAGGTGTGTGCATCCATTTGTGGGGACGCGCAGCTGTTTCCCCGCATTCCTGCTTTCCAAAGGCGGGCAGAATCTATTCCATATTTAGGGAGGTTTTCAACTTGATCGACATGGGATGATGGGATGTCGGTTCTTTTTTATGTGGATTCCTTTTCAGAACTCGTCACCTAGTTCTGTACGATGGGCGATGAAGCTCGGAAGGCATAGAAGGATAAAAGGTTGTCCCATAAGGAATGAAAAATTTATTGATGAAAAGGGTTGACCTCCACGATGGTTGATGTCAGGGATAGGGAGAACCTCTATGTAGAAAGGTAGCTGTGCAGGGATCACATTCGCAATGGATATTGGTACTGTTGCAGATTCCTCATTGGATTGGGGGTGGTTTTCCCATATGTAGGACATGATGGCGGAAAAGTCGGTGAGGAGAAGATGGAGTTGGGGGAGGATTCCCCCTATGTGGCCTCTTAAGGCGGTGGATTCAGTGAGGAGCCGGTGGAGTCAGGTGGCAGATGCCACCTGCGTGGCCTCATGGGGCGGCAGAATCGGCAAGGAGCTGGTGGAGTTGGGTGGCAGATGCCACCTGCGCGGCCTCTTGGGGTGGCAAAATCGGCGAGGAGCTCATGGAGTCGGGTGGAGGTTTCCTCCTGCGTGGCCTCTTGGGGCGGTGGAATTGGCGAGTAACCAGTGGAGTTAGGTGGAGGATGCCACCTGCGCGGCCTCTTGAGGTAGCAGGGTTGGCGAGGAGCCAATGGTGTCTGGTGGCAAATGCAACCTGCGAGGCCTCTCAAGGCTGCGGGGTCGGTGAGGAGACGATGGAGTCCGGAGGCGAATTCCACCTGCACGGCTTCATGAGGTGGATGAGTCAGCAAGGAGCCGATGGATTCAGATGGAGGATTCCACCTATGTGGCCTCTTGACGTGGCATAGTTGGCAAGAATCTGATGGAGTCGGGTGGCGAAGGCCACCTTTGCGGCCTCTTGAGGCAGCAGAGTTGACAGGGAGACAATGTAGTCAGGTGACAGATGACACCTGTGTGGCCTCATGAGGCGGCAGAGTCAGGGGGGATCCGATGGAGTCGGTTGGTGGATGCCAACTGTTTGGCCTCTTAAGGCGGCGGAGTCGGCGAGGAGCCGATGGAGTCGGGTTGCAGATGCCAGCTGCGTAGCCTCTTGAGGCGGTGGAGTGTGTGAGGAGCTGATGGAGTCAGGTGGCGGATGCCACCTACACGACCTCTTAAGGTGACAGAGTCAGTGAGGAGCAGATGGAGTCGGGTGGCATATTCCACCTGTGCAGCCTCTTGAGGCGGTGGGGTCGGCCTCGATCACATGCGTTCTAAGAAGATCATGCCCCATCCTAGAGGTTCAACTTACTTCGAGTCCCATCCATGCTTCCATTCTCACGAGCCGCCTCCTCATGTGTCCCACCGTCCCACCGAACTACGCGGACTTTGATTCCCTTCCATGAGGATACGTAGAAAGTCTCTTCAAGGCTCAATACCAACATCACTGTCGTCCTCACATCGGATCCATCTCATTCCCTCTCCATATCTTTCAACTCTCCATCATCCATTCTGATTCTTAACCAGGATGCCACATCCTGGTGGGATCAAGTCATCCATTTCTTCACTACTCCTAGCAGTACCTGGGACACTATCCATGCATTAGCCCCAGCATGTATTCAGTTTGTTTTCCTTTTTGTACACCTGATTTATCACCCCTTCGAACTACGTGGGTTTTGCTCCCTGTTTTCTGCACAGGGTATGCAGGAAACCTCACTGAGGTTCAATCCCAGTCAATGGTAAACATTGGTGTTCCCCCATTCTGGGGTGAACACTCCCTGATCCACCCTCAGTGGTGTCCATATCATCCTTCATAGTGTGACATCTTTCTTCTATGGGACACACGACCTCTGATCCGTCTACATGGGACATTCTGATCACCCACATTCCATCTCCGCAAGACGTTAAACTCACGGCCTGCCTCGTGTTAAATATGTGATTCTTGAGGAGAACCTCAAAAGACACGGCTTGGGCATAACAGTCTCTCATAGATGTTAAACGTGTAGCATAGCCTAAGTTAAACATGGGAAGCTAAGGAAAACCTCAGATACATGCCCATCTTAAAACTACCTGGGTTTTGATCCCTGTGGTCTATACATGGTATGTAGGAAACCTCCCTGAGGTACAATCCCAGCCGATGGTAAACATTGGTGTTCCCCCATTCTGGGGTGAACACTCCTGGATCTGCCCTCATTTGTGTCCATATTATCCACAATAGTGTGAAATCTCCCTTCTATGGGACACACCACCTCTGATTCATCTCAATGGGACGTTCTAATCACCCTCATTCCGTCTCCGCAAGATGTTAAACTTGCGGCTTACCTCGTGTTAAACATGAGATGCATGAGGAAAACCTCGGAAGACATGCCATGGGTGTAACTGTCTCTGTTAGATGTTAAACGGGAGGTATACCCTATGTCAAACATGAGAAGCTGAATAAAACCTTAGATACATGCCTATGGAATATGATTACCCGCATTCAACATGGGATGCCTCGGGTTCGGCACCCTTGAGATGCCCTCTTATGAGGAACAATACAAGTTCCCCAATGTCCATGCATCCAGATATGCCTCGAAATGCATGATGTTACCGTATACTCTGATCTATGTTTGATACCATGTCAAGACCCCTAGAAATTTCATGACGGTAGTATTGTAATAAAATGGAATCAACAAAGATATGGCATCAGGAATGAGATTCACAAACCACAACAAAAAATATAAGGGAGACACGTACTAGGTGACGAGTTCTGAGGAGGAATCCACTAAAGGAAGAACTGACATCCCATAATCCTATTTTGATCAAGGATAAAACTTATCTGAATAAGGAAAGGATGCCACCCACCTTTGGAAAGCGGGAATACGTGGAAACAGCTATGCATCCTCACAAATGGATGTGGGCGTCCCAGCAAAAGCGTCGGAAACTGACATGTTTGTGTTGATCATGTGGAAACCTCCCAAAGATGTCATCTATATCCTATGAAGTCCTCTCACCTTGTCTAGTTTTTCATGCAATATTCTGCAGACATGTTATCCTTGATCATCAAATGTCTCCTTGAAATTTCACCCTGTTCTTACTAAGTCCATTGGGATTACCAATTGGATTATGATATTTTCTTTGGACATGATTCAATAAGGATGTGCCCTAAAATCCTCATACATGTCAATCAGACATTTAAGAAATCATTGGCATACACCCCAAGGCATAATAACCCTTCTCAATAGACATATTCTGACAGACCCCTTAATTGAACAACAAAGACTCTGATCCCTACTGTAACCAGGATTCTATGGATTCTTTCCTAAGGCTCGAGCTCTAATGGGAATCCACCTTAATGTATGTACCCCCAAATCTAAAACATGCTAACCCTTGGGACCCAATTTATCCCATGGGTTTATGATTTTACCACATCCATCAGTGGATTTAAGAGTCAATTGAACTATAATGACTCTGATTCGTACAATAAACAGGATACATAAGAAACCTTCCAACAGCTTGGGATCCATATCAAACACCCAATAAGGGTCACCCTAAATCATTAGTCCTCCACCCATATGCAGTAAGACTAATCACTTGTTATCCTATATTTGTCATACCAGGCATAGATCATGTGGGATTAGGGATTTATAGTGATCATATAGCTCACATCATGAATTTCATTCATTCAGGGAAATATTATAATGTGATCCCATCCAATGGAATAATATGACTACCCCATATAAGGGAATACACCTAGTGGTATGTCCTGACAGCAGATCGAACTATGACAAATCTGATTCATATAACAAGTAGAATATATAATATTCATTACAAAGGCTTGAACACAATAACTGGTTCCTATGACCCCTAATATATGCCCTTTATGAATGATGTTAAAATACACAGCTTCAATAAATTACATTGTTTTATTACTATCATAAACATGATATGTCTGAAACCTAATAAAGGTTCAATCCTATTGTAATAGTGGGTAGTCTAGACACCAGATTAATGGTAATTTTAATAACAATTTCATGTGTACATTTATATTTTCATGATGTTCAATTACCATTTTTTATGTAGAATATTTTTAATCCTCAATTTAATTGTAATTTCTATAGAGTAATTTTCATATAAAAAGGTTATTATAGGTCCCAAGATATAATGAGAACCTATAGATATTATGAAATTATTTTTAAACATATATCTTATGGTTTGGATACATCATATTGATTTGACACACAATACTAAAAAACCAGTTTTATCCAACACTATCTAGAAGCACTGTTAAAAATCCCCGTTGTTAGTTCTAGAAAAAGAGCTATTAAAAGGGGTCTTTAACAAATAATTTTTTTTATCATTGTTAATAGGGGTCTTTAATAGAGCTAAAAAAGTTATTATATGGGGCCCTTTATTAGTTCATGTAAAAACGTTTTGATAAAAAAACCACCTTTATCATTATTAGTAACAATCCACTGATAAAAAGGGTCATTTATCAGTGCTTCTAAAAATGCACGAATAAAGGGGTGCCTTTATCAGTGCTTGTCAAAAATCGCTGATAAGTGTATTTTTAAAAAATATATATTTTAATTAAAAATAGTATATTAAAATTTAGATATCAATATATTTATATTGATATAATGATTATATATAAATTCTTAAAAATGTTTTAACTAAGGATATATAGCTATTTACTAATAATATATAAGATATTTAATAAAGGTGGATCATAAAATAATAATTTTAAGAAAAAATAAATAATTAAATAAATAAAAGATCTAAAATAAGTTGAAAATGTAACTCTAAATTCAAATGGCCATAACCTTTGATCCAGGTGTATGTTTCTGCTCTACCACATATCAAATCAAAACATGCGATGATATCTATGCCATGATTACATGGAGTGACCTTGATCACTTGTTTTCTATGACAAAAAGTCCCAAAAGACCACCAAAACATAGTTTTTAGTTGGGTAAGCCAAATGTTTTAACATTATAAGGATTTTGGAACCATTTAAGGGTGTCTTTTTTCCCTTTTCAGCGGGAACTAAATTTATATCAAGGTATTACATTCATATAGATATTATTTATTTCAAGTTTAATTGTTTTTTCACAATGTACTGTTATTTACAATCAAATATATAACAATATATACATATTTTTTATATATTCACACATAAAAAAAATAATTCTCTAAGTAAATATTTAAACATATTTACATATAAAATATATTTGTCAACATACAAATCATATCTAAATAAAACATAATATCAATTTCATTTAAAATAAATATTTATGAATATTTATGTACCTACACAATTAATATATATATATATTATATATATATATTTGTGTATATTGAAAAAATATATATATTAATCTATATATTCATATATATATATAATATTAAAATAAATATAAACTTGTATACTTATATTTATAAATGCACATATATATAGAAATATTAATTATATATGAATGTTTGTATATATTTATAATCCCAAAAATATACAAAAAAATCATTCTATATATGCTTTCAATATATATATATAAACATATATATAAATATATAGATAATAAATTGTAATGAAATATATGAAATTATAAAGATATAGCATAAAATGTAAAACCAAACAATATAGGGGTGCAAAAAAGGCATTGGTGTATAACCTGGTGGTCTTAGGTTCGAAACTCGCTAGAGGCAGGGGAATACATGGGATGTGGGAATTATCTAAAGCATTGATAAGAGTGGAATGAATTGAACAAAATTATCCCCTTTATCAACAAGGTCTTTATCAGCACTTTTTTAGTGCTATTGAATGGGGAATTTACCAGCTCTTTTTACAAGTGCTAATAAAGATAACCCTTTTACATTGATTATATTATTAGCACTTTTGTTGAACTAGTGAACCCCTTTTAATATCATTGTTAGAGGCCCAATTTATATTAATGATAGCATATGATTGACTACCAGGTTCTTGGGGATCATAAGCATTGAGGATTATTCTCTTGAAGTACATATTTGATGATCTCTATAAATTTAGATCATGAGGATAGGCATGCTAATAGGAAAACCACATGTTTTGGATGTCATTGGACATTCCTATCTACAAATATGTGTATTGGTATCCAAACCTGTGATCATTACAAATGTTTCCCATTTGATCACGTACATTGATGCAAGGGAAAAATAATTACAATTATATTTTAGAAAGGTACCTTCTGTTGTGTGTGTTCTTAGTGGTATTGAATTGGTTGAATGGTCAAAATAGGATTTCTCATTTTCAGTTTGAAGTAGTAAAATCATGGGCCAGGTTGATTAGGATGGAATCACTTTTATAAATTCATGGCTTTGGTACTCGAGGGTAAATACATCCAGTTAGAACAATAAATAATAAATCAATAAAGTGTTTTAGAATAGGTTTTCATCCTACATTATGAGATATATAATGTCAAAGAGATCATATTACATAATTTTTGTTCATAGGTTGGATGTTTCTACAATGATTACTCTGTATCTCATTATGGGAAATGATGGGTTACTATATTCCTTTCTTGTTCGGTGAGTAATATTCATAGCTATTGAGATGTGGGCCTAGAGGGTCACCCACAATAGTGTATTCAAGATTAAACCATATTCCAGTGAATAAGTATATAGGACATGGTGGGACCCACCAATAGGGTCTGAGATTTTTCCTCGTATGTATAATCACCAATGAAATAAATAAATTCCTATTATTTGAGTTTCAAATAATATCAATTGAATATATTTATTAAACGTATTTTCAATTTTTGTTGTAAATAGAAGGAAAATATTATTTGAATGAATATTAGTTTAAAATATTGAAGCTTTTTTTAATATTTGTGGGAATGAGAAGTCGAATTAATTGATCTAGTATTATCAAGTAAAATATCTATTATATTATTAGAATGCTATAAAAATATAAATGATATTTGTGACTTAATAGAGTAGTCTTCATATATCGTTTATATATTGTGTAAAACTATTCCTGGTCAGGGTATTTTTTAGGTTATTTCCTCTCAACCTATAAATTAGAGGATATAGGCTCTCACATGGGTCTATTCACTTGATCTATTTAAAAATTCTCTCTCCTGCCCCCTTTCGAGAGAGATAATCTCTTGATCCATGTGATCTTATAGAGATCCCCCTCAAGAATCGAGGGAACATAGATACGCTGTTTACCGAGACATTAAAGGCATCGTCAGATCTCAATGCTAGCACCTAGATTTCAATGATCGACACCCTTGTGGAGTTTTTATGTATTTTTTGAATGATTTAGAGGGATTTTGCTTTGTATCCTATTATAATAAATTTCCATTAATGCGAATATGTCGAGTGTGTCTTTAGAAAAAAACAATATATTTATGATATAATTTTTGTGCTTAAATTTATTCACATGTGATCGTAGATCCTTGTCGGGGCTGTGATTCTGCTGTGATGACGATGTTACCTTGATCACTGGAAGAAAATATTTAAATATATTGACCATTAGCTTTCCCTATATACCCATATACGTTCAATTGGTACTAGTGGAATGTGTGATGATTTTAGGTCAGGAAATATAAATAAAATTTCATTAAATTTAAAATAAGGAATTGTTACTGTCCCAACACCATAGATGATGGTTCAATCTGAGATCAAATAGATAATTTGTGACTCTATGATGTTTTAAAGGTGGATTTAATGGAAAAAAATTTGGGTCTAGAAAATCAGAAAACATATATTTATGATTTGATAACTGAAGGTTGTGGTTGATGACATATTCTGGTGAACCCGTGTATTTCGGATGGATTCTAGTGGTTAAATTAGGTTTTTCTCGCAATCATTTAATTACTCCACATTATGGATTGTTTTTTATTAAATAATAATTTTTTAGTATATTAATATCTTAAATGGGTAGTCTTTGGAGTATTTTTTTTGTATAAAAAATTGAAAAATGAGGGTGGTTGGTTGTTATATGTTTGTTGGCAATTGGAAAAAGTAAAAACTAAAAACATTTGAATTCTAGAAAAATCCAAAGAATTTTTTTTTTGTAAAGTGTTTGGGACACCCCGATTGCTCATGCCTGTCTCCCATGGTGGCTCCCTTTCCTTTAGTGACCAGTGGCCATTTATCATCCTCCCAGTTGAGGCCCCGATCCCTCCTCCACATTTCCCCTCCATCCCTCCTTGGTGGGGAACACGTCTTCTTAGTCACTGCAGCCCCATATCCCATATTTGTGTGATCCCAACAGGTAGTGTCCGACCTCGATCAAACACCTCCATATTTTCTGCAGCCAATAGCCACTTCACACCACTCTCCATATGTCATCGCATGTTTCCAATCCCTACATCGGTACCCTCACTGTGCCACCATAATCTATTGATGATAGACTATATCCATATTGATTCAAATGAATCCCTCAATGGTACACCCTCCTGATCGAGCCCCTTACAACCGCTGTAGACTCCCAATGTTGAGTCCCATCCACTAGAAACTTATCTGTCGATTGTAGTCGGCCTACACTTTGACCACCCTCTTTTCCAGTTCTCAGCCATTATGAGCATGGCCTAGCTAGATCCAACATAGTGCAAAATGCTCCTCCTAAGGCAACTCACTTTGGTGTTGTACCGTGAGCCACCTCAAACTAGACATTCCCCAGTCTTGGCCATTTATCATGATCTAGTCTGACATCATTCCCTTTTGTTGTGGTTTGGATTCCACCCATAACTATGAATCCGACTAACCAATTGGCCACCCTCTTCTATGCAGCATGCCCAAAACCCAACCGAGCTAACACTACTCGATTCTATTCGGCCTGTTCGACCACAATATAGTTTGAGGTGGGTCTCTATGATCTAGAAAGGGTATGAGCAGGGCTTCCTAGAATAGGATTCCCCTGCACGGAGTTTTTAAAACCACAAATGGGCTGATGCAGTTTTGGACCAACCAACACAGGCTCTACCAGGGGTTTTTAGTATCTGACTATTTTTATATAATTCAAATAAAATTAAATTACATAATTTAATTTTTGTTTTAGAATAAATTAATTAAATATAAATTTTTTGTTTAAAACATTTTTTTAATACTAGAGAATAAATTAAATTAATATAGGTGTTAAATTAAATTAATTAATTTATTTATTTTTTGGGATTATAATTAAAATAACATTGGGACCAAAAGACGAAATTGTTTAACTAAATAAGTTTGAATTTTTTATTCACTAAATTTATCCTCAAAAATAATTAATAGCATACTTAAATTTTATTTATGAAATTAATTTATAGAATTTTTTTAATTCTAATCAGTTGATTATGAGTCATAGACCAAAAGATGTGTGTCTTTATTTATTTATTACAATGCAAGTTTGTAATAATTTGTTTAATAAATGACGTTCTATGTGATGTCTATGTGTCATTTTATTTATAATGGTCTGCGAGTCTAGATAAATGTTTTTATCTGCATATTTCATTTCCTAGTCCCCCTGAAAAATGTGTGAGTATTTTTTTATATTGATGTAGAAAATAAGTGACATACTTTAGAGAGATATTTGGTGACACACTTGACAAGAGTTTGAGAAATTTTATGGGTGAGTTATGCAATTGGAGTCGCATGTGAAACGACTAAGGGAGTTACCCCTAGGATCTAGGTTGAACCATTATACATTCAATAGATCAACCATTGGTTTCAGTTCATGATCATGTAAAAAAAATTATTTATGCATGGTTAATTATTTAATGTATGTGTAGTTATATGTGTGATCACATAAAATAATAACCAGGACTGCATAGATAAAATGAACATGTGATGCGACTAATATTTTCTATTTATTACATAGTTATTTGTGAGTACGATAAGATAACACATTTTTATGAAATTAAAAAACTATTTCATTTCATCATTTAATAATAATAATACCATTAAAGAAATATTATGTTTCAAATGCCTTCCATCATTTGAACTTAAACACAATTAGGTGTTCGGGGGTTCTTGGTCAGCCATTGTTGAGGGTGATTCATATTATTGGATAGTTATTATGAGAATAATGGGTTGACTTAACTGAAGTTAATAGTTAAAGGCTATCCATATCTAACATTCTATCACATTAGAGGAAAATTGTTGAGGGAATCAATGTTATGAGTCTGCTAAGATGTGAATTAAATCAACACATTGAGGAACAACGAGTTAATGAAAGTTTCCAGTCAATTTCCTACCTCGTACTCTCTGAATAGTGTTATAACTATAGTTCATAGACTATGATGTTTGGTTAAAGGATCCTTTCCAATTGACTAATCAAGCAGTAGAGTATTCTGATTTTAATACATCAGGTCCCTATAATTCGATAAAATAGTGGGAGTCATATAATTATTTAATCATTGTCTAAATCAATAATCAAGATAAAAAGTAATAATCAGGTAGATTTATTTATATATACATCCGAAAGAAATATCTTTATAAAAACAGCTATATTTATTAGAAAAATTTATTTTCTAATCCATCATGAGATTACAAGAGTATTATAGGTGCTTTCACATATTACAATGATATAAACAATTCAAGGTGTTGGTGACCCCAACACCTTTTAAGCCTCCTCAGAAATAGTGGGTGTCAAAAATCCTTTCACGAGACTCTTTCATTGCGAAAATGTTGCTTTTTTCATAATTCAATCATTATTTTCCGATTTGAGTTGTGGATACAACATAAGGACATGGATGATTTCACAAGGTGTCTCATCTCCTATAAGCATCTAAGGAGAGAGTGAAGAGGGAAATGAATGGATGATATTACACTAGATTTGTGAAAATTGAGAGGTGTATCATGATATTTGGATACATCCAACTCCAATATCATTATGAAAATATTTTTCAACTTATTTTAATATGTTAAAATTAATATAATGGAGAAAATAATTTGTTACCATGTAGGTAATGTTTTACAAGAAATAATAACATTAAAGAAATAATAATATTCAGTTCTTATTGTGAAGAAGTTGACAGATAAGGAAAAAATTATAATGCAATGTGTCACACAAAAGGAAATTTTTCAATGTATTTCAATGAAATAGGTATAAAACTGGATGTTATTTTCTTTTCATATCCTGAAATAAATCTATGAATGTTAAACTACAGTAAACTAAATTGTATAAGAAAGTACTATGTTACTCTTTAGTTAATATTCATCCTTATATGTAATATATCTATTGTACTTTTTGGGTATTAAATACAGTATGAATATTACATATGAATATTCCAATACAGTAACCTAGTAACTATAGAATGATTAATGGAATGAGGTTTATTCTCCAATTAGCTAAGAAATTGTGGTTTCTAAGTCAGTGGCGAAAAACACCCAAGTTCAATATTTCCATGTTTAATGATTCTAGTAGAAATTTTTTTGAGTGTAACAAAAATATTTCTCTCATATGTCCATTGGACACAAGGATTCAATAATCCAGGTTTAGTAATGAATGTTATTTCTAGTGTCTCATACTCAAACAATCGTTTAGTGATACTTGAATCATAGACAATACCTAATGTATATAAAATGTAATAATTATTTACAAAGATATTGAAGGATAATTATTTTTGAAGTAAAACTAATAGGGGACATCATGGATATACTTAGTATGGTATTTATACTCATTAGATATAAACACCTTTGGTATTATCGACACGTATACTTATTTATTTTTAAAAAGAAACCTTACGAATTAAAGTTAATCCTCAGAGCTTTCATAACTAGTTTAGCTTGAGAGCATAAACTATTTCCAGGGTGAGGTAGTGGTTAATATATTTCAAAATATTTATTTAGGTTCGTATTAAGGAATATCAAATTGAAGTATAGTATATTCATTATCATAATATATATGAAGCTTCGGGCTGGTCTGTAGAAGGATATATTGACCAAGAATTCATCGATCAATATAATATAGTGTGGAGTAATTCCTAAAGGAATAGTACCCTCAGTGATATAATGATAATAAAGAATATTGATGATGAAGTCTTAAATGATAAAATTTATCAAAAAAATATAGCTCAATGTAATAATATACACAAATTTCATTATAAACATTAGATCCATGATGTATGTAAAATGACCATCAATGTTATAAATCATGCATTATATATACTTCCATTATTTTCAAAATATATATCTCAAACCCCCACATTATCCCATAACCGTATTCCAACTATAATGAAAAATTTATATTAAACGAGTTATAGAATGATGAAAATCCATTATTTCATAAGTACATGTGTTTACATTCGAAGAGTAGGTTTAATATATAAAGAAACTTACATCAAAGAAAATCACAATGTGAATCTAAATTAATTATCCTAGAAATGTCGTAGGATATTATGAAAATCCCAATGATAGAAATATTTAGTCAAAATATAGACTATATTTCTATACAAGGGTGCACATATTTATTTTAGATAATGGGATCTAGATTGTCTTGTATTTTTTCAATTATAGAGATGCACAAGTAGTTTTCATGTGAACAAGTTCCACAAGAGCATGAAGATGAGAATTCTCAAGAGACACATACTCTGTATGAAGTATAACACTACAGTGACAATTTTATATTCATCACAACCAATGATACATTAATTATCAATAATAATAAATCATACAAGAAGGAAGTATATGAAAATTAATTATAATTGAAAAAAGCAATTTATATTCAATAAATGATTCGATGTATCAAAGTGTGAGGGAATTATTAATTTGAATATTGCGGTGTCTATTCAACAGAGACCCTACATGGTCGGCACAATTATGGTACCTATAAGGATTGATTGTTTGTACCATGTCTTTATTCATAACTCTATTAGAATATAAATTATAAAAGATAAATTTGATGATCATTTTGTTGAGAATTGGATGTCAATACAACCAATCATGGTATGTTTCAATATGATTCAACCATAAAGCGATGGTGACATCATAGAATGATAAAAGGGGGCACAATTTACTCAAATACAGTTCAAATTTAAAGTAAAAAACACGATATGAGGACATTCATCCATAATTAATTTTTTCTGTGTGTCCACCAGTGGTTAGTGGGAGCACCATTGTTTTCAGTGTACAATATGTTTCATATCATATGGAAAATAACTATTGGTATTGTAGTTAGATAAGACCAGGATAAAGGTAACTTTCCAGATATTAACTTAATATAGTATCCTAAGTTCAAGAGAACATGGTCTAATGGGGTTGACCAAATAAATCATTATACCTAGTTAATAATACATATACCAACATTATATTTGGAAATAAATGTTGGAACAATTCAAGAGAGAATTTTTGGCAGTGTCACATGGAATTAATCATTCCTTGTATACATGCATGGGAATAAGAGGATATTAATGTGGTGAGTTGAATTCCAAATACCTTTGTGATGGATCAATAATGTATTCCATGATATGTACAAGAATTGATATTTACAAGATATAATTTATAGTAAGAAAATATTATTTGTATCTTGGATAACAACATGGGAAGAAGTCAAACCTATCTGATTGTACTTGAAAAGTACAAGGGTTATGTAACTGGTAAGTGGGGAGGAAGGGATTATAGTTTTTTGGGGACACAAACTATTATTACATGAATTAATACAATTTAGTATCATAGTCATGCAAAGGAACTGAGTGAGGCAATACCATACAAGCTATTAGTTACTATACTTACAAACACTCAGTACGTTGCAGATTCTAAGGAAGGTAAAAAGTACTATAAAATATGTAATGATTTTCCAAATTCTCGGAATCATACTTAGTAAACAAAGTTTCATCATAATAAAAATTATTATAATATTAATATCCAAGATATCATGTTTTGATAGTGGAAAACTGTGAATAATCTATGGGATAACATCACCTGAGGTGTCTTACTCAAGGAGGCGAGGCCGCACATAGTTGGATAGCCAAGCAACAAAGATGTGACCAGATCAATAACTAACGCTATGAATATGTATAAATATGATATTAATCATGTTTGAGATGGAAAGCTTAGTTAGATATTTGGATGTAGTGCAAGAGGGAGTATTTTAATAGTAGGTTCCCTAAAAACAATTTTAAATGTACTTTTGATTATCATTTTATATATACAGTTATATATGCATGATGTTCACTTACCATTATAGTGTAGGCATTTATTCACCGACTATTTAATGATAATTTCCATATATTAATTGTTTTATCAAAATGTTATTCAAATAGTGGGTTCCCTAGACCCAACTATGAAGTACTTTTTTATTACCATATCATGTGTACAGTTAGCTATGCATGATGTTATCTTACCATTGTAGTGAAGAATTTACTGTATCCACTATAATAATGGTAATGTTCAAAGGTTAATTGTCATGTCGAGAGGTTAGAGCAGATCTCAGGCTATAATGAGAACCGTGATATACAATGACTTTTATCTTAAAAATATATTCTATAGACTAGATACATCTTGCTGTCTTGACATAGTAGATGTCTGACTATCACGTGTGGGGGGCTCATAAGCCTTGAGACTTTTTCTCATGAAGTTCGCACTTGGTGATCTCTAGTAGTGAGATCATGTGGACAAACCCGTAAATAGGAACACCACATGTTTTGTGTGTCATTGGCGGGTTCTTTCTACAGACTTGTGTATTGGTCTTTTGACTTGTTACCATTACCAATGTATATCTGATTACATACTTTGTTTCAAGACAAAAACCATGGCAGTGATTTTGTGGTGAGGTAGATTGTGTTGGGTGTGTCGTTGGTGGTATTACATTGGTTGAATGGTCAAGAAAGGATTTGTTGCTTCCATGTTCTGGAAGTTTTATATCTCCGGCCTGGTTGATTAGGATGGTACCTCCTTCATTTGTCTTTGGCCAAAGTAGTAGAAAGGAAAATCCTTCTGGATAGATCAAAAAATAATAATTCAAGATAAGGACGATGACACAAGAGTGCATCCTGCTTTATGAGATATTTAATGAAAAAGAGATTATAGTACACGATCAGTGTTCATAGGATCGTAGTCGTGGATAGAACTATCCTTATCTCTTTAGAGGCCATGATGGGTCGCTAGACTCCGCTCTTGATCTATGGATTTTATTCCCTTCTATCGAGGTAAGGGCCCAGAGGGTCACACAGAATAGCGTATTCAAGAATCCACTATATTCTGTTGAATAGGTATATCGACATAGTGGGCCCCACCAAGGGGACTGAGCATTGTCCAAGTTATCGATAACTGATGAATTAAATAAATTCATTAATATTCAGGTTATGAATATTTGGGACTGAATTTATTTAATGTATATACAGGTTTAGTAAATACAAGAGAAATACTAATTGAACGAATATTATTTAATATTCAAGGTTCATTTAATATTAAGGTGGATGGCGAGTCGAGTTAAATGACTAGGTTTTATCATGTAATATATTATATATATATATTACCAGTATGTGAAAAAATAATAAATAATTTTGGCAGAGTTAAATTCGTCAAAATTATTTATTTAGTAAATGTTGAAATATACGGGGGTCGGGGAACCCAACCGAGTATTTATCAACTTCACTGTAAATATTAGAAGAGGCACTCTCTTATGTTGAATAAATCCCTATTTATTCATTTATGGAATGAAAATTGAGAGCCTCTCTCTCCGCCCATTTCCTAGAGAGAGAAGCTATTGATCCAAGAGTTCAGATCAAGTTCTTCTTTAAGCATTGAAGAGATCACAATGTGGTGATCATCAGGACATTGAAAGCTTTGCTGAATCACCATGCTAGCACCCAGAACTCGACGTTTGATGTTCCAGAAGATTTTTGGAGTGCGTGTGGACGATCTAGAGGGATCCTACTTTGGATCCTTCATGTGACGATTGTCATCGACTAGTTGTAGTCGACCACAGCTTTGGATTAGAAATTGGTATAATTTATTTTTAGTTTTTGTGCTCTTAATAATTTACATGAGATTCTCGGACCTCTCTGGGGCTCGGATCGTCAGTGACGACAAGTTCCATCATCCCACCGACGAAAAATTTTAAAATCCCTAGCCCACCGGCTTCCTACGTGGGCCCCAGAACCTAACAGTGGTATCAGATTGATCACGTAAATTTTCTGAGGCAAATAAAATTATTTTTCATATAATAAAGTATGGGGTTCAAAGACGGTCCCAACGGTTCAAACCGTGGGGTAATCCGATGTCGAATGACCACATTATGGTTAGTTAAAATTTTCGGATTGGATCTAATTCATGGTTTGATCTCAGGTATTTAATTTTTCCATCCTGAAGAACTAATCATGTTTATTTTGAATTGATTTAGTTCAACCTAGAAAAAATAAAATTGTGTGAAAATTATTATTTTATTTTAGGATTTTCATAATAATTTTATTAATATAATCATAATAATAATTTTATTATTATAATACTGTAATAATAATAAAATATTAATTTATGATAATAATTTTATTATTATTAATTTTAAAGGCTAAGTTAATAGCCTTTAGAAAAAAAAAATTGGGTGGAAGAAGACTTAAACATAAATCTTTGTTTAAATAAAAAAGGGGGAAAACAAAGACTTAAAAAGATGTCTTAAATTTAAAAAATTAAGAAAAAGGAATAAGGGCTGGTGCGTGGAAACATAAAAGGGAAAATATATATATATATATTGAATAGGGGTCCAAGAAGAACCCTATTCCCAGCACGGCACAAAGCCCCCCTGGCTGAGCTCTCCCCAATGACCTGCTACATCACCAGAACAGCGCCCACCTTCTCGAGTTAAGGACGCTGCCGACTCTTCTTTTCCGCTCAAGTCTGCCCTGCACTCTTCCGGCCCTCCCAGCACCACACCCCTCTACACAAACCTGCTACATTGGTACCACTAGGCTGATCCTACCCCACTCAACATGTAGCGCACCAAGGCACCGCCAGACGCCCCTCTCACCGGTAGCACGTCGTTGCACATGAGCTCCCCGCCGAAGGCTTCTCCTCCGCTCAAGTCTGCAACACATGCCTTCTCCGTGCACTGGCCACCTCCCGGACCTTACTCCAGGTGGTCGTCCAGATTCTCCCCACCCCCCCCCCCCCCCTCCCCCCCCGATGATCCTCTTCCTCGTTGGGGCACCCACAAAGCAGGTTCCACCACCCAACCGTCTACCTGCCGAGCAAGATTCGCCAGACCAGCCACCACGGGTTCTATTTCCATCCCACTGAATCTTGCTCCCTACCACCGCAGTGCGCAAGGCCACCACCTCTAGTCGACTCCCCTTGAAGTCATGCGCTGATCTGGTCTACACCTCCCGACTTGCCTTTTTTCCGGGTAGTCGCTAGCCTCCTCTCAGTTTTCACGGCTCAAGGTTGAGGCGCTGCACCCTACAACAATTAGCATGCGCCCGTGCGACTTCGCCATTTTCTCCTGGACTTGCTAACATGTAGCACGCTATAACACAACTGTCACAGACTTTCTACAACTCTGACCTCCCCGCTATCCGGCCTTCCCCAAGCCGCCAGACCACTATACCACCACCCGCAGCAGGGCGAGCAGCCTTGCTCTCACCACCGCCGCCTCTGGACCAATAGTAGATGCACCGCATGTCATCACGCCATTGTTCAAGGTTAGGGAGGTACTTCTATTTTGTTTGTATGTCTTTATGTAGGAAAACAATTTTCTCCAAAATGGTCTAGGTAGACCTGCCCACCCCGAAATGGGTTTGGGAGGATCGGCCAGGCCCAGTTTGGCCATGGCATGACCCTGTGCAGGTTTTTCCCAACCCACAAATGCTATGCAATGGTGTTTTTGGAGATTGATAAATTAAATTAATCATGATTAATTAAATCAATTAATTTAATTTTATATTTTAAATTAAATTAATTAAAATTAATTTTGGTTAATTATTTTAAAACCCAAATAAAATTACTTCAATTTAACTATTAAATTGAATTAAGATAAATTAATTTAATTTTGGAATTATAATTAAAATAATTAACAAAACGATAATTAATTAAATTATTCTAATTATTTAATTAATTTAATTTAATTAAATAAACCATCATACTTAATTATTGCATTTTAATTTTTTATGACGCTTTATTTTTCCCACATTCTGGTCTTGAGCATCGACCCATGTATGTTGCCTTTTATTTAATTAATTATTTTAATTTCATGTAATGATTTTAATTAATTAAATAGATGGTATGTGTGTTATATTTCTTTTTCCAGTTATAATCTATATAGTCCTCTGTGTCCATTTTTTATCTGATGAACCTTTATACCTAAGTTCCCCTCACCTGGACACGAGTAATTATGTACTTCGAACGAACAAGGCAAAAAATGTGGACCCTGCCAATATGAGGTGGTGCATGTTGATGAAGACAGTGCAAGATGACACGTGGATTCCACCAAGAAGAAGCGGTACTCCAAGACGTGATGTAGACCCCGCCAAGTCAAGGCAATGTTCCCGAAGTGAAGAAAACATGAATGACAATGGGCTAGCTGCATTTTGAGTCAAGATTCGACTCAGGTACGATTCCCTTAGGTGATTTAGATTCTCAATACCAGTTGGGTAATAATTTTCTTTTATGCATTTATTTATTATTTTATTCATTTTTGAATAGCGGGAAAATACATAAAATTATAGATAATAAAATGCATAAAGAAGAGGCGTGTGTTTTCTATTAATGTTCAGGTGTGAGTGTTGAAACATAGATGAACAAGTTTAATATAAATGGATTACATTCATCAAGAGATAAAACTAATAAACCCCTCAAATATTAAGTCACAAACAGCCTTCCATCATTCAATTTTGAACAAAAATAGGTGTTTGAGGTGCTGGTCTTGCCTTAGCTGACGGTGCCTCTTACTATCCGGGAGTTCTTTTTCATGTGGTGGGTTGACTTAACTAAAATTGCAGCAAATAAATTCCTTATCTAGCTTGTTTTAATTTTAGATTCAAGGATTGTGTAAATCAGTAAATGATTTTTGAAGCTGGGAATTCACTCAACAGATAAAGGAACCGCATGTTAATGCAGTTTGCCAGCCTAAAGCCTACCTTGGACCCTCCGAGTAGTGTCGTAGCCAAAGCTTGTAGACTATGAGAGAGGTCCAGGGATCCTTTCCACTACAATACTCAAGATTATTCCGATTCCAGTTCAAAGGGTTCCTAGAATTCAAAAAATTAGTGGGAGACATTTAATGATTAAATAATCAGTAATGTCACATTAGGTATTCACATAAAGGTAAAATATACTAAAGTATATTTGTAAATAATGGAAAGAAATACCAAAATAAAACTGTGATAATTATTTGACAAAGTTAACGTCCAAACAAGCATGAAATTGCAAGTGTGGTATAGGGGCTTGCACACATTATTAATTTATCGGAAATTCAAGGTGCTTGAGTCCCAACCTGTAAAGCTACCTCAAGAAGCAAGGGTGTAAAACTGCTTACAGGAGACTCATGAATCAAGCATATGATGGATCTATCATAATAATATCATCAATATATGATGTTAGTTTCAGTCGCTACATCAAGACTTAGATGATGATCACATGTAGTCTCATCTCCAAGATCCTTTCGAGGAGAAAGTGAAGCAAGATTTGAATGTGGTGATTGCACTCAGTTTGTGTAAAGTGAAAGGCAGTTCACAATCTTTCAATTCATCCCATTCTAATAACTCTTACTCCCAATTACTCTTGTTTCATTTAAGGATACAAATGAATGGTATAGAGTAATTGATTCATTACTGTTACGGTAACATTCTCCAAGTAATAAGAATATTAGAGATAACACCATCTTTTATTCTTATAGAGAATAAATTGAATGACAAGGAGAAAAGGCCTATGGAAAGTAACGTAAAAAACACCTTCATCATGTCCTTCAATGAAAAGCGGTTGGTTATTTAACAAGAGGTTCGTTGGATCACATAATAAATTCAAGGAATTTTAAAAACTGAAACACAAGAAGAAAGTACCCGCTTATCATTTAGTTAATATTCACCAAATAAAAGTATTGTTATCTCACATACTTCTTGGGTATTAAAATACAATATTCTTTTCACATATATGTATTGAAATAAAATAACCAAGTAAGTAAAGAAACATTACTAGAAGTATAGTTTCTTCTCCAAGTAGCTGAGAAAGGGTGATTCCTAAGTCAATGGTGAGAAACACATTACTTTTAATTGCTATGTGATTGACTCAAACTGAACATGTTGTTGAGTGTAACGAAAAATATTTATGTCGTGTGCCTATTTGGACATTATGATACATTATTCCATTTTTTGGAATGAATGTGGTTTCTGGTAATATATTTAACAAATAGTATAGACATACTTGAATAAAAAAGGAAATACTTGATGAATATAAAAATTGTAAGACCAACCCAGTTGTCGTAATGTGATTCTTTGTCAAGTAAAACTAAAAGTGGATGTCAACTATATACCTAGTATGGTATTTTGGCGTAGCACAACTAAAAAACTTGGGTATTTTTGATATCTTTAGTTTAGACAAAGAAACCTTTAAAAATAAAGGTATGCCCCAAAGCTTCTGAGGTTAGTTCAACATGAAATTGTTAACTATTACAAAGGAAATCAAGAGGTAAAGATACTTTATATTCTCCTTTTAAGTCATTAAGGAGTGTACGAGTGAAATATATGTTTGGTAAGAATATATTAGTTTCTTCGGATCGACATGCCAAAGCATATCTCGACCAAACTATCATCGATCGTGATAATGTTGTGTGAAGTAATTCCTAAACATATGTTACCTTATCAACATCACCATATTGATGTTCATAAGGATGATTGATGAAAATTCTTACATATTAACATTGATCAAAAAAATTCAGCCTGGAGAAATTCCTAAATGCATATTTTATACATCAATGTTATGATGCAAGTTGTATCAATGTTACAAACTGCAAAAACATCCATTATATTTCAAGATGTGATTTGAAAAAAAAGGCATAAACCCATAACCAATACGCCAACTAAAATGAATAATGGATATCATATAACTCATAGTATGATGAAAATCCATTATTCTATAGCTCATGTGTTTGGATACAAGGAGTTTGTTAAGAACAAACCTGCATCAATCAAAACACATTATGCATCTAAGGTAATTATCTTAACAGTTTCTCAGGATATTACATAAATCCCTATGATATAAAAGATGTAGTCAAGTATTAGACTACATTTATATACAAGGGTGCACTTCTCTATTAGAGATATTGGGAGATGAATTGAATTGGACTTAGTCAATGCTCGTGATGCAAAAATGGTTGGAATGGGAACAAGTTCCACAAGTACATATGGAATACGCATGTTCTAGAGACACATACTGCATATGAAGAATGAAACCATGGTGATGGTTGTATATTCACCATGTACGGGGATAAATTATTCATTAAGAATAATAAATCTTATAGGTAAGAAGTATATGTTAAAAACTAAGATTGACAAGATTAATTAAAATTCAATAATGGATTCCATGTATCAAATTGCGAAGGGGATTATAAATTGATTACTGTGGTGGGTATTCAAATGATATGATATATTGATGGAACAAGTATGGTACCAATAAGGCTCGATTGGTTATACCAAGTCGGTACACCTAAATCTATTAGAATGTTACTTGTCTTCTAAGATCATTCTATTGGTCATTGGATGTCAAGATCATAATTCATGGAAGGTGTCTAAACAACACAACTAGTAAGAGATGATGACATCATATGATTCCAATGAAGGTTTCAAGTTACTGAAATCTAGTTCCAGATTAAAGTAAGAAACAAGATCTTAGATCATTCATTAAAAATCAATATTTTACTTGTGTCTACCAATGGTTAATGGGAGAACAGTGTTTTCCATGTGAAATATGTTCAGAATCATATGGAAAAAAGATCTTGATCTTATAGTTATATAAGATTAGAATAAAACAAATTCTCCAATGATTGACATAAAGTAGAAACCTGGGTTCTAGGGAACCAGATCTATTGATGTGGATCTATAGGTTGCTTGGTCCTAGTAAATCGTACATATAGTGAAATATTATTGAAAAATAAATGTTGGAACAATTCATGTTTAGTATTGTTGCCAATGTCACATGGATTAATCTCCAGGATAACATGTTCGGTGCATGGGTGTAGATTATTGTTGTGAATTGATGCCACATTATTTAGTTATAGATCAATCACATATTCCATGATATGTGCCTGGAATATAGTGAAGAAGGTATACTAGTTATGGTTGGTCAAAAAGCAGTAATCCTTAGATCAATTTGATCTAGTGTCGTGGTTAGGAAAAGTTGATGAGTGAGTCAAGCTCATGAAAGCTAGTGGTAGCCATATCTACAAATACCTAGTACATTGTATCTTCAAAGGAAGCTAAGAAGTAGTAATCAATCGCAATGATTTCTTCCAGTTCTTGGATTCTCACATAGTGAGAAAAGTATTATCATAGTGAGAATTATGATATCTTACTAGCCAAGTTGTTTATTCATGATAATGGAAAAACGTAATATACTCGGGGATACTTTATCTAGAGAATCTTTACTCAAGCCGATGATATCACATATAGCAGATATGCCACGTAGAGAAAACGTGACAGGCCTAATAGTTAAATCCATTACTCAACAGAAGCATGATATCTATCATGTGAGTAGCTTACAAGTTTAGTTAGAATGTTGACACTTGTGAAAGTGGGAGTGTTGAAATAGTGGGTGCCCTAGACCCAACAGTGAAGTACTTTTTGATTACCATATCATGTGTACAGTTAGCTATGCATGATGTTGTCTTACCATTATAGTGAAGACTTTCTTGTGTACACTATAATAATGGTAATTTCCAAAGGTTAATTTTCATTTCGAGAGTTTATAGTAGATCCCAGGATATAATTAGAACCTTGAGATACAATGAAATTGATCTAAAATATATGTTCTTTAGTCTAGATACATCTTACTGACTGGACACAGTAGATGTCTGACTACTAGGTGCTGGGGGCCCATAAGCATTGAGACTTCTTCTCATGAAGGTCGCACTTGGTGATCTATAGTATTGAGATCATGAGGACAGTCCTGTAAATAGGAAAACCACATGTTTTTGGTGTTATTGGACATTTCTATCTATGAACATATGTATTTCTATCATCACATGAGACCATTACCAATGTATATCATTTGATTACGTACTTTGAGGCAAGATGAAAACCATGACAGAGATGTCATGGAAAGGTAGTTTGTGTTGGGTACGTCATTGGTGGTATGACATTGGTTGAATGGTCAAAAAAGGATTTGTCACTTCCATGTTCAGGAAGTTGTATATCTTATGCCTGGTTGATCAAGATGGTGCCGCCTTCATAATTATTTGGGCAATGTATTAGAAAGGAAAATCTATCCTGATAAATCAACAAACAATAAAGCAAGATAAGGATGATGACACAAGAGTGTGTCCTGCTTTATGAGATATTTAATGAAAAAGAGATTATAGTACACAGTCAGTGTTTGTAGGATGGTAGTCGTTGCTGTGACTATCCTTATCTCTTTAGGGGACATGATGGGTTACTAGAATCCACTCTTGGTATGTGGATTTTATTCACTGCTATCAAGGTAAGGGCCTAGAGGGTCACAGACAATAGAGTATTCAAGAATCCTCTCTATTCAGTTGAATAGGTATATGTATAGAGTGGGCCCCCGCCACATGGACCGAGCGCTTCCCAACTTATCGATCACCAATGAATTAAATAAATTCATGAATATTCAAGTTAAGAATATTTGGGATTGAATTTATTTAATGTATTTACAAGTTTAGTAAATACATGAAAAATATTAATCGAACAAATATTATTTAATATTCAAGGTTCATTTAATATTATACGGGATAGCCAGTCGAGTTAAAGGACTCAGTTTTTTCATGTAATATATTATATATATATATTACAAGTATGTGATAAAATAATAAATAATATTGGCACAGTTAAGTTCATCAAAATTATTCGTTTGTTGAACGTTGAAATATATGGGGGTCGGGGAACCCTACCGGGTATTTATCAATGTCACTATAAATATTAGAGGAAGATCTCTCTTATGTTGTGAAAATCACTATTCATTCAGTCATGGAATGAAAATTGAGATCACCTCTCTCCTCCCGCTTCCTAGAATGAGAAGCTGTTGATCCAAGAGTTTAGATAAAGTTCTTTCTTAACCAACGAAGAGATATCGATGTGGTGCTCGTCGGGACATCAAAAGCTTCGTTAGATCGCCGCACTAGCACCCAGAATTCAACGATCAACGTTCCAGCCAATTTTTGGCATTTTTGTGGACGATCTAGAGTGATCCTTCTTTGGTTCCTTTAAGCGATGATTTCCATCGACTAGTTGCAAATCGATGACAGATTCAGATTAGAAATGGGTGTGTTTTTGTTTTAGTTTTTGTGCTCTTAATAATTTACATGAGCTCCTTGGACCTCTCCGGGGCTAGGATCATCAGCGACGACATGTTCTGTTATCCCGCCGATCAAAAATTTTAAAATCCCCAGCCCACCACCTTCCGCTGTGGGGCCCCAGAACCTAACAAAGGTTAGAGCAGATCCCAAGTTACAATAAAAACGACGCGATAGATTGATATTAATCTTAAACACATATCTCATTCTCTAGATACATCATACCAACTAGACATATTATATGTTTTATTATCAGGTCCTAGGGATTAATAAGCATTGAGAGTTATTATCAGGAAGTTCTCACTTGATGATCTCTAGTATTTGAGATCACGAGGATAGACTCGCTAATAGTAACACCACCTATTTGGGGGTGTCCATGGATGTTCTAATCTATGTACATGTGAATTGGTCTCCTAAATTGAGATCTTTACCAATGTCTTCCATTTGATCAAATATATTAATTCAAGGAAAAATCTATGATAATAAAACTGTGTTGAGGTATCTTGTTTTGGGTGCTTCACTGGGGGTATGGAATTGACTTAATAGTTAAGATAGGATTTGTCGCTTCTATGTTGAGGAAGTAGTATCATAGTCCATGTTAATAATGATGACAATAGCATCATAAATCTAGGTACATGGTAGTCAAGGGTAAATTCATCCAGTTATATCATTAAATAATAATGAAAAAGGGTCACAACACAAGTGTGTATCCTTATTTATGAGATATCTAAAAATAAAGATATTTTATTACACAATTTGTGTTCGTTGGTTGGTTTTTATTTCTATGACTATACTTATCTCTTTATGATCAATGATGAGATTATATATTCTTATATTGATTTGTGAATAGTATTCATTACGATTGAGATAATGGAAGAGACAGTCACACACAATATATTATTCCAGAATCATCCCAATTCTGGTGAATGGGTATATATGATATCATGGGACACACCACGGGGATCAGAGATTTTCCAAGTATAGAAGATCACCAATGGAATAAATAAATGAAAATCATGCGAGATATGAATAATAAGAATTTTATTTATTTTTTAAATGTATTTATAAGTAAATACATGAAATATATTATATGAATGAATATTACTTAAAAATATTCGAGGTTTGTTTAATATTTTATGGAATGATGTGTTGAGTTAATGTCTTTGGTTTTATCGTGAAAAATATTTTTTATATTAAAATAATGTGACAAAAATATAAATGATATTTATGAATCATTAAAATAGTAATGAAATATCATTTATATAGTGTGTGAAAATGTTCGGCACCAGAAATCCTTTTCTAGGACATTTCATAGCACACTATAAATAGGAGGAGAGAGGCGCTTTCTAGAGATTATTAATTACATGCTCTTGAGTGATTCTATCTCCTATCCTAGTTTCTAAAGAGTAAATATCTTGAACGAGGTGATCAGACCAATCTCTTCCTCACGCATCGAAGGAACATTGATGCAGCTATCATCAGGATGCCAAGGGCATGGTCGGATCACCACGCTAGCATACAAAATTTAATGATCAACCGTCCTATAGAATTTTGAAGTGCGTGTGTACGATCTAGAGAGATAATTATTTGGATCCTTTGAGTAGTGATTTCCAAATAGAAGCATATTTTGAGTGTGGATTCAAATTGAACCAAGTATTTTTTGTTTATATTTTATTCTTAAATTTTCACACATGATCCTTGGGCCTTACTGAGGCTATTATTCACTATTGATGATGATGTTAAATCAATCTCCAGCAGAAAAATTTTATATTCGCATATCACCTTCTTCCACTGTGGTACCTATAACCTTTAATTCCCATATTTGAAATATTAATTTCCTCCATGGTTGGTGATAATTTCTAGAGTGTCTGGATATATAGATTCAAAATATATGATGCTACCCATTCCTATGTAATAATATGAAATAGATGAAGAACCTAAAATACACACAAAAGAACTTTTTAATAGAAATCCCCTTTACAGATAAAAGGATTCAAACGCAAATCATTTCTTCGGGTAATCGCTTCTATATTGGGATTATGAAGAGTTTAGTGAACATATATTAAATCTAATGAGAGTCGTAGAGTATGTAAAAATTTCCCCAAAAAGTGTGTGATGATCCCAAAATCTATTCCTCTTGACCAATGTAATTACCTTATAATCTCTGATTCTAAAACCCTAGATGACCGACTAACATTGGAATGTAGTACTCAGTTATGGAGGTGGAAACCTGTAACACCTGGAGAATTTATGAATAATATTATTTTACATTCTTTGATGTCTTGTGTTGTACGCTACACCAAAATTATCTTGTGCTATACCTGACACCGTATTAGCTTGCAGTATATGCAACACTATTCTTGGCTCATGTTACACACAATTTCAAGTTCGTTTGGTAGAAATTTTTCTATGTAACAATAAGTATATATTTTATTTAATGTATAAATGAAATATGTTTTGAAATATGTTATACGAAACACCAAAGAGGGATTACACTACATGCAACCCTGACCTGGCTGGCATTACACGCAATTGTGACCTTCCTCGATAGCGTGTGTTGTACGCAATACCGGGTTTCACTAAACATCGATATATGGTTATAATATTATCACGAACTAGCCTTTATGAATAGTATTAACTACATTTTTAATTTTATAACATTATTATTCATCTTACTCATTTTCTAGAACATAGTATGAGAATAAAATAAATTTTTCAGGTAAAATAAGTATTTTACAAAAAATACAGTTTTGCCGCCTTTTGATGGCGCACCCGCATTAAATCTAGTTTTTGACATGTTTATAAGTTCAATTTTACAAAATAAAATTATTCTTTGGAATCCAGATATAAAATTTTACCTTGGATAAAATTTTCATATTATTCTGATAACTTTCATATTTTAATGAATAGTAAAAACACGCTATATTTTAATTAAAAACACCTTTTTTCATCCTAATAATTTATGTAGTTAAATTATAATCTTTAAGGGTTTTAAAGTTTAAATAGAATATATTTATACCATTTAATATAATTTATGTCATTAGCATTGATTTTACATTGAATTCGTAGGATAAATCAATTCAATCTTTTGCAATGTTTTAAACAAAAACCAGTTTTCTTTCGACAACGAGATTAATTTTAATTTAATTTCTGCAACTCTTGTGTATTGAATTTGGAAAAATTGATTCTATATTTGGAATCAGTGGGTCCAAATTATATTAATAGACTACGTTTTATTTTTGGGCATTATGAATAGTAACTACTGTAAATTGTATTTACCATAGTAAAAGGTAACTCCGGTAATTAAGGATAAATATAATATTAAAAAATTATCCTAACACGTGTCTTAATACAATTGGATGGTTATATTACATCATAAGTCATATGTGGGTCGAAATGGAATCCTTTATAACACACTTGGAGGTGATTAAGATCATTTGTCTATTTTATTTAATGGAAAGTGAAATTTGTCTCACTCAAACTTTAATAATTAATGTATTTTTAATATAAGATTATACAGAATATAAATTCGTTTATAAATACAAATTTGAAATCTAAAATATTTTTATTTATCATGGTAATTTATTTGTAATTTTAAATAGTTATTTAAGTACCTTATTGGCTTATACATTAATGATGCAGAAATTATTTATTTAGTAAAAAATTCAATAATAATGTTTTTATTGAAATAGTAATGCATATTAAAGGGCTCACAAACCTGACCAAAACTTATTGGTAGTGTATCTATACACCATAATAATCCAATTACCGAATATATGATAGTTTGGTGTCTTATAAAGGTGATTATGACACTTATATTATTTTATATTATATGATGTCAAAGTGGTCACCTTCATAATTTAATAAATATATCATTTTAAAATTTGAATTTTTTAGAAGGTAAATCTGACTAAATGTATTTTTATGAAATATATAAGATTTATCTTTATCCTAGTATTTTATTTTTAATTTTTATGCAACGAATAAGTATATTTAATAATTATACAAAAATGTTTTAATAATTATTTTATTAAGAGAAATATCAAATAAATTGTTTTACAAATAGTAAAATAAATATTATATGAACTATTTAATGTGCTGCACTACTTTTCTATATTACTATGACATGTTATAAACCTATTAAATATTTTAGTATGAATATATCCTCTGTTTGGATTTTATTTAAATTCAAATAAATGAATAGTGTCAAAATTGATACTATGGTTATTTTATAAAAATAACATATTATTAAATTGTTTAAAAATCACAAAAATATTTATAAATTATAAATTGAAATTTATATAGTATAGAATGTCATAAATTATCTAATTATGGATAATTCACAGCACATAAGAAATTATTTATAACAATTTAAAATTTAGAATTTTATTACCGCTAATAAAATTTAATATATTAAATAAGGACAAATCAAGTTGATAATGTTTAAAATAAAGTCCCTATATGTCTAAATTTTATTGTTTTATGATATTAAAACACTATATTATCTAAGATTAAAATATGAGTCATTTTTGGAGGTGTTTAAGTGGGTTTAGATATATTATAAATTAATATTTCTAAGATTTCCAAAGGTGCCCCTCTCCTCCCTTATAAAAAGAGAACCCCTTCCCACATCTCTTCACACCCTTTTGAGAAATGAAGCATGGCAAAAACCTGAAAATTCCTCTTCTCAACCTCTCTAGTTATATCATATATGTTCTGGTCTTCTCAAAAGGCCAACCCTAGTGCCCTAAGAAGAAGTTTAAAGGAGGTGCGTCGAAGAAGAGGTAATCTCTTCGACCAATTCTTTCATGTTTATTTCTTCTTCTACTTCTTCTTATTTAGTTGTATCATTATAAATTAATAACATAAGTATTAATTATATACTGATATGTTATTATAAATATGAAACAACCCTATTTCACCTTCTATCCATCCTACAGTAAACGAAATCACCGCGCATGTGTACGTACGGAATACCGTCTCCACGTCGTGGTGTAATCTATTTTTGACCACCACCTTACATGGATGGGTATAATGCTGTAAATAAATAACTATATATGATTATTTTAAAGTGATATTGATTTTAAAATATTATACATACACTTAAATACCATTCCACAATCATGAGAATGATATCATTGCTCGTGCGTATGTACGGACTACCGTCTCCATGTTGCGATGAGATTCATTCTCCATGTTAACAAGTAATGAATGATTATAAAGTATATATAATGAATAATAATGAAATATATGACATAATAATGATACTGGATTTATGTATATATATGTATGTCATCTACTTAATTCCATTCAATTCAATAAGGAAACGAAAACAGAATTCATGCATATGTACGACCTACCGTCTCCATGAATGATGTATTTCATTCCATTTATCGATCTGTCATATAGATATGTATATTCAGAATATATATTATATATAAATCAAATTTTACATTCAATAATTACGTAAATCAGTATATAAGTAATAATATCTAGAAAAACAAGTCGAAACATGTATAATAAATGAAACGGTTTTACCCAAATCAGTGCTTTTACATCGAATTTAAAAAAGAACGGGTAATATAAAGTCATAAGTAAACAATATATGATATCATAACAATGAATATGATTATGTAATAATTCAATGAAATTATTTAAATCATTATATAGTAGGTTCGGATACATATGAAGTATGTCAGACATAAGGTAAGGGGTAACTTTTCCTATCTCGCTCTTATCCGAGGTTGTTTATTCGTAAGTATTTACTGGGATTTTTGTTATCATCCATTACCTGTTTTATAAAAATGTTTTCATGTATGTTTAATGGCCTTTTACCCATTTTTTAATTTTACCACATTTTATGAAAGGAATCTTACTTTTTTTACCACACGGGGAACGTTTTGACTTTTCCGACAAAAGTACGAGGAGAATGTTATTTTTAACTTATACGGCGTGAACAGATTATTATGATTTCACAACGCCTCATTTTATGAATCTTCCTCCACAATATTACATGTTGATTTTCAAAAAAACCCTTTTCTTTGAAAATTTCATGGCATTTTGTGAAAAAAAATGATTTTGAAGAAGAAAGTATATTTTCCTCAAGAATTCATTTCAAGTGTTTTATCAAAACTATTTTCCATCTAAAATGACATTATTTAATATGTATATGTTTCAAGTATAATGTCTCCGTTATTTACATGGTTTGTTTCTTATTATGATGAAATGATATCCATTTTTTATTTGGATTATGTTTTAATTTCATGATGTTTAAGAATCTCATTCTATTACATGGGTTATGCTATGATGTATGATTTATGATTTTGTGGAACATGAAAGAATGATTTCATTATGAGATGTGTGGGACCTATATATCCCTACAATTCATTGGGTAAAGATTTATATCTCATGAGATAGACATGGCTGGAATGGTAAGTTAATCTGGTTCATTTTTAGAGGACTGAAACGAGGAGTCAACTCGATTCAGAAAGAGTCTTTGTCCACTAAGATGGTCATGACAGCAATGCCTTGGCTACTATGGAAATCATAACATGTGCTTAATGGTTGCCACAATTACATGCTTTTTTCCCATGATATTTTATCATGATTGATGATCCATTATGATATATGCATTACGTACTTCCAAGATTTATGTCTTTGCTCATGATTTTGATGTTTAGATTTTATGATCATGTTTTTTCACTCAAATGTTTATGGATTGTTTTATGTTCTCTATGTTTACCCTTACGGAGTATTTGAGCTCACCCTTTTTATGTTTTCTTTTCCCCAGGATATAAAGAAAGGTTTTAGGTAAGAAAACCAAAAGGGGAAGATCTTTAAGGGAGATGTTGAAGATCATTCACCATGATTAGAAAATTATGTTCCGAGTTTCCAAAGACACTAAACTAATACAATCTTTGGGCGTCTATTTTTTTCATGTATTAAGTATTCCACAAAATTAATGTAATGTCCATGTACATCATGCTTTGGCTTTATACATTTGGTATTCGAGCAAAGGATTAGTCAACCTTTGGAAACAAGGATGTGAAAACTTTAATGATATCCCTAGATATATTTCTAAGGTATGTATAGGGATGTCCCTATGGTTAAGTATAAGTATTGGTTATAATCCTAGAATTACGGTAAAAATATTATAATTAAACATAAGATGTTAGATGTCGAAGGTACCCCCCTTGATTATGTTATTTTCCTTGTATGATTTTTACCTCTCATAGAATTATTTTTGTGTTTTAGTCAATAGAGGGATCTAGAAGGAATTCGGTTAACATTTACCCCAATGGACAAATTGGTGACTATGAGCAACGGAATTATGTGATGCCTAGAGAGAAAGATATTGTGATTATACCGAATCAGTCATCACGATATATGATTATCAAGGTGAAATTTAGTGGTATTCCTAATTCATCAAATAAGAGGAAGATATACTTTTATGCATGTTTGCATGTTGAGGAGCATAAAGAAAGAAAGATTGAGATTTCTAAAGAAGGGAAGAAGAACCTTGATGAATACATCAAGTGGAGGAAAAGATGTTATAATTTTGGAGATAAGGGTTATAGAGTGACCGATTTTTATGGAGTTCAATGTCTTATCTGTAGAGAATACGGGCATTACCCAACTTAATGCCCTGACCTAAGAGGTTACTTTTAAATCAAAGATGGAATTATTCCATGACAATCATTGAAGAGGATGTATTGAAGTGTTTATGTATTTGTATTAAAGAATAATGTTGTTGAGGTACTTTTATGGTATATTGAAAATCTATGTATTGGTCATTATAGTTGTCAAAAAGAATATGGTACTAGTAACCATGAAAAGTGACTGAAATATTTTTGGAAAGAAGATGATATGAATATAATGAATGGATAAGGAGAAAATAATATGTTTGATAGTATTCATGAGTTCATGACTGATATAAGGACAAAGTGATACCATGGTTTGAGTATATCGAAATTTTGAGATTTTGGTATGTGGAAAGAGTTAACTTTTGACAGCATCCATGTTTTCAGTAAGGTTCAATAGGTATTCATTTTTCCCAAGAATATAAGATTACGGTATTCACATGTTTGGAATGTGAAAAAAATATATATCTTGTGATATATGAGGGATAAATGATGTTATTCAAGTGCTTGTTATATGAAATTTTTAGTAATCATTCTCTTTATACTATAAGATTAGACAGAAGTATTTTCGAAAAGCCTAAAGGTTGGAATGGATTATGTTGGACATCAGATTGTATTATTTAGGGATAGAGCTTTTTGATATTATGATAGTATAGTTTTAGAGAAAAGCACAACATGTAAGATGGGCGGAAACCCATCACGTCAAACAAGGCTGCGGGAATCGAACCCACAACCAATGTGCGACATGCCTTCATCACCTACCACTAGCCAATGGGAAGTCCCTGGTTTGTAGAAATTAGTTTTATTTTATTATGTGGTATGATAGATGAAGTATAAGTCTATTTTTGGAACAATGTACAATTAACCTCACCATAGACGGACTTATGTATATTGAATATCTTATACTCACCTTTTTTTATGATAGAGACAGATGGAATGACATGTCATTCTATCATGTGATCTTATAATACTTCAAGAATGTCAAATTCAACTTCATATCTTTAAATAAGAGATGAAGCGGAAATTGTTCATGGAATGACCAATGATGATTTTAAACTGAAATCAATTAAGTATTTATCCTTATACAAAAAATCATCAACATTAGGGAAATGATCTTGAAAACCAAAAATTTTGTCCTTGTACTCTCACATCCGATGAATCTGATGGTACCTTAGATCATCACAAATTTATGGCTTTGTGATTGTTGTATTTTTCATAGCCATGTTCTCTACCACTCTCCATCAGAACATGATGGTTAGATTTCTCTTCCATATCCATATTTTTCACCTATGTTCTCTTATGTGGAAACCCAGTGATTAGTTAATTTGGGTAACCGTTAAGTTTCTAAATTTTTGTTTTTAAAGTTACATTTTGGTATTTCTTTTTACGATGTGGATTTCTATTAAAGAAACTTTCAAGTAGTAAACCATTTATAACCCCGAAGAATTTTGAGGGAGAAATTAATTTTAAGGGGGGTAGAATGTAACAACCCAAGATTTTATGACGAATATTCTTTTAATTTCATTGATGTCTTTTTTTGTATGCTACACCAAAATTAGCTTGTGCTATACACGACACCGTATTAGCTTGCAGTATACACAACCCTATTCTTGGCTCGTGTTACACACAATTTCAAGTTTGTTTTGTAGAAATTATTCAACTCAACAATAAGTATAGATTTTTTTTAATGTATAAATGAAATAAGTTTTGAGTTATGTTATACACAACACCAAAGGGAGATTTCACTACACGCAACCCTTACCTGGCTTGCATTACACGCAATCACGACCTTTCTTGATAGCGTGTGTTGTACGCAATACCAGGTTTCACTAAACAACGATATATGATTATAATATTATCACAAACTAGCCATTATGAATAGTATTAACTAAATTTTGAATTTTATAATATTATTATTCATCTTACTCATTTTCTAGAACATGGTATGAGAATAAAATAAAATTTTCGGTCAAAATAAGTATTTTTCAAAACATGCATTTTTTGCCGCCTTTTGATGGCGCACCCACATTAAATCTAGTTTTTGTCATGTTTATAAGTTCAATTTTACAAAATAAAATTATTTTTTGGAATCAGGATATAAAATTTTACCTTGGTTAAATTTTCCATATTATTCTGATAACTTTCATATTTTAATGAATACTAAAAACATGCTATATTTTAATTAAAAACACCTTTTTTTCATCGTAATAATTTATGTGGATAAATTGTAATATTTAATGGTTTTAAAGTATATATAGAATATCTTTTTACCATTTAATATAATTTATGTCATTAGCATTGATTTTACATTGAATTTGTAGGTTAAATCAATTCAATCTTTTGCAATGTTTTAAACAAAACCTGTTTTCTTTCGACAATGGGATTAATTTTAATTTAATTTCTGCAACTTTTGTGTATTGAATTTGGAAAAATTAATTCCATATTTGGAATCAGTGGGTCCAAGTTATATTAATAGAATACTTTTTATTTTTGGGCATTATAAATAGTAACTACGGTAAATTTTATTTACCATAGTAAAAGGTAACCCGAGTAATTAAGGGTAAATATAATATTATAAAAGTATCCTTACACATTAATTAATACAATTATATGATTATATTTTGTCCTAAGTCATATTTGGGTCGAAATGTAATCCATTATAACCCACGTGGAGGCGATTAAGACCTTTAGTTAATTTTATTTAAAGGAAAGTGAAATATGTCTCACTCAAACTTTAATAATTAATGTAATTTTAATATAAGGTTATACAGAATATAAATTCGGTTATAAATACTCATTTGAATTCTAAAATGTTTTTCTTTATCATGGTAATTAATTTGTAATTTTTAAGTGTTATTTAATTAACTTATTGTCTTATACATTAATGATACAAAAATTATTTATTTAGTAAAAAAATCAATAATATTGTTTTTATTGAAATAGTAATACATATTAAAGGGCTCACAAACCTGACCAAAACTTATTTTTACTGTATATATACACCATAACCATCCAATTACCGAATATATGACAGTTTGGAGTCTTATAAAAGTGATTGTCACACTTATATTATTTTATATTATATGATTTCAAAGTTGTCACCTTCATAATTTAATAAATATAACATTTTAAAATTTGTGAGTTTTAGAAGGTAAATCCGACTAAATGTTTTATTATGAAAGATATAATATTTATCTTCTTCCTAGTATTTTATTTTTAATTTTTATGAAACATATAAGTATATTTAATAATTATACAAAAATGTTGTAGTAATTATTTTATTAAAAGAAATATCAAATAAATGGTTTTACAAATAGTAAAATAAATATTATATTATGTATTTAATGTTCTCCACAAATTTTCTAGATTAATATGACATTTTAGGAACCTATTAAATATTATAGTTTGAATATATCCTCTGTGGGGATTTTATTTAAATTCAAATAAATGAATAGTGTCAAAATTGACACTATTGATATTTTATAAAAATAACTTATTAAATTGTTTAAAAATCACAAAAATATTTAAAAATTATAAATTGAAATTTATATAGTCTAAAATGTCATATATTTTCTAATTATGTATAATTCATAGCTCATAAGTAATTATTTATAGAAATTTAAAATTTAGAATCTTATTACCACGAATAAAATTTAGTAGATTAAACAAGGATAAATCAAGTTGATAATGTTTAAAATAAATTCCCTACATGTCTAAATTTTATTGGTTGATGCGATTAAAACATTATATCATCTAATCTTCGAATATGAGTAATTTTGGGTGTTTTTTAAGTGGGGTTAGATTTATTATAGATTATTATTTTTATGATTTCCAAAGGTGCCCCTCTCCTCCCTTATAAAAAGGGAACTCATTCCCACTTCTCTTCACACCCTTTTGAGCCTTGAAGATTTTCCAAACCCTGCCAATTACTCTTCTCAACATCTCTAGTTATATCATATATGTTCTGGTCTTCTCAAAATACCAACCTTAGTGCCCTAAGAAGAAGTTTAAAGGAGGTGCGTCGTAGAAGAGGTAATCTCTTCTACCAATTCTTTCAAGTTTCTTTGTTCTTATACTTCTTCTTCTTTAGTTGTATCATTATAAAGTAATAACAACAGTATTACTTATATACTGATATGTTATTATAAATATGAAACAACCCTATTTCACCTTCTATCCATCCCACGGAAAACAAAATCACAGCGCGTGCGTACGTACGGAATACCGTCTCCACGCCATGATGTAATCTATTTTCGACCACCACTTTACTTGGATGGGTATAATGTTGTAAATAAATAACTATATATGATTATTTTAAAGTGATATTGATTCTGAAATGTTATACATACACTTCAATACAATTCCATGATCATGAGAATGATATCATCGCTCGTGCGTACGTACGGACTACCGTCTCCACGATGCAATGAGATTCATTCTCCATGTTAACCATTCATGAATGATTATAAAGTATATATAATAAACAATAGTGAAATATATTACATAATAATGATACTGGATTTTTGTATATATATGTATGTCATCTACTTAATTCCATTCAATTCAATAAGGAAACGAAAACAACGTTCATGCGTACGTACGACCAACCGTCTCCATGAACGGTGTATTTCATTCCATTTTTCGATCTATCATATATATATATATGTATATTCTGAATATATATTATATATAATTCATGTTCTAAATTCTGGAATTAAATAAATCAGGATATAAGTAATAATATCAAGAAGAACAAGTCGAAACACGTACAATAAATGAATTTTTTTTATCCAAATCACTACTTTTACATCGAATTTTAAAAAGACCGGGTAATATAAAGTCATAAGTAAACTATATATGATATCATAACAATGAATATGATTCTATAATAAGTCAATGAAATTATTTAAATAATTATACAGGAGGTTCAGATACATACAAAGCATAACAGACATAAGGTAAGGGATAACTTTTCCAATCTCGCTCTTATCTGAGGTTGTTTATTCGTAGGTATTTACTGGGGTTTTTGTTATAATCCATGTCCCTATTTTCTAAAAATGTTTTCATGTATGTTTAATGTCCCTTTTACCCATTTTTTAATTTTACTACATTTTATGAAAGGAATCTTACTTTTTTTTACCACACGAGGAAGTTTTTGAGTTTTCTGACAAATGTACGAGGAGAATGTTATTTTTAAGTTATACGGCGTGAACAGATTTTTAAGGTTTCATAACACCTCATTTTCATGAATATTTTTCTACAAGATTACATGATGATTTTCAAAAAAACTCGTTTCTTTTAAAATTTCATGGAATTTTGTGAAAATAAAATGATTTTGAAGAAGAAAGTATATTTTCCTCAAGAATTCATTTCAAGTGTTTTATCAAAACTATTTCCCATCTAAAATAACATTATTTAATATTTTATGTTTCAAGTATAATGTCTCCATTATTTACATGGTCTGTTTCTTCTTATGATAAAATGCTGTCCATTTTTTTATATGGATTTTGTTATGATGGCATGATGTTTAAGAATCACATTCTATTACATGGGTTATGCTATGTTGTATGATTTATGATGCTATGGTACATGATTGAATGATTTCATTATGAGATGGGTGGGACCTATATATCCCTCCAATTCATTGGGTAATGATTTATATCTCATGAGATATACATGGCTGGAACGGTAAGTTAATTTGGTTCAGTGTTACAGGACTGAAACAAGGAGTGAACTCGATTCAGAAAGGGACTTTGTCCACTAAGATGGTCATGGCAGCAATGCTTTTTCTACTATGGAAAACACAACATGTTCATAATGGTTTCCCCAATTACATGCTTTATTCCCATGATATTTTATCATGATTGATGATCCATTATGATATATTCCATACGTACTTCCAAGATTTATGTCTTTGCTCAAGATTTTGATGTTTAGATTTTATATTAAAGTTTTTGCATTCAAATGTTTATGGATTGTTTTATGTTCTCTATATTTACCTTTACTGAGCATTTGAGCTCCCCGTTTTTATGTTTTCTTTTCCCCAGTATATAAAGAAAGGTTTTAGGTAAGAAAACCAAAAGTGGAAGATCTTTATGGGAGATGTTTAACATCTTTCACCATGATTAGAAGATTACATTCTAAGTTTCCAAAGACATGAAACTAATACAATCTTTGGGTGTCTATTTTTGTCATGTATTAAGTATTCCACAAAATTAATGTAATGTCCATGTACATAATTTTTTGGGTCTCTACAAAACAATTCATATTTTTTATAAAAGATAAGTCAATGGTAAAACTAATGTGATACATTTTGAAACACATTCGACCCCCCAAAATAAATAGTTGGGACTTAAATAATTCAAAAGAAACAAAAATGGTCATCATAACATGAAATAATGTAATGACATAATAACTAAATCATTATAGGCATTGGGAATATTTTATCCTAAACTTGAGGAACCATCCATGTCATTCTATGAAACAAAAATGGTGATCCCAACATGAATCTCTCCAATGAAAAAAATGATTGGTTGATAAAATGTAAATAAGGATCTCATAAAATGAATATATCCCCACCATGATAAGTCCACATGAGTTGAATCAAGGAAATAGGAATAAAAAATAAATTTTTTACCTATGCATATCAAATTATGAATGTAGCATACTTACGATAATGTACTGATTGGTGACATTATTCCTTGTTTTATTTGTGACTACAAATACTACTCTCACAAAAAACACCCCCACCCAAGATCATGTATTCATCTAGAGACTTCCAAAAAATTAGTGAAGGTTGTAACCCCTGAAGTTCACAAAACAAACTCATGCACCTAGCACCTTCATATTTGGTTGGAGAATGAAATGGTCTGGAAATACCACAGACGTCGTACAATACTGACCCATGAGGCATCACACAAGGGTCTCTAAACATTAAACTGATGTGTCTGTATTATCTAAAAAATGATTCTATAAGTCCATTGATGATCATTTACACTACCAATGACTTTGGAAGTTTTTCCCTAGAGTGAGAGAATCAACACCTTCCATATCTGTCATAGGTGGATCAAGGAGTTTACTACTGATCAACACCACCTATATCTGCTGGTGCCCCTCAGTTTCTTGTAAAAAGAACCACCCAACACATTTCCACCCTAGCATCTCATGCATGGGAACTATGTAAGTCAAATTGGGAATGAAAATCCATGCATAAATGGGAGTGGTATCATATCCTTTCTCCGACTAACGAAGCCCACTAAAAAATTCTAGTGGTATCCAATGGGAAGGTCCACATACCTTCCCCCTCAGATTAATCTTGTGGGCATATTCTTATAGTAATCATGGGGGAGGCACATATCCCTACCCACACACATGAAGTAAATTGAGATATTATGATGATATAATGAGGAAAATAGATGGATTTTATCCCCACATCCATCAATGTTATCATCCAGTATATGTTTAATACTGAAAGCATGCATGCCTATATTCATGAACACAAGTTGATAAATTTTCATTCCATTATAGAAATAGATAAATAACTCTAGTATCAAATTATAGAACTTGTAAAAATATAGGTATAGGTTCATATTCCAATCCATATAGCTAGTTAAAAACAACACTTGGATTTGTATAAACAACTGGCTTCTCCAGTGCAAGTGTAAATTATTTTATTCAATGAGGATGGTTATTTTCATATTATGGAAAAGAAGCGGCATCAAACTAGAATCATATTCCCATTCCAACCAAATATCACCAATTGATAATGGATCATACCTCAAGATAAAAAAAATTCTTTTCGAAATAGAATGATGACATACTCTAAAGCACAAAACTGAGATCATATTATCATTCCAAATAGGTCTCACCAAGTGAGAGTGGCACATGCCTCAGGAAAATCTCATATCCCTATCAAAAATAAATGGAAGTGTACTCAAAAGAAACATGATTATGATAATAAAAATGTTCCAATGAGGTCATACCATGTGAGAGTTGAACATGCCTTAGGATAGGCTTATATTATTATCAGTGAGGAAACTTGGTATATTCTAGCTGCTCATAGATGCCATGCTCATACCACTACTTCCAATGATGAATAGATGCACCAACATCCTTTAGACGCCATACAAGAGGAGGTTAATATTACTTCTCCCATTCTGGAGGTGCATCAGAATATTATGGAAGGTAATTCATATTTTAACTAGGCTCATAACCCCACTTCATCCAGGTTTGACCATCATATTCCAGAACCCATCCAAATGCACGCTCATATTCCTTTTGGAAATAAAGATACCCACCGACATATTACAATAGCTTCTTAGCTAATAGATCATATCCCAACAACACAATATAGATAAAATTTTTTTTATGATATTCATCATAGAGAAGAATCATATCTGTTCACAACCCCCGACGATTGGTCAAAATATTTTCTCCATGATGAAGAATAAGGATCATATCCCTAACCTACTCAATCCCATTGTTCATGAGGTTGTTTGAATCATATAATAAATACCCAAGGTTTTTTCGACTCTTCAAATGAAGTAGAAGGTGATAATTACTCTGATATCCCTCCTAATAATTGTGTGAATATAGACCATAGAGAATCTACACCTAACATTTATTGTGGTCAGCTACCCATGGTGATATCTCCCTTAGATAAAAAATCCTCCCTTATTTGAAATAACATTATATATATAGGTGTTAAAAACACTGAATCCTTCATATCGATATGTGAGAAAAATACTAGGGTAAACCATATATAGTTCTCTATCAACTACTATTAACACTTTACCATGGTCAGTATGAAACCTAGAGAAGAAAACCCTATCATTTGACCAGATGTATCCATGTATGTTGGATGAAGTAGGGGATTACCAGGATTATGGATAGTTTTATCCATAATAAAACCTCCCCTAAATATTTTGGGCCCTCTCCACCTCTAACTATGAGATAAATGATGATCTAGAGAAGGAGTTCAATCATTAACTATGTATAAATAGAGGGGAAACTCATCAGATATTGAAGGATAGTCATCTCCCTTATAGAGTATATGAGTATCAACATCAGACCATCAATACACTTTGTAGTTGGTTTTATATGGATACTGTTTTAGTATCTCAAAACCTAGGAATAAAATATCATGAAAACTTATTTCATGGTGTTTATATCTATATCGTCACAACTCTTCATCAACTGATTTCCCAAGCACCGTTAGAAGAATGTATCCTGGGATGGGGTAATACAGACCATTACAATTCACTATTTATTCCTAATAGCAGATCCCCTAAGACATAGAATCCGATATTATCATATCATCTTGTGAGATCATAGGACCAGGTAACACACTATTCATTTGGTCACCACAATGGAATTATCATGCTTTAATGACGATAAGATATCATGAATAGTGGGAGAGTACTGCCAACTGATCGGTGAACTTTCCTCATTGAAGTGAATGAAACAAATTTCAGACTCAAAATCCAATTTTTTTCTACTCGGTGACTTTCCATAGAAAATGATTACCACCATGGGCTACCATTCCCACCAACTCTTACATGAGCACAAATTCACCCACTCTAATTGGTCAAAATATAAGTAACCAAAGTAGTTATCCAGGTGAAAACCCTACCCACCGATATGAGGGAATATTTAACACCACCTCCAACCCTCAGTAATCATTCCTTGAGAGTATTCAGGACATATCAACAACATCTATGAATTAACCCCACCACAAAGGGCTGGGGTCATTTTTATCTCAATCTCTATATCTAGGTTTATCACATATTGAGAGGGTCCCAGGGAAATTATCGGGGGTTCTCGATCAACCTAATGTTGTTGGGCTGGTGGAATTTATATCTCAATTCCCATACCATTAATCATCAAATCATCGACCATAATCACAAAATCCTAAACAAAATGATCAAAAAATTCCAATGGCAACCCTGAATAGTCCTTAGCCCACAGAGTTGGGGGCATTTTAATAATTAGTATCACTATGAAGGGAACCAGTCTTCTATAGTTTTGGAGGTAAATATTGATGGTCGGTATCCCACCCATCCCCTCACCATAAGAAAAATCTTTTCTATTGGGTGACTCTTTGAAAAACACTACAAGAAAACTCCCTCTAGGTTACTATTCATAGACCGGGGCAAGGGGAATGTGTGGTGAAGGAAATCAAAAACCATAGGTGGTTTAAGCTAAAAGGGTTAAATATGGGCATGTTTTAGAAAAATGAACATGTTGCATGAAGTGGAGAATAATCACGTGGCTTCGATAGTGATGGGATAACTACCATTTCTTAACACACCTCAGTGAATTTTATCACCATCATCATAACATATAATGTGAATCACGTTGATAATTCATAGATATGAAATACAAAAAACCAACCTTGATATGAGTGTGATATTGAGGCAACAAATGATGCCACACATATGATGAACCAGATAATAACCCTTAAATTGGATCCTATGAATATTGAGTTTCCACCTCATTGGAGGAACAATTCCAAGGATAAATAAAATGGTGTGTCTAACTCCAAATCATCACTAGAATAGATGAAATTCCATTTATAGAGGAATGGATGGTATAATATGATAATGATATTAAAATTAAAAGACATATATAAAATGATCTATTTAGGGGAAACATTCCCAATGGGTATCATATTTAGATAGCGATGAATATCCCTCTTCGTACATATTAGAAAAGTGATAATCCACCATCAAGAGTGGAATTTTTACATCCGGCTAGTTCTAGATCCAAGAAGTCGGTCCATATAAATGAGGTAATCAAAGATGATATCAAATTCCCTATATTTGGATAATATCCCTCCCCCTCCATGGAGATAATTCTTTCTTATCACCAATAAATAATCAACAGGATTGGAAAATGGGTCCTCTTCACCAAGACACACTCACTACTTATAAACATGAATAGGCCTAGATAGTAATATCATTGCTAGTGGTCAATGTTATTGAGTCCCTGACTACATGAATGTGATCCATGTAAGGGTGATGTTCACATGTAAAAGATAGTATGAATACATATCCCAAATGGGTGAATGAAACTTTTCACCTACCCAATTTTGGCAGTCCTGCATTCTCAACCTTTGATGGTGTCAGAGATCCAGAACAACATCTCGAAAACATTGTGTAATGATGTCGTCTGATGATAGGACCTCGATATCTATAGGATGTGACCATGTTGAGATATTTTTTACAGAATCTGTTAGGCCCACCATTTATTTGATACAATATCCTTCCAACATGATATGTTGCATGATTGGAAGACATTCATCATTAATTCCATTTTTAATTTGTCTATATTCTAAAGAATATGTCAATTTCTGAACTAAAAACAACAAGAAATTTGATAAAAAGTGGGTATGTGAATTCATCACTAGGAGGAAGGGTTTAGCCTACTCATTTAACATCCCTCTCTCACAATTGAAATTTCATGAAATCTATTTTGGAAATATTAGAAATTATCATTAGAGACCCATAATCCTGATTAAATGTCTAAGAAGATTCCATGAGTTTGTAGAAATGGTGTAATGCCTAGAATATTTTATTTAGAAGAACCTATCAAAATCTCAAACCCTTACCCCAATATAGGTTTAATGGATCAATAATTTACATAGAACTTCTATTACCCCAGAACCAATAGTAGTTCCCCTTCAAGTGTGAATGCATGCCCTGGGTCACCCAGTTCCCCATCAAGTGAAAAAAATAATAAAATCTCTGCTGAACAGAAGAAAAAAGATATTAGGGCCAACAAAATATTGATTAATGGTGGAAAAAATCATACTCTATATGAATTAAGAAGTTCCTTGGTTATTTCCTTCTAGACATGGAAAATAACATACTCAAGTTGCCACAATCTAAGAAAGCTGATGCAGTCAAACTCATTAATCATCCCAAATATTATGATTTCCATAGGAGGTTCGGTCACACCAACAAAGATTTATTTATCTTCAAATAAATCATCCAATGTATGGTTTATTCTAGACCAGTGATGTTGGAAAATTCCATGGAGTAGGTGACATGTGTAACCATTTCCCAGATTGAGGAAGAAGGTGATTGGAATGAATTTTTGATTAGGTATGGGAAGAAGTTTGATAACTAGATGAATAGAAAAAAAGTCAAATGGGAACATGCCTCCCTGATATCATAGTTACACAAAACCAAAATGATCATGTCATATATGGGGTTAAATTGGAAACACATTCCAGAGGTGGAAATAATTATTAGTCATAGGAAGCGATAGATGGGGAGAGTCATATTTGTATCCTATACAACCTATAACTCTTACAAACTTCTTTCCATAAGCATCCAAAGAATGGGAATTTCCCCCTCAAATGAAACCCACATTAGATGAAGATCTTATATTTTGTTTTTCTAAAGTAATACACGTAATAGAATCCTTCTTAGATGATGAATACACCTCTGAATATGAGTTCACTATAGTTGATTTGGGAGTTGGGGGCCAAATGAATAGGAGTCGAGGATACCGAGAATAATATGAGAATAGTTGAACCAAATATCTTGGTCATGTCCCCATAATGTACATATACGTATCCAAGACCCATATGAAATCACTCCAATAATACCAGAACAAAATAAGACTATTCCTTAGAGGGGAAATCCAATACAACCTTCTCCACTGGTAGTAGATTCTCTCTTGACCACTCCTCAAGAACTGATACCATCCACCGTGAACACCTCATCTTTTAAGCCACATAATTTGGAGCAACCCCACATCGGGATGTATCGACCATGGGCACAAAAGTATGACATTATGAAATAGTTGGTGGTTATCATATAAAAAATATCAATCCTAGATTCTCTTCATATTTCCAAAAAAACTCACAAAATCACTCATTAAGGCCCTTAAAATCCAATAAAAGATAGTTACTAAAGTCACTTCAATCAAAGTTTATTGATTAGAGACCATGACATCAGAATGATATATTTCCATATCATTCACATTTTAGGACTAGGAAGAGATCAACGTGGGATATATCATAACTATATATGTTTTGGGAAAACTCAATGATATTGACCCCTGAAAGGATCTAATATATAATGGTTCTAGGATTAACCTCATCCTTATATGGGCCCTTTTATGATAGAGATATAACATGGGAGACCTATCACCAACAAAGATAACCATTCAATGGTATGATAAAAGAGCTCAAAGGCTTCTGAAGATGATGAAGCTCAAAGATTAGTTTTTGGATCTCATATCTAATGCTGAGTTTAGGGCTATCCCACAAGACACTTTATATAATGTCCTTATTCGAATACCCTGTCTTGAAAGTATTGTGGTAGTTCTTTTACATTCCACCCATGTTCAAAATACCCAAAAGATGGGAAGTTCAACATACTAAATGGTGGAAGTTACCCCTTCAAGTCTTGGGAAGCCACATATGATGAGGTAGGTTTCTATAGAAGGGAGGGAAAACAACCAATAGTAGATTAAAATATACGGTTTAAATCCCATAATCGATTGGGTTCTACCCCTACAAATCCATGGATTATGCTTGAAAGTAATTATGTCCTACCAATAAATTTGATCAAGAAAGTATACATTATCTTAGATGTCTAAGCTCCAACTGTCTCCATTGATAGTGTAAATGAAAATAATAAGCTCAGGAATATCTCTTCAATGATTCTGATAGTTTTTTATGTCCCTTTACATGGCCTATCTTACCTCTATAATGAATGATATTCCCTTATAATATCTACCATGTCTAAAAATGCCTCCACAAAATCCTAGGCAGAAGAAGAAGATGATGGCCTCATGAATTCTCCTACTCTATTTGAGGAAGTAGACTCTTCCCCCATCAAAGAGCTCAGGTAGGTGAATTAAGTAATAGTAGAAGACTCAAGACCTACATTGATTAGTTCTTCCATGCATCCTGTGGAAAATGATATTTACAATGTATTTCTATAAAAATATCAATATGTGTTCACTTGGAATTATAAAGATATTTTAGGACTAAACCCCAATGTGTCCCCACAACATCTCATCTTACCTGATAGCCATTGAGGTTTAAAGTAGGAATACAGGGGGATGGACTCTCTCATGCTACTAATGAAGAATTAAATGTTGAAAAATTTATTAAATCTAATTTTTTTTGATGTGAAATACCAAAAATGGATCTCTAATATAATCCATGTGATGAAAAAGTACATGTTGATTAAGGTCTACATTAATTTCAGAGACCTTAATCCATACTTCCCAAAGGATTATTTCTTATTACTGATCACATAACACATGATCTATTAAACAATTGTCTTCTAATCCCACTCTTTCATGGATGAGTATTCAAGGAACAATCAAATAAAGATGGCCCTATAAGACAAAGAAGCCACTACCTTTAGAGAACCTCAAGGGATAATTTTCTACTAGGTGATGCCCTTCAGATTAATAAATGATGAAGATACTTATCAATGTGATATGAATCATATCTTTATACCATACTGGGACTGATATTAGAATGTAATGTTGATGAACTAGTTATCAGTTATTAACAATGATGTGATCACTTCATATATCATAAATCAATTTTCAACAGTATGCAGCAACAATGTTTGAAGATAAATCCATTAAAATGCACATTGATGGTGAAATAATGAAAATTACTTTAATGATCATTATTCTACTATGTAATTTAGGATTATCTAAGAAATTATATTGAAATTATAACAATTTCACCCTCTCAAAATCTCGAAAAACTGATAGGACTCCATGTACACCTCAGTTACATTCAACGTTTCACGACAAACCTAGCTAAAAAATATATCCCCTTCACCAAGATAACAAAGAAATTTATTGCCAAATGATGGATGTGGAATTATAATAAGACTTTGAGAGTCTTAGGTAACACTTTCCCCTACCATTGTTGTTTCTACTAGTGGAATGAAATCCACTCATCATAAATGGGGCATCTATGGAATTATTGGTCAGTGCTCTACTTGCATAGAAATATTATCCGGGGAATGAGAACAGTCTCTACTACCATAGCCGAATGATTATAGGTACTGAGACGTAGTATTCCTAGGTCAATAAAAACTTCATCATTCTCATATTTGTAGTGTAAAATTTGAGTAATTACTTACTCCCCAAGAAGTCCACTTGGTCTTTCATATTAACCCTCTCAATTATATCCTTGGATACCCTATGTTGACTAAGAATTTGGCCTGAAGTATAGCTATTCTATAATAATAGGAAATCTAGTTCATGTCATAATTGTCATTGAAATAATAGGATTTGGATGATTTCCTCTTGGAACATCCCACCCTCGAGAGCACACAAGTGGACATTGAGCATTCAGATAAAGGGGTTTTCTACCCCCAAGACACTCCCCAAACATAGGGGATTTATTTTTATGGTTCCTCCCAATGTACTATCAGAAAGATATCAGAAAAAACTAAGAGCAATCATGTTGTTTTTTGGGATTGTATAAATTTATCTAGAAAATGAAATTCTTCCCTAATATTTATCATTATTATAAGGATACAATAAAAATTAGGTGTAATACCAAGGCGTCATGATTGTCTTGGAACTATCGTCACAACTGTAGACAACCTACCTGAATATCATAGTGGATTCCAAGTTATTGATAAAATAAATCAATAGAGAATTAGAAATTGGATCCTATCATTGGTTATGTTGGAGGACTAGTCTAAGGCTTCCCTTTGGAACCCATGTTTCACAATGTCCCCTTATCACTGAATGATCGTCTGGATGCACGAGATAATGTGGAAGTAATTATTCTCGATCATGATCTGGATTATGTGTTATTCGACATCATGCACTAAATAATGATCTCATCATTCATTGTCTACAACATGGAAGAAATCAAACAAACAAACATCACCCAAAAGGGTGATGAAATGATATCCACCCCTGGATGGATGGACCACACAAGTTATTATCTACAAAATGGGACTCTCTTGGTGGAATGACCTAGAAGGGAATTGATTTGATGAGGAAAATATTACCCTCTAGAATGGGAAAAATGATAAAAAATATTCTATAAATGAATCTTTGATGGAATCGTCTTCATATGAAAAGCATAAAGAGATATTCATGCCTTGACGGAGGAAGTCCATGAAGGCACTTATATCACACAATGGTGTGGGACCAGAATATCCCATCAAATTTGGAGTCTTGGTTATTATACGAACACCATGGTAAAGGACTATGTGGAATTCCCATGAAATTTCTTGTATGCTAGATTCCTGAAAATTTCATCCATCAACCCCCAAAATTGTTACAGTAGCTAAATATTCTAGGCCATTTTCCATATGGGGAATTCGTTTCATTGGGACATATTACCCAGCCAAAACTATGTAGTTTAAGTAAATCAGTATTGTTACTAAATTATTTAACAAATTGGTTTAGAAAATAAACGTCAAATAAATTAGGATGCATAATATTTTTTACTATCTAAATTCCAACATTATCATGAGATTCAGAGTCCCTCACTTGATATTTATAGATAATGACACCAACTTCTATTATACCATGTTAAATAAATTTTACTAAGATGACCACATCAAATCCAGCCACTCATAACTATATCATGTAGCAGAAAACAAGCATATTGAGGCCTTCAATAAGATTTTATCAAATATAGTCTAGATGATTGTAGATAAAGAAAAGATGTATTGGCTAGAAAATTTACGTCATGCTTTATGAGACTAACATACCACCAGGAATAATGCTACACATGAAGCACATGAGCCTCAGTCAAGTTGGTGAGTTATCCTTAAGTGACTCCAGAAGACCCAGGTTCGAAACTAGGTAGAGGCATACTTCTGGATTACTGTAGCAGTACTGTAGCAGGCACTGTAGTAGCACTGTAGCAGAACTGTACACTGTGTGGGTACTATAGAAGAACTGTACACTGTATAGGTACTATAGCAGAATTGTACACTATGTGGGTACTATAGCAGGCACTGTAGTAGTTACTGTAGCAGGTACTATTTGATACCGTACCAGCTGGAACTATTCACCTTGGGCCACCGGTTTGGGCTTGGAGTCCTTAAGGCTTTCGGGCCACCTAGGACTTTGGTTCAGTAGGGATTTAGGGCGACCTTTAAGGCCCTCGGGCCACCTCAAGGCCTTCGGGCCACATGCAGTTACCCCTGACACACTACAAAAAAAGAGCAGCCCCAGATGAGGATTCAGAGCAGGTGCACTCACCAGAGTAGAACCAAATGGATTGCCAGAATGAGAGGGTATGGCTATGCCATCGGTACTAGCCTGTGCTTCGATGGGAAGCCTAGCCAGATGGCTATTCAAAGGTGGAGAGCTACTATCATGACGCAGATGCTAGGGAGGGGCAGTTCCTTGTAGATAGTCTAGTTGATTTTCTTTAAGACCTTCGGGTCATGTAATATCATAAGCCTACGGGCCTTGTAATCTCTGAGCCTACGGGCTTTTTAAGGGTTCCTCCTCATCCCTCGAAAGGGGGGTTATCAAAATTCAATAAAAATAGAGGCCTTCAGTCCATTCAGGATAACGCTACCCAAGAAACTCTATTTTCAGTTGTTTACAGAATTGAAGTAGTATTTACCATATATGTATTTTTACCCTCACTTGGAATAGATATATATATATATATATTACTCTCGGACAAAGAGAAATTGAAAAATCAATTGGATGAGTTTGAATGGCTCGATAAGAAAAGGTTTCGTACACTACAAGACATTGAATTCCATTAGAATTAGATCAGATGAGCCTTCAACAAAAAGGATTTCCTCCATTCATTCCTTCAAGTAGAAATGGTATTAGATCTTATAACCCCAATGATACTAGGAAAGAAACCTCCAATGCTATAACCCAAATGGAATGGACCATATATCATACATATGTTCTAATGTGATGGAGTTTACTCATTATCCATAATGTACGGGGAATGTGTCATTCCCCCCACCAATGCTAGGTTCCTTAAGAATTACATTCCATAACCATCGCCAAATCCTCCCATGTCTTGACCACATGATATTAAAACAGTAGTGAATATTTCCTGGTTTCATGGAGTAAATTTTATTAATACATCCTCAACACATGAAATTACACTGTATGGAAGACGTCTTGACCACACGATGTTAAAATGTATGGGTGATGTCCCAAAATTAGAACTTTAAACTGCATAAAATCATTCATCCCACTCACCTGATGTTAAACTGAACGATATGTCCTTACCTCATGATTCTTGAATGCACGAATGATGTTATCATCACCTGGCATAATCTACATGGGTAGAACCATCTCATCAACAATTTACTACACACAATCTAGATCTGTGCGAAATAGAAATAATATTCCCCAATCTCGGTGTGTGATTCTGATACACATATGGAATTTAACTAATCAAGATCTATTTGTAACTTGTTTCTTGTCATCACAGGATATATAGTGCTTCACAAACCTCAAATCCTAAGTCTAGATACAACATACAATTCCTGATCCCAAGATATCACACTATGGGGCAAAGTCTTCATCACATGATGTTAAAAGGTTGTCATACCCTGGGTACTAATAACAAGATTAATTAGGAAACAAGATCAAGAAGTCTCATTTCACAAATAAAGGATTAAAATCTTGAGATGATTTCCTAAACTATAAAACTTCATTTATAATTATTAAATCCTTAATTATTTTCACATCATCTAACCTTCATCCTTACTATATGAAGTTAAACTACATGGATGATGTCTTCACCACATGACACAAAACTTCATAGTTTTTTAGAACTACATTTGTCTTGATTCTATTTCCAATGAGATATTTAGGGATTCTAAGATCATATATCTTGGCATATCCACCACATGATACCTAATACCTCTATCTATTCTATTAATTACCTATATGCGGTGAAATAAATATTTTTCATTCCTTGTTTCTCATACTGATTATAGCTCACATGGGCTTTGGAACTCTAGTAATGACATCCCCATATGATCAAGACATATTAGTTCATGTTAGGGTTAGCTTATTCCTTAATATACATAATAAAAAGGAACATCGTGAGGATTTATCACATGGCATTAAACTACATGGTTGATGTCTCTTTCATGACATAAAACTACAAATCACTCTAGACCTTACCCAAGAGGACCATTATTCTTGGTGTTGGTCTCCCACCACACCTGCATTAAGGAACTATATGTTGTTTAATACTTATTATCCTGTGATACATAATGATTTCTAGATCCCAATCATGGTTACAACCACAATAATTAGTGGGAATAATTCCACCCTCTACACATGGGTTAGACCAGTGTGGAGAGTTTCCTGTTCAAGAACTACATGTAGATTGATTCATGTCATCACATGGTGTGTAGTTATGATCAAAATTATTATCCCAAGTCTAGATACAATAATAAATGGGAACCATTCCATACTCTACATATGGGTCAGACATGTGAGGAGAGTTTCCCATTCAATAACTACATGTGTCTTCATTCCTATCATCACATGATACATAGTGATACCAGGATCACCAATCCAAAGTCCAATCCTAACAATCAATGAGAACAATTCCCCCTTAGTGTATTGGTCAAAAAAATGTGGATATTTTATGGTTCGAGAACTATATATGGCTTTATTCTTTTAATCACAGGATACCCAATGATGTCCCGATATCTTATCTTGGGTAAAACCGCAAATATCAACATTAAAATGTCCCCTCCCTACTAATCGGTTAGTCATAAATAGAGAGATTCCATTCAAGAACTTTATATGGATGTATTCCTATAAACATAGGATACATGATGACTCATATATATCTAAACATGGGTTTTACCGAAATATATAAAATTATAAAAATATACCCCTAGCTGCATATAGGGTGGACCTATCGAACAATCCATTTGAGTCCCCTTCTCACGGGGCCTAGCCAACTATCCAGTTTTCCTTGTTTCTAATAATAATCATGCCACATGTGTGAATAGGGATCCTAGAAGGCATCTATGGATAATGTGACTGATACACACTACAAATTGTAAAAATTCCCTCACCACATGACATTAAATTTCATGGAAAATATCCATGTAACATGACATTAAACTACACGATAGATATTCCCACACTATATGACATTAAAATGCATAGGAAATCACTCATCATAATTCCTTGTCAATGGAACACAAGAAACATACCCTGGTCAACTGATAAATGGATTGATTTCATTATCTTTTAATACCCTCAAACCATAAATCAAACATCTTGTCATGATAACCATGGATTCCCAATATCCTTTAATGGCACCTGGAAAAGAAAATATATCTCTCTTTTTTACCATGAAATAATTACATATGTTCTAATTCCTACCAACCATAGACTTGATGGCCAAGAAAAAATGAATTTTTGATCCTTATGATCTCTGAAGTTACCATGGAAGAACTCAAAAACTTATAGTGTTTTGGGTCATCCCCAGAATGATTTTACTTTATCATTATTCATGACCCAAGGACCTTGAGCCATGGTTTACAACATTTTAATCTCCTTCTGCACAAATATGTTGAAGTAATCTTGACGCAAGGTATCCTAATTATGTGTTGTGTGATATTCCTCTCATATCAGGTATATAAGAATCATGACCTTAAATTGCATGCACTTTGGTCAAAGTTGCATGACCTTAATCTTTGTCCTTTGATAGTCCAAATTTATGACCCTAAAATGATAGAAAAATATACATAAAACATGTTAGGATAAAAAACCAAAAAAGGTAGAATTGAGAAAAATTCAAGTCTCAACAATCTAAAATATTCATATTCAGAATTTAGTCAAAATTTAGAGAATAAATAAAAAAATATATAAAGCTCATAGAACCATATTTATACCCCTAGTAAAAGCTGAACCATTCTTTCTGGACCCCTGGTCTAATAAAAAGTTATAGTAATGGTTTGTCACATATCCTTTCAATGATAACATGTCCACTATGTAGCATCACTTCTTTTAGGGTATTCTACGCCTTCTTGAGTATTACTTTATCCATAAATCACACATCCATGTTGGAGAACCTCGGGTCATTGGAAACCTTACATGGTCTTCAGAAAAGTATATCTGACATCAAGGGAATCATTATTTCACTATGAATTTCTTCCTCTAGTTCCTACTTATGAGCCTATGGTCATCAACCAAATATGTCATAACATGAAATAAAGGATTTATGATCTTTTTAATCTCCAACGTCTCTATGGTGGAACTCAGAACCTTATAGTTTTTTGAGCCCTCCCTATAATGATTGTCCCATATCACCACTCATGACCGAGAAATTTCTATAATGATTTACAATCCCCATAAAAAATATTCAAGCAAATTAGGAATCCTAGTTGTTACATTTCCATGTGTTGTTCCCCTTCTAAAATAAGTAATGTGATATCCCATTCTAGAACCTTTTGATAACCCACAACACTTGGATGAAAGCCACATAGATTAGTTCTTTAGTTTCCCCATAAAATGATAAATTTCCATAGGGATCCATAACCCTCCCTGGACATCTTTCAATCCATGTAAAAATTCATCACCCAAAATTTTGGGTCTTTACAAATATTTTATTGGACTTGAAAAAGAGTAGGGATCCTATTTTATTTACAATGCACGTAATCCCTATGGTATTATGCATGAGGGATTGTTACCAACCGACTAGTGTCATATCCTCCTTACAGGATAGAAACTCCAATCCTCAATATCTCCAGAAACAACATTGAATAATTAAACTCCCTAGGGTGTTTTGGGTCATCCTCAGTACATCTGCCACAATCCATATTTATTGATTCAATATTTTGGGTTATGAATTACAGAACCCATTTTCTATCTATCCATTTGGTTTTGACTTCCATGATATTTTATCATCAACTAATACTATCCCTATAAATATTTCAGGACTTTTTGAAAAGAGTGTGGATCCTCTTTGCTTGACCATGCTAGAAATGCATAAGGGCTTTGACCTACCAATGAGTGACATTTAATTCTTGTTGGAAATAAACTCCAACTCTCATGAGCCTTAGAGACACCGTGGTGGAACTCAAGGCCTTACGGTGTTATGGGTCATCCAAGGTATGTGTCACCAATTCTATATTCTTCAGTCACATCATGTATGTAATACGTTAAAATAGATATAATTTCATATAATGTAAACGTGACATTATACTACACATCATTTCACATCCTTACTACATGACATTAAATATAAAATAAGGCATCCTTACCACAAGAAATCAATACTCAATGTTAGACGTCCTTACCAGATGACATTAAATTGCATGGATAAAACTTATTTAAAAACTCTATATTACTAGAAATAAAATTTCCTTACTGAAAGACCAAAAAATAAATCAATATAAAGTCTGAGGTGGATGACCCTCACCTACAACACAATAATGGTCTAGTTTGCAGGACCGTAAATCATTGAACTAAAACATACACAATGCTCACCTGGATGAAAAATCTATATGGGAATCCTAGTAAAAATACGAGTCTCTTCTCATTGGGTAGAAACTGTATTTACTCAATGATATATTGAGCACTCATAAATGAAAGAGGCATAATGCTTTCTAGTCTAAAAACCCATAAGAGGATAGCCTGAGAAAAGGCTGAGTCCACAACTGCTAATATTTACCCTATATAAATCTTAATAAAAGGATTGGTAAATATACAACAAAAGGATATAAATCTTTTAGCGATCATTAATCTCCCATAGAAAATATAAATCTATGCTTTCTATGTCAACTAACATTAGAAAACAATAGAGAATTCTCCGTCTAGAAATAAAGTTTACCCAAATTATCCTTTTGAACCAGCAAATATCAAAACAACTAGAGTAGGTACATCAATGACAAATCTAATATTTGTAGGTATTCATGTGATTTTCTCAAGGAAAAAATATTTCACAATTTAAAAATTCTAATCTAGAAATTTATGTTCACTTGATATTGTAAAATTAATGGGTATCACTGATTATTTATGCAACATTAAATCAAAGAAATGCCATGAATTTCATGAATGAAATATATATGGACAATAATTTGTAAATATTATAATATTAATTCCTTAATAAGGTGAAACAATGAGAAATTTTTACATTTTATATCCTCTATGAGGATTCCATAAAATGGAAAACATTGGTGATTATATAATAATATAATTTGATCAGCTGAATTTGCCAAGTCATCCAGAGACTGATGAGAAGCTTCAATTAAGCATTGACATATTTTTTTCCCCACTTCGTCTACTACTACTCGAAGATGGAATGTATCAATAAGTGAATAAAACTCCTCAACAATTTTATGAGAGGTTGTTAATGAGTATGATAACACTAAATGATCATACATTGGGTGATCTATGATCTCCTTATGTCTAATTGTCTATGCAGTCAAGGAAGCCATCATGGCATGCATCTGAGAGATTATCTGATAAATCTATCACAATGACTCAAAATATTCACTTATTAGTTTTATTGGGGGATTAATGTGTTCAAAATTTCATAGTACCTTCTCACAATCAAATATTTTTCATTGGGTTAAGATAATTTTTAGCATGATAACATATAATGTATAGTTGTTAAAGATGCCTACCTTTGAAGTCATAAAAAGTTGTATTGAAGGAATTCCTCCTGGTCAAAAAATGTTTCCAGGAGAATCATCGTGATCAAGATGTGAATTTTCTACTACATGATCATGTTTCATGAAAGGCTCCCTCTAATTAATGGGGTAGGTATGTCAGAAGGGGAGATGATTTGTTGAGCTAATGAAGAATCAATATAATATTTTCCATGTTCTATTCTTTCAAATAATGCATTGTTTGTTGATCATATGGAAGGATGAAATTGCTAAACAATTTCCACCCCTCTATTGGAATATTCATCTCTACGATGAGGATGATTCCCTAAAGGCTCACATTAATATTCAATTAGCTCTATTGTGGATATAGGTATGGGGGTTGGTGAGGAATAATCTCTACCCAACTGAAGGACCAATTAATTTAACACACCAACTGGGTAGGATTCCACCCAAGGTTGGGAATAATCAGAAGATATGAAATAAGAGGCACCAACATGTGGAAGAATAATTACGACATTAGTGTCTTTACACATCATCATGATCTAGAACTGGTGAATAATTATGCGATATCATCTACCCAACATGCCTACTGAACAGAGAGGATAAAACCTTTGAATAAAACTGCATTTAATAAGGAACTGATAAGGGTAATATGAATCAAAAATCATTATCATTTCCATATGGGTTGAGAGAACCCCATCCCAAAGTGATATTTTGTATTACCGCTCATCGTTAGAGCAACTACCATTATAAAAATAATTTTTGATATAGTAAATGATTAGTCATAATTTTTAAAATTATCAGACTAGATCATCAGGCTAATATCCTCATCAAGGTCAAGTGACATTACTTTAACACCATAAATATTGAGACGTCTGGAAAAGAATAAGGCATCAGGTATGCTGGTAGTATTGTGGTTTTTATAATAGAAAAAATGCTCTTTAATACAAAAAGAATAATTATTGTAATGGGAATCCTATATTATAATGTACATTTCCTCATTGAATATGGATCATGGGTTGAAAGAGGTGATAAAGATTCAATACGACTAGATTAAAAGGTTTCCCCTTATGATAATTAAACTGTCATCACTAGTATGCCAACTCGGATCCTCAAACATGCATTCCCAGCCATGAAAATCCATCCATTAAAGAACATGGCCAAGAAAATTTCCATCTAAATTCTTAGTGATATATTCAGTCTCACATGGTACCTCTTGTGGCTTACTCCCTAGCCTCAATTATATCCCAATATTATCCCGTACTATCACAAATATACTAAGAACGACAACGTTGAGGGCCTATAGTGTTCTGTTTAGATTTTCTATGGTGAAGAAAGATGTTGATCAAATACTTAAAGTAGATGTGCGAGCATATATTCTAATCCATCCTTAACTACTAATCCACAATGTTATGCATATACTTATCCAAGACTAGAGTTTGTGTGGGATCATCCTAGATGTTCATGATAGTAAGAAACTCCCCATACGCCCCCCAAATATGGGATATCCCTCACAGTCGGTAAACATACCAGAGGTTGACCCTAACTCATCATGGGAAAAATGAAGAATTTTTTTAGGTAACCAACAAATGATTAGTTATTTAAGAAGATCCTACTAATTATAGATGATTAATTTGGAAATCCAAACACCCTTATTAAGGTAAATATCATGTAGCAAATTAGAAAATTATGAACATCTCTTTCTAACCATTAACAACTATCAATATTCATAATAAAAATTTATACCAGATCAAAATTCTTATTTTGAGATCTAGTTATTTATCTTCTTATTTTTTGAGGAGTAAAATATGTTTTAATAGTTCGTATTGATTTGTTGGTACGAAAAATTGAAACTGGCTAGACCATAAGGGGAGTTCAAAAACGTATTGGAAAAACCTTAAGACAATTCTAGAACAAATTGACCACCTTCATAAATCAATATATAAATACAATTGAGGGAAGATAACAAACAAAAAGAAAAAAGATTGTAGTCAGGAAAGGGAATGAAAGCATCATCCTACTGGTTGAATCCATACAAAGGAATCCAATGTTATTGTGGATAGCTCTGAAGTCCCTGAGAGATAATCCCCTTCAAAACCTCATTATCATAGCTAAAGTGATATGTGGATTTAGTATTTGGATTCCAAACAATTTTGGCCCTCTTAACGATTATGGTGGAAGATGTACGGTAACTCGAATCCATATTTATAAAACCATGAACATATACCAGATGAGAGAAAAAATCATGTTCAAAAAAGATACTTGACCCCAAAAACATCATAAATATCACATGAACCATTATGGGATTACTTATTGCATGACCTGATAAAGGTCTCTAAAACAACATAAGTCAGAGAGGTATTGAAAATTTAATCACACATGAGGAATATCTCCACCACCTGATCAGTCATAACACTCCTAATCATGTGACCTTGAGATGGTCATGTGAACTGTATATTGATTAGTGTTATCAAGAGACCAAATTGGAAGGTCATTGAAGCTTGAAAATTTATCCATGTGGCCATGGAACTGGGTAGGGATCAATAAATTATAAAGAGTTGATGCATGGTTCATCTAAATAAGGACTTGGGAAAAGCAGTGCTTGTGATCGTATCTCATGAATGAATCTCATGAGGAATTCATGTGCTTAGTTCTTGTTATATATATTCTAGTGAAAAGATATTTCAAAATAGATCATGTGATCCGTTCACATAGAGAGGTCTTGAGAAAGAGATTTTTTGATGAGGTATTATGAAGTGATCACATGATGAAATAAATTGTGGGAGCTCTGGAGATACAGAGTCACAGGTGAAATGAGACACTCCTTGCCTCTCTATTTATAAAGGGATCCAGAAAATTACAAAATTCACCCTAAATACTAATTAACCCACAATATACTGATTGGAGGAATCCCAAGACTCATACATGCATTTACTCTCCTTAGAATCGATTCCTTTTCCATGTGGATTTCACTCATGAGGAGGGAAATTTCTTGATGCTCTCCAAATGAGCATAGGTAAATCTATAAAGTAAGTAATACCTGATTCATGAGTATTATTTTCCCCTTCAAAAATGGTAAGGTGGATGAATCATGAAGTTTGTGTAAACTTTATAAGGGAAGATGATCACATGTCCCTTAAAAGTTAATGTGAATTGGTCATTCCCAATACACGGTCTGTTTATTATCATGTAAAGTCTCATTGATAATTTCTCTTGTCAGTGAAAATGGGTCCTAACAAAATCTGATGATCACAATGAATTTTACACATGAGTTCCTTTGATCATGAAACATTTAAATCAATAAGTGCCTAAAAATCATCAAAAAACACTTGTAAAATAATGGATGTAAATATGAAAATGGAGAAGACCTTATGCGGTTGATGATATTCATGAAAAAAGCTTGGGCAGTTCGCTAAGGACACCATGAAAACCATTGAGTAATGTCCACCTTCTCATGCAATAGCATGTTGGAATGCCACCTTTATCATACAAAGGACCTAGAACACATTACTTAAATCATGAGATTCCCCTATGGCCCATTGAAAAATGGAGGTATTTTCCTTAAAAATTCTCTCACATCATCATGAGATCCATCATTGATCATGAAATTCACTACATGAAAATTGATGTATTTTTTATGACAACGATCACACATCATCGTAAGACCTGACATTGATCACATGGAGCACCATACACAAGATGAGTGATTTTACACAACAAGTCTCACACAATGTTGCATGATCCCTTGTCCTTATAAAAAGACAAAGGATCAAAATGAGAAAAAGTTCAATATTATTGTAATGGGGAAAAACACATATCTTCAAGAAGAAGTGGTTATGTGCCCTATGTGATTATCATTGATCACATGAAGGACCTCTTAATATCCATATATATCTCATGAATATCCATTTCAAAATCCATATTGATCTCATGTGATGACCCTGACAAGTCTCCTTGATCTCACAAGAGGCCTCTAACAAGATGACCTAGTCTCGTGAAGAGCCCCAGATAGGTCGCCTCTGATCACACGAGAGCCTTTCAATGGGAATTTTGATCTCGTGATGAATCATAGACATGTCATCCAGACGTTGTAAAATATCTTTGACATGTCAAAATGGTTAGTAAAAAACCCTTTGATTGCATGGGGTCCAAAAAACATGGTGATAATCGAACATTCATGTGGTCGCTGAATATCACGTGATGCCATGGATGACTCAGTTTTATATTATGAGAATAATGTGATACAAAAATCCATCCAACTACTCCAAATGATATTTTTGAGGTACATGCCATAGAATGTGTAGAATAAGTAGGGTGGTGAGGCCTATAAATCTTCCTCGGCACAAAAAACACACAAATACAAATGATATAAAATACCGCATGGGAGTGCATGAGAAGACTTATCAGAGTTTAAGTTCATACGATTGAAAGGTATTACAGCATGAAATCTTGGGAAATGAGGTAAGGGATCACGTGACAGGAATGTGTTCATTGAGTGATCACTTTTTAGATCACGGGAAGAATATTCAGTATGTCAGATAGATCATGAGAAATGGTTTCAATATTTCGGCTGGGTCAGATAAAACCTAAATAGACTAATTTTTGACAAACCATGGGGAAACTATAAAATAAACATTGAAAAAGGTTGAAGACTTATGTGAAAATGCATATTCTAATTATCATGATAAGGAATAATGTTCTTCAGATGACATATCTAGATCATGCGATGATCTTAGTATATTTAAGCTAGGTCTCAAGAACGTGAAATAGGTCTCATGAAGACCTTATAGAATGTCATCCAATCTATGAGAAACCCTCCAAAGATATCTAAATTTCTCATGATACCCTCTGAATATCTCATCCATGTCATATAGTGGATCATAGACATGTCAAACTAGCCTCACGACGCCCTTCAAACATATTATCCAAGTCTTGTGATGTCTTGAGGACATGTCATCCAAATATCAAGATGCCCTCTGGATTTACAATCCTTGTCATGTGAAGCCCTCCAAAAATGTCAAGAAAATCATGTGATGCCCTCCAGAAATGTTAGCCAGGACTTGTGATTCCCCCCCTATACATGTCATCTAGGATATGAAATGTCCTCTAGACATGTTTTAATCTATCATGTTATAGCCTCCAAAATATTTCATTCGAATATTGTGAAGTCATCTGGAATTTCCATCTTGATCATGCAATATTCCCTAAACATGTCATCCTTTATCATGTGATTTATTCAAGGCATTTCAAAAGGTCATGGGAAGTCCTACATGATTACCAACTATATCATGCAATTTTTTTGGACATGAGGAAACCAAGACATGTCTATACATCCTTGTAAATGTTTAGATGAAACTCATGACATGTCATGAGGAAACCTCAGGATGCAATAACCTTGTCTGATATGAATATATGGAAATAACCCAAAATTGTACTATGAAGACTCATATTACTACTATAACCAGGATATGTAGGATTCCTTCCTAATGCTCGATCTCCAATAGGAATCTACCTCTGTTTAAGTCCCCACATATCATAGACATCTTATCCATTGAGACCCAACCTATAATATGAGTTTATCATTCTACCTCATCCACCAGTGGATTGATGGGTTAATTTAAATAAGATGACTCCAATTCTACTATTAAATGATATATAGGACACCTTATTAAGGACGAATCTCTATATCAAACACCCTATAAGGGTTTCCCCAGTGAAAAATTCCCTCATCTATATATAGTGAGACTAATAACTTATTATCCATTTTTTCTCACATCGATCATGAACCACATGGGCATATGGATTTAATATGATAATACTATTCAAATCATGTTTTTTTCGGCCAGGAAAATATCAATATGTACGTCCAACCCAACATTATAATATGAATTCCCCCATATAAGGGCATCCAACTTGAGGTAAGTCTGGACGACACATAGAACAATGAAAAATTTCATTACAATCATAATCAAGATATGTAGGACACTATCCAAAGGCTTGAGCTCAATACCCAATGCCTAATTACCCTCACAAATGTCTTTTCAACAGGATGTTAAACTGAACAAGTTCAATGAATAGTGTGGGTTTGGATTCCAGTTATAAACATGGTACGTAGGTAACCTCATTAAGGTTGAATTCCTTCCTCAAAATATTAATCACCTATTTGGATGGAAATACACTCCAGAGTGCCTACCTATATTGATTCAAAATATAAATAGATACCCATTAGTGAGAAATAATGGGAAATGGATAATTAGCATAGATACATACAAAAAAATTATTAATAGAACCCACCACTTTAAATAAAAGGATTTAATCCTAATCATTTTGTTTGGGTAACCAGTTCCATAATATGATTAGTAAGAGATTCATGAATGTATCTTAAATCTATAAGTGACTCCCATATTTGGTAGAAATTATCTCTAAAAGGGTGTGATGATCCCGACCTCCCATCCTCTGGACAAATGTGATATCCAAAGTTTCACTGAGTTTAAAACCATAGATGACCTCCTTCATTTGGAAAGTAGGACCCTACTCGGTTATGGATTTGGGAACCATTGGGGGATTCTATAAAAGATGAAACAAATTGTAAAAATGCTGTGAATCATTAAACAACAAATTGAACCCCATAAAATCAATATTTAGGCCTCAAATTCTTCAAAGGAAAAAAAAGGTGAACCTGAGATGAAAGCATGTAATGACAGAATAACTTGATTGTTATTGGCACTGGCCATCATGTATCTTGAACTTTAGAAACCATCAATGTCTATTCAATAAAAAACTAGATACAAACATAAATACAAAATTAAATTGAAAGTATTAGATGAAACGTAATATTTTCTTTTAGAACAACATTATCCCTTTTATCAAAATCCTACATATTAATCTTAAAAAATTTCTAAGATTCCTGGGGAAAAGAAACCAAGGCAAGGGATGAGCTCAAATGCCCTGGAAGGGTATGCGTACAACAAAAGATAAGATGAATAAATAAGGCACAATGAATATGGAAAGGTAAATAACTAAAAAACATGCCATTTAATCAATAACTTGAGAATAATAGGGAACAAATAAATAATGAAAAAAATTATATATAAGTACACTAGGGGAAAAATGTTTATTTGTGATGGGTTATTTGTGATGGGCCGATTACCCTGTCATAAATAATATTTATTTGCGACAAGGTATTACCGCCCGTCGAAAAGATTTTGTGCGAACTACGCACCAATCCTAGGGTATGGTTATTTGCAACAGGAGACCCATCACAAATACTCTCGTCGCAAATAAACTAACCTATATATACCACATTCATTTTTCTTCTCTTATCACTCTTTTCGCAACTTTTCTCTCTATCACTACTGAAAAATTGTCTTCTAAATTTATTTATAGCATAAACTATTAAATCTGGTCATTATCTGAAACTTTAATACCCGAAAAGATTTAGTTTCAAGGTATATATCTATTTTCTATTGTTTAGTCAATTTATTTTATTGTCAATTATTTAGAATTTTTGTTAATTAGGTGTACATTAATAAAATTAGAATTAAATATTTGTTTCTATGTTTTTATTTTCATGAATAGTATATCTAAGTGTTAATTAGAAATAAATTGTAATAATTTTAAATAATTTTAAATAATTTGTAATAGCTAATATTAATTAATAATAAAAATTAATAAGTTGTATTATTTAATAATAATTAGAAATAAGAAGTAATAAATAGTAATAAATAGTTTAATTACAAATAAATCGTAATAACATGTAATAAATAGTTATAAATAGTAATAAATAGTAATAATTATTAATAAATAGTAATAAGTAGTAATAAATAGTAATAAATACTAATAAATAGTAATAAATAGTAATAAATTGTAATAAATAGAAATAAATAGCAATAAATAGGAATAAATTGGAATAAATAGCAATAATTTGTAATAATTAGTAATGAATAGTAATAAATAGTAATAACTACCAATAAATAACAATAAATACTAATAAATATCAATAAATAGTAATAATTATTAATAATTAACAACAATTAGTAATAATTAGTAACAATTAGTAACAAATAGTAATAAATAGTAATAAATAGCAACAAATACTAACAAATAGTAACAAATAGTAAAAAATAGTAATAAATAAAAATAAATAGTAATAATTAGAAATAATTAATAATAATTAGTGATAATCAGTGATAATTACTAATAATTATTAATAATTACTATTAATAAGTAATAATTAGTAATAATTAGTAATAATTACTAAAAAATAGAAATAAACAGTAATAAATAGAAATAATTAGTAATAATTAGTAATAATTACTAATAAATAGAAATAAACAGTAATAAATAGAAATAAATAGAAATAATTAGTAATAATTAATAATAATTAGCAATAATTAAGAATAATTAGACGTAATTAGCAGTTAGTAGCAATAATTACAAATAATTAGCAATAATTAGCAATAATTAACAATAAGTAGTAATAACTAGCAATAAGTAGTAATAATTGGCAATAAGTAGCAATAATTAGTAATAAGTACTAATAACTAGAAATAATTAGCAATAATAAAAAAAATTAGCAATAGTTAAAAATAATTAGAAATAACTATCAGCAATTATCAATAATTAGTAATAAATAGAAAAAAATAGTAATAAATAGCCACAAATAGCAACAAAAATAAACAAATAACAACAAATAGCAAAAAATGGAAACAAATAGCAACATATAGCAACATATAGCAATAAATAGAAACAAATAGAAACAAATAGAAACAAATTGCAATAAATAGAAAGAAATAGATATAAATAGAAATAAATAGCATTAAATAGCAACCAATAGTAATGAATAGAAATAAATAGAAGTAAATATAAATAAATAGCAATAATAAGCAATAATTAGAAATAATTAATAATAATTAGAAATAAATAGTATTAATTAGTAATAATTAGTAATAATTCATAATAATTAGTAATAAATATTAATAAATAGTAATATATAATAAAAAATAGTACAAAATAATAATAATTAGTAATAGTTAGTAAAAACTAGCAATAATTAGTTGTAAATTTTAATAAATAGTAATAAATAGTAATAAATAGTAATAAATAGTAATAAATAGTAATAATTTGTAATAATTAGTAATAAATAGTAATAAATATTAATAAATAATAATAAATAGTAATAAATAGTAATAAATAGTACTAAATAGTAATAAATAGTAATAAATAGTAGTAAATAGTAATAATTAGTTATAATTAGTAATAATTAGTAATAATAGGTAATAATTAATAATAATTAGTAAAAATTACTAATAATTATTAATAATTATTAATAATTAGTAAAAAATTGTAAAAATTAGTTAAAATTAGTAATAGATTCTAAAAATTCCTAATAAATCAAAATAAATCAAAATAAATTCGAGTACATTGAAAAATTGGTACAATTTCCAACGGATTGGCGGCTATTCATTTTGATCGACGCCTTAGATCCTTGCAAAATTTTTAACTAAAATCAATATAAAAAATTTGTTCAGATATATGTCAACGCAGAGTTTTCATTGTGATTTAAGTGAGAGGAAGTTGTAAGGGGGTGAGCCATCGGTAAAAAGAGGCTCTTTTTCCCGATGACTCCTCCCATTGCAACTTTATTCGACTTAAAGGACTATAAATAGTTTTCTCGGATGTACAAATATTTATTTTCATAAGCACGAGGGCATGGAGAGCCGCTCTACATGTGCTCTTGAATATGAAAATAGATATTCCTATGTTAGAGAAGACTATTCATAGTGCTTTATGTCAGATAAAGTTGCAAGGGGATGAGTAATCAGGCAAAATAAATGCGGCCGATTTTTTTGAAATTATGCTTCTAGTATTTATGTATAATTAGTACAGAATACATGAAATTAATAATAATTAGTGTTAATTAGTATAATTTTTTTTATATGAATATATATTAGTATAGAAGCTTAAAAACAGATTAAATAAATATAAAATAATAAAAAAATTAATAAATTGCTAGAAAATAGAATTTAATTTTCTTATATTTTTTGGATAGTGTTTATCTTAAATCTTATTATACAAAATAACTAATTACTTCATATTTTTTAGAAAAATATGGAACGAGGAAGTCAACGTCAATCATTATTAGATGATCGTGCTTGGATAACTCAGAATAAGAATCCAACCAGTTCTGGTTTAAATCCTGTATATATTGTGGGTGTTCAAAAGTTCTTATCATTTGCATCATCGGAAGAAAAATTTGTTTCAGAAGGGAAAATTTAGTGTCCTTGTAAAAAAAATGTGCTTTGAGGACGTATGAAACCTTTGACAATGATGGAGCTCATCTATTGTGTTTTTGTTTTCAACCAGATAATATCTTTTGGTACCAACATGGGGAACAAAGTTCGAGAAAAGATATTAATAACCTGGTTCCAGATCCAACATGATTTCAGTGTTTAGTACAAGATGTGGAAGGTCTGTCTATTCAACAAACGGAAACACAGGATGATGTTGATTTAACTCCTGAGTTGGTACCATCTCATTTATATATGTTGTTGAGGTCAGATGAGGATGCAATATATCCTGGTTGTAAGATAAGAAAGTGAGAAGTTGTTGATAAATTTATGGCTATTAAATCAGATAATGGAATGTAAAATAGTTTTTTTGATAAGATATTCTCATTGTTAAAAACAATCCTACTAGAAGGAAACCTATTTATTGTAAATTTTTATGAGAGGAAGAGGCTGGTTCATAATCTGGGTCTTGGTTATCCGAGTATTCATGAATGTTTAAATGACTGCATATTATTTAATGGTGAAAATGAGTTATTGGCTAATTGTCTTTATGTGGATAATCAATGTATAAAGAAGATCAACTAGAAAAGTATGGTGTTTTTCCTGCAAAATAATTGATATATTTCCCTCTCACACCCAGATTTCCACTCTTATTTATGTCTCAAAAAATAACATCATTGATGTCATGGAATATAACCAAAATTTCAACTAGTAAAATCTAAATTCATCCCTCTGATGATGATTCAAGGAAATATTTTGACCAAGTGCATCTGTCGGTTTCTTTAGAATCCCAAAAGACGTGATTGGGTATTTCTATAGATGGTTTTTTCCCAATTGGTTCTTATGGTAGTCAGTATTCATGATGTCCTATCTTTATAACTCCATATAATTTAGCTTCATGGATGTTGATTAAGGATCCATATATCTTTTTAACCTTATTAATTCAAGGTTATTCAAAAAATAATATTGGTGTTTTTTTGAATCCATTGATAGATGATTTGAATTAACTATGGAGTAAAGGTGTCAGTATATATGATGTTGCTGCGAAACAAACATCATACTGAAATCTTCATTTAATCAGAAACATAACAACTTCCAAGAATATAATATGTTATCTAGCTAGAGTACACATGGTCCAAAATAATGTCTGTACTGTATGAGCAACAATAAATATTTTATGATCATCAATGGAAAAACCCTTGTTTTTTTGACAATGATCATAGATTTCTTCCATCCAATCATCCATTTTGAAGAAACAAATATCATTTCAGAAAACGGATAGTTGAAAAATATGGGCCTCCAAGAATGATATCAGGTAAAGAGTTGAAATCAATTTTTTATTTATTACCTAAGTTCACATTTGGACCAATAATAAGTCAAAAAAATTTATGGGTTTGGAAAAGATCACAAATAAATAAAACAAATATTTTTTGGGATTTTCAATATTGGTCTTATTTTTTTATCTGTCACATGTTGGATGTGATGCATATTGAGAAGAACTATTTTGATAATTTATTTCATATAGTTTTTGATACTCTAGGAAAGACCAAAGATAACATAACGACATGACTAGATCTTTCCCAAATTTGAAAGAGACCAGAACTTGAACTGTTTGAAAATGCCAAATCATAGATGTTAAGGAAGCCAAAAGTAGCTTATACAATATCCAAAGAGAGTCACTTATTATTTTGTTAGTGGATTGTAGATTTGAGACTTCTTGATGGTTATGCATCCAATTTGGGAAGATGTGTCAGAAATGGTCATATTACTAGATTAAAAATTCACGACTGTCATGTTTTCGTAGAAAGACTTATACCAATTAGATTAAGATATTTATTAAATCCCCTAATTTGGGATGTTATTTTAGATATATCATATTTTTTTCGAGATATTTTTGCATCAACAACATACTATGATTTCATAAGAAACCTAAAATATTATGTCATTTTAATTTTATTTAAAACGGAAAAAATATTCCTATCGGGTATGTTTTACTCAATGGAACATTTGGTAACACATTTTCCTAATGAAACAAAATGTGGACGTCCAGTAGTGTTATGATGGATGTACCCATTTGAGAGATGCATGCAGAAATTTAAAAAAAAGTACATAATAAAGCAATGGTTTAAGGCTCAATTACATAAGCTTATTTATAAGAGGAAATTTCTTTTTTAGGCTCTTATTAATTTCAATCGGAATATCCTTAAAAACACAACCTTATGAGACATAATGAGGGTAATGGTGATTATGACTTGAGAAATCAATTATCAGTTATCAATTAGCCAGAACATGGCTTTTGTGGAGTTCATGATTGATGACTTTCAGGTGATAAACATCACAGAGTTTATATATATATTTTACTCAACTATGAATAAAGTACTCAATTTGTATTGTATGTTATTCTATCACTTATTATATAACTTTTATAATAATACATTAATCTTATTTTATTTTTAGGTTATAAGTTAATCATATCAAGAAACAATTTCCACAAATTACAGCAGCTTTTCTTAAAGAACGATGTCAAAAACAATTTCTAATTAGTTTCAAAAACTGGAAACATAAATTATTTTTGATTTCACATAAAAAATAATTGTAATATTTTTATATTGCTATTTGTTTGACAACTTTTCAGGTATCCCAACATGCTGATAAATTTGATAATCCATTGTCTATTTTGAGTAACCCACCACAAAAAATGGTTAAATATTATAATGTAAATGTGGTGAATGGGTTTATATTTCATACATGTGCATATGGGGAATAAAAAAACAATTAATAGTGGTGTTTTCTTGAATGGATTACATCATAGAGATACTGATGTTGAATTTTATGTCAAGTAGGATGAAATCATTGAACTGTGTTATCTGGGATAACATTACATAACAATGTTTAAATATCAGTGGTTGGATACTGAGAGAGGCTTGCATGTTAATCTGATCCATGAAACCATTGATATTAAATATAAAAGTCTTGTTTCATTAAATGAAAAATTTATATTTTCTAATCAGGCACATCAAATATTTTATGCAAATTATTGTGCTAGTTCAAGAGAGTTGGGTGATTAGTGGAGCATAATAAAAATTAAATCATGAGAGAATTAGTTTAATGAATGTGAATGAGGTTCCATTGAAGTTCAAGGAATTAAAATTTCTCAAGAGACATCTCCATATCTAGAAGAGTCCCAGATATCATTAATGACACCACAATGTTAAGCCTCGATGGTTACGATGATGTTAATCATGATTCAAGTGAATTTTAAATGACAAGAGATAGTGAAACTAAAATTAATTTGGAAATTGATGATACTGAGGAGGAAGTTAAATACATTGACATCCATAGCTTTGAAGATGAGGATGAATATGGACATTGAAATAATAAAATTATGGTTATAATCAAATATAATATATATCTATAAATGATAGTTATTTTTAAGATGTTTTCTTATAATAATATTTTTGTGTTTCAAATGGATGAGGATATGTATCGTATGTTACAGGTGTCCGATCTAACTTTAGATGAGTAAGCGGTCGGATCAGCCGACCCTTAGACTATTGGTAGTTCAGGGGGCACCTAGAGGGGGTGTGGTTATGCCAGACTTATGATTCTTGACTGTATACCAGAGGGACATGCACATCATGGGTTTGATCCATGCACACAAAGGTATGTTTACCTATAAATTTTAGTTTGTTTTCATTAATTTAATTATATTCTAAATGTTTTATTAATTATTCTTTTTTTTGTAGATTTAGGCATATAGTGGTTGGATAGTGGAGTGCTATATTGAATAATTATTTTTTTGATGCATGGGTGTTATGGGATCAGATTCCCATCAATGTTTAGTAGCGCATGTTCGAGCATTGGCTGGTATGTAAAGAAATAATATTTATTTTAACATTAATTTTATTAATAATGTGATTTTAAAAATTATTTGTAGGGTTTATTGTATCCCATTGGGGAGAGAATTTTTGAGGCTATTTGGAAGGCATTGTAGGGAGATATGCATACATGTTGCAGTCGGTTTTTTTCACAATTTGAAAAGAAATTAAATGGAGTAAGAATAAGTGATGGTGTTTGATGAGACATGTCACGTTCACTAAACAAATTAAATTTCATCTCAGTTTTGGGATGGATTATGCACACACTGGTTAAGTAGGTGGTTTTAGTGTAGATCATCATTAGGTCAGAAAAACTGGGGGAGACATGAGGTGACACATCGAGCTGGTGGTCGTATGTTTAGTATGCATAGAGAGTATATGGTAATTATATTATTTTAAATATTGTATATAACATTAAATGTAAAAGGTTTATTTTACATTTATATTGGTAGTCATACAACCTGATATTACAGAGTATGATGTTTATAGAAGGTTGTACAGTGATCTAGTAACTGGGGAGGTTAAAGGTGATCTCTAACATCATATTTTATTATGTATAAGTTTTATTCCACTATTAAATTTTACTAGAAATAACATTTCAGCAATTTTAAATTTAAATTGGAATTGAAGGATTCATGTGAGGCACCGACGTCTTAAACAAATGTTGAGGGTCAGGCCGAGAAAGATGGTCAGACCAGTGCCCCCTAATTTGATGAAGGCAACATCGATGTAGGCGATGCAGTATGGCATTGAGAAAGGCCGAGTTGTTGGTATCAGCTCTCAAGTGACCCATGGGGGTTTTAGGGAACATCTGCAATGTCAGTTTCCATCTCGAGAGGATCTAGTGAAGAGTTATCATCATCTCATGCATAGTATTACGAGCAGCTATGATCTCAGAGTGAGCTTATAGAGACTATACATCGGGAGAAGGAGGAGATGTGTCAGTTACAGTAGTAATAGCAAGAAGTGTTCCTCCAACAACAGTAGATGCAGGATGAGATACGTCAATAGTGGTAGGAGCAGGAGCAGGCGCAGATGGATTATATGCAACGTCTTACTCACAGTTTAGCGATGGAGTTCCCTCCACCATCTTTTTCCATTCCTCTAGACAATCCTCCCCTGGATTAGTGATGTATTGTTATTTTATGATGAAACATTTTTATGTATGTTTTTGTAATATTAACTTTTTTATGTTTTAAGTACTGTATTTTATAATATCTTGAAAATTAATGTTTTTATTATATTTATTAATTCATTGACTAATATATTTTTATATTTTTGGGAATAATCAGGTTTCTATTATATTAATAATATTATTATTACATTAATTTTAATAATATTATTATATTAATTAAATATTTTAGAATTAATTTAATATTTTTGTTATATTAATTATTTCATTAACTAATATATCTTTATTTTCTTTGTGAATAGTTATGTTTTTATTCTATTACTAATATTATTATTAAATTATTATTAATAATGTTATTATACTAATTATTTATTTTAGAATTAATTTTATTTTTATCCCTTAATTTTTTGCCTAACCCCCGATAAAACCATTTTCGCCTTAACGGTGATAATTAATTTTTACTATTTTTACTATTAATTTGGGTAAAAGAATATTTTTTCATCATTTTATTATAATAATTAGGGTGATTCCAAATATGAGATCAAATTTTTAATCTATATTAATATAATTGGAATGTTTTAAATTAAAATTAAACATAAAGACATGATGAAAAAATGGTGGTCCAAAGAGAAACATTTCATAAGTATAAAATTGTTTAATATCAATATTCTATAGAAAATTGATTTACATTACCTAAATTGAATTATTAAATATATAATTGAAATAATTTTATATTTAAAACAAATTCAAAACCAAATATAATATGTAAATTATTTAAAGTAAAAGGTTTTTTTAATTTAAATTAGCATTTTCAATATTCATAAAAAATGATACTTTTCAGAAAAATACTAAAAATTCACCAAGAGATAATTTTGATATGATGTTTTAAAAAGTGATGAATATTTTTAAAAATAAATTTTATTAAATTGAATGAAATTAATTTTATATAAGGGTGAAAATTTGACAAAATGACTTTTTAGAAAAACTGTAGTTTTTAAGAAGAAATTTTCTTCTCCTTTTAAATGTTTTTTATTTTAATTTATAATCAATTGATAAAAAATGAGAATTTATAAACCCTATTTTTTATAATTTATTTATTAATATTTATACCTTCCAACATAAGGGCTATATTATAATGGTCACGTATAAATAATTATATTTTAATATAGTTTAATGTTTCGTTTGGACTTGGTGTTTCATATATTACATTCTATTGAAGAAATTAAATTTATTCAAAAATAAATATATCATTAAGTATCAACATTTTACATGAATCAATGTTTTTAATATATTTCAACATCTCATTATATTTTGGGATATAAAAGGACTCCAAATCATCAATATCTCTTGATTATTCTCAGACTTTATAGTTTCTTATATATGAATGAAAATAAATACGCTTTATTTCACTTTTAATTTGTGAAATATCCAATAAAATAGATTCACATTTTCATTGGTTTGATTTATCCACTTGAGAATTTATTTTATCTTTTTAAACACAATTATGACCATTCATTTCTAATTATTCAACTCTAATTCAGTCTAAATAATAGACATTGATAATTTAATGATAGAACATGAACCATTGATAAAATTGAAATTTTCTTAGATTAACTTGATCCTAGTAATAATTACTGGGAAGATATCCATAATACCATCAATAATTTTAATAACCTCATTTAATTAATTGATTTTAATTTCTGTCCTATTTCATATTGTGTTTAGTGGAGAATTTATAAAACTCTCCAATATATTAGGAATTATAACTTCCCTTAATCATAGTGGTAAAGTTTCCTCTTTTTTAAAAAACATTAATTTAGATATTTCATGAATCTTAACATACTCTGAATTTTTAAATATGGGATCCTATTTTTCACTCTCTTTTAATTCTTATTCCCATTAACTTCAAAAATCAACATTTTTTTAATACTGGGATGTTTTAGATAAAAGATTATATATTGAGGATTAATTTTCTAATGAATTATTTGTATCATATGGTTTCTTTGATGTATTAGTAAATTCTTTAAGATTCTCTTTGTGAATAGAATATTTTTAAGAATCTTCAAAAACTGACATTTCTTTTTATTCAATAACTAACATTCATTTATTGTTTTTAATAAGGTGTGTAATTTATTTTCCTTTTCTTTTGGAACTTATTGAGAAAATTACATATCCTATTAAAAAAAATAATTAGTTTTTACTATTTCATAAAGGAAATATTGATAAAATTTAGATTTCTTTTCATTATCAACTTCTCTCTCAAAATTTAATTATTTTTTTATATTTTTAAAAAATCCCCCTTAAATTTATTATCTTTACTGGGTTCTAGGAAATCATTGTTCTCCTTTTCCTTTATCACAATTTCAATAAAGGCTTCCTTAGAAATGGCCTTATCTTTCTAATGAGGGAGTTCATGATATTTTTGAGAAGAGTTAATAACATTCATCTTTCTAAGAAATTTTGTTGTGATAAATTCAACTACTTATACTGACTAAATTTTTATTTCCTTGTCTCTAAACATTCTCTATATAGGGTAGTAAACAATTTTCATATTAGAAATTTTTTCAGCCCAAAAATTATATTATTTTATCTCTAATAAAAAGAACTTTATTATTAATATTTTATACTTCCCTAAACTTAATAGGACCCTTGTTATGAAATTTTAGATAAAGTAAAATATTCAGATTCATTTCCCCAGTATAGATGGATTTTATAACAACCTAGCGTATATAAATAATTTTTATCTCATGAAATAAATGTGTCTTATAATATACTATAAAATATTGTACACATAAAGAAACCAAAAAAATTATTTCATTAATTAAATACATAACATTAAACATCAATGAAAGTAATTAAAATTATAATCATTACAAATAAAAATGATAAAATAAAATAGAAATCTTAAAATGGGAAAATATGGATCTACCTAGTCTACTAGAATCATTGCCTCCACTTCCAACACTATAGAGAAGAAATAAAATGTTAGAAATAAAATACACATTATAAAAATTCAAATATAGATCCTTGAGAGAAATTGAGTTGAATATTTAATAAAAGAATGAAATGGTATATAAAGGAACTAATGTGACCATTAGAATAGTGACATGAAAATAAGGAATAGTAGCCAGGCCGTTAGGAATAATAACTTGGTCATTGGAATAATAATTTTATCCAAAAATAATAAATTGTTATATAAATAATACTTATCATGATTAATTTATGTAAATATATATTTTTTAATATGATAAAATAAATATCATGACTAAAAATATTAGGGAAAATGTAAACACATTTTAAATAAACTGTATTTAAATAACTTTTCAAAAAAAGTTATTTTTATATTTAAAAATTAAAATTTAATATATTAGAAATTTATTTTTATAAAATGAATATCATTTTTAAAATCACCAAATAAAAATTTTCCAAGGATTGTTTTTCTGTTAATTTTATGAAATACTTTAATTTCCATGTGAATAGTAAAAATATAGTTTTTTTTGATAAAATTAGTGTTTCATAAATTACACCATTGAAGATGTAATAATGAAATATTAATTTTTAAAACTTAAGGATTTTCAATGATATATTTTTATTTCTGAAACAAGCCCTTAATATATGATAAATTTATTTCCCAAACCTAAAAATTACTTTCCAAAGCCTAAAAATATAAAGCAATATGTTAAAATATTAATTTTACATTTTCCACCTACCCTTTTTAATAAAATAATACATTAAAATTTAGAGGGGTTTTAAATTCTTAAACACTTTATGTAATATTGATATTTTATTTATAATTTCAAAAATTCACTATTAAATGTTTTACCTTTGATATAATATTTTATTATAAAAGTACCCCTCTCTTCAAGTATAAATAACCCCTCTCCCTTTCATTGGAAAACCAATCCTACAACCCATTAAAAGGACAAATATTTTTCAAAATACTCCCCCTAAACACCCTTATAATACTTAGAGATATTATAGAGAAATCCTACTCCAATCAACACTATATTAATAGTGTCATACATGAAAAGATACACCAAGGAGAGAGCACACGTCTCTATTTACTCTTCTCTATTTTATTATTATTCTTATTCTTGTCCCCAATTAAATTTTAAAAAAATCCTATAAATTTAATTATTTAGTAAGTTAACATTATATTAATTATTTTAACCTACTATAATTATCATATTTTAAAACATATAAATGTTATTGTTCTCTTTCCCACTCTCTCGACAATGTCACTTAAATGGCCAGTAACCACCTACGAAGACATTACCAAGAAAATTGTAACAAATACCATATTGGATATATAGTATTAATGATATATAAAAAATAAAAATAAAAATACATATATTCTATTCTTCTAAAATTATTTATACTAATGTATATATTAAATTTATCAAAATATCAAAATTAAGAAAAAAACAGATTTTTTATGAAAAACAAGTTATCAAAATGCTTTAATTTCATCAACCAAAATTAAAAAATATAGTCCAATTGTTAAAATTGATAAATATTTGTATTAAATTCTATAATTCACTTATGGGTTAAATTATTAATAAATCTATGTGTATTATTCAGGGGGTGTAAAAGGAATGAATTATTGTGGGAATTTAGGTAAGAGGATTCTTAAATCCAACTCCCCTTTTTGAGTTTTTCTACTTTCACATAAATTTCATTATAAATGTTCCTTTAAATTTCATTATATATATTTTCATTTGCCTCCGATTTATTTTTGGGGATATACATGTTTTTTAACTTGATTTTATGAAAAATATAATTATTTTCCAAAATAAATATTTTTTTCCAAAACACATCATAATTCATCTTGATTTATTTATTATTCACTAAAAAGTATTACTCTTATACCAAATAAGGTCACTCCCCTGTTAATGTTGTAAAAACATGTCTATTCCTGAAATCATGATCTATGAAATCATTATAAAAGCCACTTATTTACATGGGTTAGTTGATGCCATTTATTAATATACATTCTATGTGGAATACATGATTATGTAAATGTTCGAATGTGATGAGTGGGCCCAGAATTATATATCCCTCCAACACACTGGGTAATGTGATGTATCTCAGGAGATGAAGTGTATTATGTGATAATATTATTTTATGTTTTTTAAAAATTATTATGTTATGATTATCCACTTATGTTATGCATTAACATGATGCAATCTCTATTCACAACTATGTGCGGTTTTTGACCACAAATACATAATGGTTTATATGTATATATTTCCATTTCCTATGCCTTTATCACATTTTCCCTCATGTTTTAGATTATGATCCTATGATGATGTCTTGATGATGATTATGATTATGCTCACCCATGTGATATTGATTCATTTCCCCTTATTATTCGTCTTATTAGGCTTTTATCTCACACAATTCATTGATGTATATCCTCATGTGATTACTTTTACTATGTAGAAAACAGGGGTCACTAAAAATAATGATAATGAAAAATTAAATAATTTTATTATTATGTAAAGGTTAGTATGATCCAATTTTTCCAAATACACTAGACATTATACCTTTTGATCTTTAATTTCTTATTCCATTATTTTGTTTACCTTAAAATGATGTAATCGTTATTTGATAAGATGTATGATTACTATTGTTAGTATCATAGCATGGTTTAGTTAATTTGGTAATTAGGATTTGAAAAAAAGTGAAATCCATAAGTACAGGTCTATATATATTTAAAGTAACATAGAAGAATATTTTTTAAAAGTATTAACATAGAGATCTCATAAGAAATGAATTTCTATTTAATTAAGTAAAATAAATAATTATTCAATATTTTTTGACTTAATTTTTGTTGAAACCATTTATATTTTAAAAAATGGAGTAAACCAAGATAAACCTAGCAAAAAAACCATATAAGGGACATTGTAATGATTGTCCGAACAACATCCCCAATTACATGGGATGTGGAGTTCAAAACATGTTGACAATTCTAAACCAGTTGTCTCATAATATAAATAATAATCTAAAGAATGTCTAATGTTCACCTTTACCCAATAAGAATCAACTATACATTGTGTCCTTTATGCAACAATGAACAATGAAATTTAGTGGAACACCTAGTCCACTTATCAATCAACAAATGGTTAACACAATAGAGAATATATTTTTTGTGATCCATTGTTCTAAGAAGCATAAGTTCTCTCTAGCTGTTTATTATTTCAATGGAAAAGGTTATAAATGGTTGGTGTTGATAAGGAACACCAAAATGAAGGATAATATTGATGAGATAAAGTGGGAAGTGTTTAAGAAAATATGTATTACTAGGTATTTCCCTCAAACTATTTAAACGAAGATATAAAGATAATTCATAGATCTAAAGACAAAGGAAGGTGAATAGTTCACAACATATGAGAATACATCCTCATAGATTTCCAAATACACCTAGGATTTTGTTATCAACAATGATAAAAAAAATTGATAGATTATTTGGTGGTTTAAAATCACACCTTTGAAAGGATCTATCTATATATGGATTTAGAAGTTATGAAGAAGTGGTTAAATGTGATCTCAAATTAAAAAATGGAGTTTGGATAATGGTCCCATGGGTATAGAGCTACTAATAGAAGAATGGAGTTTCTAGATGGTGAATCAAATTACAAGGGAGGAAAGAAGATCTAGCTACCCCCATGTCCAAAATGTTGGAGGAAGCATCATGGAAATTTCCTAAAAGGGACATGAAAATGTTTTAAGTGTGGGAGATAATTCCACCATGATCATCAATATTGAAGATATATGAAGAAGAAATATAACATGAAGGAGGAAACGAGGGATCCTATTAATGCACCACATATGGTTCAATTCTTTAATTGTGGGGAGTAAGGGAACTATACCATCCAGTGAACTAAACCATGAGTCTTTGAGGGTAATTATCATTAGCAACCACCAAACCAAAATGTGAAAGAGAATGATTTTTCTAGAACTACCACCAAAGTGGAGAATGAAAATTAATTCATTCAAGTCACACTTCTTGTTCACTCAATAATGGAAATAGTTTTATTTGATTCTGGTTCTATGCATTCCTTTATATCCTAAAATTTTCCATGAACTATTGAACACAATCCCTGATACCTTAAAGTAGATATTTATATAAAATCACATAGTGATTAAATCATTGAAATCCATGTGTTGGACTCTTATTTTATAAGCATTTGTTGGAAACTTAATCCAGATAATCTCATAATACATCACTCAGTGGAATTTGATACTATACTGGTGTAACGTCCCTGCCCCGGGAGCCACGCAACGGGTTCCCCAAGCCCAGTTCACCACATGACCTCATGCACATTTCCCCAAACGCCAGAGGCTGCCGACTAGCAGCGAGAGCCCAGGTCTGATAGTGGGGAAACTATGCCCTCATTTCTCAAAATGTAGAATAGTGGAATACCAAAATAAACATACAAAAATAGCGGAACCAGTATACATACACAAATGAAATAACTACAACAGTGGATATAACCAACATTATATAAGTGATGATGCTATATGATTCATGTTCTAAGAAAACAGCCAGAACATGTTATACATCAGTACAGTACAGCAGAAAAACAGAGTACAGTAAAGCAAGAAAAACAGCTAGCAGCGGCATCGCGAGCCTAGGCTCGGTCCCATGCCCTCCTGCTCCTCAGCAACAGTCAAGTACCTATATAGGGGATATTTCCTCTATCTACACCTGTAGCAACGTAATCTGTTTGGGCCAAAAAGCGTTACCCAAACAAGGTGTGAGAAATATATCTCAGTAGGCACCCACCAAAGGCCCATGCTCAGCTGTGTGTAAAACATGCAACAAGTGTGCAGTAGTAAAATGCAATAACTAAGCAGTACTCAAAAGTAACTAACTTATATTTCCATTTTATTATTCATTTAATTCATTTAATTTAGTAACATTTTTGTGCTCAACAGCACCAAGCCCTCAGGCTAACCAGAACCGTGCCCTCAGGCTAAAATAGTAACCACACCCTCAGGCTTTCCCCCAGGCCATACAGAATCCAACCCGCAGGTATTTCCCTTAGGCGTAACAGATATTCTCACCCTCAGGCATACGAAGTGTTTACCTCAGCCATATAAGCCTAGCCCTCAGGCACAAAAGGTTGCCCTCAGGCGGAATAACGACAACCCTCTAGCTAAAACAGTCATGCCCTCAGGCTAATCACAACAATGCCCTCAGGCTAAACAGGTAACCGGGCCATTCCCAACATATCAAAATGCAGTAAACAAGAAATTCCTCTCAAGGAAATTCTACAGTTACTACATTTAAGGCATCCCCTCGGGTATCCTGGCCAAACGGCTAAACAGAGAAACACACCCCCTCGGGATTGTCCTGGATCCAAGAAATGATCCCAAACAGCATTTTATTATCACAATTTAATCACCTATGCAATTATAGGCATTAAATATAGCAACGACATCAGCCACACTACACCCCAACATGGGTTTGTGGCACAAAAACACACAAAACGCACGATAGTTGGAAAATGAACACAAGCCACCTACCTTATATGCCAACGAACGTTATTCTCGAATGTCGGCTCTAGAAACGGCGAAAAACGGAATAAATCTGACAAATAACAAAACCCATTCAAATGTAAATAACCTATATTGGGAGAAGAATTGGCAAGAACGGTACCAGGAGATGAGAGGGCTTACCCGTGCGGTTCCAACGAGATCGTCTGAAGCTGAAACAGATTCCATACAAATGCCCAATGGGTCTTCAAAGATCATTCCTCCTCCATTGGCTCCAAAACGGTTCAAGTGCCTCCTCTGCCAAATAAGGAGGCTACTGCCTATTTTAAGCCGAAAAAACAATGTACACGGTGTGTACTTAAATGTATACGGTGTGTACTCATTTCATTTAACTGTTCATTTGGAGGCACCACCACACTATTCATTTTCCAACAAGAGTACATGATATGTACTCCCAAGCACACGGCGTGTACTGACTCCCAGCTGGAGGTGACTCTACCGCCTTACTTTTTAACCTGCCGACTTACTACAGGACGGGTAAAGGACCACTACATGGCATGTAGTCGGTTCCTACACCCTTTGTCACTGGAGAGGCTACAACCCCTGTGTACTTATCCCAACACGACCAAAAGTACATTGCCTGTGGACAAAGTACATGGAGTGTAGTTTCAAAATTTAGGACTCTTCCCCATTTTCCATATTTTCTAAAAATCACTTAAGGAAAAGGAAAAGAAGAATCTTGTACCTCTAAAACAAGAACCGAGTTCTTACAAACTTCCCCCCTTATAGCAATTTGTCCCCGAATTGACCTTTCAAGGGTGGCGAAGAGAAAGATCAGAACAGCTCTGGCCATTGAGCACGTACGTCGGCCTCCCGCTCCCCGGTCTCGTCTTGCACTTGGCCATGTTGCCATAGCACCCATAAGAGAGGAACTGACCGGCCTCGGAGAACCTTCGTGCTCCTGTCAACTATACAGGTCGGATGCTCCTCAAAGGAAGCATCATGCTGCAGCTCAACCTCCTCTGGATGAAAGGTTTGAGATGGGTCTGAATGGTAGCGACGCAACTGAGACACGTGGAAGTCATCGGGCATGGCTCGGTACCGCTGTGGTAACTAGAAGCGATAGGCAACCAGCCCGACTCTCTCCAGAATCTCAAATGGTCCCACATACCTCGGCGAAAGCTTAACCTGTCTCCTGATCTGTTTGTGTCCCAGCCTCGGTGAAACATGCAAGAAAACCTGATCCCCAACCATGAACTCCAAAGGTCATCTGCGGCGATCAGCATAAGACTTCTGACGAGACTGTGCAGTATCCATCCGATTCTAATTTAACTGGACCTGCTCAGATGTCTCCTGCATGAGCTGTGGTCCCAAGAAATCTGCCTCACGTGCCACTAACCAGCACAAAGGTGATCATCATGGCCTACCATATAAAGTCTTGTATGGTGCCATCTCAATAGTTTCCTAAAAACTATTATTATAGGAAAAATCTACTAAGGGTATATGGTTATCCCAAGAGCCCCCAAAGTCTAGGACGTATGCGCGCATCATGTCCTCTAGCACCTGTATCGTCCGCTCTGATTGGCCATCAGTCTGAGGGTGGTATGCTGTGCTCAAAGGCACCTGTGTACCCAGAGCCCTCTGAAAACTCTACTATAAACGAGACATGAAGCGGGTGTCCCTATCTAAAACGATAGAATGAGGGACCCCATGCAGATGTACGATCTCTCGGATATACAGCCTTCTGAGCTCGTTCACACCAACGTTCTCCTTGATCGGAAAGAATTGAGCTACCTTCCTAAGTCTATCCACAACAAACCATACAACGTCATTGCCTCGAGGTGACCTCATTAATCCCGTCATGAAATCCATCGCAACATCATCCCATTTCCACTATGTAATGGGCAACTACTGTAACAGCCCAGCGTGTCTCTGATGCTCTGCCTTCACCCGCTGACAAGTGGAAAACCTCATAACAAAACCAGCTATCTCTCTCTTCATACCCGGCCACCAGTACTGACGTCTCAAGTCTTAGTACATCATGGTAATCCCGGGATGAACTGCCCAAGCTGCAGCATGAAACTCCCGCATCATCTCCTCATGTATATCCCCTGGAACCCATACACGTCCATGGATATGAAAAACCTCGTCATCACCTATCGTCCAACCAGGAGGAGGGTCCTCACTTCCCACCGACTCCCGTAGAACTAGGCCTTCTGAAACCGAGAGTTGCCTCATCCTCACTCTGTCCAGGAGGGTAGAAGTCATAGCTAACGAGGAAAGATAAGTCTGCCCCTGACTGTCAGGCACCTCTAGATGCATCTTAGTGAACAAGGCCATAAGATGCCACTCACTACTGGCCTACTGCACTACCTGTATCTGAGCCTTCCTGCTCAGTGCATCGACTACTGCATTACCTTTAATAGGTGTATAGGCAAGCTAAAAATCGAAGGAATGTAGGTACTCGACCCACCTTCTCCGCCTCAGATTCAGGTCACGCTGAGTAAAGATATACTTGAGGCTTTTGTGGTCTGTGAAAACCACAAAATGCTCTCCCAAAAGGTAATGTCTCCAACAACACAACGCATGTACAACTGCAGCCAACTCGAGATCATGCGTCGGGTAATTCCTCTTATGTGGCCTCAACTGCCGAGACCCGTACGCCACAACCTGGTCTCCCTACATCGAAACGGCTCCCAGCCCAATCCCTGATGCATCACAGTAAACTGTATAGCTCTTCCCCTTCTCGGGGAGTAACAGAATCGATGCTGATGTCAGCCTTCCCTTTAGGTCCTGAAAAGCTATCTCACAATCTTCTAACTAAATGAACTTCACACCCTTCTTAGTCAAACCTGTCAACGGTGCCGCTAAGCAGGAGAAGTCTTGTATGAAACGTCTGTAGTAACCAGCCTTCCCTAAGAAACTTCGTATCTCAAACACGAACGCTGATCCCAGGAAACTACTGCTATCACCTTCTCTGGGTCCACTGCAACTCCTGCCTCTGAGATGATATGACCCAGGAAGTGAATCTGTTCCATCCAAAAGTGGCACTTCGAGAGCTTAGCATATAGGCGATGCTCTCTCAGTGTACTCAATACGAACTCAAGATGGGTGGCATGGTCGGGTCGAGTGTGAGAGTACACTAAGATGTCGTCCATGAATACTACCACAAATGAATCAAGATACGGATGGAACACACGATTCATCAGATCCATGAAAACTAATCACACGTTCATGAGTCCAAACGGCATAACCGTATACCCATATAGACCATACCTGCTCCTGAAAGCTGTGAGAGGTATATCAGATGGTCTAACGCACAGTTGCTGATATTTGGATCTCATGTCAATCTTCGAGAACACTCGTGCTCCGCGAAGCTGATCAAACAGATCATCTATCATCAACAAGAGATATTTGTTCTTAACCTTCAACTGGTTCAGCTTCCGATAATCCACACAAAGACTACAGGTACCATTCGACTTCTTTGCAAAAAGGACTGGAGAACCCCAAGGAGAAGTACTGGGTTGGATAAAACCCTTCACCTGTAGCTCCTCTAACTGCCTCTTGAGCTCCTGCAACTCAGGCATGGCCATCCTATAAGAAGGAATGGACACCGTTGCTGGTCCTGGGACAAGCTCGATAGAGAAATCCACCTCACACACTGGAGGTAGACCTGAAAAGACGTCTGGGAAGACATCCCTGAAAAGATCGACAACTGGAGGGAACTCCGTCTGACAAGTCCCTGTGGTCATCCAGATATAAGCTTGAAATATGGGTTGTGACTCCACCTCACCCATGATGCTCTAGTCCAGCTCGACTTGCCTGAACATCCCACTCACCCTTGTATAGAAACTCCCCGCCCTCGTGTGACGTGAAACACACCCTGCGACGATAGTAGTCTAAAAAGGCTCGAAAGGGAACCAACCAGTCCATTCCGAGAATGACGTCATAGATTTTCATCTCCAGGACATAGAGGGCCCATAGGATGTGACACCAACCAACCTCAACGGGGTACCCCTTTCACTGACGCACACAAACCGTCCTAGTCCCCAACGGAGTGTCTAGCGTCAAGGTAGCAGAAGAAGTATAAACACCGAGCCCAAGGCTCTCCACAACGGGTACATATATAAAACTATGTGTACCACCTATATCAAAAAGTACTGAAGACTAGACAGAAGCTACTAGAATAGTACATATGACCATCAAAGGTCCAGGATCCTGCTCCTGCTGGGTCTATTGCACTGCATATGTCTGTCCAGTGCCGCGGCCCTGCGACACAGCCTGGCTACCCTAAGTTGTCCCGCCATGTTGCCTATGAGATCCTGGTGTCTGGCTACCACGACCACGACAACCATCTCTTCCTACACGCTCAAACGTATTCCAATTCCCTGACTGGTAAGAAGCCACTAGTCCTGCTCTCACATGGGGAGTCTGCACAGATCCCCTCTCACTAGCCACTAGTAGAAATGACCTACAAAAGCACTACAGATGACCCATCTTGCAGCAAGCTCGGCACTCCACTGGGTCTCGTGGACACTACGACCTCTTGTGCCCCTCTCTGCCACACTGGTAGCACCTGATCGGGCCACCTGAAGAAGCTGCCTGGCTGGTACTGCCACCCTGAGAGAAGTCCATCTGTCTCTTCTTCTTGCCAGCGGAAATAGTACCAGTAACTGGTGCCGAACCGCCCTGCCCCACACCACTATATTCTCACAGGTTTCTCTCTGAAATTAGCGCATGGTTCACAATCGCGTGTACAATAGGCAACCTGAAAACATTCACCAGTGCTCGGATTTCATACCGAAGACCATACTCAAAATGTCTGGCTCTCAGTATCTCATCACCCACCAGCACGGGTGCAAAGCGCTGAAGCTCCGTAAAATGAGCAGAATAGTCCATCACCGACATAGCTCCCTACGACAGATTCATTAACTCGCGAGCTCTATCTGCCCTCAGTGTCTCGGGAAAGAAGAAGTCATAGAAGACTATATGAAAATCCTCCCACGCCATTCCCCTGTGATGCTCAGACTGGGTGGTAACATCCCAACACCTCTTGGCGGAATCACGCAGCATGTAAGTCGTGAGCTTGACTCTCTGCCCTGGAGGCGTCTCAAGATGCTCGAAAATAGTCTGCATCGATCCTAGCCAATACTCTGCAGCCTGCGGTCCGCCATCCCTTGAAAACATAGGCGGATGCTACTGCTGAAAGATATGCTTCAGCTCGGCCATAGATGTGGCAGCCTTCGGTGCTCCCTGAAAGGTCTGAATGAACCGCAATAAGCCTTCACGGAACTACGCCTCCGCACCCGTGTCCAGTATAACAGTTGGTGCTGCATGTGGCTCTGCTGGTGGATCAACTGGTAGCCCACGGCCCACCATCTCCGGAGTATAATCATCGCCGCTCTCTTGGAGAACAACTCGCGGTCTTCTAGGTGGCATGACTCTACACGGTCAAAAGCACGCCTCAGATTCAAGATTATTAAGACTGAAAGCGAAGGAACCACCAAGGGAACAAGGGGAAAAATGTATTCAAAATTTGTAAAACAAGACTACACGGCGTGTACAATGACTACACGGCGTGCACTTGAATTTCATTCCCCTGCCCGAGTCCTTCCACAAGGCTTCCGTTCAACAAAACTACACGTCGTTTATAATACCTACATGGCGTGTTCGGTGTTATTTTCCAGCTGTCTATGTCGTCTGTGACATGGCCGACTACTCGGATTTACTCTACACAGCGTGTTACACCTGAACACGGTGTGTACAACATCCCATTTCCCAGCCACATAGCTAACTCCTCACGGTCTGTCCTCAGACAAGACTACATGACCTGTCCCAAAGGTACACGATGTGTTTCGGGAGAGGTGACGCCAGACTGTGTTGTTAGTTACACGGCCGAGTCCCCAGGTCACACTATACGGCGTGTCCATAACTGACACGGCGTGTTCTGTCAAAGAGTTCACTGACCCATGTTGTTAGTTACACGGTCGGACTCCGGGTCAACACTACACGGCGTGTACAAAAACTACATAGCGGGTTTTACCCAAGCCCTTCCCTACCCCGTGTCACCTCCCACATGGTTTGTGACATGGGAAGGGACTACACGGTGTGTATTCAGGGTACACGACGTGTACTCAAAAGTTCATTCATTTTTTTTCTTCCCAAACAGAAGAACACACACGGCATGTATAAGGTCCTACATGGCGTGTATTCTGGGTTGTCTGGACAGTATGTCTCAGAAACTTCTCCGGAACCTAGAAAATACTGAAAAAAAACCTAAGTGTCAAATTCCGACTCCTGGGGTCCCATACACCCCACGAATTAAAGTTGGACATCTTATTTGTGTTATAACTAATAACCAGTCAATGATCCACCCAATTCGGGTCAATAGGGGCCTATACTCCCCAAAAACCAAAGTTTGGAATCCATTCTATAAACAAGATCAAACAAAAATACCATATCACAAGGCAGTTATTTATCAAACAGCTATCACAACAACATGCTTTTCTAGCACAACAACTATCACAACAACATGCGAATTTCTAATGCACCTACATGGCATGGAAACTATGCATGGCATGTGATATCTATCATGTGCCTATATGATGCATGAGATGGCATACCCTCATCTCATTGGGTTGCAACTAAATAGAACCCACAGATAAAATATAAACAGCACAATCCAAGTGCGTCACCCAACAGTGAAAACATATCAACCGTAAAATTGAAAATAAAATAATGAAAAATACGAGGTAGACTGGCTTTTACCTATACATGGGTTAGCTACGCCCGGACACAACTTATTACCAACTACCGTTCTATCCTATCCCTGACTACGACTCCAAATAGTAAGTCAAAGAAATGAAACCCCTCTGATACCACTTTGTAACGACCCGGCCCCGGGTGCCACGCAACAGGTGCCCCGAGCCCGGTTTGCCACGTGACCTCAAGCGCATTTCCCCAAACGCCAGAGGATGCCGACTAGTAGCGAGGGACCAGGTCTGATAGTGGGGAAACTATGCCCTAATTTTTCAAAGTGTAGCACAACAGAATACCAAAATAAACATAAAACAACAGCAAAAGAAGTAAACATACACAACTGAAATAACTACAACAGTGGATATAACCAATAGTATATAAGTGATGATGCTACATGATTCAAGTTCTATGAAAACAGCCAGAACATGTTATACATCAGTACAGTACAGAAGAAAAATAGAGTACAGTAAAGCTAGAAAAACAGCTAGCTGCGGCATCACGAGCCTAGGCTCGATCCCATTCCCTCCTACACCTCAGCAACAGTCAAGTACCTATATAGGGACTCTTGCCCCTATCTACACCAGCAGAAACGTAATCTGTTTGGGCCGAAAAGCATGACCTAAACATAGTGTGAGAAACATATCTCAGTAGGCACCCACCAAAGGCCCATGCTCAGCTGTGTGTAAAACATGAAACAAGTGTGCAGTAGTAATATGAAATAACTAAGCAGTACTCAAAAGTAACTAACATAAATTTCAATTTTATTATTCATTTAATTCCTTTAATTTATTAACATTTTTGTGCTCAATAACACCAAGCCCTCAGGCTAACCAGACCCATTCCCTCAGGCTAAAATAGTTACCATTACCTCAGGCTTGCCCTCAGGCCATACAAAATCCAACCCGTAGGTATTTCCCTTAGGCCTAACAGAAATTCTCGCCCTCAGGCATACGAAGTGTCGCCCTAAGGCATAGAAGCCAAGTCCTCAGGCACGAAAGGTTGCCCTCAGGCGGAATAACGACAGCCCTCGGGCTAAAACAGTCACGCCCTCAGGCTAATCACAACAACGCCCTCAGGCTAAACAGGTAACCGGGCCCTGCCCAACATATCAAAATGCAGTAAACAAGCAATTCTTCTCAAGGCAATTCTACATTTACTACATTTAAGGCATACCCTCGGGTATCCTGGGAAAGCGGATAAACAGAGGAACACACCCCTCAGGATGGTCCTAGATCCAAGCAACGATCCCAAATAGCATTTTATTATCACAATTTAACCACCTATACAATTCTAGGCATTAAATATAGCAACGGCCTCAACCACATGACACCCCAACATGGGTTCGTGGCACTAAAACACACATAAATGCACGACATTTGGAAAATGAACACAAGACACCTACCTTATACGCCAACAAACGTCATTCTCGAACGCCGGCTCCAGAAACACCCAAGAACGGCATCGATCTGACGAAGAACAAAACCCATTCAAACGTAAAAAACTTACGTTGGGAGAAGAATTAGCATGAACGATACCAGGAGAGGAGTGGGATTACCCGTGCGGTTTCAACGAGATCGCCTGAAGCTGAAAAGGATTCCAGACGAATTCCCGGTGGATCTTCAAATATCCTGCCTCCTCATTTGGCTCCAAAACCACTCAAGTGCCTCCTATGCCAAATGAGGAGGCTACTGCCTATTTTAAGCCAAAAAACCAAATTACACGGCATGTACTTAAAAGTACACGGCGTGTACTCCTTTCATTTGACTGTTCATTTGGTGGCACCACCACACTGTTCATCTTCCGACAAGAGTACACTGCATATACTCCCAAGTACACGGCGTGTACTGCCGCCCAGCTGGCGGCGACTCCACCGCCTTACTTTTTAACCTGCCGACTGACTATATGGCATGTAAAGGACCACTACACAGTGTTTAGTCAGTTCCTACACCCTTTGTCGCCAGCAAGGCTACACTCCCTGTGTACTTATCCCAACACGGCCAAACGTATATGGCGTGTGGACAAAGTACATGGCGTGTAGTTTCAAAATTTACGACTTTTCCCCATTTTCCATATTTTCTCAAAATCACTTAAGGAAAAGGAAAAGAAGAAGCCCGTACCTCTAAAACAAGAACCGGGTTCTTAAAACTGGACAATGATTGGATCTCATTATATAGATCAGAATTCATATTTTAGGAAAAAAAACCTCTTTTCATATTTTGAACTATCCCATGCTCCTTTACAAATGAAAGAAGACCATGAATATCATTTGGAAAGTCACTCAACAGTGTGGGTGCTGATACCCTATGAAAAATAATACCTTGAACAATTGTTTTCAATAAAGGAAAGCATTGATCTTGAAACAATTCCCATTATTAGGTAATACACTAATGTATTACGCAAACAGTTAACTGAAATTCATCCCGATCATGAGGGATAGTTCTCAATACAGATCATACCCAAATCCACTCAAATCTTAGACATCCCCTACATGATGGACCTAAACGAACTAGAAGAGTTTAGAATATTGTTCATGATAATTTGGATAAAGGTTTCATACGACCTAGTGCATTACCCATTGGTGAACAAGTTTTCTATGTCAAGAAGAGCGATAGATCAATGTTGTTGTGCATTGATTATCAAGATCTCAACAAGACCACCATAAGGAATATATATTCTCTTACAAGGATTTATGACTTATTATATCAATAATAATGATATCAATTATTCCCATAGATGGATCATCATTCTATATATCTTAAATTAAAGGAAAATAAGGAAGATATTTAGAAGAAAACATTCCATAAAAGGTATAAGAACTATGTTTTCATTGTAATACCCTTAGTACATATTAATTCTTATGAAATTATCATGTATTTTACGAATAGAGTCTTTAAATACAACCTTGAAATATTTTTGATAGTGACTATCAAGGAATTTTTTTTTTCTCTAAGATAAAGTTGAAATATGAAGAGCGAAGTACATGTGTGATAAATTGTATTAAAAATGTTTTTTTATTTATTGATAACTAACCTTTTTCTTGTATAAGAATGATTTTGATTACTAGGAATTTCTATGTCGATGATTTAGAAAGAAAGAATTTGCTGTAATAGGAAATTTCTAATGGTTGCTGAAGAGTTTAAAAAGTGGATGTTGATGAATATTTATAATTAAAATGTTATAATGTTTTTAAATCATTCTAAACAAAATTTGATAATGATTTTATGATCAAGAAGTTCTCATAAATCATGAAAAAATAACTTATAAAATATTTTGATTAAATGGAGGAGAGGTTTTATGAAATCAGAATCACTATAAAGATTCAAAAAATTATATTGAGGTTCATTGTTCTGAAAATCCGAACCAAGATTCATAGAAAATTAGACCGGTTTTTGTTGAAAATTGGAACCAAGATTCTCAGAAAATTGAAAATAGTTTTTTGGTAAAATCAGATTCATGATTCTGATAAAATAGGAACCAGTTTTCTGAGAATATCTTAACCAATATTATATGTAAATCAGAGCTGGTTTTCTGAGAAAATTGAAACCAACAATATGAATAAATCGGAACTAGTTTTCTGAGAATATCAGAACTATGTTTCTGAGAAAATTAGAACCAATTTTATAATAAGATAAGAACCAATTTTCTAAGAAAATATGAACCATGATTCCGATTAAATTAATACCATTTTTCTATGTATATTAGGACCATGATTCCGAGAAAATTGGGACCAAATTTCTATGAAAATTGGAACCAAGATTCAGAGAAAATCAGAACCAGTTTTCTATGAAAATCAGAACCAAGATCCAGCATTATCGTACCGAGAAGTATATGAATATTTAATGAAGTACATTTTGAATTTCATGTTTACATAAATCTCAGTGAAATATAAATAGGTTTGAAGAAGTTAAAGATTAAACATTCAATGTGATATATTTTTGGAGATTATATATTTAAGGAAGTATGAATGATTTCAAGTTTATAGCCTTTGATTTTTCATGATTCCTATAAATACTAATTCAGATCATTAATTTATTTTCATATATTACATATGTGAAAAAGGTGGAGCACTGAGATTTCAAAGTGAAAAGTTTCCACAAGATTAAACAAGATTTGTATTGAGTGTTTGAGAAGAGTAAAACTGGAACTATCTTTACCATAATGAAAATCTAAGGCTCAACCGAATTGGACTAAGGATTTGGACTAATAATTTTTTGTGTAGATTCAATAGTGTTTTTATTATTTTTATATGGCACAATTGTTATATAGGAAAACATTGAAAACTGATGGAAGTTAGTATAATATTTCTTATTGGGATATAGAATGTGCCTAACGGGAGTTGGAAAAAGTTTTATTCACTTATTTATAATTGTATATTTCTATAGACTCAAGGGAGTGTCTGTGTCAAGGATATAGGTGATAACACTAAGAACAAACCTTGAAACTCTTGTGTTCTTTTCTTTTTTTCCTACCTTTTCGTGCTTAAATATTTTTGAAAGGTTGATAAGGATATAAATCTTAACATGTTGTAGGGGTTTTTTATGTAGGTGTTTTGAAACATATAAAAAGTGAACAACTGATTTAACCCCCCCTCTCAGTTTTTATTAGATATATGGAAATTTAATTAGTAATAGAGGGAGGATCCCTTATTGAATAATTATAATGTGTAATGTCAATCATGTAAATATTATATGAATTCATACATTCGATGAAAACAATTATTATGGGTGGAAAAAATAGGATGATTTCCTATCTCGTATGTCTTGGCATGGAAGTTATTGAGCTTGCTACTATTGGATTTTTCACCTATTTAGAAAGATTCTCTTATGATGTTTTCTAATAAGATAAATATAGAAGTTGACAGAAAGGCTAGAAATTAAATCCTTGTGTCTTTATAAAAAAAATTTCAAAAGTTAATGGGTCTCAAAACATCAAAAAGTATATGGGATAGGCTAGAAATTGTTTTCTAAGGGAATACTAATGATAAAGAAGAATGGATAAAAATATAGAATATTAATTATGAATTCATTATAATGAAGGATGATGAAACAATTGATGAATAATACACTAGAGTAAATGATTTTTTTATGTAACGTCAGAGGATTTAAAGATGTCCTAAAAGATTCTATAATTGTGGAGAAACTTATGAGAAACTTTATAGAGAGTTTTGATTCTAAAATTTCTTTATTATAAGATAATGATTATTTATATCATTATGAATTTCCTCATCTTTTTTGTTTCTTATGAAATTTGGAAAGACTCAATGTTTAATAAGAAGGTGAAATATGAAATGTTTTTTAATGTTATGAGAAAGATGAATATCTAATATATTGAAGAAGTAGATCCTTGTGAGTTTGAAGACAAAGAAGATGATGAGATGAATGAAAGAATCACATCTCCAATATATAAGAACCATCAGAGCTGAAGAGGAAAGTATAGGGGTATAATAACTATCTAATGTTTTGATTGTGGTGGAATCATACACTTTTCTGTTAATTTTCTGAAGAAGAAATTTGGAGAATATCAAGATGATTTCGACGAAAAAAATGACGGACGAAGTAGAAAACAATTATAAAGAAGAAAATTATTCCAACAGATACACAAATATTTTAAATGGAAAAAAGAATTATGTTTATTATAAAAGTTTAATCGGACTTAATTTATAGTAATCCACATGAATATAAAAGTTCATAAATGTTCAGAACCGTTATTTAAAAATTTTAGAAAAAAAAAGAATTTTCAAATAGAGAATAAGGTGGTGATGAATATTATCGAGAGTTTTATCTCAAAACTGAACATATATCATGTCTTGAAAAAATAAAGAATTAAATAAATTAGAGTAATGAATAAAGATCTTGTAAAAAATTTTGATGGGGTAAATTTTTTTATCAAGTAGGAGGTTCAATAAATCAAGGATATTTTAAGCTATAAACATAGAATTAGTGAACATGGAATGATGATTAAAGATCTTAGTAATAAGATGGATTCTAAGGAAGAAGAGGTTAACAATTTTCAATCAAAACATCCTGAGAATGAATGTTCTTTGATAAAGATGAATGAAAACTTCAAAAAGTCATTAGAAACAAATGATGGGACTTCTAATGTTGTTTATAAAGTTCAATATGAGAGTCAGATGAAATCTTATCTTACTAAAAAAAATAATTCATCTGATCCTAGTAACATTTCTGGTTCTGAAAAAAAGTGTTTGGTAAATATTGGGTGGATAAAAGTAGTGATAATCCATTAAAATCTACAAAATTAAAAAACTCACTCAAAATAAAATATGGTCCATATCTTGAGCATGTTAGAGCTCAAAGATGTTACCAACCTCAACAATGTTTCTATATAGAATGATCTTTCTTTTATAGAAAATCTATGTTTAAGGGATTTTACTGGTTTTATGGAATCTATGGGCACATCACTTATAATTTTTTCCACAATTTATCTTTACCTAGAAGTTGGTTTGAGAAAAAATAGAAGAAATAATGAAAGAAGAACGAGTAACGTTCCTAAATTATAAGAATTTGAAAATTGTAATTCTTAAGAAGTTAAAACATTCCAAAAAAGATTCAATTTGAATGTCTAGAAGACTTTTGTGGAAGATTCGATTAGTTTGGTCATCATTTAGAAAGACGATTAACACTCCTTCTAGAACATGTGTCATATGATAGAAAAGAAAATATATCTGAAAAGAAGAAGGTTGAGCAAAGAGATTATGTTGTTGTGACAACTTTGAAATCATGTAAGAGGAAAAAACCATGGATACTTTATTGGGGTTTCTATTCACATATGAAAAGTGATATAAAAATATTGAAACATGTTGAATGTCATATTGGAGGAGAAATTACTTTTGGAATTGATATTTCCTTAAATATAGGGGGAATCCAAATTGTAGAGATTAAAGTAGAGAAATTGAAATCTAAAGAACATTTTACTTTTTGATGTACTAAAACATAACTTAAGTAGTGTAAGTCAATTTTGTGATGATGGAAAAGAAGTAATCTTCAGAAATGATTATTATATCATTAAAAGTATGAAATATTGAAAAGTAATTAAAAAGGTGAAAGGCTAGTGAGAATATATTTTAAATAAGCTTATTATGTAACTCACATTAATTGAGTGAATAAGATGAAAACAATTTGTGGTACTGAAGGCCTGGACACCTTGGAAAGAAAAACATCAATAAAATTTCTAATATTGATGATATCTTGAATTTTATAGAATTTAAAAGAATATATTAAGATGTTTGTATTACTTTATATAAAGAAACGATGACTTAAAAAAGTTATAAAATAGTATACTTTCAATCTATCAGACCACATGATGTTTTTCATTCTAATTTATGCGGAACGATAACACATAAATCAAAAAATATGACTTAAACATTTTTACTTGTATATATAATTTTTCTCAGATGAAAAACATCATGTTCATGATGCACAAGTCAAAGTCTATTTAAATGTTCAAACTCTTCAGACAAGATGTTGAGAACGAATTGGTGGTATCCATCAAGAAGTTTATAATAGATAAAGGTACTGAATTAAAAAATAATAATTTTGAAGCTTATGTGTGAAAATATGGAGTCAAACATCAGTATATTTCTCCCTATGAACCACAATTAAATGTATTATACGAAGGAAATAAAAGATTCTTGGTGGAAATGGGAAGAATTATTTTAGAAGAATATAAAACTTCAAAATTCTTTTGGATAGAACATGCCAGTACTGCAATACATGTTTCAAATAGATGCTTTTTAGACCAGAAACCAACATTAATCCATATACAATGTGGCATAATAAAGAAAATTCATTGAAATACTTCAGTGTTTTTACAATTACATGTTTTCTCAAGGTCAAAAATTTGGATTTGTGTATGTTTGATGAGAAATATAAGGAAGGATCTTTCATAGGTTATTCTCCAAATATGAGAAGTTTCAAATGTTAGAACAAATGATTAAAAAATTTGGTGGACTCATATGATGTGAAGGTAATAAAAAATTAGAGTTCCTTACCAATTATTGTTGGAAATGATGAAGAGGATAAATTTTATATTTACATCACTATTGAAAGTATTAAAAACATTCGTATCACGATTCAGAAGAATACAATGATGATGAAATTACACCTGGGAAAGAAACATGGAAATTCACTACCTTACGAAAACATATTGAATCTTGAAACATTATTGGAAATCAGAAGGCCCAAATTCATAACAAAAGAATGTTGATTTTTGAAAACTAGAATTTTCTTTTCTCAAAAGGTGATATGGAATCTATTTTAGAGGCTAATAAACAAAAATAATGGTTGTATTCTATGAATGAAGAGTTGGATCATATTGAGAAAAATGAATCATGGGAACTTGTTCCAAGGATAGAAAATAAAAATTATATCATAATCAAGTGGGATTTTAGGAAAAAAATTTATGATCATGGATAAGTTTCATGAAACAAAGCAAGACTTATTTGTAAAGGATATTCATAAGTGGAAGGTGTGGATATTGATGAAACATTTTCCCCCATGGCAAGGCTAGAAACTATTAAAATGTTTCTTGTAGTGGATTCTCATCTGAATTACAATCTTTATTAGATATATGTAATGTATTCTTTCTTAAATAGTGATATTGAGGAATAAGTTCAAATTGATAAACCTTGTGGGTTTATACAGGATGTGGAAGAAAACAATGTTTGTAAATTATAGAATGATTTGTATGGGATGAAAACAGATCTTAATCTTAGTATTAAAAGATTGATAATTGCTTGAAAATGACAAATCATTCTAAAGGAAAATTTTATAGAATATTTTATATGAAATTTGTTGACTCATGAACATGAATTGTAATTGTTTATGTGGATGATGTAATTTTTTGGGGGATAAAGAAAATGTTCTTGAAGAGTTTGATAAAGAAATAAAGAATAATTTTGAATTGTAAATGTTGGGAGAATTAACTTTCTTCATTGGATTATAAGTTCAAAAAAAGGAAAAAAATATTTTCTTATCTCAAGAAAAGTATGCAATGGAATTGTCAAATATAATTGAGATGGATAAATCCAAAGAAGTTTGAAATCCTTATTTTGGGAGCACAAAGTTGAGTAAACATAAATACATAATAAGTGTGAATCAGAAATACTTTTAGAAGCTGATAGGAATTATTCATTACCTTATAGCTTCACAATATGATATTGTTTATGTTGTGACTTAATGCACCAGGTATCAATGTAATCTGAAAGAAACACATATGTTAGTAGCAAATAGGATTCTAAAATATGTAAATGGAACAAATTCACATGGGTTGTTATAAAAAATAATGTGTGATATAATGTTTCTAGGTTATACTAATGTTGATTGGGATCATGATTTTTATGATAGAAAGTCAACCTCTAGGGGAACATATTTTTTTGGATGAATGTTGTGGGATCTGTCATAGTAAGAAACAATGTTTAGTAAAATTGAGAACATCTGAATCTAAATATGCTGCAGCCACACAGTATTATACTCAAATTTTGTGGATGAATGTTTATTTGGAATATTTGAAATTAAATGTTTTTAAACCATTGAAGATACTCTGTTATAATCAGAGTGATATTTATATTTCTATGAATCATTTCTAATATTAATGATCAAAATAAATTGATATAAAGTTTTAACTTATAACTGAGAAAGTTATTATTAGAGAAGTTTTTTAAAATAAATTTTAATAAAGTATTATATTCCTGATATACTCACAAAATAAATATCGAAGGAATGTTTGTAGAATTGAGGGTGCAAATTTATGTTCAGCATCCTCCCATGTCTTCCTAAACCTGGAAAGGAAAAACACCCATTTTTCATTGGATTATATTAACAAAGGGGGAGATAAAGTAATATGTTTATAATTTTTACGGAGTTTTAACTATCATTAATTTTTTTTTGGAATTTAAAGATCTGGTTATCATATAATAGGGGAGAGAAAAAGAAAACCAATAAAGGAAAATATAAGATTGAGAGAAGAAGAAAAGTGTGGTGGAGTAATCTTTACTTGATTGTAAACATATATTTCCACCAAGGGATGAAATTCCATAAAAAAAATAATTTATCTACTAGTGTGGTATCAAGACACTATATTTTTAAAAAGGATATTTTTTTATAAAAGTTAAAAAACATGATTTTTTTTTGCAAAAGATGAGTTTTAAAAAATTATAAGTGTTGGAAAAGTAATTAATTAGGGTTGTCAACAAATCCAAAGGGGAAGATTCATGTAACTTTGGGTTTAATTTTATTAATAAGATTTTGGTAATTATTGATGACAAACCATTTTATGTATAAGAATGTTTTTTTAACTAGGATGATTAATGTTTCTAAGTTAGAAAGAATGAATTTTCTGAGAAATAAAGAAGTATTTTTATTACTGAAGAGTTTTGAAAGAGGATGTTGATGAAATTTGAGAAGTTAGAAGATTGAAACTTTTCAATCATTATCAACAATATAAAATGATACATTGTTGGTTAATAAGTTCTCAAAAAGTATGAAAACTTTCATGATAAAATATTTTGATGAAATTGTGGAGAGGATTGAAGAAATAAAAATCACAAAAAAGATTTAGAAAATTGGCTCTCGCTTCACTGTTCTAAAAATAAAAACCATCATTCTGAGAAAATCAGAACCATTTTTCTGAGAAAATTAGAATTAATATTCTGAAAAAATCGGAACCAATTTTCTTATCAAATAATATATATGATTCCATGAAAATTGAAACCAGTTTTATAAGACAATAAAACCCACAATTGTGAGAAAATAAAAACTAGTTTTCTGAGAAAATTAGACCCAATATTCTAAGAAAATTAAAACCATTTTTATAATAAAACTGGAAACATGGTATTGAGAATATCAGATCTAGTTTTCTATGAAAATCATATCCAATATTGTGAGAAAATCATAACAAATTTTATGATAAAATTAGAACCATGACTCTAAAAAAATCAAAACCAATTTTTTAATAAAATTTCAACCATGATTTTGAGAAAATAAAAACCAGTATTATGATAAAATTGGATGCAAGATTCTGACCAAATTGGAACCTGTTTTCTAACTAATCAAAACCCTGATTCTATGAAAACTGAAACCAGTTTTGAAACAAAATTAGAACAAAGATCCATCCTTATCATACTGATGAAGAAGTGAAGAGTTAAAGAAGTCAAACCTGAATTTCATTTTTTCAAAAATCTCTATGAAATTTAAGGATATTTGATGAAGTCAAATATTGAACATTAAATAGGATATATTTGTGGAGTTTTGATATTTAAGTATGTGGGAAGATTTCAAGTTTCATGCCTCTGGTTTTTCATGTTTCCTATAAATACATACTTAGATCATTCGTTCATTTCCAAAATATACATACATGTAAGAGGTGGAGAACTAGAGAATTTGAATTCAAAAGTTCCCACCAGATTGAAGAATATTTGTATTGAGTTTTTGAGGAGAGAAAAATCAGAACCATCATTACCATAATGAGAATATCAGACTAAGAAAAATCAAACTCAGGATTCAAATTGATAATTTTTGGACCACATTAAAAAAACTTCTTTTGTTTGGATCAATTATTTTATATGAAAACATTATAAAATAATATGATTCAATATAATATTTTCTATCAAGAGATTGATGGTGTCTAACTAGAGTTGGAAAAAGATGTTTTCACTTCTTAATAGATTTCCATAGACCCATGGGAGTGTCTTTAGCGAGGATGTAGGTTCTCACACTGAGGATGAACATTATAAAAAATGTGTTCTTTTCTTTCTATTATAACATTTCATGAATTTGTATTTAATAAAAGTTAATAAGGATATTAATATTAATAGGTTGGAGGAGTCGATTTTCTATAAGTTTGGAAACTTATAAAAAGTGAACAACTAATTCAACCCCTCTCATTTTTTATTTTATCCATGGAACTTCAAAGAGAATATAAGGATTGTGTTGGTGAAATTAAGAATGGAGACAATGTACTATGTGTTTAGAAGTTTAACTTTTTGATTAAAAATGTCACATTCTAAGGTAAAGTGATGATAGGGGATGGAATTTACACAAACCTTATAATGATTTTGGAAATTGAGAATTGTCATAGACCCACTAGTTTCATAAAAATACATATAGTTCTTGGTATATATATGTACTACAGATGTGTTCTGATAAATATTTAATGACTTTTTATCCCAATAAGAATTCCAACATAGAAATGGGTTATGTATGTCTCCATCTAAGAATGTGAGGAAATATTTAAGGAACCTAAGAAGAGCTAATCACGTTACCTATATTAACACTACAAAAAATTAGAGAAGTTTGTGTGATATAAAATGATGCTTATAAGAAAGTTGTGGGTTTTATAATCATGTATAATGATAAAGTGATATCATATTCCTTATAAAAATTTATGATAAATTAGAAGAACTACCCGACACATGATCCAGAGTAAGTATATGTAATATTTACGATAAGGATTTGGCGGCACTATATCTATGGTGAGAAGTGAGAAATATATACAGATCATAAGGGTCTAAAGTATATATAAACACATAAGGATATAAATATACATCAAAGATGATGGTAAGATGTAACCAAGGACACTGATTTCTCTATTCACTACCATATGGTAAAGGAGAATAAGGTATATGATACTCTTAGCATAAAATGGCATGCTATTCTATCCATAATACATATTGAGAAAGACCATAAATTCTTAGATTTTAAAAGGATGGGATTCAAAATCATAGTGTCAATGAATAAATAATGCATTTCCCAACTTATTTCCAAACCATCTATCCAAGATATGACCATGTAGTAATAAATGTATGATCTAGAGTTACAAAAGAAGGTAAATGAGATAAAAGAAGGGAAGATAAATGAATATTATATCTGTGATGATAGCATGATTTGGTTTGGAATGAGGCTATATGTTCCTTCATCACCTGGGATAAAGAAAGATTTATTGGATAATGCACATAGCTCACATTTATCTATTCATACTAGAAGTACCATGATGTTCTGTGATCTCCAAGAACACATCTGGTTTGATAACCTGAAGAAGAAGATTGCATAGTTTATCTCATGGTGTTTGCCATGTCACAAAGAAAAATTAGAGTGACATAAGTCCAAATGTATGATGCAATCATTCCCTATACCCATGTGGAAATAGTAGAATGTATATATAGACTTTGTCCCTTATCTCCTGAAGATATCAAAGGGAAACAATGTGATAGGGTAGTGGTGGATCGACTCACCTATACTTCTATCATTATTAATATTTGGGAATATTTCTATATTGAACAACATTATATGGTATATGTGATAGAATTGGTAAAATTTTAGGGGTTTATACTTTCGATCATCCCTGATCATGAACCAAGAATCACCAATTAATTTGGAGAATTGTAAACATTCTTTGTGTATTAAAAAGAATTTTTGAACTGTTATTCTCCTTCAAACTGATGGCCGACCCAAAAGGACTATTCAGAAGCTTGAGGACATTTTAAGAGATTTATCAATGGAATTTTAAGGAGTAACGGATCAATATATCCCATTGGATGAGTTATCATATAAGAAGAATTTCCACTCGAGAATTCAAATGGTTCTTTTTGAAGATCTAATTGGAGGCAATGAAGAACTCCCACTCAGGTGGATGAAGTTGGAAAATGAAATCCATTTGGACCTGGTCTTGTACAAGAGATGAAAAATATGTTTTAATCCATTACACAACATATTAAATAAACTCAGGTTTGGAAAAAGAGAAATGCTGATAACTATCGAATGGATTTGGAGTTCAATGTTGGAGACAAATATTTACTATAAATATCTCCATTGAAAAGAATCATGTGGTTCTAAATGAAGGGGAAACTAATCCCAAGGTATATCAGCCCATTTGAGATCTGTGATCACATAGGATTAAGAGCCTATCATCTTGAATATCCACCAAGTATGTCTCAAGTTCATGTCATGTTCCATGTATCACTCTTGAGGGAGTATATACATGGTCCCTCACATGTAATGAATCAAGAGGCGGTACAACTGGAGAATTAAATCTTATATAAAGAGCATCTGATGAAGATCTTGATCCATGTAGGCAATGATCTATATAATAATACAACTCACCTTGTAAATTTTTTGTGGAGGAACCCTAAGTATGAAGAGCGAACATGGGAACCAAAAGAAATACTGATACATAAGTACCCTCATATATTATCAACTGAGAATACCTATTGAAATTTCAAGGATGAAATTTTTAAAGTGTATAAGAAGATAATAACATTGAGTTTAGGATTGATGTTAGTTTCTTGAAATAAATGTATGTTATAATATACTATATAGTTTTATATACATAAAGAAACTAAAAATAATTTATTTTATTAAGAAAAACTATTACATTAATCAGAAATTCAACCAATTATAATTCTAAATGTTATAACTTAATAAAAATATAAAATATAAAAGCTAAAATTGAAAAATATGGATCACACAAATCTACTGGAATCATTTCTTCCACTACCAAAATAATGGAAAAGAAACAATATGTTAGTAAAATAATCAGCATTATAGAAAATATAAATATATAACCTTAATATAAATTGATTTGAATATTTAATGAATGAATGGAGTGGTATAAGTATGAAGTATCGTGACTGTTGGAATAGTAACCTGACCGTTGAGAATAGTAACCTGATTGTTGGGAATAGTAACCTTGCCGTTGGAGTAGTAATTTACCCCTAAAATAAAATATTATTGTATAAATAATTTTTATCATTATTATGTTTTGTAAATTTAAATTTTATAATTCTAAAAAAAAAAAATCATTAATAAGAAACTCAAAAAAAATGTAAGCACATTATTTATAGACTGAAATTTAAAGTATATTGCAATAATATTTTTTTATAATAAAAATTTAAATAACCTATTTTAGAAATTTATTTTGATAAAATGAATATCATTTTTAAACTAATATGTCAAAAAATTTCAAGGAATATTTTTTTGCAACTTTTTAGAAATACATCTATTTTCAATTGAATAATAAAAATATAGTTTTTTACATAACCATTGTATCTTAAATTATATCATTCAGAATGTAATCATCACATAATATTTTCTAGAACTTTAGTTTCAGCCATAATAATTTTTCTTTCATAAACAAGTCATTAATAATGATAAAAATAATTCTTAAACCTATAAATTATTTTCATAATCTAAAAAAAGTCATGTATTACAATAGAATATCAATTTCCCATTTTCCACCATTTATTTTGTATAAACTAATAAATTTGAACTATATTGTGGATTTAAATTATTAAACACATTTTATAATATTAATATATGATTTCTAATTTTAAAAGATCACTATTACTTATTTTACTTTTGATATAATATTTTAATCAATTAGTTATTCTTAAAATACCCCTCTCCTGAAGAAGAAATAACCCCTATCCCTTCCCTAAGAAAAACATTCCTACTACACTTAAAAATCCCAAGATTTGCCCAAATCTTCTCCAAAATCCACATAGAATACATTAGAACATACTGGATCCATACAACTCTAATCTATTAGGGATTTATAGTTTCATATGATAGAAGCTATAATATGGAGAAAATATGTCTCTTTAAACTCTTCCCTCTTTTATTCTTCTTTTTATTATTTTTCTCATTTACTTTCGAAACAAAATACTATAAAATTAATTATTAATTAATTTAAAATTATATTAATCCTTTTAACATAATATATTTATCATATTTACATCAAATATAAATGTTATACTTTTCTATCCCACTCTCCAGAAAATGTCCTGTCAGTGGTCGGTTAAAAACCTATGATGACATTACCAAGACAATTCTTATAACAACCTTTCTAGATGGCTAGTATGAGTTATATAATATATATATATACAATTAAGTGTATTATAAGATTTTTTAAATTAATTTTAATAATTTATAAATAACATTTTACAAGTTTAGAAATAGAAGGAAAAACGAAAAATGATTAAGAAAAACATGACATCAAAATCAATAAATCTCATCAATAAAAACTGATAAATATAATCCAATGATTACAATTGATAAATAGTTTTATAAATTAACATAATTAACTTCTAGATAAATGTTTTAACAAATCAATGTTTATTATTTACGAGGTGTAAAAGCAGCAAAATAAGGTAAGAATTACAGTAAGGGGATTATCAAACCCAACTCCCTTCTTTTGGTTTTCCCTCAACTGCATCAATTTTGTTGTGTAAATTCAATTAATGATATTTAAATTTCATTCCATTTTTCTTAAAAAAAATCATGGATAGTCATACCAATATGATTTTATGACAAATAAAATTATTTTCTAAAAGAACGCTTCTTTACAAAACACATATTCACTCATTTTGAGTTATTTATTATTTACTCGAAAATGATAACTATTATACCACATATGTTCATTAACCTTTCCATTTGAGAACCCCAAGTTTTTTCATGAAATCATTATTAATGAAATCTTTATGAAACCCACTCCTTTACATGGGTTACTTCATGACTTTGATATACATTCTATGTGGCATGCATGAACATGTGTAGGTACAGAATTATATAACTCTCCAATGCATTGGGTAATGTGATTTATCTTATGAGAATATGTCTGTTATTCATGAACATGTTGATATATTTGTTCATAATTATTGTATTATGATTATTAACATATTTTACAAATAAAAATGATGCTAGATATATTCACAACCATGTGTGGTAATTGACCACTAACACATGATGTTTAATTTTATACACTAATACATAGGATGACTTTATCACATGTTTCCCTCATATTGTTTATGATTATCTTACACTTATGACTTAATGATGACTATTATTCTCACACATGTTATATTTATTCATATCCCTAATTCATCCTCTTACTGGGAATTTAGCTCACACCTTTTATTGATGTATATCCTTAGGTTATTAATTATAAGAAAAAGAGAATGAGGGCCAAAAAGAATACATATAAGAATTAATTAAATAATGATTATAATTTATTATTTAAAATTTATTTATGGTCCAATTTAACCCAAAAATCTAGAACTTTTGATCTTAGATTTGTGAAAATATTTTTTTGTTTATCTTAAAATGATTTAATAGTTATGTAAGAAAAGTTAATGTGTAGAGACCCAATTTTTTCCTTATAATAATTTAAAATATTTATACATATATTTCCTGAGATAAGAATTTATATGGAATTCAATTCTGTGGTCTGGTGTGTCCATAATAAATTTTATAAAAATATTAATTTTTTATACAATGCATGTGATGAAAATGAGATATCTCTTAAACGATAGATTGAATTAGAAATATATGGGCATTTTTAATTCTAGAGCATGGAGTTTACACTAAATGGAACATAACTTTTGTCGGTGCAACCCTTCTATAGAAAACACCATGGAGGACGTAATAGTAAATAAAATGACTAAATAAAATCATTTTATTTTGGATGTTGAATGGAATAAATTTTGAACAGACTCTGAGATTGGAAAGATGAGAACATCGTTGAGATTATGATCCCATGTTTACCCGAAGTATGACATAAAATGAGAAGGAATGGGATGTTTGTATCCCACGACCGTTGGTGGTTACAGTTCATAGGTTTACGAAACCATAATGAAATCCTATAAATTCATGTGTATGAAATTTCATTATGGCTGGAGCATAATCCCCCCTCCACCAATAAAAGATCCTCCTCCCTCCCTTGAAAAATTCAAGGCGATGCTTTGGCATATCAGAGAGGAATCAAAGAGAATGCATTGGAGATGACGAATGGATCGAATTGAGGTAGGATTTAGTTTCCATTGAATTCATAATCTCCATCTTCAAATTCACGAATCGTAAATTTGTGTTCATTTTCTATTGACTCATTCTTGAACATCCGCGTTGATGGCCACGCCAACACGAACATCGATCAATATTTGGATTCCATTTTTTCTCCCATTTTATGGTCTTTTCTTGTTCCTCATCATTTACATTTTGGCGCATTGAAATGGCAATGAATCCTCGAGTGGGGTGTGGATCTGTGTAGATTAGGTCCCAAGGGAAACAAATCTTTAATTGTCTCTTTGATTTGAGTTGAATTGGTTGTGCAATGACATGTGTAAGGTGGAGCTGATTCATTTGGGTCAGCTAGGATGGGATCTAGTGGAGGTCGGTCCATGGTGGCATGGGAAGGCGGTGCAGGAAATCCACGATGATGCAAGAAGGTGCTGGAAGGGCATCTTACATGGATTTGGTGAGAAAGGTTTTCACAAGAAGGGAAATCTGGTGAGTGGATTCCTCTTGAGTGGGAGGTGGCCAGTGGAGGTTGACGGCAGAGTCGGTGAGATAGGGCCAGACGATGACATAAAGCGACATCTCACGATGGTCCGACGAGTGAGGATGTGAAAGTCTATGAGGATGGTCGGTGGCTAGGGATTACAGGGGGTGGTGGTGCACTGCATGGAGACAAGGGGAGGGAAAACCAAATAGGAAAATAAAAAGAAAAAAATGAAAATAATATATTTATTATTTAAACCCATGTAACTCTTCCATGTTGTGTCCGATCAACGCATTATGAGTGGGAGTGTGACCCCATCTCTAGGATGGTTTTTAAGACCAATGATGGATACCTTTTCATGAGATAGGAATCAAGCCTATGAAACACCGTAAAATAATAATAATAGATTTATTTTTAAAACTTTGATTCAAGCTTTACTCATGTATGATGTGTCTGATTGACATTTCATTTTTGGCAGGGTGAAGCAGTTTTCAAAATAATATTTTCGAGACCATTGTTGGATCACCTTTTTTTGATTTAATGATTGTGTCCATGTAACAGTCAAATAAAAAAAATTATTATTTTTAAATCTTTGGCCTACCATATTTTTTACATGTAACATTCAATCGACATGTCATTAGTGGAGTTATGATCCTAGATTTGAGGAAAACATTTCAAGACCAATTTCCGGCATTTAAACCAAAATTGGGATGGGGTCCCGAAGAAGCACCATTTGTGCATAGCATGGTGGAATTCTATTTCATTACCGGGTGTCCGATTAAAGTGAATGAATAGTCCATCCTATGCACTTTTACACAAGGATCGCAATGGTGCGATCTATTTGGTTATTTGAGACATTCAAAGTAGATTTTTTTGATAAAATTTCACTTTTTTCCTTTGGATCAATCACAAGCATCATGTGCTCATCAGTATTTGGTCCGGATGTGCCATGTAATCTGGGAGTACAATGGCATGTCAAAGGGTACATGTTTGTAGTTTTATACCCAATAATGGTTAGGTACACCAATAGAAGATTAGGTAGGGTCAAAAAGAGTGTGGGCCCCATATGTACTATGTACCACTTGATAAATCATCTATCTCTTGCATATCCTTCTTTTGGACTAGGATTTTGGCATGCAATGAGCCTATCTGAGCCTTTTTCTACATAAAACACGATGGTGCCCTTTATAATGGACTTTGAGGTATAATGAGAGATATTATGGGTGTGACACCTTTTGAGCAATGTTCAATGACAATAGTGATCAAGTGATGAAATCAGGGACTTATGAGTTTCATCCTCTATATGGGCTGAGCATGGGTCCTCAACGACACCAGAGTGGAATATTCTAGAATTTTTGGGCATGGGTTCTCAATGAGAATAGATTGAAATTCTCTAGTTGGGCTGGGAATGAATCCTCAATGACACTATAGTGGAATCTTATAGTTGTGATGTGAGTGGGTCCTCAACCAACTACGAGTGGAATCCTCCAGATGGCATGGGCATGGGTCCTCGATAACACTATTGTAGAATCCTCCAACTAGGCTGGGCATGGGTCCGCGATCTTGAGGCAAGAATTCATGAATATTCATATCAGTGACAAGACTTACATTAATGTAACATTGGGATCAAAAGTAATATGGGATCTTTCCCCAAAAATATGTGTCCTTGTTACATGACCTAAAACCATGCGGGCGAGATAAAACCTCCTAAAGAGGATAGTATCAAGGTGTTATTTTTGATCCCCTTTGACTCGCAATTCAGGGAAGATGTAAGAGATTCTAGACATTGATGGTGGTTACTTCTAAAACTATTAAAAACAATTTTCCTAGGAAGAGCTATGATATGGAGATCCCCTTACTCTATTTTTTTGGAGATTCTTTGACTAAGAATATATTTGTATCCTATTTCATTATCAACTAATGGGGGTTTGGTTACTCTCCTTCCATGAGAGGTGAGGAAGCGTAAGGCATGCAGAATGCTTTTTATGTCTATATTCTCATGGTTGGATGAGTCTACTATGATACCATAGGTAGAAAAGTGAAGATGATAAGTTCATATTCTCCTATTTTCTATCTCTTTGTGTTTTGGATGAGTTTACTTTCACTCACATGTAATGTTTAACTGTACTCCATTACCATGAATTGTTCTATCTACTACTTCAATCTTTAGTTGTATCACTTACGACCTCCCACCCCTTCACCTTTTAAAGGAATCCTACTAATTATTTTTATACTCACCCCTACATGTGAATTTCCCTCATGGATAAATCATTATGAATACGATGGAAAGGCTGATGGTGACTTCAAAAAAGCTTAGGGATATAGGTTCTTAGACAATGTATGGTGGTAGTATCTCGAGATGTACTAGTGAGGCTCTCTCACCTATTTTACATTATAGTTACTTCTAGTTTGTGACACTATTTTGGTTAGGTGTGTATTTATCCCATGTCCCTTTCAATTTACATTTATGTACTTGTACTATATAGAGGGTGATGCATTTTTTGTTTCCTTTTTTTAGTGTGTGTCTTGTTTTCTTATTCCTCTTCACTTTTTCATTAAGTTAGATGTGTGTGTGTATATATTTTATTAGGAAAAGGCCTTCCTGATTTTATTGTGCCTTTGGTGCTTGTCACCACACAAGGCCTATGGAGACATACTTGGGGTAGTTGCGGCTCGAGCCCTGATATGGGTTGATTCATGACAAAGTGGTATCATATGTGGATCGTTCCTTGGGGTTTTGTTTGGAGGTTCCCTAAGGAAATTGGTTGGGATTAGTGAAACAATTTCAAATTGTCTTGTGTGTAGCTCTCAAGATAGGGAGTCCAGTGATTGTGTGGCAGGTGATGTAGCCATTGACCAGGACCGTGATTACTCACTTGTCGACTCGGTATGATGAGACATTTTTTTGTAGGGAACATTGGTACATATATCATATAGAATTGAGTCTTTGACTATCCTTCATGATTTAGCTCCCAATTTTGTTGATATATATATATATATAAACACATATTATCATCCAACTACGGTACTCCTTGATGATATTCAGGATGCATCCGTAACAACAGTGAGTCTGGATACTAGCTCTAATTCATGAGGAAGATTCTGTGAGAAACGATGCCTCAGTTAAGGGTCATTCAAGTGATACCTTTACTCCAGGTGGGTAGGTAGCATAACCTCCACTTATTGAGAAATATTTGGTCCCAACATAGTGGGATGTGGATGTAAGTAGGCTGATGACACTCTACGAGTTCTAGTAGGCTGATGTGGATGTGGGAGAAGAGGTTTGTCTAGAGTCGTTGGCCCACCTCTTCATGATTGTTCAAAAAATGATGGATCATATGGATACATTGGAAACCATTCTTTTCCATGGATCATCTGGATGTTGGTGGAGTCTGGATACTGAGATGCACATTGAGTTGGTACTCTCGTGGGATGACTTCTAGTAACTGTTCTATGAGGAGTACTACCTCTCCTACTTACACTTAATTGGGATGATGATGTTTATAGATCTTCATCAGGGAGGTATGATAGTGGATGGGTACGTGAATATGTTCGTAGACCTTATACACTACTCTCTATACATGATCTATGATGGCTACTTCCAAGCAAGAAAGTTTGAGCACGGACTCTGTAGTGAGATCCATGTTGACGTAGTGACCATGTGCATCCCAACCTACACTGGGGTGGTAGAGAGATAATTGGTGATAGAGAGTGTTATTTCAGTGGAAAGGCAATTAGCTAGTTTGGGTAGTGTGAACGTCAGAGTTGATACGTCTTCCACATCATGAAGAAGTTAGTTTGTAGGGCCTTAACGTAAGAGGCCTTACCATGATCAGACTCAAGCACATGGTCTTGGATAGTGTAGAGAATCAGAATTGTCCAGGGAGGGACAATGTTATTCTTGTAATGTGAAAGGTCACATGGAGTGAGATTTCCCAACCATACATGTTGATATTCCTATGTTGATAGTAAAAAAACTGCCACAATAGTGATGATTCTATGATCATTGATCTTTCAGGCGGGGGAAGGGTGGTCCTAGGGGACGTGGTACTAGCTTAGGAGCACGATGAGTTGTGCTTGGAAGAAGATGCTACAAGATCCTTCCACCACCACCTGTTATCCCACTTCAGGCTCAAGGATATGGTAGCCAGGGATACATTCATATACATATTATGAATGTATACAATCTTGAAGTGTGTTAGATGATAAGAGGTACACTCTATGTATTTTATACCCTTTATAGTTGAAATTTGTAAAAACAATGTAAGGTATTATTTTCTCCATGGTTATTTCATGAGGATTTACCAAAGATATATAGTGAATTAGTGTAACCCTATGTCATTGTTGTTCGATGTATCCTTCAAGGCACAAGGAATAAGGGTCCTTCCCCTATTGAGATATGTTTTTGTGATGTTAGAAAAAATATGAGGGTGAGTCAGTGCCGCCCAAAGTGGATAGTATCAAGGTGCGTGGGATGATTCCCTATAAGTTTTTCATTCATGTTGGGGTTATGAAGTGGAGTGTTATAGAATGTCCTAGAATTTCTAGAGGAATTTGTCTTCTTCACCTTGTTTCTCATAAGAGGCCAGTAATGGGTGTGGAGGAGTTCCTGGTTCTGTGATTACTCTCCTTCCAAGATAAGAGGACATGTGTGGGGTATTCCATTTGTTTTATATGTCCATATTCTTGACTTTGGATGATTTTACACACCTGGCATGATCGTTGGTTCATTTTTATGCTCTATATCAACCATGATATAACAATTATCTAGTACAGGTCGAGGTTATGTAGACCCCACGAATATGACAATTCCACTCACTACATGGTAATTGAAGAAATAGTCTCCACCATGAGGATTTGAAGACACTACCTTCTGGGAATGAACTTTGAGGTTTTTTCAGACAACCGAAGCCTTAAGTACCTCTTTACTCAGAGATACCTGACCCTGAGGTGGTGAATCTAGTTGAACATCCTATATGACAATGAATTATTTATAGTCTATACTCTAGGAATGGTAGACATCATAGAAGATCCTTGTATCAGTAATTTGTATTATCACCAAATGTAGGATGTTTCAGAGCATTCAGCTTCCCTGCAGTTGGCCAAGGTAGAACTAGAGGGTATAATTTTTCTTTTATCAATGGCATTGACTCCTTCACTTCTAGAGCATGTGAGAGAGTCCCGAGATATGAGAAATAGAATGATAGATCTTGTGTGACTCAGATATCCATATGTGATTCCCCAAATGGATATTATGAAGGAGGGAATCACAATACCTTATTCAAGGGACCAACATTGGTTCCAGTTGCGATGCGGAAGGAGGTGATACGAGAGTTCCACACTTCTTCCTTAGTTTTAAATCTTTGTGTGGAGAATATTTACAAGAATATTTGGTGGTAGTTTTAGTGTTCCCAAGAGAGATTATGTATATGTGAGTTTGTCTCATGATTCCTCACTAGTCAGTGGGCGAGGATTGAGCACTGAGTTCCAATGGGTTGTTACAGACTCTTGTAAATCCTAGAGTGATAATGTGAGATATATCTATAGACTTCTTCACAAGGATTTATTACATAGTGAAGGTCCATGATTCTATTTGGGTTATAGTGGAATGAATCATGAAGTCAGCACACTTACTTGAAATATGTTATTAGAGTATTCTAGAGGGTTATAGGAAGTTGTATATACGGAATATTATCCACCATCACAGGGTTCCCTCTATGTTTGTCTATGATCGTGATGTGTGGTTTATGTCCTGATTATATAGAAGCCTGTAGGAGGAATTCGGGACCCAATTGAGAATGAGTATAATGTTTCACCCTAAGACTAATCGGAAAACCAATTGAACTATCTAGGTGTTGGAGGATATGATGATGGCTTGCATGTTGGTTTTTTCTTATGGAGACAAGCTATCCCCAAGGTTCATCAGGCTATTCAGGATCATGTAGACTGATAGCAAGGTTTCCTGCCACCTTGCTCTATCCCCTTAGTTAGAGTGGGTGCATGATGTTTTCCCCAAGTCATAGTTGAGAAGATACGTGTGTTATACTATAAATGTCATCGATATGATTGAGCTATTGGGGGACCTACAATCCCTTTGGTTCGCATGCTTTTCCATCATGGAAATGTGAAAGAGTTTCTCTGGGAGCAGGAGAGCTAGGTGTGGTCTCTGAATCCCAATTTGTTTCCCGAGTTTTTCTTTTCTGAGATGAAAATATTGAAGGATGGAACGATGTGGAGACTTGATTTTTTATTATAATAAATTGGAATATTTTTAGATATATTTCAAGAGCTAGGTGGTGAGACAAAATGCGATTCTGAGGCCCGATGTGCCCAGAATTTATCTTATAAAAATATTATTTTTTATACTTTGAACGAGACAAAAACATGGTGTCTCTAAGACTATAGCTCAGTTCATAAATCCAAGGGCATGATTAATTCTAAGGCATGGTGTTACCCCTTAGTGGGACATAATGTTTGTCAGTACGGGCTATCTGTAGAAAACCCCATGGAGAATGTAACTGTAAATTAAATTATTTTGTAAAATTATTTTATTTTATATGTCAAATCGAATAACTTTTGAAACGAGTCTTGGATTAGAAATATGATACCACCATTGAGTTTTTAATGCTATTTTTACCATAAGAAAAACATAAAATTCGACGATGTGGGATGCTCAGATCTCGTGACCATTGGTGGGTAAAATATAAAGGTTTACACAAACCCTAATAAAATCCTATAAATTTGTGATTATCCAATTTCATTAGGGTTGGAATCTAATTCTCCGTCTACCTGAGAAGGATACACCTCCCTCAATTTGTGAATTCAAGGAAAATATTTGGAGGATTGAAACATAATCAAGGTTAATGTGTTTGCAATGATGAACAAATCGAATAGAGGTTGGATTTTATTTCTTTTAAATTATGCATCCCCATATTCAAATTCTTGAATCATAAATTTTTGTTCATTATTGATTGAATTGTTCTTGAACATCTATGTGAATGTACAAACTAATAAGGCTATTAATCTATATTTGGATTCCATCTATTTCTATCATTTTATTAATTCTTCATGAAATCTTCATCATTTAATTTTTAGCAAGTCAAAATGACAACGAATCTTCGAGTGGGGTGTGGATCTGTGTAGATCGGGGACCAAGGGTTATAGATATGTGATCATCTCACTGTTTCAATTTCAATTGGTGGTGATAAAGAAAGAAAAAGGTGGATCCACTTCATGTGGGTCAATCGGGACGGGATTTGGTGGTGGGTAGTCTGCGGCTATGTGAGAAGGTGGTGCGGGCGGTCCACGACAACACAAGAAAGAGCTGTAAGGGGGTACAACATGGATCCAATTAGCGAGGTCAGCTCGATTAGGGTGGTCTATAGAGAGGATTTAGTATTAGAAGGTATCCTAAGCAGGAGGCGGCCGATAGAGTCTGCAGGAAGAGTGGATGAGATAGGGGCGGCCGACGGCACGACGTATCAGCTCATAGTGGTCCGACATATGAGGAGGCAGTGTTCCGTTTGGATGGTCTACGACAACAATGGTTTACAAGGGGGAGGATGGGAACCACATGGAGATAAGGGGAGGGGCAAAATAAGAAAATAATAATAATAATAATAATAATAATTTTTTATTTAAACCCTCGTAACTCTCCCGTGCAGTGTCTGATCGACACGTTGTCTGCGACAACATGACCCCATCTTCAGGATGGTTTTTTAAGACCAGTTTTTGATACCTTTCTACCACTCAAGGAAGGATCAAGCCTATGAAATTCCCCAAAATAATAATAATATTATTATTATTATTGAAATTCTAATTCAAGAATTAGTCCTCCATGGAGTTTTGGATTGATGTGCCATCGACGAAAACATTAACCAGTTTTCAATATGGTCTTTTTGAGACTGTTTTTGGATGCCTTTTTCATATTTTTGGATCGGGTCGATGAAATGCCCAAAAATTAATATATTTTATTGTTATTCAATCATTGACCTGCCATAATTTCTAAATTCAACATCTAATCGACGTTTCATAAGTGGATTTCAAATCTAGGATTTGATATGGGCATTTCAAGACCGATTTTGTGTGCTAAAACCAAAATCGGGGCATGGGACCCATGAAGAATTATTTCTTCAAAGCGTGGTAGAATACCCTTTCTTCATCGAGTGTCTGATTTGGGTGAATGAATAGTTTATCTGGTGTGATTTTCCACAAGGATCGTAACTGTGTAACCCATTTGGTTACCTGGGGCCAACTGAGGAGGCCTATAAATAAAATTATATTTTTCCATTCGGATCAATCATGAGCATCTTGTGTTCATCAACCTTTTTGTTGGATCTTCCATGTACTATGGGAGTATAATAGCATACATAAGGGTACATGTTCATATTTTATTACCCAGGAATTACAAGGTACATGGCCAGGTAATGATTTGGGGTCAAATGTTGTGTGGGCCCCACAAATTCCATGTACCCCTTGATAAATCATCAATATTTCATATCTCATTCTTTTAGAAATAGGCATTTTCATGTGAGTAGTATATTATGAGTGTTTTTTTCACATAGAACATGATAGTTACCTTTATATTTGATTGCAAGATGTGATGATATTTTCTCTAGGAATGATGACTTTTAGGCGATGACTGATGTCAAACAGTGATCAAGTGAAGATATTAGGGACTTTTGAGTGGCATCCTCCAACATGGCTGGGCATGGGTCCTCAATGAAAATAGAGTGGGATCCTTCAACAATATTGGGAATGGTTTCTCAATGTCGCTATAGTGGAATCCTTCAACTGGGAAAGGGCATGAGTCCTGAATGACACAAAAGTGGCATCCACCAACAGGGTTGGGAATGGGTCCTCAACCTTCTTCGAGTGGAATCCTCCAACCAACCTAGTCATGTGTCCTCAAAGACACTAGAGTGGAATTCAACAACAGTGTTGCGCATTGTTCTTCGACACTAAGGCATCACCTATTTACTATGCATATCCACAATGAGACATTATTTAATGTTACTTTTTACTCATAAGTAAGAGGGGTGCTTTCCCCATTCAGACACATCATTGTGATGTGTCATTAAACCATGTCGGCAATAAAGAACCACCCAAATCGAATTTTATTGAGGTGTAGTGTTTGATAAACAGTGAATCATAGTTCATAGAAGACATGAGGTATGTTGGATATCAATGGTGGTTACTTATAGAACTATTGGAAACTATTTTTTGGGGATGAGTTGTGAGATGGGGATCCCCTAACTCTCTTGTTTGTGCTTATTTAATTGAGAAAATAAATGTATCATATTTTAGGATCCACTCCTGGGGTTTTGGTTACTCTCCTTCCAAGGGTGGAAATGACGCCTAGGGTATTCCACATGCATTCCATTTTTAGCTTCTCCTGGTTTGACAAGTCTAGTATCCTACTATAGGCAATAAATGGTCATTGAGAATTTTATCTTCTCTTGATTTCTAGATTCTTTTATTTTGGATGAGTTCACATTCACTCTCTCATTGGGTTGTGTTGTACTCTTTCACTGTACACTATCATTGTATCCTTTTTATCTACTTGTTTCTTCTTCAGTTGTATCACTTAATGATCCCCTTATCCTTTTTGGGGAGTCCTAAAGAATATTTTTGTACTCACCCCTCCATGGGTTTTGCACGCACGTATCATTCCTTATGCAGATGATAGATAGGTTGATCGTGAAATAAGAGGAGATTTGGGATTTCGGTGCTTAGAACATGTAAAGTGGTTGTAGCATAGGATCTTGGAGTGGGGCTCTCTCAACAATTTTAATTTTTAGTTACTTCCACATTGTTGCACATTTCTGGCTGGGTGTGTATTTTTTCCCCATTATATTTCAGTTTATATTTCTGTACCTGAACTGTTTAGAGGTTGAGGAATGTTTGGTTTTATTATATAGTAGTGCTGTATCTTTTTTGCTTTTCCTCTTAAATTTTGCATTGAGTTGTCTTTTTGTGTGTCTACTGGTTCTTAAGAAAAGGCCTCTCTGCTTTTTTTCACCTTCTATGCTTGTCGCCACCCTTGGTGGATGGAGGAAGGCTTGGGGTTGTCACGGCTTGATCCTCAACATGGGTCAGGTTATGGAATAGGGACTCTACAAATGGTATCAGTTCATTGGTTATTAAATTTGGGAATTGGGATTAGAAAAAAAGTGTGAAAATAAAATGAATAAGTATATGTATAGGTAAGACATCCTTTAAGAATCCAATTATAAAATGGTAAACATAGTGATCAGATAAGATATGAATTTAGTGTTAATTTCATAAAATAACAAATTATTTATTTGTTATTGACTTGTTTTTTTTTCAAACATTTTATATTTTGTTAAATGTTGGGAACTATGAGAAACTAGGATAAAACCCATGTGAGGGACATTACAATGATTGTCTGAATGCATCCCTAATTCCATGGTAGGTGGAGTTCAAAACATCATGGAAATTATTACCAAATTGTCTCAGGAAATAAATAATAACCTAAACAATCTGAATCATCTACCTTCACCCAAGAATAATCAACTATCCATTTAGTCCATTATGTGGAAATTACCACTAACGTTTACTGGAAAATTAGACCTACTTGTCTTGGTATAGTGGGTTAACTCAAAAGAGAGGATCTTTTATATGATCCATTATTCTAATAAATAGAAGGAAACTCGTACTATTTATCACTTAGATAGAGAAGTTGATAAATGGTAGGCATTGATAAAGAATGCATAGATGAAGTATAAAATGTATGAGATAGAGTGGGAAAACTATATAAAATATTTTTTATGAATATTTACCACCAATTCTACAAGAAAATATGGAAATATAGTTCATGGAGATTAATCAAAATAAAGATTAATCTATCATAGAATATGAAAAAAAAATCATAAGAATTTATTGATATGTATGAGGTTTTTTATCCACAATGTAGGAAAATTGAAATATTAATTAGTGGTTTAAAACCAATCCTTCGAAAGGCTCTAGGTAATCTGGACATAGTGAGTTATGAATAAGTCATTCGATGTTCTCTTAATGTATAAATGGAGTTTAAATAATAGTTCAATGGTTATTGAGATAAGAGGAGAAGAATTAAGTTTCAAGCTTATGGGTCAAATAAAAAAGGGTAAAGAGGATCCAACTACCCACATTTCAAAAATGTGGGAAGAAGCATCATGATAATTTTTTCAAAGGTATAGGAAAATAATTCATGTGTGTTAGATAAGTTAATCAAACTCTTTAATGTTAATGGGATGTGAACATGTTGGGAGATATGACAGAGGAAATAAAGGAATCTCCTAATGAACCACTTACGGTTCAATGCTTCAATTTTTGGGAGAAATAAAAGTATAAAATCCAATACACTAATCCTTGAGTCCTTGATGTTAATCAGTGTCAGAATCCACAAATTCCAAAGGATAAAGGGAAATAATGTATTGTCACTACTACTAACATAGACCATGCAAATGAAGTCGTACAAGGTAAACTTCATATTCACTCAAGAATAGAAAATATTTTATTTTATTCTGGTTCTACGCATTCTATTATATCCTATAGGTTTTCTATAACTTTTGAATATAATCCCCAATACCTTAAACTAGATATATCTATGGAAACAACTAGTGGCGTAATAATTGAAACCGATGTGTTGAAATATTTTCTTATAAGTATCTATAGGAAGATTCATCCATAAAATATCATAATAATTCCCATAGTGGAACTCAACACTAAAATGGGTTTAGATTGGATCACATTATATATAACATAAATTAACTATCTCAAAAAGGAAATATATTTTCATAATCAGAACCAATCAATTCTCCTCTATAAAATTCAAGGATTTCCACAAATCTCTTTTGGAAAAACCCTCAATGGTGTAGGTATTGATACCCTGTGAAGAAGAATACAAGGCCCAAATGGTTTCATAGAAGTAAAGATCAGTCTTGGTGAAATTAACATTATTAGGGAATACAATAATGTATTTCCAAAAGAGTTACCCAAAATTACTCCCAGATTATGAGGTAGATTTCATAATAGAGCTCATACATTGAGCCAATCCTATCTCAAAATTACCCTACAAGATGACCTTTATCAAAACAGAAGATTTAATGAAGTAGCTATTTGTGAATTTATACAAAGGGTTCATATTACCTAGAGCATCACCTTGGTGTGGTTTAGTGATATTTTTAAATACGAAGAGTGAATTAATATGGTTGTGTATCAATTATAAAGAGCTCAATAAGATCACTAAAAGAACTTGTATCCACTTCCAAGGATTGATGTCTTGTTCGGTCAACTTGAAGGATCTCAATACTTCTCAAAGGTGGATATTTATTTGGGATATAATCAATTTCAGTTTATGAAGGATGATATTCAGAACAAAAAATTCCATACTTGGTATGGGCACTATGAGTTCATAGTGATGCCCTTTGGACATAATAATACCCCCACAATCTTCATGGATTTTATGAATAGAGTATTTAGAGACTATGTTGAATTTTTTTATTCTTTATCGATGATATTTTCATTTAATACAAGATAAAGGAGATATATATAGAGAATATAAGGATTGTTCTGCTAATGTTAAGCAGAAAATGTAGTCTATGTTCAAAATTTGTGAGTTTTTTATGTAGAAAGAAACATTATTAGGGAACTTTATCACAAGTGATGGAATTTCTATGGAAACTTCAAATAAAAAGGAAATTAAGGAATGACTTAGACCCACTAGTATCATAGAAATCCTTGGTTGTCATGCCTCAGATCGGTACTACAGATGTTTTTTGAGAAATTTATCATGACTATCTATCCCACTAAAAAAGTTAACATATAAAGGGGTAATGTATTTTTAGATAGATTAATGTGAGGAGAGTGACATGTATATTAGTAATAAGAGTCAAAATTATATATCCACATATAAAATGATCAATATGCATAAAATAACATTAATATATCTAATCATGGACTATGATTTCTCTAATCACTACCATCTGAGAAAGGTAAACAAGGTAGTTGATGCACATAGAAGAAAGGAAACTCCTACTCTATCAATGATACATATTAAGAAAGACAATATCTTCTTGAATATAAAAATGGTATATTTGGAATTCATAACAATAAGGAATAAATTCTACCTACCAAAATGACTTCCCAACCATTTATCCAAGAGATGATCAATGAGGCATAACCGAATGTTCTACAGTTACAAGATAAGGTGAATGTTGTAAAGGATGAAAATCTATATGAGTTATATATTGATGATTATTGAGTGATATAGCCTAGAATGAGTATTTTTTGTGCCTTTATCACCTGAGGTAAAGAAGGAGTTATTGGATAATGAACATATATCACCTTTCATTATCCATCCTGGAAGTACCGAAATGTACTATGTTCTTCGAGAACACTTCTTATAGGAAAACATGAAGAATGATATTGTGGAGTATAACCAATGGTGTTTGGTATGTCATAAAGTTAAATAAGAGATGAAAAGATATAATGGGATGATGCAACCGTTACCTATACCCATGTAGAAATGGGAGAATTTCACCATGGAATATTTCACTAGTTTCATAAATAAATCCAAAGGAAATATCATGATATGGGTTTTGGTGGATCAAATCCAATGATTTCCCACTTTATTTATTCTAGATAAGATTTTACTATTGAAAAAGATACAATGATATATGTGATGCAAGTGGTGAGACTTTATGGGGTTCAAATTTCAAACATCTCTGACTGTGATCCATGGTTCACCTTTAAATTATCCTAAATTCTACAACATTATTTGTGTACTGAGTTAAATATTTTCATAGCCTATAATCTTAAAACTAATGGCCTATATAAATGTACTATTTAAATTCTTGAGGAAATTATAAGAGATTGATCAATGGAATTTAAAGGGGGATAGGATCAACATCACCCATTGGTTTAGTTCGCATATAACAATAGTTTCCACTCAAGTATTTAGATGGATCTATATGAATCTCTTTATGGGAAGCAATGTAGAACTCCAACTTGTTCGGATGATGTTGGCGAACAAAAGCTACATGTACTCGATCTTGTGGAAGAGACGGAAGATAAGGTTCAATCTATCTAATAGAATATAAAATATGCATAGAGCTTGAAAAAGAGCTATGATAACTAACATCAAAGGGATTTGAATGTCAATATTGGAGAAAAAAATTACCTTAAAATATCACCCCTGAAGAGAGTCATGCAGTTTAAAATGAAGGATTATCTTTATCTTAAGGTACATTAGCCACTTTTATATCCTTGATCACATAGGTGAAATGACCTATCAACTTTAACTTCCACCAAGTATAGATCATGTTCATGATGTGTTCCACATATCCCTCACGAAGAAGTAAAAACCCAGTCCCACACAAATACTAAATCCAGAAGTTGTACAACTAGAGAATGGTCTACAATACAAAGAGCACCCAACAAAGATCTTGGACCATAGAGACAATGTTCTTCACAACAAGAATACTCAAATTTTTAAATTTTTTTAGAGGAACTACATATGTGATTACTTGACATGGGAACTATAGGAAAAATTGAAACAAAACTATCCTCATATATTCTCAATTGAGATACCAGTTCAAATTTTAGTGTTGAAATCTCTAAAATGGGGAAGAATGTAACATCCCAAAGTTTATAAATTATATTTTTCTCTTGAAATAAATGTGTTTTATAATATAATATATAGTATTATATTTATAATGAAACTAAAAATAATTTATTTCATTAAGAAATACAGTTACATTAATCAGAAATAAAACCAATTAATATTAAAAACATTAAAACTGAACAAAAAAATATAAAATTGAGAAGCTAAAATGGAAAAATATGGACAGCCCCAATCAGCTAGAATCATCACCCCACTGCCAAAACTATAGAAATGAGAAAAATTTTATTAAACCAATCAAAATTATAGATAATGTAAATATAGAACCTTGAGATAAATTGTGGTGGATAATAAATTAATGAATGAAGTGATATATATAGGATGTAATTTTACTATTGGAAGAGTAAGCTCATCATTTTGATTAATAACCCAACTATTGGGAATAGTAATATGATTATTGGAATTGTAATTTCACACAAAATCATGAAATAGTTATATAATTAATATTTATCAGGATTAATTTATGTAAATTTACATTTTTTAATGTTAAAAAGTATATATCATGGTAAATAAATTCAAAAAAAGTTTATGCACATTTTTAATAAATTATATTTTAATGTATTCTGAAAAAATAATTAAATTATATTGAAAATTAATATTACTAATTTTATAAATTTATTTTGATAAAGTTAATATCAATTTTAAAATAATCATATTAGAATTTCCTAAGTGTGATTTTTTGTGAAATTTATAAAATACATACATTTTCAAGAGAATAGTAAAAAAATATTTTTCATAAAAGGTGTATCGAAAATTATATCATTAATGATGTAATCATAAAATAGTTATTTATAGAACATGATTTTCTTCTATGATATATTTTATTTATTAAATAAGTCATTAAAATATGATAAAATTAATTCTTAATCCTAAAACGTACATTCCAAAGCCAAAAAATCTAAAGTATTAAATTAAAATATTATTTCTCCTTTTTTTACCTTTCATTTTGAATAAAATAATGAATTAAAATTATAAAGGTGATTAAAGTATTAACAAATTATATTATATTGAAATATGATTTATAATTCAAAAAATTTATTATTAAAAGTTTTATGTTCTATATAATATTTTTTTATAAAAATATCTCTCTCTTTATGTATTAATAACCCCTCTCCCTTCCGCCAAAATAAATCCTCCCCAACATTACAATTAGAAATATCTTCCCAAAGACCCCCATTAATCCCCTTGAAATACATAAGGGCATTATGGAGGAATACAACTCTAATAACCTGGGGGGTTTTACTATTGTGCAAGAGAAGCTACAATAAATAGAGAGTAAATGTTTATTAAGTCTTCCCTCTTTTCATGTTATCTATCTTCTTTTTTCCAATTACTTTCAAAAAATTTTATAGAATTAATTATAAATAAATTTAAAATTATATTAATTATTTTATCCTACTGCAATTATCATATATACAAAAAATATAACTTTTATTATTCCCTTTCCCTCTCTCTAAAAAATGACCCTTCAAAGGTCCATTGACCACATTAGGATGAATTTTTAATAAAATGTTTATAAAAAAATTCTTGGATTGACAATTTGAATTATATAAAATAATAAAATATTTAATAAAATATTTTATATTATTTTGTAATTAGTTATGCAAATTTATAATATAAATTTTATAAAATAGAGAAATTGTGGAAAACAAGAAATGTGCAAGAAAAAAAAAAGATATCAAAATGCTTCAATTTGATCAAAGAAAATTTAGAAATATAATCCAATTATTATAATTGATAAATAGATGTATAAATTATTATAATTTAGTTCTGGATAATTTGTTTTTAAAAAATATTTTTATTTTTTAATAGGTTTAAAAGAAATGAAATAAAGTGGGAATTAAGTTGGGGGGTCTCAAACCCAACTCCCATTCTTCAGGTTTTCCCTAATTCACATCTATTTCATTATAGACATTCCATTAATTTTTTTAAATATCATTTCATTATTCCTTTATTTTATTTGTAGTTATATATAAGTTTTCAAAAATGGTTTTATGACAAATACAAATATTTTCCAAAACAACTCTTCTTTCCAAAACACATATTGTCTATTCTTGAGTTATTTATTCTTCACCTAAAAATGGTGATTCATATACCAAATATTTCCTTTCAAATTTTACATCTGGGAACAAAATATTTATTCATGAAATTATAATTGATGGGATCCTTATGAAGGACACTCATTTACATGGGTTACTTCCTGAATTTGATTGATATACATTCTATGTGTCATGCATGATTATGTAAATGTTATGATGTGACGGGTGGGCCTAGAAATATATTTCCCTCAAATTAATTGGATAACATGATATATATAATGATTTTATGTGTATTATTCATGAACATGAATCTATATTTTTTCAAAATGAAAATGTTAAGATTATTCACATATGATATGCATGATCATGATGCTAGATTTGTTCAATAATGTGTGTGGTATTTCACCACTAAGACATGATGATTCTTTTTTATGCATTTAGAGATTCTTGGACATTATCACATGTTTACTCATGTTACTGATAATTATAATAAGCTTATGAATAGAAGATAATGACTGTGAACACCAATGTTAAATTTATTCATGTCTCATATTCTTCATCTTACTTGGATTTTAGCTCACCACTTGTATATCCTCAGGTGATTACTTTTACTAAGGGTTCCATGGGGGCACTAATTATATATATAGGAATGAATTAAATATTTTTTATTTTTTATTATGTAAAATTTATGTATGAGCCTAATTTTACCAATAAATTACACATTTTGATCATGTTTTCATAATGTTATTATGTTGTCTATCTCAAAATGATGTAATAGTTTCGGGAGAAAATGTAGGGTCTCTATAACTGCAATGAAAATCCAAAAAAAATCCAAAGATTAAACCACCTCATATATAAAAAAATTATGGAGATAGATATATTTGACATTTATAGTATATCCATAAAACATTCATATAGGTAAAAAAATTTGAATCCAAATAAAATAAATCCTTTCTTTAGAAGATAATTGATTAATATATTGAACATTATTTTTAGAAAAAATAGAGTTTTCTATAAGATATATTTCAAATGATCCAAATTTATCAAGATGTTTATAGGTTAAAAATGTAGCTTATCCTTCAAGATGAAAACTAATTAACTCATCCATTCTCATAATATTGAGGCTTTGAGTTTTACTAAATAAACTGAAAGAACCATTCTTTAGGCCATTAACTACATTAATGACTTAAGTGTTGAAAACTCTTAAAGGATGCTAGGGTAAAAAAATTCATAATCATCTCCTGTAACACAAAAATTTTTCAATACTTATAAAAAAATTATATATTTTAGAAAATAGTAAAACCATTTAAACCAACCCCAATATATAAGACCTTCCATGATGATCTCACAAATAGTGATATATCCACACAAATACATAGAATCTATCATATGAAATCAAAAGAGTATAATGAAACCCCTATGATCTACCATATTTGGAAAAATTTGATAGACGAGAGATCTTCAAAAAAAATAGTTGGTGAGGAAAATGAATTGAACCACTACTTTTATATATAGAAAAAATAGATAATATTGGAATTATAGATAATAAAAGAACGTGGAATAGATCACAAAAGTGATTATACTAAATAAATTTAAGAAAGTATTAATTTTAAACAATCGACTATTAGAATAATTTTTATTAGAATGTTTGTGGTCATGGATCAAATATCATACCGATTGGACATCAAAAATTATAAAAATAATTTTATAATATTTCCTCCAAAAATTATAAAAAAATAATATAAATTGTATATTTTATAGAATTGATGAACATACATTCTAAAAAAATTTCAATTAGTTTTATAAGTTTAATGCGTAAAAAATTAGAATAACAGGGTCATTAGGATGGTACTTCAAAGGAAAACCATTATGATAAAACATATAACTTTCTACAAATCTTTGTATGGATATTGTATCAACAAGGATGAAAGAAAAAAATAAAAAAAAATGATTAATATACCATTTTTATCTTATAGATTTTATTATAAGGAGATAATTAAATAATAATTAGATTAGGGATCTTTTTATGTTGATCATACGATGTTTCTATTACATATTTTAAAATCTATTTGAATAAAGATGTTTTGTAAAAAAATTATCATATTTGTATTGTATTGTGATGAATTAAATAATGACATCTCATTTTTAAGTTTGATCCCAATGAAAATGATGTCTCATATCTATGTACTTATATCATTAGTGATATATTGGGTTGTTAAAAACATTATTGGAAGTTTTTATCATATAAAATTAATGTCTTTTAAAAACTGACACAAAAATGAGTGATTGTGTGTTTCATCTAAAGCACTTGATCATAATACCTATTAAATGTTATATATTACACTTCAGTAGTGGAAGGTTCCACTGAGTGTTTTTTCTTTCATGAGCAGAACAACAAATCTTCTCTTAAAAAGATAAATGTTACAGATCCAGTTTTTATATCCATTTTTCATCCTCCAAATATGAATGTTAATAAAAATTAATTCAAAATCACTTCATGAATAATATAATATACCAGGATACAAAGATTATTTAAGATAAAAAAATATATTTTTAAATTTAAAAGGGGATTCTTTTAGATTTACTTGACATCTTACACAGAAGAGAGAATAAAACATCAAATCTGGTCAACTAGATATTAGATATAACAAACATACAATTATATCCGTAAAATGTTTTCAATCAACTAGTTTAAAAAATTCATCATGATCAATATTTTTCAATGTTCTGATAAGAGTTCTTATACTCTTATAATTCTCAAAAAAAATTATTTTTAGTAGATATTTAGAATAATTTTTTAAAGATAAAATTTTTTCTACTAGTTTTTGAGAAATGTTAAAAGTTATTAAAAAGTTTATTCCACCTATCATGCTCATGAAAAACAAAGATTTCATAATTTATGAAAAAATAATTAGAAATATATTTTCATGTTGAGGGAATGATAATTTCATCAACCTAAATTCAAAAAATGGTGGTATATATTAAAAAATTAGTTATAAATTTTGTTGGATCATTTTATTCCTTAAAAAAATTATTTTGAATTAACGATTAAATAATTATATCATACTAGTATTGTGTATCTTGTTTAAGTCCATAATGTACCTTACTACATTTGATAACATGTTAAAGAAATTTTTTATTTTCCAATCTAGTCTTTCATTATAAATAATATTCTTCTTGTATATATCATTAATAAAAGCACACTTCACATCCATTTGATAGAGTTAAATTTAAATAGGTCTTAATGGATAGATTTATAATAATTGATTCTTGTATTACTACCAGAATAAATGTTTTTTCAGAATTTATTCCTTATTTCTAATTATAACCCTTAGAAACAAAACATTATTTATTTTTAAATATCATTTCACTTTCATAGCATTTTTTTAGAAAAAAAATTATAATCTATTTAATAGAAGATATTTACGATGTTCTATTGAAATCTAAACTCGGTTCCATTCACATTTTTTAAGTTTATCTACAATTAACTTATCCAATATTCATCACCTAAAGCCTCATTATGTGTTTTAGGTTCTAACTAAGATAATAATGCAGAATGTTCACATTCATTTCGAAAGGAAATATGAATTTTTACTGGTTGATATACACCACTAATGATATTATCAGTGAGATTATTCATTAATGCCAACTAATTTATTAGATAAGAAAAACGATACTCTTAAAAAACGATTTGAACATCATTTCATGTTAAAAATTCAAAAATTATTTCTTCTATTGATCTTCTTGGTGAATATTTTTCCTATATAGATGGAAATTAAATCTTGAAACCATCATCCAATGACATTAAATTTGGAAATTTCAAAAAAAATGGATTGAGGTTCATCTATCTCAACATAAAATGTTTCCTCAATAGTGTATGTTCATTTTATAAAAAAATGATAAGCCTTACTTATTATACAATATCCACAAAATATTCTCTCATTAATTTTTTGATTAATATTTTTAGATAATTTTTTTTATTCATAATAAAATTTTTAAATCCAAAACACATGAATTAAAATAGTTTTTGGGTTTCTTTTTTCCAATAACCCATATAATGTTTTATCATCAAAAGTTTACCGGAATCAGTGATTTATAGTATAAATAGAATCACTATAGTTTCAATAAGAAATTTTTACCAATTGATTATTCACTAAAAATAGATATATTAATTTATTGAAGATTTTTTCCTTTGTTTAACTACACCAATTTTATGAGGAGTTCTTAGAGATGAGAAATTTTGTATCATGCCTTATTTAATAAAAAATTTCAAAATCCAAATTTTCTAACACACTACCACAATCTATTCAGATAGGAAAAATGAATGTTTTTCTGATTTTCAATACAGTTTAGAAACCTTAAAAAAATTTAGGAATATATTTATATAAAATCATCCCAGGTATATCTTGTGTAATCATCATGCAAGGCAAAAAGTTAGTGTTTTACTAAAAAAATCTAGTTTGTATTAGTTCAAATAAATCCATGTGAACTAACTACAAATTTTGAAAGTTGATATTTCTCTAAAATTTTAAATATTTACTAATGTTTCTTACCATATTAACATGGGTAACATAATATTGATGAATTAAACCTAAAAATTGTTAAATCTATCACAATCCCTTTCTTTGAATGTTTAACTAATGTTACAACATTATTATATACTAAAATTTTATTCCAAAACTAATATTTTTATTCTATTTCTCTTAAAAAATGTAGATATTTATTTAATAGGCCTTTTAATTATAAATTGTAAACATTATCATGACTATCAGTAGTAGAAAAAAACTTACCTTCTGAAATATGAAAAGTAAATTTTTCATTCTTGAATTTCACTAGGTAAAATTTATCAAATAATTAATCTATACTGATGAGATTTTTATCAATTCCTAAATATAATAAACAAAACAAATAAAATCATTATTAGAAAATTAAACATTCATGATTCCAAATATTTCAATTTGAGTATTACCACCAAAAGTTACATTTAAACCATTAGTTTTCTGAATTTCTGTAAGGTCATTTTTATTTCTAATCATATTCTTTAAACATCCATCATCTATGAACAATTTTTTTTTTATTTTGGTACAAAACATTCTACCAAAAATAAAAATACATTTTTGGGGGCCTAAACATTCTTTGGTCTAGAAGTATTAGAAGACATAACTTTTTGAATCTATATATGTTTATTTTTCTTATGTGGTATAACTATTAAGTATTTATAAATATATGCTTTATGAAAACCAAAAGATAAAACATGATTTAAATAAAATTTATTTTTCAATATAATACTCTTTAAATTTAATACAAAAAGGATTATTTTTAGGAAAATAATACTTTTACTAAATATGAGTCTTTCCAAAGGTATAACCTATTTTGAAAGTTAAACATTATGGTATCAACTATATGCAATTATAATAAAAATATTCTTTATAAGAAGTAAAATTTCATAGAAGTTTTTCTAGACTAAGATTAATACCCTAAAAATATATTTTAAAATAATAATATGCTCGATATCTTTTTTAACAAGAAATACCAAGATAAATGTGAATTTAGATGTACTAAAAATTCAATATTATTTTAAAATGAATCTTATTACCATGATATTAAATAGGAAGATATGAATAGTAAAAAACATTATTATTAATATGTATAAAGGTTTTAAATAATACTAATTTATTTATTATTTCATCAAAAATACATAGACAATTTTCAGTACTTTAATTTTATTCTTTAAAAATATTTTTTATTTAAAAATTGGTTTTACTGTATTTTTTGCATGAAAATTATAATTAATTTCAACAAAATTTAGAACATTTCATATGAAAAGCATATTAATTTTAAAATTATAATAAAAAAATTATCTTAGTGGGAATGTTTTTTATTTTTCATGAAAAGATTAATTTTTCGGTTAATTGGAAAATGTACCTATTTTATAGATAATAGTCATTTCAATTATTCTTTTTGAAAATTAATGTTTTTAAAATTGAATATAAAATTTCATTAGTTAATTTTCATAAAATTATAAAAATTATTTAAATTTAACAATATTATTTTAAATTTTGAAAAAAACATTTTAATAATTAAAAACTCCTTTTTATAGAAAAATATTTTCCATTACTTTATGTGGGTCAATTTAAAAAAAATTATGAAAATTATAGGAATATTATTTGATAAAATGGATTAAATAATTTGAATCATAATGTAATAATAAGTTATGTTGTTCAATTTTATTCTTGGTTATATTTAATAATAACCATGGAAAAAATATTTTCACAACGATAACAGTAAAATACTTACTTTAATGTTAAAACAATGAAATAAGAATTAAAATTCATACGTAGACTTTACTTTATTTATTTTTATGATTACAGTTAGAACAACCATTCAAATAAAAAAACTATGGCATTTTGTTTTCATTGGATTTGAAAACATCCTTTATATTAATTTAAGGAAAGAAAAATTCCAAAATATATCTTTCATAATTTTAATACCTTTAATATTTTGTGACAGTGAGGAAAACAAGTGTAAATTTTTTTGGATGGAGATGGAACAAATGTATTATTCTCCAGCAATCTCATGACGATGACCTAGCTGGCTGATGTTGTCCATGATAGCCCCTCCCCCGTCGATGTGGGAGGGGGGATCCACTGCTGCTTAGTTTCGCATCCCTGATCAAAATCATTTCTCAGAGATTCCGGCCATTGAGATAGGCCTGAAGGTTCATGGATTCTTAGAGAGTCTTCCAAATGGTAGAAATATCTTCATTGGAGTTTTCACTCGCCTCAGATCTACTTTTCTTGGTGCTTGTTGCTCGCTTTGAGCGAAGAATTCCATCTTTTCAGGACATTTTACTACATGTCAGGTTAGCTTAGGGTATATAAAGCTTTGTCTAAATCGGTCTTCTATATTATAAATGTTTCCTTGTTCTGTTTAAATAGGAGAAATATTTTCTGGGGTCTTGGTCGCGCGAATTCCGAGTTTTCCGTTTGTTTCAGTTCCTTCTGTTTTGATGGTAGATTGACTATCACATGGGTCAAGATCCTCCTATGACTACGGTGTGGGTGAAACATCCAGGTTTACCCCTCCCCTTTTTCAATCCTGCAATTTTACACACTATAGGGAATTATTGTGGTAGATTCTTTTACTCGGATATACGTTCAACATCACTGCAACATCCCGCTTATGCTCGCCTGTGTGTGGAAGATGACCTATCCAAATGTCTCTTTAATTTCATCTGGATCAGTATTTCAGGGGAATATCATTTCAAACAGAAGGTTATTTATTATGAAAACCATAATTTATGTGAAGGATGTTGTCAACAAGGAGATAATACTTCTGTGTGCTGCAAAGTGGTTTGTAGTAATCCCCAGACCGCATACCAGATGAAGGAAGTGTTGTGAGGTAGGCCTGCCAGTGAGGTTGGGGATGTCTCAAGTGCTTCTCAACCGAACACCCATCTCCCTATAGCTTAAATTTATCCTTAGTTCTATTTTGGTTCATTGGGAGACCCCAAACCTCTAGTGAGTAGTGATCTCCATGATAGTGGAGTGGTGATCAGCAGGACAATGATTCCAATAGCTTCTCGGCATGAGTAAGGGGCACATAGGGTGTCTGGAATTTCTATTGGGCAGGTAAGAGACCTAGGTGGAAAGGATGGGAAGTCTAAGAACAGGAATTATCAAGCAAGGACTACATTTATGGATGAGGTTCCAACTGCTAGGGGTGGGCTATGTAAATCCCAGGGAGAGGGTTTAAGCCCTCCCAACAAACTGGAAAACAAGGGCATAAAAATGTATGCCCTAATGTACAACCAGGTGTAGAGGGGACCTCAGTGTCCCAATTTAACCAATTCAGGCCTCTAAGAGAGGTTTTCCCTAACTAAAATGAAGATAATTGTTGGATAGCAGTGGGATCAAAAAAGAAGACAATGCAAGTTGGAGGTTTTGAATTAAGTCAGGTGATGGACATGATTTCTTCTCCTGAAAAGTTTTTTATTAATGGTAGAGAGAATGATGAAGTATATACTTCAGCTTCTGATAGGGAAGCAAATTTCCTTGTACAAGGTTCTTTTCACTTAGGCAGGCAGAAAGGGAAAAAAGACTCTCGGTATTCTGGGGACTTTCCAGCACCTGCAATGAAGAAGTCCAAGAAAAGGAAAGAAAATTCCTAACTACCTAAACTATTGCTGACTATAGTAGTGGGAAGGAAGGTAACTTCTCAGGGATCTGTGAGCCAAGATATTGAGGTATCCTTTACATAAAAATCTCTCTCAGACTCCATCCCCTTAGATGTGGGTGTATATTTGGGTGATAAGAAAGGAGATACTGTGAGACCCATGGTTCTTAATGAAAAGATGATAGCGGTGTTCAGAAAGTTCAGGAAGGTTACAAAAGAAGATATTAATAGGTCAAGACTTGGGGATGATGCCTTAACAGCAGAGGAGTGTGAGAGACTCGAGCAAGGGAGGTATCCAGAGAATCTTAGCCTAGAACAGATGGCATGGTACACATATTAACCTAATGTCTTGTTCCAGGATTTTGTATCTCCGGTTGATATGGACTCATTCCTAGAGTAGATGGATTATATTTCAATAAAGTTAGTTATTTTTGTCACCTCACACCCAGATACCTTCATCAAAGACTTAGAGCGGAAGTAATAGGATGATTCAGCTGGGCAACCTATCCAGTGAGGTATGCTTTTGTATTGGTATTTTGGTTGTTTTATTGCAGTGCCTTGTTTCTTTTGTGTGGTCTAATGATTTACCCCAAGTGGTCTCTTTTTAAAATGAAATAAAAATTTACTTTGGAGAAGTGAGGAAAACAAGTTATTAATGGATTCTAATGGTTATTTATAATATTAATATTTTTTATGATTTTAATTATTTTAATTTATATTGATCAAATAATTACATTAAATGATTATGTAACAACTACACAATCATTGCTCTAGTTGTAGAAAAAAGAGTAAATGATTTTAAAAACAATAAAATTATTTTTTGGGTGTGATTTATAGTGCCCCACAAATTTTTTTAGATAAATATAAATTATTATTAAATTTTTTAAATGTTTATATTCAAATTTTATTACTATCTTTTTTAGTCAAATTATATGAATTGATTCAAAAACAACATTAATGTTATTTTATGTTAAATAATATTTTATTAAATGATTTAATATTTTACAAAAACATTAATTTATAAAATTATGTTACTTGTGGTGAATTATATCAACATTTATCCAATTATCGACTACTAATCCATTTATAGTAAATTTTGGGACCCTTAATGTGTAGAAAACATGTTATCATATAAATCTTGAAATATGGTTAAGAGAGGGTCAAAAAAAATATATAAGTGTTAAAAAATAACATAAACAAGTAGTAATTTTATTTTATGAGATTTTTTTCATATTATATACATCCTTTATTTTAAATAAATCAATTTTTTTCCACTCCAACATTATGATTATTTTTTAATAATTTAATACTTTATATACTTCCTATGGCGGCCCTCCACTCGCTTATTAATTGACACCACATCTCTTGTCTACCTCACACTTCTTGAGCCACTTCCATTGAAAAAAATCCAAAAAAATATTATTAAATTCATTATATGAATATTGTTGTTTCATGTATTCTTAAAATGCCATCACTAGGGCCCTTAAGGAGATATCTAAAGGTGGTTCTTCAAAGTGGAGGCAATAGTATTAACCGAATGTTTTCATTTAAATCATCTTCTACCAGCATTAAATATATCATAATAATTAAAATATAATTACATATACATCTATCATATACTGATTTTATATTATGTCATTTACATATCCTTTCTCATAATATTTTTCCATCAAATGGTTAATTATACCATTGTCCCTATGTACTTGCGGATCACTACCTCAAGAACAAATGTATTTTTTTCTACTCATACCTGTCTATTATGGCAAGTTATTATAATAATTTTAATTTATATATATATTATATTAATGATATAATTAAAAATATTTAAATATAATATATCATCAATATTAATACAATTCATATAATTATAATCAAAATCATCATAGATGTGTATGTACAGGCTATCATCTCCACATAGTGATGTACTTCTTGAATACTGCCTATAACAGTTGGTCATGAGGATGAATAAAATGAATATATATTATTTTTACAAAAAAATAATGATTCGATAAATATAATATTATATTTTCATTCTTTATTTTCCAACTAACATAAATTTAAAACATAAATTGTGTGTAAGTGGAGACAATAACCCCACGATCCAGCTTATTTTGTTTTTATAACATATTATCATGAATGAAACTGAAATTGTTTTTGATATATAAATATGATAATTAATTTTTTATTATTTTTAATTTAATGTAAAACTAACCCATTTTATGACATTATACCTATTAAATTGAATTCTTAATTTTGAACCAAACTTCCTCAAAACATAAAATGTAGACTTAACTGATTATATAATTAATTATGTAATTATAGTAAAGGAAATAAATAATTTAATGATAAGGTATAAAACATTGAAGTAATTATTAAATAATTAAACAATTTATAAAAATTTATTATACATATATTTAAAATACATACATATCCATTATGAACTCAATTTCTCTTCATTTGGTTATATTACTTCTTCATTTTTTTATGTTCTGACAAGATATTTGTGTAATAACCTATTATTATTTTATTTTTTCTTTATACTTTTTTATGTGGATTTAAATTTGTAACACATAATCACCCCTATTTTTAATTCTTACTTCAATGTTATGATCTTTCTAAGGGTTTCTGGTATCGCATTGTTTAATGAGAAAAATCAAATATTAACCGATTATTTAATTTTTTTTGATGGATATAATTCCAATTTTAAATATTATATAATGGATATATATATATATATACTATTTTAATTAAAATTAAATTTTTTTGTTATTTCTTTTAAGCTATATTTGATTCAAAATTTACCAAAGTTTTAAGGGTTTATTCTATAATATCATTTTCAATCTGAATCGTTTATGTAAAAATTTCTATTGCTAGAAATTATAATATCATTCATTTGTAAACTTCATATATTTCATTCTTATATGGTCATATATGGATTTTACATGATTTCATTTAAATTTCCTCAATTTAGTAATTAATATGTTCAGGAAGTTTTTTTAATGAAATGTTGACATTATTTTATCATTGGTGGACAAAATTATTCATCTGTGTCAATGTTTTCTGGAACTGTTTCAAGAATTATTTGTTTTCATTTATACTATTTATAAAGTTAATTGTTTACTATATTAAACTGAATTTAAAAGTGTTTAAATGGATTCTTTTTAACTTTTACCTTATAAAACATATTTATTTTTACTATAAAATACAAAAAGAATATTTTACAATGTATACAACTTGACAAAAATATTCCCACCATCATGAGTATTATTTTATTTTCACTTTCATTAAAAAAATTCATGTTTCTTTTTTAATGAAATAGATTTCCCTATATAATAATTTTTTTAATATTTTAAATAAGTGATTTCAAAATTAAAAGGTTACTTCATACAAGAAATGTTCCATTGATCTTTTAAAAATATTTTCATCCTTTTTACAAATTTGATGAGTCATGAGTTTTGATGGGGATATAATCTAATGATATCGTCAACCTTATTAATCTGGATGGATTATGATCATCATGTTATATTATTGATTGAGAAAAATATTAACAATATGTATTATATGTATCAAATATGTATATTTTGTTGAATTTTATTTATATTGCATATTCACACCTTTTCATATTATGAATTCATTAGACAAAGTCACTAATGAGTGGGGACAGTAATAGACCCTTTTTTATTTGAGTGGTCTCATGAGACAAACTATCTGGGTTATTTGGTGTATTTATTACAATTTGTTTTGGATGTCTTCACATGAGGTATTGACATTATGGTTACGATGCCTTGGAAAAATGAATTGACGTTATGATTATGATGTCTAATATTATGCATTCTATCATTATGTAATCTGTTATTGTTATCCATTTTATAATTTAAATTGTTACCCAATCCATTGATATATTCAATTTTTATGAAATTAGTTATAGGAAATATATGATAACTGTTTATCTCTTCTATATTATCCATTCTTTATTTATATGGTGATTTCTTCTATTGCATTAATTCCCTTACTAATAATTTTATATAATATCCCATACCATAAAATACCATAATTATATGATTTTTAAAATGATCTAGACTTTCTTATTCTTCAACAATATTTTTGGTTTACATTTTTTATAATTAAGTAAAACTTTTCATAATAAAGTGGACATTTATAAACAATATTTTATTTTCCCCTTAAAAACATATTTATAAGGACACATTTCATTAAATGAAACCCTTATATATCAATCTATGAAATTACTAACCTTTATACCAATCCTTAAGTCTAGGAAAATATATTTTAAAAATGATATATGAGCCTAAAACATCTCATCAGGGATATAAAAATAAAATAAACCCATTATTACAATTTTAAACTCGAAAAATCCATAAAAATGTTTCCCTTTTCTCACAATGAATATCATAACTCGAAATACATTTACTTTTTAATGAAAATAATAATAATTTAATACCATATTTAATAAATAATTTCACATTAAATCATAACGATAAAATAAGAATCATATTTTTTTTGGAAATAATGTAAACTAATCGGTACCTTTCAATGAAATTAATAATTTCACCTTTATTTTTAAAAACAAAATTAAATTTCCATAAAAATTTAATCTTATTTTATTAAATTTTTAAATCAAAATATTTCCTTTATTAAACATTACAACCATATCAAGTAGGATGCTTGGGATATTATCATTATAGTCACCCTTATAGGAACCCTTATAATGAAATCAACTAACCAAATAATTCTCATATATTTTAGTAGTAACCTATAATGAGTAAACTCTTTCACTTTACCCAGTGCACAAGATATCTATATCAGGATCATCAATTATAGGATTTATATTGATTTCACCCATCATTCAAACAAAATTAATATGATCCATTAAATAAATAAATAACATATATTTCTCAGTTTAATCATAAAACTAAGTTGAATTGGTTTTCATGCCTATATATAATAACACTATAATTTATCTCAAAATGAAGATAAAAAGATTACATTTCCTTCAGAAAACATTTTAAAGCAAAAATTTCTCATAATATTGAGAGAAATAATTTATTTTAAAATAACATAAACAATTAAACATAATCCTGATAAATAATAGTGTCTATGACAACAGGAAAGTATGGTCAAGCTATATATGTTAAAAATAATTATTTTTTCACTTTGGTAAATGAAATAACAATGTGACCAATATGGTACATGATTAAAATTCACCATTTTAAACATTTAAATGGAATGTAAAAATTAGTAGAAAATTAATTTTTACAATATTTGGTATATAAATAATAACATTCTTAGAGCATTTTAAAAAACAAAGATATTGAGGGAAAAAGATGAAAGAAATACTATAAATAAAATATTAAGGAGAAATCCCTTACTATAAGTAACATTTAGCTTCATACATTCGTTATCTCATGGATAAAAAAATCATATGAGTTTTATATTTTCTAAAAAATCCATTTTAAATTCATCTCAATATTATTATTCTTTTTATTCCATTTATTTCCTTGTTTTATTTAGTTACTAAAATGATTAGGCTAACATTTAGTGTTCTGGGGTTATTCTATATACAACCATAAAACCATTTTAGTGAATTAACTATGGTCAGATGGATTATTAGTATATTATCTGCAAAATCATAAACATGTTATATTTATCTTATTTATACATTAGATTAACTTTTAAAACCATCCATGTAAAACAATCATGAAAAATTAACCTTGTCATTTTATGGAGATAGTATTCTGTATGTACACATTAAATATGTTTTCATTTTTATAAAAAGAGGAAAATGAATAGATTAGATAATATTTTCCTTTTATAGAATAAAATTTATGTTATAAATTTCATATTTATTGATTATATCTATCTTCATAATGATCCTTATAAGGTGAAAATTAATCACATCACTTCGAGTGAAATTACCATGTTTGAATAGATAGAAATAGTTATAAGGTAATATATTATTATTCTAGAATCATATATATGATATTCATATCTTATATCTTGATTTTTTCAATCATCTTAATAGTCCAAAAAATCAAGTATTTAAAAATGAAGTACATCGCTTCGTAGAGGTGGGAGTTCACATATATGCACGAGTGATGTTTTCATTTATCATCAAATGGAATAGAATATAAAAATGGGTTATACATTATTAGTAATAAAATATTATTATATGGAATATACTTATTTTTTTATTTCAAAGAATATATATAATATTAAAATTAATAAGAAGTAGAAAAAACATAGAAATAACCTAGTTATGACTTATACATTTTTCTCAAATATCTCACTTTGTCTTACACCTTAATGCTTATAAGATTTATCTTTTGAGAGTAATAAAAACACTAGTACTAGGGGAATGATTTTGAGGAGATATTTGAATATTATTTTGATGAACTATTGTACTAAAAATGTGTGAACAAAGGATGATAGGATGTTCTAATTTATAAGTGATGGGAGTGACACAATTGTATTGTTTATAATGATTTAAATATTATAAAATATTAATCTAGTGAAATTGTATCTAAAACTGTTCAATTTATAATATAATTTTATCAGGTTATAAATGACATAATATAATGATACTTAAGTATTTTTTGTGTCCTTATCACATAGTTTCTACCTTAATTAACCGGATATTCACATTACTGTGGGGACACATTTTTACCATGGAAACTAATCATAATAAACCAAAATGGAATTGAACTCATTAAAAATTGTAAAATTTTGATTAAAAATATATTAGATAAATTTCAAGATTTAATTTTTATATTTTGTAGAAATTATTTTTAATATAAATTCTTAAAACACAATGAATATAGTTTCCAGAAAATTGTGTTTGAAGAATAAAAATAAACCTCTACCAAATTAAAATATAATATTAATGGTTGTGGAATTATTTAGATTATATTTAATTAAAATAAATTTTCAATGAAATTAAAAAAAAACTTAAATACATAATGAGACATTAAATAACTTAATTTAATGAAAAGAATGATAATTTTTATAAAAACTATGAAAATTTTCACTACTAACCTAATGATTAATTTTTTTTTGAAAAAACACAAAAAACTGTATGATTTTATATTTTATATATTATTTCAAAAAATTAATTAATTTTCCTCAAATTCAGTTTCAAAAATCATGAAATTGATATTTTAAACTAAATCCTATAATTATTATAAAAACAAATTAGTTTAATAAATCTATTCCTTTTTTTCTGAAAACAATTTATAAAATTGCTTATAAAATAATGATGAATATATATTCATAAAATAAATAATTAAAAATCATAAAATTGCTTTGTTTTTGAGATTATATAAGATTTATTTTCCTTTTGTATTTGGAAATTGGTTTTTATAGTATAATTCATTATTTAAATAGGTGATGGTATTTTTTCGTCATTGTATTTTTAGATTCCCATGTTGTATACTAAATCATGTTTTTATTCCATAAAACCATTACATGGTAAATAAACTTATTTATTTATAAATACTCTCTGTAATCTAAAATATGAACTTAACTTTATTCAAAAGAGTGATTCTCTTTTAATTGTTTCACTTCAGTACACAAATAATGATATGCATCATGAACATAATATCTTAGAAAAGATACATGAAAAACATCATATACCTGGTATAATATTTGTTACAAAGATACATTTTAAGAAACATATCCTGCATTTTCTATATATTTATAAAATAATAAACCCAGAATGTAACTTTCCCTTTATTCCAAAATTTATAAAACTTTTCTAAGGAGATAATTTAAGAAATACATGATCACCCACCTAAAATGAGCGGTCATTACACCTATGATCTGTATAACTCTTCTACATACTTTGATCCATCTTTATATTCTACATAATAATTTTTAAATTATATACCATTTCACCTATGAGTTATGATCCCAATAATTTCCTATTACTAAATTTGTCCCAACATGATGGAGTTGGATACCATTTTCAATGTAATTGCTCAATAGGCGTCATCTATATACCTGAGTGAAATATTGTACAATTAGAATATTAATCTAATGATAGATGTTAATCATAAACTCCTTGAAAATATAAAGATCAATCTATAATCATATAATACAAAATTCAAGATTTTATATTCTGATTTTCCATCAAGTTGTTGGTGAAAAGTTGTATTGAAACTCAATTTAGTACCCAGAGTCTTTTTTGATGTTTTCCCCAAAAATTTCAGGTAAATCTAGGATCACAATGAGTTAAAATGCAGAGGGGAATCCAATATGACATGTATATCACCTTAAGATAATGTATTAAATTATTATATAAGGACATAATATATCATATAGGCCAAAAATATAAAAATTTATTAAAATGATCAATAATTACCCAAATCAAATTATTAATTTAGTTGTATTTGGTAATAACACCACAAAAACCATGGATGATTTTTCCCATTTCAATTTAGTCACTAAAAATTGATAAATAATTCACTTCTATAATTTTATTCATCTTTAAATAATTGAAAAGTCAAAAAGTTCCATGGTAATATCAACTATATATTTCTTCACAATTTCCAAAAAAAATATCCTTGATGGTATCTTTATATATTAGTGCTGCGAGGATAAATTGAAAATATATATCTTTACAATTCACATAAACCCCCTTTTTAACTAGTAATCTCTTGAAACACACAATATCTTTCGATATTTGATAACACTATCTTTATCAACATTAAATTATGGAAATATAACCTTATTTATGAGTTATAATATTTATTTCAGACAATATCTTATTTCTGAACATCCAGAATTGATTATGAAAAATATGACTACACTGATACCTGATCGAAAACCAAATAAGTTTTTTCAGAGGAAATTTCCCAACCAAAATTGATTAAATCATTAACTAAAGGATCATGTTCCAATATTAACATACTTAATTATGAATTATCTTTCCAACTCATAACATTAGATACCTATTTGTTTTACCTAGATGATTGTGAATTGTGCAATCAGAATTCATAATTTATTCTCCCAATCCTATCTACCTCATGTTGAAAACATTTTCAGTTAATATTTAAATTATGTAATCTTTTTTAATTATATATTTCACATTTCTATCCATATAAATGAATCATTCATGTTTTTAATAACAAATATTGCATCCAACTCAATTTCATGTATTAGATAATTCTTCTCTTGTGGTTTTAATTGGGGATATGTATATGTGATAACCTAATCATCCGTTTTTAAGACACAACTAATCCCCTTCTAATAATCATATTTTAAAATAGAAAAATAACTATTTATTATTAGAGGAGATATAATGGTAGCATTCACTAATATTCTTTTAAATTACCAATAACATATATAATATTCAAATATCGAGATGAATTTAACTTATTTTTTAGATTATTTAGTTAATGGCAAAGATAAATGTTATAAAATTTTTTGGTAGTAACTATATATTCCAAGAAAACATCAAATATTAGTGAAATTTATGGGTCTTGGTCATTTTTCACCACTTGGGATTTATAAGGAACAACAGTTATCCCATATATATAAAAATTATGCACATGAAATGAAAATTTCTAGAGGAATAGTTCCCATTTAGTGAATTTTTCATACTACTAATTTTCTCTTAAATTATAAAAAACAATTATTAGGTGTTTCTCTTGATCTTTATAGTTTTTTGAGTATTCCATAATACCATTGATAAACACAACTAAAAATCTATCCAAATACTCATGGAACATTGTATTCGTTAGATGTTACAACTCGAACATTCACAAATGGAATTCCTTACTTGAATGAATATATGTATCATTAAGAAATGTAGTTATAAAAAACACATGCACTACATTAGATATTTTGGACCACTATACCCTATCAAATTTAATATATTATTAAGAATCATAATCATTGATAATATTTCCACTATATAATTAATATTAATGTTAATATATATTAAGGTTTAGGTTAAATTATAATTGATACAGATGAAATAAGTGATAACCTTGACCAGTAGGATCATGCCCTATGAATCCCATTTATCAGAGCATACAAGGGTTATAGAATCATTGGGATTTACCCTTGACCAATACAAAGATGATATTCAATAACTGAAGCATGAACAAAACAATTTATGGGATAAGTTAAAACTCATCTATATTAATACCTAAACCATGTAAGGTGAACCACACCGTGAAAGTATAACCATCTCACATTATACACTAAGAGAGTTCAATGGTGTAGTAAAGGGTTATGAAAAAAGTCCCTAAAAGAACAAATATTTATATTTTATTTTAATAAAAAGATTATTATATTTATCTCTTTTTAAGATTACTTCATAAATTATTAGATAATGAGTATGATGAGATTTTATTACGAAGAAACCAAAACTATATTTCTGGTAATGTATAATCAAGAAAATTTATTTTATTAAATTAAAGAACATTTGAAATAGGTTATATATTTATTAAATTATAAATACATTTTACTTATTTATTATAATTGGTAATATAATTGTTCGAAGTAAAAATATTTTTATAATGGTTAGATAAATTTTATTATAAAAAACACAATATTTTTCAATATATATGTATTATTGATTTAAAAATAAAAATAATCATACCTATATTATTATTTATATAAAAAATAGTATTTCTTAAATTATATCATTGAAATTATCCGATTATGATTTTTTCATAATATTTGGAGAGAAATAATTTTTTTGGTCAAAATTAAATATTGTATAAATATACGGTGTGTATTATGACATCATAAAAAGATAAAAATGATGTAATATATTCCCTAAATGGTATCAAAAACTCAAATCGTGGTTCTCCTTTAAAATAATTTTTTAGTTTATTTGATTAATTATCTAGACCCTTAATGAATCCTCTAAAACATATATTATATTTTATGTTTTCAAAATCAATTCATTGAAAACATGAATTACCTCTACATCATAAAGGGTATTATTTTAATTAGTTTGGTAATTATCCATATAAATTAATGAAACATACTCCTATTTTGTAGAAACCATGAGAAAAAACTGTGGGATAGTTTGTGGTTTTGATTACTTTTTCATATATATTCCAAAAGTAATGTTTGGAAATTGATAAATAATCCTCCCATATTATTCTGTATAAACACACCTAAAACTCCCATTCTGATTCACTAAAAAAATATTGTAGAATTAAATTAATCTTACCTTAATATTATATATCCTTCCAAATGTGTCCCAAATATCTCTTTATGCTTCTCAAAATCATTTAGAAGTTACCTCTCAAGGCAAAGGATCCTCTTACTCGTCTCCATATTCAGTCACTTAACTTGAATTATGCCTTTTCATTTCCACTTGTTAATATTGTGAGATGTTTTTAATCATCCCAATTACTATAATTATGATTTAAATGAGATGGGAGTTCACTTACATTCTCATTGAATCCTTCCATGAATATATATATACCCTTGTTTTGTTGTTGAAAGTATACTATTATTTTACATGAAAAATTTTGTTCATTGAATACTCATCCCTATTTCCACTGAAGAAATTTCACCTAGATGTACTTATATATGATTTATTTTTGATTTTTAGGTATTTTACCCACAATTATTAATTAAGGGGGTTATAATTAAATAAATGCATGTTTATGTTGTATGGCCTATGTGGGACACCTATGTATGCACATAATATTAAAATTTGGAGGGCACCCATATACCCCTATAATGCATTGGGTAATATTTCAATCTCATGATAAGTAATGTATGTGATTAGAGAGTACCCATAATATCTTAAGGGTCACATTCCACCACGTGATGTTGTCTTGGTAGTTCTCCTTGAATTATTTTTATGACATGTTTTATGTTTTTGAAATTTCCCCAGGTTTCCTTTTTCCTATCATGTTATATCATGCTTTATTGTTCAAGAATATTTTTCTCAACCTTATATGTTTCATTTATATGAATCAAGGATCACATGTAGGACTTTAAATTTTTTTATTCTTTGTATATTCCCTCACAGGGCATTATAACGCATCCTTTTTCTGTGTATGTCCCTAGGTTATCCCACGTAGTTTTTAGTGAATTATGGAATTATATGTGCATGTCAGAGAAGTTTTATTTAATGTTTTTATATCCCATTTTAAATTTTATATTCCATGTACTTAATTAAGAAAATCAACTAGGATTCTTGATCATCTAGGGTGTATTATTAGTACCTTTATGCAATAAATCATGAAAGAAAGTGTTTTAAAGATAAGGCTTATCATAGTTGGTTTTGGAGGAAAAGTCCTTGTTTTTGGAATTTCAATATTAAAATATTAGCAAAGGAATTATGGATAAGTCTAAACATAGAAAACATCTCTAAATTATGGTATTGTAAGAGTATGTGGTTTCTAGCCAAATATATCCATGAATGGATACTACAAGTGGTTATGGCTCTTACATTGATTTACCTTGGTGTAAAAACCCTAAAAGGGTGCATTGAGCATTCACTCGGTCATTACCGGGTATATGAAAATGGGCTATGTTACATTATTGTTTTGACAATGTAGGGTTATATTCTTTGGAAAACTGACAGACTTGTTATGAACCATTATGTTTGGAACATAGATTCACATAAGAATAATGATTGGAAATAGATCATGGATAACATATATTGAAACCTTTAAATTCATAGATTATGAAAAAGAATTATGATTTATCAATTTAATGTTCATGGTTTCATATTTATGACTGTTTTTAAATAAATATCATCCTAAATTTTTCATTTATTCTTGTCAAAGACTTGAAATTAGTGAAACTAAGAAAATAAACAATGTGAGGGGTAATGTGACGACTTTCTAAATGATATTCCCAACATTATAGGAGTAAAAATTGTAAAATTTGAGATGATACATTCTTAGTTGACCCATGTTTTGAATAAAAACCCAAATCAACATGATAAAAACCAATTACATTAATAAAGAATAATTTTTAATTGATGCATTTATATGATAAAGGCCTCCAACCTTTAGTGAATCTTCTAATCATTTAACAATATAATGATAGATTATATCCATTTAGAATTTATTCTTCATTATTTAGTTCTCCGAGCAGGTGAAGATCATACTTGTTATTTAATATATGAATCTATGAGATTATCAGTGGTGGATATTGTAAAAGAATAATAAACTAGAACAATATTTTGAAGTGATAGAGTGGAAGGAATTTCAAAAAATGTTTTCTTAAATTATTTTTCACACACTGATTAATGTAAAATAGATAAAGGTTTATTTTACCTTACAAAAAATGATGAGGAATCTATCAAGTTGTATGATGAAAACTGTACCAGATATAAATGATACGCCTCCATATTTGTTGTTACCCCTAAATTTAAATTCGACCACTTCTTTGATGTACTTAACCCGAGTATATGAAAATACTTAGTGATTTTGGAGTTTGAAAACTACGAATCATTTTTCCAATATTCCCTTCAAGTCAAAATGGATATAGGTGAATCTCAAGTATATAATGGGGATAAGAAGTAGAAAATAGATTTTCATTCAGGTTATATGATGGAGAAATATAATGGTGGAAATATATCCCAACACACCAACTTTCAAAAGTGTAGGAATAAACTTCTAAAAAATCTCTTGAAGGGGATGATGAAATTATTTAGGTGTGGTGTGTAAGGGAACCTAGATTGAGATTTTTAATAGGATAAACCCACCAATGTAATAGAATAAAGGATTACTCTAGTAAAACACACTATAGTAGTACTATGATTCAATATAAATGAATAATATAATTGTGAAATCCAATGCCTAAATCCAAAGGTTTGTAGATTCAATCAATGTCAAAAATCATTAAGGAAGTAAGGGTGAGACTAGTACATCAATATTGAAAAAGTGGATCTTAGATATGAAGTGGTTATGTGAATTCTGGTTCATCATTCAAGAGTAGTGAATATACTTTCTGATTCTCATTATACACATTCTTTCATGTCACACAATCTTAGTATAACTATTCAAACACCACATCAAATCATCTCAGTAGAGCTATTTGGAAAAATAATAAATGGGAGAATTATTTCCTCTGAATCATTTACATCATACCCTATCCATAATATCATGTTGAGCTTTCTAGTGAACCTTGTGATACTCTCCATAGAATATTATTCATCAATTATAGTCATGGACAAGATTTCCTTATATATAGAAAATATAAATTACTAATAGAATGAAATCACTATCCACTTCGAAAATGGGCCTTAGATTCTATACAATTTCAATGTAGAGGACAAATATTATTCGGTAAGAACATCTCAAGAATTAATATTTTTCCCTTGTGAGAAAATATACCTTGATAAAATGATTTGGCCTAATAAAAACATAATTCTAGATGAAATTCTTTTTGTGACAGAAATCAACGATGTGTTTTCGGAATAATTTTTGGGTCTTCATCCCAGACATGAGGTTGAGTTCTCAATTGAGTTTATACTGAGAGATTTTTCTATATCAATGATAATTTATAGAATGGATATTTTTGAAATTAAGGAGCTGAATAAGAAAATACAAGAGAATATAAATAAAAGTATTATATTCCCATGATCTTTACAGTGCGGTGCACCAGTCCTCTTCATCATGAATATGGTTTGGTAGATGAATCTCTACATTGATAATAATTATCTCAACAAGATCATGATAATTAAAAAGTATCCACTTCCATGGGTCAAATATTTATATGATTAGCTAAATGGAGACCAATACTTCACCAAGATAGATCTGTGATTGGGATATTGTCAATTAATGGTGATGGAGGATATCCAAAATATTAATTTTTGTACAAGGTATAGGCATTATGAGATCATATCAATTCTTTAGGACCTGATAATTATTCTTAAATATTCATGGATTTAATTAATATAGTCATTAGGGACTACCTTAACAAAATTTTCATAGTATTTATTGATGGTATTATTATCTACTAAAAAATAAACGAGGAACATGTGGAGCATTCAAATACTATATGAAATACATTCATAAAGAAAATATATATAAAAATTATAGTGTATGTGAGTTTTTGTTGCAGAAAGTGTCATTATTAGTAAATTTTATCACTAACAAAAAGATATATGTGGACCCTTAAAAAACAATGGCAATTGAAGGATAACCTAGACTAACAAATTGTATAGAAATACATAGTTTGTTTGGAATTTCCATGTATATTCATTGATTTTTGAGGAATTTGTAAGGAATTTTAAGCTCATTTACCAATATTACATGGAATGGAATCATTTTTTTTGGACTAATGAATCTGAGAAGATATTTGAGGATCAAAATAAGAGGCTCATAACAACAATGATACTCACATTACCCATTAGCGATAAAGTATTTTTGAACTATAGTGATGCATCCAAAAAGGGATTAGGTTGTTTATTAGACACTAAATGAGGATAATATTCATTGTTAATATATATAATATTAATGAGATTTATTATTCATAAACACCATTTTAGTTCATTTTACACTTTGAACATCATTTCACATTATGATTGTAATTCTTTCTTAAAATGCACTTTTATGTGGTACATTTTTAACATCATTTAAAGTACCCAATGATTCATCTAATTTTGAGGAATGTAATTATCCATATCTCATTTTGATATTTTAGGAAATTGATATTAACTTCAATATTATCATGTTTCATTCAGGTATCAATGGAGAATTCATGGAAGAAGATGGGGATATTTTTTGATGAAAGGAAACAATTCTGGAGAATCCAGATTGGACACCAGCCCACTGATGAGACTGTGGGGACCACAATACAGACCCAATGAAGCCCAAATTTCATGGGATTCTAGAAAAAATATATTTTTATAAATAATTCTTCAAAATCAAGTGCTAATTCGGCCTCCATTATGGTCATTCAGGCATCCGAAGTTAGAGATAAAATTATGGGCCAGATTCTGTGGCCCAGAAAAACAGTCCACTAATCTAAACATATCTCGAAAACCATAACATATTTTGGGCTGATAATTTACAAGATGTTAGGGGACATCCGGATATTAATTAATGCCTTCTATGGCCCACCAATATTCGGCAACTTAGAAGGTGATTCATGCGCCTCTGTTTGGTGGATGCAAGTTGGATTCCTTTTCGGGTCAAGGGTGGAAAGTCTTCTTTCCACAAACCTACCACCACCCTAGAACTACCATTCTCAAGTGGGATGACTTGTACTATTGGAGGCTCGACCAAAGAGATAAAAAATTCCTATTTAAGGCAGTTTTGTTGGAGGATTTAAGGATCATTGAGCTTTCTTTCATTGTAATGTTATGATGCGGTTTTGTTGTCTCAAATTTATCTTCCACATGTAAGTTGTATTAATTCATCTTTGTTTCTGAATAAAAGTTCATCTTCTATTATTTTTATATCCTTCTCTTTATCACTTCAATACCATTGTTTCAAGGTGTGAACTTTTTCATACCAATTATTGTGAGATTATCACACAACGGTGGAGTGATTGTTATTTTATTGTGTTTTTTTTACTTCTCCATTTCCTCCCACATGAGTCTACTTTCCGCTTCCATTGAAACCATAGAATCAATGGAGGGCTAACCCACTTATGGTTTGTTCCAAGGGAGTATCAAGGGGCTGTATTGGATGTTATTTATCACCTCATTAATGTATAATCACTTCTTTAATTGAGACTTTTATTTGATGATTTTTAAACTTCATCATCCTTGTTGAATTTAAGGCCACACACTTCATGTGATAATACGAACCTTTACCTTGAAGTGATCAAAACTTTGATCCTTCAAGTGTATAGGTGATTAGTATTAAAGGTTTTAGGCATTAAATTAGTATGTGATGATATTATTTTATCTTCTTAAATGAATCCATCTCAAATATATGAAATTGAAATCATTGAAATGAAAATATGTCCAATACACCTCGAGCGATAACCTATGATCAACTCATTATTTTAAATTGAATTCACTTAATTCTATTATTTATCCTTTAAACCCATATAAAATCAACCCATGTTGGCCACTTTATAGCCAAAAACAGTCCGTATAATGTACGTGTCTATTGGTTTCTTCTTAGGTCTCTGAGGATTCGATTACCGAAGCTAAACTACAAAGACCATTCTACCTTCATCTCTTGGGTAAATTTGAGCGAGAATCAAATTTTGGCACCATTTTCGAGGACCTAAGTAAGTTATCTTAGACACTATCATCCTTTTTTTCATCCCACTTCTCTTATCTCCTCCCCAATTTCATTCCTATGGAAAACCCTTTTAAACAAATCCAAACATCAGGAACCTCTCCTTACTTTGATCACTCCACACCAAGTGTGATGGACAATGACCATCCTAGTTTCTACTAGTGGGATAACAAACAACTAATTGAGACAAAATGTTTTAACTCTTATTCTCCAAAAAAACATTCAAAAATATAATGAGTTTCAAATCCCAGAAAGCCAATTTGAACATCCTCCTATGGAATTCCAACAACATAGTTATCCTCCTGAAATAGACCATTTTTCGCAACCCCTTATCCATCCTAATCCACATCCATTACTTGAAAAATTGTTTCAACAAATGGAGATAAATATATTTTAGGTTTTATCATTGATTTTAGAACTACAAATCATTAAAAATTGTGAGGAACCCATCCCAACACAAACTGTCTCTTCCATAACCTTATGTGAAGTGTCTAGTTTCCCACAAACCACTCATGAATTTAGTGAAGAGAAAACCATTGGATTTCGGAAAGATGAAGAGGATCACAAAATTATTTATGGGTTTTTAAATCAAGAGGAAACTAATTTTTTGTATTCACAAGAGGGAAATTGGACATCATGGATTGAGTCTCATGAATATAACTCCATTGATGATTTTTCAAAAATACAAATCACTGAACCATTAAGAGAAATCAATAACTTTTAGTCCATACCCATTCCTGAAACTGATCTTCCTAATTTGGTGGTTGAATCTTCTATTCAAAAGGAACCAATTTTGTTGAGAAATTTGGAAAATCAAACTTTGTTGGATTCAAAATATCAACTTGTGTGTAAATGTCCAATCCAATCTGAGCTCAAAATTATTATCCTTCCCTCCCCTCTAAAGAATCCTTTCATAAGTTATAATCATGACCTTTCTATTGGAATTCATTCTTTCCTTGAAACCAAAAAAGTTGGAATGTTCATTGATGTCTTAGGAAAGACTACAAAGGAAACTGGATTAACCATTTCTGATATTCCGTTGATTTTACCATTCATTTTAGAACATAGTTTTTTGAATGAAACAAATTATAAACATAGAATAAATCTCAACCTAGTATAATTGGTGAAACATGTTGTCCTTAAAATGTTGAATGTTGGTATTGGGTAAGTTATGAGGTTCAAGTCGAGCTACCGACATTAAACCAAAGCGCTGCACGGGAGGCAACCCGTGGTTTTCATCTTTGCGAATCATTTTTTTCATTAAATAGGATTAATTAATAATTTTGATATTTAAAAATAAAAATAAGATTTTTGATTTGTTCTTGTATTATGAGTACGGATGGGTATGAAAGGGGAGACCCATATTCATCTGTGTCACGTCGTGTGATCCTTGAGTAATACCTTACCCAAAAATTTAAAAAGAAGACAATGTATCATCAGTTTATTTTATTTTATATATAAACTTATATATTACTTATATAAATATATATACTTTTTTGTTTTGTCTCTTTGTTTTCCTTTTTCCACTATGGAACTCTGCAAGTGACATGGATATCAAAAGGACTAAATTGGAGCAGAAAGAATTTCAACTTCAACCACCAGGTGACTTCATTCCATGATCCTCATTTTCAATTTCCTTTTTGAACATTCATTCTCTACCTCTACCCCCTTCTAAATTTTTGTTTTTTAAACACTGGGGATAGTGTTATTTTAAGTTAGGGGGAGATAAAATAAAAAATGCTTTTGTGTAAAAAAAATTAATTATTTGAAAAAAATGTGTAAATGGAAGGAAAAAATACATTAAATTTGAACATGGTAAAACACATTGCACACTTTGAAACTGATTATCAAAAAATTTAGAATTCCCTGATTTTGATTTTATTCCTTGTATAATTTCATGAGCATAGATTTTGAAAATTGTGGCTGTCCAATGTGATATTTCATCGTATATATTTTCATCCAAAAAAATATCACAATACACATCCTTTGAATAGTGGGGTATTAGTTTAAGTTCACGGGATCCCCCAAATAAATAGCATAGGTTTGGTGATCATTTTAGTTTTAATATGAGTATTCAATAAAAAACAACAAATTTGCACGTAGAGCAATGAAATGACATAATGTGTGGCTTTCGACACTTGGGGATCGTGACTCCATAGTTTTCTGGCCCAGAGTTAGTAATTTAATCTCTATTTTTGGTTATTTGAATTTGTATTTGACTGAGTTAACTCGAGATGATTCCTGATTATGTGGGATTCACTTGGTGCCCTAAGGTCTTTCATCCTGGGAGTCATCGGCAAAGTCTCGCTACACGGGTTGACTCTTTTGAGTGCAACATCAATTACCATGGAAAAATTGAAAAAAAAAACAAAAACAAAACAAAAAAATACAATAAAAAAATTGGATACTCATCTTAATATTGAAATGTGATTCCACCTAGTGCTTCCATCATTTCCCCCTTGAATAAAGATGAACCCCTATGTCTATTGTGATGCACAACACTTCCTCATAATTAATTGATATTGGATGAAATATGGAAATGAATTTGAACAAAAGAATAGGCTTGGGATTGAGATCTGATTATGAAACTATCATGTATTAAAATATTTTGATGGGTTTCATGATTGTTTGGTATAAGGGTTTTTGGTGATCATTGTGTATAAAAATGTTTTTGGAAAAGGGAATTCGAATTTCATATTGTTGAGATATATTTTTCTCTGGACTAGCAAAAATCAAGTTGTGGGGTGTGATAAGAAACTAAATTAGGCTAATATTCATTGTTAATATAGATAATATTCATGTGATTTATTATTAATAAACACCATTTTAGTGCATTTTACTCTTTGAACATCATTTCACATTATGATTGTAATTCTTTCTTAAAATGCACTTTTATATGGTACATTTTTTAACATCATTTAAATAACCTAATGATTCATCTGATTTTTAGGAATGTTATTATCCATATTTCAATTTTATATTTTGGTAAATTTATCTACACTTCAATATTATCATGTTTCATTTAGGGATCAATGGAAAATTCATGGAAGAAGATGGGGATATTTCTTGATGAAAGGAAACAATTCTGGAGAATCCAGATTGGACACCAGCCCACTGATGAGACTCTGGGGCCCACAATACTGGCCCAATGAAGCCCAAAATTAGTGGGATTATATAAGACATATATAGGAACAAATAATTATTCAGGATAAAGTGCTAATTAGGCCTCTATTGTAGTCATTGATGCGTCCCAATTTAGAAAAACAATTATGGGCCAGATTCTACGTCCCAGAAAAACATCACACTAATTTAATGTTATCCCGAAAACCATAACTTCTTTTGGGATGCGATTTTACAGGATGTTAGGGGACATTCGTATCTTAATTTAAGTCCTATATGGACCACCAATATTAGGCCACTTAGAAGGTGTTTCACGTGCCTCTGTTTGGTGGATACAAGCTGGATGTCTTTTTAGGTCACAGGTGGAAAGTCTTCTTTCCACAAACCTTCCACCACCCTAGACCTACCATACTCAAGTGGGATGACTTGTACTGTTGGAGGCTAGTCCCAATGGCTCAAAAATTCCTATTTAAGGCAGTTTCATGGTGGACTTAAGGATATTTGAACTTTATTTCATTGTAATGTTATGCTGCGGTTTTGTTGTCTCAAATTTTTCTTCCACATGTAAGTTGTATTAATTCATCCCTGTTTCTTAATAAAAATTCTTCTTATGTTATTATTATGTTCTTCCCCTTATAACTTCAATTACATTGGTTCAAGGTGAGAACTTGTTCATACCAAACCTTGTGAGATTATCACACAATGGTAGAGTGATTTTTATTTTATTGTGTTTTTTTACTTCTCCATTTCCTCCCTCACGAGTCTACTTTCCAGTTCCATTGAAACCATAGAATCAATGGAGGGATAACCCACTAATGGGTTGATCCAAGGGAGTATAAAGGGGATATATTGGATGTTATTTATCACCCCATTAATTTATAATTACTTATTTAATTGAGAATTTAATTTTATTATTTTAAAACATTATTGTCCTTATTGAATTTAAGGCCACACACTTCATGTGCTAATACGAACCTTTACCTTGAAGTGCTCAAAATTTTGATCCTTAAAGTGTATAGGTGATTAGTATTAAAGTGTTTAGTAATTAAAACATTAAGTAATGATGTTGTTTTATCTTCTTAAATGAATCCATCTCAAATATATGAAATTGAAATCATTAAAAAGAAAATACGCCCATCCACCCCGAGTGATAACCTAAGATCAACTTATTCTTTTAAATTGGATTCACTTAAATATATTAGTTATCCTTTAAAACCATATTAAATAAACCCTTGTTGGCCACATCACAGCCAAAAATAGTCCATATAATGTATCTATCTATATGTTTCTTCTTAGGTCTCTGAGGATTCGATAACCCAAGATAAACTACGTGGACCGTTCTACCTTCATCTCTTGGGTAAATTTGAGCGAGAATCAGTTGTGTACTCATGAAATATAAAAAGATGACATCCCATTACTCTTTCCAAATAATTATAAATGAGATAAACTACCCAATTCATTATCTAGAAGTAGATGCGGTGATCCTAAAATTGAAGATATGGAGACATTACCACAACAAGGAAAAGTGTGACATATATACAGATCATAAAACCTTAATGTATATATTCACACAAAAAGTGGTTAATATGATTCAATAAAGGTAGTTATATTTGATCAAGTATTATGATTTTCCAATCTATTTCCACCCTAGGATGTAAAATTTTTGTGACCCGACCCATCGGGGCCTACCTAACTACTGGAAGGCCATGGTATGAAAACCGGAAGCCGTACTCAAATAGGTTAGGGATGAAAATAGAAACTGGTAATGAATAAATGAAATGAGGGACTTTCCCTAATGTATTTATACACATGAACCCATACCATATTTATTAAATATATGGGAGGAATAATAATAAAATATAGAAATATCTAGTGAAACCCATGCATACGATAATCGCAAGTGAATATATAAGAGTATATTAGAATAAAACCAAATTGAAAGGAAAAAATACATGACCAACCAAAAATAATGTTCTAACATGAAAAAAATAAATAAAAGAATATTTAAAGAGACTAAATTTTGATCTTTAAGCCTGATAATTGAACATAGTCAATGCACCTAGTTATCACTATGATCCACCAAATTCACCGGAGAAATTTCCATCATCTGTGAAAGGCACGAAATGTACGGGAAAAATGACATACATGGTTTAGTATATACATACCCATTAGGATTCCCCAAAAACTGATGAGGTACTAGTATAATGATACAATATAAGGTCAATTGATCCCACATTAATATGGAAATGAAAACCATCATAGATAAATGCTAGAAAACCGAAATGAGTGTGAAAATGTATCTACACCTCATTAACCTACCAAAGTCCACGAGTATTTCTGCAACTCCAAAATTTAATTACTCATGACCACCATCAAACAAAACCTCACTAGAATATATGTCTAGGGAACCACTTCTTACTATAACACTCAATGGTCGAGGGGTTCACAACACCCATATTGGACCCATTTTCTACAATATCTCAAAAATATGGGAGTTAAAATATGGAGATAGAGGACCCACACATAGTCTATAGAAGTACCATATCTATCTATAAAAAGAGTATGGAAACCCATTCTCTAGTTTTATTATAGAGTACTGACCCTATAAACTATTTGATGATCCTACTTGATCATTTCCATCATTAACCAAAACAATAAAGTAATGTCACATTCATAAAACATTGTTTTATACCTCAAGAGACACTATGAGGGATCTCATCATGTTCTATGCAGAACACACTTAGGGTAGCCTTTTCACGGGCCATAATCTTTGAATATTTGAAGGAAAAATGAGATAAATATGTTTAGAGGGAAAATAAGTGGCACACAATTCATATGAGGGGTCACATGATGTGTGACTTCCCCTCGAAACCTTGGTGCATCCTTACATAGATATGAATTGTAAATCCATGTCATAGTACAAGGTATGTCTAAATGGACATAGCATGTATGACTATCTAGTGTACTAGGCGTGTGCTAGCATCCAAATGACCTATTTACCTAGGGATGGTCACATGGCTTGTGGGCCTGAACAGAAAAAACGTGAGCCTTAACTCTTCTAAAAACCCTAGTGCTGCAACCAGGGGGATACATGCCATGTGTACTTTCAAAATACAAAATGTGTTATAGGGATTTTCTTCATCCCAAATTTCATTAACAAGGTTTCTAGATTTGGAATTTCCACTATGGATCTCATCACATTACCCCCTCAAACCGAAGTAAAAATCCTTCAAACTATTTTCTTAGCATCCAATCGTTGGAAAATAGTATCTCATTAATCATTGATGATCTATCACACATCCTATAGTGGTCCCAATACCTATTTCCAGTCCATATCCCAGATACAGGTAGAATAACCAAAAACATTCATGATCTATACAAAAATATCCATCCCAATCACTGTTCACATGATCACCAAGAAACTGGGTGTTTGAGCGCACTCAAAACCACTAAAAATGTTGAGCTACAACCTCATGGATCAGAAGGGAAGAATGAAAAGAAAAGTGGAGATAAAATCATAGGAATAGAGGTGTTACCATATTTGGACTATTGATATCATCAAATTATATTAAAAAAGGGATATTCATGGTGATAACATGAAAAAACAAGATTAAAAATGTTATACCATGATGTTTTAAGAGAATTATTGAATTATAAGAGAATGGTAAGTTAGTTTTCAATAATGTTTTTGTATCCAATTATAAAAATGTTATTTTATGTTCCTAATTACCCAATGACACTAGTCTTATTGATCTTTTTTGTTGTATTATGTGCACCTTTATGTAATAAACCATTAAATAATGTTTATTAAAGATAAGGGCTATCATATTAGATCCAAAAATATAGTTGGTATGATTTTTACCCCAAGAATCATAACCAAAAACTCATAATGACCATACTAATTATGAAATTTCATCCCAATTTTTTTTCATCATTCCCCTTCATATGGTGATACCCATATCTGATATCTATCATCAAAAAGATACTTTTCACACTATATTTTACCATATTACTCATTGATATAATGAAAAATATAATTGATATTAACAGTGATATTATCTAGTTTTTTATAATCAATTAAAAGCTTGATATAAAAATATTTCTATTTAAAAAATAGAATATTAGAATATGAAGATGATGTTTTAGGGAATATGAAACGTTTATCCTAAAAGTCATGTAATTTATTTTTCAATTCTAACAACGCAATAGATGACAAGAAATGTGGAGGTTTTAAAATGGATTAGTATAATAAAATAAGATAATAATAAACTCAAAGTCTCAATAAGGAATAAAAATAGTCAAATCATTAGAAAATAAATCCATATTTTTATTCTCAACTTGCACATTAGAAATTTTAATAGTTTTTTTCGTCTCAAAAATATTTCAATGATAAATTTCACTTACATGTTTTATTGGTTACATACCTTTTTGATATGTTATTAGAGGTTAAGATTCATTTCTATATACAAATGTATACTCATTCTGAAAATGATTTCCTTATGTATTAAATCTGTCATAGAATGATAAAAATCCAATCAATACCAAGAATAACATCAAAGACTACAATGAAAAAGACAAAATGGTTTTTGGGGAAATAATTACATAGATGTTTAATGAAAGGTTTTTATAAATTCTGGTTTACTTTATGCTACCCCTATGTGTTTTTACCAAAAGATATGACATTATTTCTTGATATGGTATTTCTATTTTAATTTAAAATTTCTCGACTATAAAATAATTTGTGGATATTGAATCAAGAAAGATATTGATATAATCTGAATAAACAAATAATGTAAAATCCCAACATCATTTTAGGGTCTCCCATCTATATGAGAAGTATAAAAAGATATATCTACCTTTATATTTCTAATCCTGAGGATTCCCACCTTGAGACACTAACATAGGGCATGCCATTTCAAATTGATCCAAATCATTATATTTAAAAAAATTCCCGACATGTTTTACATTTTCAGATTAAACATATACATTTCTCTTTTATTTTCAGTCACAAGCCATGTGTCCAAGATTTATATACCAGTAACACTTCCCATATCTCATAATACTTTTTCTAAAATGATCATTTCCACACATATCATAAGAGGGTAATTGAATTTTCCCACCTTTAGTTTTCTTTAATGAATGATTCCCCATTGTCATCCCCCAAGATCACATCTTATACTTATTTTTGCAAAATTATAAAATCACTATATCTCCTTTATCGACACATCAAATAATTTAATCATAAATTCCAAATTCAGAAGTTACCATATCAATTCATAAACAAGTATCCAATCCTATTTAAATTCAATAAATTTTAATATCTTTAACATAATGATATTTGGTATATACTAGGATAATCTATTAAATATTTCCTTATTAATGTTTCCTTAGTCTTCTTCAATTTTCTTCAACTTTAAAAATGTTCTTTCAATTAATTTCAAATAACATTTGGAAGATAACTTTAAATGGAAGATAACTTTAAATATATCTATTCCATGGGTTTTATTTATTTATTTCGTTGCTGTTCTTAATCAGAGACAACCATTGATCAGATTCACCTTCAAAATGATAAATTAAAATGGTCACCTTGTGATATTTTAAACATCATTGAATAGAAAAAATCTTCTCTAGATCATTAATCCATCATTCATATTTCACTAAGTTTGAGGTTCTTCCAAAATCCAAAGGATTTTATTTCATAAAATTCTATCCAATAATTGTGTTACTCTATAAAAAATTCTGTCCCCTTCTATAATTGGTTCTTTTATTGGGATCCTGAATTAATTGAATCAAAAAATTTATAAGATAATATAATCCAATTACATCCATTCTATCATGCTAGTTTAGAATGATATTGTAGAACCCTATCATTTTTAGGTTTGTAACACTTTTTGTTTTGGATAGAATTATTTTGGATTTCATTCTTTCGTGTCTCTTGATAAGGGATATATTTTTTCTTGTAAAAATGATATAAAGTTAAGGGATGAATGTTTTTTGAATTAATGGAGGTCATGTATAAATGTTTTAATGTATTTAGATGTTTCTCCATGGTTTTAGAAGATTCAAAGGTGGTTTAGGATCTTTCTACAGAATTTGGGCAGTGATATTTTATATATAATCTTTAATGTTATGAATGGGTTACAATACATGAATGTGTTATCGGGAAGATTTCATGAACTGGTTTAGGGAATGGTATGTTTACACACTGTGAATCGAGTTCATGTTGTGAAAATGTTGATCGATGTTATTTTAACCTAAGGTGAAACATTTTTTGATGATTTATATAAATCATGAAATTCATGCTTTAAAAGGGGTTCACATCATAAAGATCATGAAATCGTTTGTATTTATTCATGTTTCATGTATGATTTTATTTTGAATTATGGTGTAGAATCCCATGTCAGAAACAAGGATGACTCATGGTGATTTTTTGGGAAACTACTCTCCTTCCAGACATCTCGTTTGGGGATTGATCTGTAAATTTCTTTTATTTATATCCATCCCCATCATTTTCAATTGGAATTCCATTTTAGAGTGTTCCATTGTCATTGAATTATGGCAGGTGGTCTGGATCAAACCCTTCAACATATATATTGTTTCTTTTAGGTCTGTGAAATAATGTGTGATCACGCCCACACACAATGCACATTCCCCAAAAAATCAAGTAAATCAATATTTGACGATAATAATGTATTTTACAACTCTTTGGACCCCTTGGATCAAATAGAATTGAGACCTGTCTTGTGGACAAACTTCGGGTGAGCCTACCTTTGAATGAAAATGAACAAGTAATTTGTTAACATTTTTTGGGGTTTAAGAATGAGAACTATTTATTGGATTAGGAATTTTTTTCATAACATGAGAATTTAAGGTATTTTTTATTATTTAATCCCATATAAAAAATGGTTTAATTGATATATGTTATGGGTTGACATGTTGAATGATACAATCTTATGAAAAAATTTGACAAATGAAGAGGTATTGAAAGATAAATGGTAATTATTATATGTTGTGTTATTATTACCTTAATGTCATATTTTTTTTGTTTTTGTTGTAATTTTCATATTGGACATGGCCCAGTTTCATGTTGTGATCCTTATATAGAGAATTTACTAGTTTCATGATATAATGCTTATATATGGTGTGGCCCAAATTCATGCTCTAAAACTTATTTAGGCAATAACTCAGTTTCATGTTATAATGATTATATAAGGTGTGAACCCATTTAATGGTGTAATACTTATATATTGTGTATCTCAGTTTCATGTTGTAATTCTTATATAGGGTGTGTCCCAGACTCATGTTGTAATTCTTATATAGGTAATGGATTATTTATTCGTAAATGCTTATATAGAGGGTTTTGCCTAGTTTTGTTGAAATGTTTATATAGAGAGCTTGGTCGGTTTATACAGTAATGATAAAATATTTATCCCCTTCTTGATTACTTGATGTTTCTATATGGGATTACTCCACAGACTCATGGATATTGTTGGTATTTTGTTACTATATGATCAATGATATTTTGACATTGTGTCTAAGCAAGCTATTTAATATTTTGTATTAATCGATTTGTTATACAAATATTATCACTTTATTTAATGTCCTTATTAGGATGCTAGTTTTGTTTAGTCATAGTGGTGTCAACATTTAGAGTTTAACTCACAATCGATTTATTCCTCCAATTGGTACCCGATTAGATTTCATGGATGAATTATTGCACAGGGGAAAGTGACCTTGTTATTTTTTTAGAATTACTAGATAGGATGGATCGTGCAGGTGATACCTACATGGGGTTTGGGACCAGTGTCATTGAGTTTAATTTTATTCAGATTATTCTTTTAACTTTATGAATCATACCATTGGATCTACTTGAATTTAATCCTATTATTACATTATTCACTTATTGTTGATATGGTTCTTTTTCATTTAACTATTTGGGTTATTAGTTGTTTCTATACCATTTCTAATATTCTATTAATAAAATATTTATTTTTATTATATAATGAGTTTATACTTAGGGCGATAGTATCTCAACTATTTACATACCCTCCTGATGCTAGTCAGTAGCCCCTAGCATATAAGGAGGCATGCTTGAGGTCATTTAGCCAACCAAATTCAATCACACAAAGGAATATCAGATCGAGGGATGTCATAGGGTGGTATCAAATCCCATGTTTTCTTTCTATTTATTTACTATTTGGGAATGGTAGAAAAGAGACTAGGATATGTGGGGAGTTAGTGATGATTATGTTTATGGGAGTATCTAACCCATATACTTGGTGAAATTGAGTGCCCACATTTATATTACTTTTCATGTTGTTCATTATTTACGATTGATGTTATTTTACCTTTGGTGATTCACATGTTGTACAATGTTATTATTTCATGATATTTATACTCATGGTCCGGAATTATATGATAGGATTATGCATGTATCAAAATATGAACATAAAGATATATATTGACATACATTTTTCATGATAGAGACATATTTATTGCATGTGATATAATTTTCATTATGAACTATGAAATGATATCCCTTCTATGTCTACTGAAAAGGGTAATAAATGAACCATTTTTCGAATACAAATTTTATTCTAGTTTAGTGAGACCATGATCCTGTGTTTCTCTGTTGTTTTAACTGGTTGAGGATGACCTCGTTTTTTTAATTTTATCTATAGTTATAAATAGTTTATTTTTATATTAGTGAAAGTGCCACGTTTTCATTTTTTAATTGAGTATCAGGAGTTTGGAAATGAACACGCTCCAAATATTGTGGAGCCATAACTTCCTGTAGCTTTTGAGAATCATGTAGATGTTTAGTTTCATAATGGATTCCTAAGCATCATGTGATCAATGGAGAGGGAGACTATCCACACTGTACCATTGATGACTAAGATGACAATATCATTTCACCTATAGCATCCACCAACGTTAACTGGGGAGGGAGGATATTGAGAGGCCATGTTTTGGAAAGATATAATTCAGATGATCTTCATGCACCTTGAGAGACCCTCAAATAGAAGGATTAGTTTTTTCATACATGAATCATGGAACATCCATGAATCGATTGAATTTTTTGGAGAATTCTAGGACGTAAGAGAATTTATCCAATAAGAAATTCAAGATAAAAGTCCTAATCAAATTATATCCAGCGATGTTCTGGGATGAGAAGTCTCACAAGTTCATGCACCTAACCTAGGAGGGAATGTCAGTGCTTGACTATGATAAAATGTTCACCCACATATAGTGTTTTTCTCTATCTATATATGATTATTAGGTCACATGGGAATGTAAAGTTTTGGATGGGCATTACTATGATATTAGGTTAGAGGTAATCATCCTCCAGTTGGGTAGTTTTGAGGATGTGATAAACTAGTCACTCATCAAATAATGAAATCTGAGAGAGGCCCTGAGTAGTAGGCAACCTATTTTAATACGACGATCAAGGATATATTATTCTAGTATAAGGAAGCACTGTAATGATAGTAATCACAGAAGAAATAGTGGGCAGCATAGTCAAGCAAGTGGGAATCCATCTTAGGAACTTAATCTATTTTAGTGATATCAATGTGGAAACAGAAGCCACCAATTTACTCAGTTTATATACCCTACGTTGGAATTACATTCCTTCGGCATGATGGTCTACCTATAGAGGTTTTATAGGGTAACATTGAAGTAGAGAAGTGGTTGGGGTGTGAGATATGTACTAGAGTCTGGTAGGAACTCAACTACCTCTTATTTGATTGGTATCTAGAGTACCACAAGATGTTCATGTTGAGGTAGGGGACATGATACCCCAATGTAAGAGTATATATACTGTATTTCAAAAAAAGTATAAGGGAGTCAGATTGGATTCCATGGGAAAAGGAATGAGAGAGATGTATTCTCTGTAGGTTACTCCTACTAGTTTGGATGCATGAACTTCTACCGAAAGATGTATGATTCTTGTATCATACACCCTTAATTGTGTTCTTTTTGATATAGTAGAATCACATTCCACTATATATTCTCTTTCTGTAAAATTTTTAGTCTTTTTTGGGGAAATATTTGATGGTGTCATGACCATCAACACACTATTGGGAGTTTGGTCAAAGAATGTCAATTAACGAAAGACATGTATATTAAAAAATGGTGGTTACTATTTCCTTCATAAATATTATATTCTTGAAAGGACATGTTTATGTCTAATTATTTATATGTGTTTCCTAGTTGTATAATAGTATTATATTGACTATTAAAATAGGAATTTTACCTTTCATCATCTAGAAGAAGGTAGCTATTTTCACTAGGGTGAGTGGGATCATTATGATGGTCATGTAGAACTAAGTGAATTAAAATTTTATTTTCTCACATCATAGAAAGAATATTTTTATCTTAATAAAGTGGAATTCAGAATAATACTTTTCCTCTAGTGATAGATAATTTTTATAATTTTTTATGACGTGTTTTATGGATTACCACCTGAGTGAGAGATCGAATTCTAAGATGAGTTAGTTATAGGAACTGATGTTGTTTCTATTTTTCCCTATATGATAGAACTAGTAGATCATCAGGAATTGAATGTTTGGTTGGAAGATATGTAATCTAAGGGTTTAATATAAAAATGTACATCACCTTTGTGGTTATTCCATTATTTTATCTAAGAATGATGGGGGGAATTTTCATTTATGTGTAAACTATTCAAGATTGAACCAGATAATAGTCAACAACTGGTATCCCCATTTGTGCATCAATGATCTCTTAGATAAGATTAGTGGTGACCATATTTTCACTAAGATTGAATTTAGATTGAGATACCATCAATTGATGGTGATCCATCAAACATATACCATAATTGTTTTAAGTACATCTATGGATTGTTTGAGTTCTTCATCATGTTTTTCGGTCTAAAAAATTAACTATAGTTATTAATGGACTTGATGAATTGGATTTTCCATCATTTTATGGATTATTTTGTGGTGGTTTCCATCAATGACATCTTAGTGTACTTTCAGTCTGCAGACAATCATGCTTAAAATCTTGATACAATTTGGAGTACATTAAAAGATCTTCATATTTAAACCAAGCTAACTAAATGTAATTTCTTGATTGACAGAGTGTATATATTAGGGAATATCATCTCAGAGGATTGAGTGTTAGTGGACCCATAAAATTTTATAGCTATTGTATATTAGGAGATACCCAAAAATGATTTTGGGTTTCAAAGTTTTTGGGGATTGGCAAGATACTATCATTGTTTCTACCATGACTTATCCAAATTGGAAGCACTATTTTTTGGGCTAACCAATAAAGGGGAGAAGTTTTCATGGTCAAATACTTGTGATAGATATTTTTAAGAGATAAAAATAATCATAACCACAAAAACGATCATCAATTTTCCTATTATGGGGAAAATCTATACAATATACTATGATGCATCCAGAGTGGGGCTTAGAGAAGTTATGTTGTAGGAGGATCAAGTTGTTACTTATGGATCTAGAAATATTAGACCGCAAGAATGGAATTACCATACTCAGGGTCTAGAGTTAGCTATGGTGATACACTGCTTGATATGTTAGATAAGTTATCTTTTGGGTGAGAAGTTTTTGGCATACATGGACCACAAGAAACTAAATTATATATTTTCTTAGTGATACCTGAACTTTTAGTAGAGGATGTGGGATGAGTATTTATAGTTATTCAACATTGAGCTAGATTATACCCAAGGAAAATAAAAAATAAATATTATTCATTGAGTCAAAATATGTTGATAGTGGTAGTGTAGGATTCTATCGATGAGTGGAAGCTAATTGAACTCTTCACAAACAATAATATAGATGTTCATTTTATTCAGGGTTGAGTAGCTCTGACATCAAAATCTCTTATAGCCATGCCTTCAGATAGGATCAATATTGAGAATGTTTTTTATCCAAAGGTCATAGGCTTCAGGGTTTAGCCTCTCCTCTCAAACCCAAGGGAGACTCCTGATGATGTTTTGGGAAACTCCTATGCTTCTAAATATTGTATTTGGTGACTGAACTCCATTTTTTCTTTTTTGATCTCCTTTTAATCACTCCCTATTGGAACTCCCTATTTTTGGTGTTTGTTGATCAATGGTTTAATAAAAAAAATTTAGATCAAACCCTTCAATATTGATTTTTATTCTTTTGAGTATGTGGAATACATTGCGATTGCATTGGCACGTCGGTCATAGAAGATGACAAAATTTACAAAAAAATGTTTTATTATAATAACGTGTTTGAACAGTATTTGGATCCCTTTGATCTAATACCCTTGAAAAACTTCTCACAACCACATTTGGGGTGAGGATACCTGTGAACGATAATGGATTGGTAATTTTTGAACATATAGTTTAGATCAAAAATGAGAACTATTTTTTGGATTAAGATAAGAATTTCAATAACATGATATTTTATGGGATTACATGTGATAGAATCCCGTATGAAAATGGATTAATTGATGTATGTTATGGGTTGATATTTTAGCATGATAAAGACTAAGGAAATATTGGATAATTGAAGGGAAATTGATAGATAAATGGTAATTGGATGAATTGAACATTGTGGATTATGATGTTATGTTGTGTTATACCTTCCTTGGGGTCATTTGTTGTATCTTATGATGTAATTATTATATAGGGATTTACCATTTTTATGTTTTATTGCTGATATATTGTGTGTACTAGTTTCAATTTATAATTCTTATATTGGGTATGACCCTGTTTCATGATGTAATGCTTATATAGGGCTTGCACTTATTTCAACTTGTAATGATTATATAGAAAATAAACCAATTTGATGAGGTAGTGATTATATTGGGAATGGACTAGTTTCATGTTATAATGTTTATATTGGAACTTTCCTAGTTTCATGTTGTAATGATTATATAAGGTGTGGACTAGATTCATGCTACAATGCTTATATAAGAGTTTCCCAGTCTCTTTCTATAATTATTATATAAGATTTAGCCTATTTATGCTAAAATTATTACATAATGGGCTTATCCTAGTTTTGATGAAATGATTATATAGAGGGATTGGCGTGATTATAGTGTACTACTAATATATTGGGATCTTTCTTGATTACATGTTATTTTTAAATGGGATTATTCCTAAGAATCATTATTATAGTTGGCATGGTGTTGCTACATTCTCAAAGATATTCTGATATGGTTCCAAACAAGGGTATCTAATAGGTTACATTGAAAAATTAATTATTACCACTATTATAACATTATAAAATACACTTACTATCAGATTGGTTTTTTTATAAATGATGGTGTGGACTTATTGAGTTTTAATCACACCCTATTTATGTCATAATTTTATTCCTAATCAGATTTAATGGATGCAAGTTTTGAAAATATCAAGGGAGATTTTTTTGTGGATTTCTTGATTGGTTGGAGAATAGAGGCATAACTATCATGGGGTTCAGGACTAGGGTCTTTTAGTTTTACTTTTTCCTACTCAGACATTTATCAGTATGAATCCTAAAATTAAATCTAGTCACATTTCAGTATATTATCACATTACTATCTTAATACTGATATTTTTCTATTTCATTTCAATGCTTGGTTTTTTAGTTTTTATTAAATTGTTTCCACTATTCCATTACTATGAAATATATTTTTACTATATTTTTACTCTATACTAGGTGGTATAGTCTCCACAATATTTCTTTACACCCCCATAGGTAATCATAAACCTATATCATATGGGGAGGCATTCTATATGTCATATAGCCTACCCAGTTCTGTCATATAATGGAGAATTAGATCAGTGGACATTTCAGATATTAACCTCCTGGTGCATTTCTACCTTAGATTCCTTGTTCCCTCTATAAAAAACTATTACAGTCAATCATGGATTAAGTTAAGAAACATATAAGTCATCAAAAACTATCACAGGATAATATAACCATAAATTAGAATCTCATTAAAGAGACTTTTTATAACCCCATAACCTCTAATGTTATATAATATATTTATCTCATATCGACATTCACACCATGTAACTTAAACAAAAAATAATTAAAAGGCTTATAATAAGATTTTCAATTTATTATAATTCCATTATCTTTTAAATTTATATCTTTATATAATTTAGTAAAAAAATTGAATAAAAATGTGGGCATTTCCATGTAGTATCAATTTTTCCCAGAAAAAAATTTCTTCATAAATTCACAGAAGAATCATACAAGGTAACTACCATATCCTAACATGTAACTTTATTAATTTTTATACAAAATACCAAGTCATGAAATTTTTTTTTCAAATTTTGGGAATAGGAGAAAACCACTATAATGGATATAAAGTTAATGAATCCAATTAGTCCATTTTTATCATGAAAAATCTATTTTGTTATTAATGAAATAACATCTTTCAATTTGGGTAGAGGGACACCCATTACATAGCCCATAGGCCCAAGCCCAAGTGTCCCATGAATAAGGGCCGAAGGCCCAATGCATCATGATATCCTTCTCGAAATCATAAATCAAAAAACATAATCATAATTATTTCATATAATACAAGAAATCTCATGAAGAAATGTCCATGAAAATAACTCTTTCACCATTATTATAAAAAGTATTCATAAATTTTCCTTAAAAAAATTATCTCATTTTCTTAGCTTTTGAAAAGAAAAAATTTCCTATTTAAACCATTATAATAATATCATGTTGGTACATTGAAAAGTTAACCATATAGTTTCCATGAAATAAACACTAATAATAGAATCACTAAAACATGTAATTCTAATATCTCTTAGGAGTAACCTATAACATGTAAACATCATCACTTTACCCGATGCATTAGAGTGGTGTATCTACTTCAACCATCATTATATCTATATCATTATCACTAGCCATTATTCTAAAATATCCAAATGACCTAGATTTAATAAAACGCATATATTTTAAAAATTAATTACAAAACCAATTTTAATTTTCATTCAATCCCATATGAAATTAAGTTATCTTATAAGGATGAGAAGAGGTCTGCATTTCATTAGAAAAAAATTTAAAATTAAAAATTTATAGAATATTTATAGACATATTTTCTTTAAAAATAGCCACGGAAACTAGTAATGTAATATTGATATTTAATAATATATATAATTTTTATAAAGGGTGAAAATTATATACATATTAAAAATATTTATTTTTTCACATTGGTAGAAATATAAAAATGGCTAGTATGATTATTTTTTATAAGATTATTTTTAAAATCATAAAAATAAAGTGATAATTATTTTAAAATTACTTTTAAAAATATTTGTATTATATATAATAACAATATTTAAATATTTTTAAGAACATGGATAGAGTGGAAAAATAATTTAAAAGAATACATTAAAACATGGTTTTAAACCTAAATCTCATACCTTAAGTCTTATCTAGATTCATTTACTCTTTAACTAATGAAAAATAAAATTACATCAATTTTAATCTTTGTTTGAAATTTTTTTCATGTTAAATTCATTATTATTATTCATGTTTTTTCATTTATTACCATGTTTTGTTAAATTTTAAAATGTTAAAGTTGAGGTCTTCCAGTTTGGTGTTGTTCGATTAATAACCTTAAAACCACATTGGTGCATTGATCATGGTCAAAGGGGTTATGGTTGAATTATTTCCAGAATATTAACAATGCTTTAATGATCATATTTATAAGTTAGATAGACTTTTAAAAGTGATGATGTAAGGATGTAATGAAAAATTGACCATGTCATTTAATGGAGATGTTTTCTATATGTATAAATGAATGACATAATAATTTTACTAATGGGTTGAAAATGAATAAATTTTATAAAATTTTACATTTCAAAAATAATAATAATTTTATATGTTTCATATTTATTCATTATTTACATCCTTATGGGCATCCTTATAAGGTGAGAATGAAAAATGAATCACATAGATTTGTGGATATAGTATTCCATACGTACACACGAGTGACATAATAAATTTCCAATAGATGTAAACAATAAGATATTAAGTAATATATTAAATTTTAAAAAATCATTTTTATTTCATAATTATCATTTATATTCATTTTTAAATCATTCTAACTATCCATAAGAGCTGGTGATGTAAAATGAAACCCATAACTTTGTAGAGGTGGTAGTCCACACGTATACATGAGTGATGTTGTTATTATTTCATCATTGTTGAATAAATTTTATGGGTATAGAATAAGAAATAAACCTGAAATAAGTTTTTTAGGACTTACACATTCAGCTTAGATATCTCGGTTTTCCATACACATTAATCCTTTTAGGATTCGTATTTCGAAAATACCAAAACATATATGATATGTGGAGGATTTTTTAGGAGTGTTTTTGGGAAATTATCATTTGAACTATAGTTCTCAAAATGTGTGAGGATTGGATGATAGGATGTCCCCTTTTATAGGTGAGGGGAGTGGAACACTTAAAAATTTTCAAATCATTTAAATATTATAAAGTATTTATCTAGGGAATGTAGCTCCAAAACTATGAATTTTTACATATATGATGATAAGGGTAGAAATAAAATCACCAAATAATAATTATGATATGTTTTTATGCCTTTATCGCATTGTTTTTACCATAATTATGCTAATTTTCTATTTACTATGGTGACCCATATTTATTATGGGTACTATTCATAAAGAACAAAAATGAAATTATCCTTATTAATTAATTTGATCCTCAATATTGAAAATATGGGATCTATTTTTCAACATTAATTTTTATTATGTTGTTGAAATTAATTTTAACATAATTGTGAAAAATTATATGAAAATTGGTTTATATGATATTGTGATTTTAAGCATAAAATTAAATTTATACAAAAATAATATATAATGTTGATTAATATGAAATTATTCAAATTATATTTACTGAAATATATTTTATTTCACTTTAAATTAAAAAATAAAATAAACTTACACCTTTAAATTAATATATTTTAGGAAAATAAATGAATGTTTTTCAAAAATTGACAATTTTCACTATTCACTCTAAAATAAATAGTTTTTTTCGAAAAAAAACCCATAAAATAATCCTAAATTATATTTGATTTTATAATTAAAAAAACTAAATCATTTTTATCAAATTTAGTATCTATAATATTGAAATTTATATTATAAATAAAATAAAGCAATTCATGAAAAAGTTTTTGTAAAATAAAATTATTCAATTTTGGAATCAATTTTTTAAAAAATATTTATAAAACACTACTGAATATAAATCCATAAATTAAATACTTATAAAACATAAGATTTATTTATTTATTGTATAACCTTGGATAACACATTTTATCTCACCATTTATTATGTTTTCCTTTCTTAAGGATACCAAGATAGGATCTATGAATAATTCTAAGGATGTACTAGAAAAAAAATAATGTTATCACTATAATTTAATTTCGTATTCTATGTTTTAAAATATAATTTTAGAATAATATATGTATATAGTCTCTAAATACTTCTAAAATATTATTTTTTTGGGATGTAGTCTATTAAATCTTATGACAATGTAGTAAGATGACCATGTTCTCTGGGTTATTCGATTTGCTGTGTTACAGTTGGTATTAAAGAATGTTTAGTGGGACCATAGGGAACTAGATTTTGGAAAAAAATATATTAGGGAATGTGACCCTATGAAATATTCTAGGGATAATTCTAGGAATAATGTAATATCTTGAAGCTTTGGTAAAGTGTAGATTATGTGGTTAACCTAGATAATACATCCCTATCTAAATATTGAATAGTGAATGGGGATTTGGAATAGTTACACCGAGGGGTAGTAACTATGAAAGGAGAAGATTGGGTATTAACTCGATCATAATCAATGCATGATGAGTGCGCCTAATACTAAACACCTTACGAGATAGTCCTGGAGGATATATTTAGGTTAATATAAATTTCCTTTTTGAACTATAATGATGAATGAGAGGATAGAATATATGAAAAATTACATTATTCAAAGCTAAAATGGTATAAAACTTAAGTGTTATGAGATAATAAGTATATGGTTTATCATATGTTTATATAAATTTATACCACTTTTTATGTTTTATGTGATTGGTGTTTAAGATGATTATGTATATTTTGTGAGACATTTAGTGGAGAATAATAATTTATTTTATTATATGTTTTAGAAAAAATTTTATTTGAGGGAGAATGTTTTTTTATTTTATGGAAATAAGTTCCATTTTATTGATAATATTTATGTTTAATATTTTATTTGATGTTAATATTGTTAATTTGGATATAATGGATATATCATTTTTGGAAAATATATTTTATCATCTAGATAGACAAGTAATATTGAAGTGGTAATAATTAAATTAATTTCTTATGAATTTAAATATATCAAGAATATAATAAAATTAAGTTAAGTAAAAATATTTTTGTGTAAGATGGGAGTTTATTTTAGGAATGATGTGTGAATTATATATCAGAAGAATATATTATTTTATTGTTTCTTTATACTGATTCAATTTAGTTATGGAAGACATTAGTATTTTTTTGATAATATGATTAGGGTATATACATTTTTCGGTATGTGATTGTATGAGTTATTAATGTTTTTTGGAGATTAATGTTATGTTTATCTTGGAACAATACTTTATGAAATCATTATAATATTTTTTTAACATTTTTATGGAATATTTTGAAGAGTTTAAAGGTTAATTATTTATTGTATGATTTATGTTGAACTTTGGGAGTTATTTTTTAGGCTTTGGAAATCAATGTACTATATCTTAATATTAATTTTTAGTCACATTTGATAATATATGAACTTGTGAAAAATATTTTGGTTTTTTTCTAGAGATAGGATTAATAAAATAAAATCATTTAATAGAAATTAAAATTCATTGAATGTTAATTTTAGTTCTTCATGTATTAAAAAAATCACCTTGAATATTCGCTTCCTAGAGTAAGAGATGGATATAAGTAGAAATTGATTAAACTAAAACCAATGAATGAAATTGTACGCATGAAATGGAAATAAATCATGTAATTATATTTTCTTATGTAGTCTATAATGATGTTAAAATAATCTATAAACTCTAGGAAAAGGATCTTAAATTAAAAAAATTATCTAATTACCCTCATTTAAGATGAATTGATGGTCTTTATCTTCATTTAATAATTTACGGGTTGGTGATCATTAAATTTCTCTTGATCATCTTATATATCAATTTATGTCATTATTTGGACATTATATTTCACATCCATGTCTGTATATTTACACTCTATTAATGGTATACTTATCTAGGAATAAAGGTGTAATTTTGGATAGGCGTCTCAAAAGCCCGACAGGGCCGGTCTGAAAGCATGAGCGGCCCGGCCTGACAAAGCCCACATCGGGCCAGGCCGGGCTCGGGCCGTAGGTTCAGCGGATCAGGCCTAGGCCTTTCCAAGAAGGCTCGTGGGCCTGGTCGGGCCAGCCCGAAAAAGCTCGGCCCGCTGGCCCGCGGGAAGCCCAGCACGCTAACCCGTGGGAAGCCCAGCCCACAGACCCGTGGGAAGCCACGCCCGCTATAAAAAAATTAACGGGGAAACTACGGGTAGGGGGATTTGATCCCCCTACCTCGAGCTCCCAAGGTTGCGCCTCTTAAATAATCACAGGCCTATATATATATAGATATCTCTATATTTATATATATATATATATTTGTATATATACATATATATATATAATATAGATATAGATCTGTATATATACATACATACATACATATACCTATATATATATGTATCTGTATACATATATATTTATCTATATATGTGTGTATCTATTTATATTTCTATATATATGTGCATATATCGTTATATATTAACAACAAATAATATTATATATATACATATAATTATTATTATATATATACATATAATTATTAGTATATATAATTATAATGGGTGTATAAATATATATATACACCTATATATAATTATATATATAATAGTGTATATATATAAACAAATTCATTTAGAATATATATCAATTAAGTGTGGTTTTTAGAAATCCATTAATAATATATACATATATATATATACATGTATATGTATATGTATATGTATCTGATTTAATATAATATATATATAAACAAAGCTATTAATATATATATATCAATGATTTAATATTATATATATGTAATAACTTGTTGTATATTAATAAAAAAATAACACTCACCTAATGATGTTCATGCAAGTACCTCAACTTCATTAATGTTTTTAAGTATGTTGCAACATGCATAAATTATATATACTATACATATATAAATGTATTTAGAAAAAAATTAACTCACCCACTACAAGGGTCCCCCAACCCCTGATTATTATTTTTATAATTTTCTCAATATATATATATATATATCAATCATTTAACATTTTATATATATAATAAATTATTATATATTAATAAAAAAATAACACACCCACCCAATGATATTCACGGACACCCCCAACCTCACTAAATTTTTTAAATATGATGAAACTTGCATATTATATATATGTATATATAAAAACAAATATACCAATAATATATATATATATCAATGATATGATAATATATATATATATATGTAAACAAAGCCATTAATATTATATATAATGCTATTAATAATACATATGAATTAAGTGTGGCTTATAAAAATTCATTAATAATATATATGTGTGTCAATGATTTAATATTTTATAATATCGTATTTTATGTTAACAAAAAAACTAACACACTCGCCTAATGATGTTCATGCACTTCCCCCAACCTCATTAATTTTTTTAAATATGTTTCAAATTGCATATATTATATATAAATTTATTTAGAAAAATAATTACCCCACCCACTACAACGCACCCCCCAATCCCGAATTATTTTTATACAATTTTCTCAAATTATATATATATATAACTTATTATATGTTTACAAAAAAATAACTACTCACCAAATGATATTCGCACACCACCAACCTCATTAATGTTCCTAATATATGATATAACTTGCAAATATTATATATACTATATATACATATATAAATCTATTTACAAAAAAATTAACTCACCCACTGCTGCGCACCCGCTAAGGGTGTAATTTCAGTCTAGACAGGGTCGGGTCGGGCCTGCCTTGCAAAAAATTAAACAAACTCTTAAAAATAGTTTTCATAAATATGTTAAAAAAATGTAAAAAAACGTTTTAAATAAATGATAAAATAATGTTTAAATAACAACACTTTAAACCCACCACCCCCTACTGTGCACCCCCCAATAACTCATTTTTTTAATTTGTACATAATATATATAAATTCACAGATATGTATAAATCTATTTAGAAAAAAATAACATATCCATCCACTATAAAATGTTTTTAAATATAATTTATTAAATTTTTAAAAAAATACATGTAAAAAATTTGCGTTCAAAAAAGCTTTTTAAATTAAACGTCTAAAAATTAATGTAGAAATTTTTGTAAATAGATGTTAAAAAATGTTTTAAATAAAAATGTTTAAATAAAAAATATTAACAAATTCTTAAAATATTATAAATTAGTTAAAAAAATAAATGTAAAAAATGTTTTAAAAAAATGTTAGATAATGTTTAAATGATAAGACTTTAAACTCACCCACGGCAGCTGCGCACACCTCATTATTTTGTTTTCAATTTGAAAATAATATATATATATATATATATATTCATAATATATAAATCTATTTAGAGAAAAAAACATATCCACCCATTGTAAAATGGTAATAAAAAAATAAATGTTTTAAAAAAACATGCATTTAAAAATAAATGTAAAGAAACGTTTTAAATAAATGTTAAAAAATGTTTAAATAAAAAAATTAAAACAGGCAATTATTTTGAAAATAATAAAAGCTCACCATGGCCCGAATGGAAAAATCCAGGCCCGACACGAAAAGGCCCGGCCCGACCCGATGATTTGGGCCGGCCTGAGGCCGGGCTCGGGCCGCCTCATGGGGTTGTTTGGGCCGGCCAGGCCGAAATTACACCCCTGTCTGTGAATGAAATTATGTGTTATTTTAGGTAACTTTTATGTTATTTACTTTCCCTTATCAAAGTAAGTTTTAAAATTTCTTTGTATGATATGTGTTTTAAAAAAAGCTAATTTAAAATATTAAAACCTTGATTAACAAGATAAAAATTAAAAGGAATAAATTTATTTAATGGTTTATAGTCAAACACCCTTTAATTTCATAAAATCTTAATAATATTGATAGCTTTCTTAACACACAATACCGAGCTTTAAGTGAACTGTGATATATAATGAAAACCTTACTATTTTAATATGACCATTATAACCATTAAAATGGTATGTATGAATTTTAATAACTATATTATGGTTAATATGTATAAAATTTTAAAATAATTCATATGTATTTATTAATTCATAATAAAAACGTACTCAGTTTTTAGTAAAGTTATTTTATGATTCAAAAATATGTTCTCATCAAAAAAGGGATTTATTATACTTTTCTACACATCAATTATAAATATTATTTCCAATTATATATATATATATATATATTAAAAGGATATCATTTGGATATTATCATATCAAAATTATCCTAGGATACAATTTTTTGGTGTGTTTATGAAATGATTAATTTTTCACCGAAAAATGAAAAAATATAAATTTTATAGAAAATAGTTTTTTTATTCAACTATTTAAAAATTAGAATATCTTTTTTAATTTATAATAAAATTTCATTAGTTATTTTAATTAAAAATAATGAAATTAATTTTTTGAAATCAAAATCATGTTTAGCTTTGGTATAAAACATTTTTATACTCAAGAATACATTTCTCTTGAAAAGTGTTCACATCATGTTTTGCAGGTTTATTCAAAATGTAATTTATAAAAACTATTAGAATTTTATTGATTAAACTGATAAAATATTTTGAATTACGAAGTCCAAAATTTTAAAACAGATCAGTTTTATTTTTTATCATAATGAATTGTAACCTTGGTAAAAATGGTGTCATTATCGTAAGGGTATTACCAGTAGTTTAAGGTTTGAAATATGAACTTTGGCTAAAAAAATCCGTAGACACATATATTTTTCAATTCATGAGTTTATATCAAAACAACCCTTAAAATAATTAAAAATGTTTAATTTTGTGTCATTTTTATTTTATAATGTCCTTTATATTATTTTAAGCATTGGAAAACTCCAAAATGTATATTTATTACATTTAATATCTATAATATTTTTTTATAGGGGTAAACAATTTATAAATGGTTATAAAAGGTTATTTTAAATATGATTAATTTTTTATTATGATAATTTGATATAAAATTTCAATGATGAAATAATTACATTAAATCGTTAGACAACATTGACACAATGCTAAAGCAAGGTGTATATTAATCAAGTAAATAATATTAAGAAATTTAAATGTGGTATTTTTTGGGTGAATTATAGTGTTTAAAATATTTTTTAGACAAACATAATAAATTTTTAATGTGTTAAAAGATTGTATCCTAACCATATTTTTATATTTAGTTTCTTAAATTCAAATTATGTGAATAGTTTTATAAACGAATTTAATGATATTTTATGTCAAATTATATTTTATTAATTAATTTAATGTTTATAAAAATATTATATTTGTATAAGTGAATGTTATAGGGATTGTAATATAAAATAAATTATTTTTATGGGTAAATTTTAATCTTATATTAAATTTATTGACCCGTAATGTGTAAAAAAAAATTTATCATGATAATCATTAAATAGGGTTAACATTGGTTAAAACTATGAGATACAGTTTAAAACGTCATATAAACTTATTTGAATTTCCTTATAATGGATTATCGAGAATTATATCGATCATATATTTCAATGATATATTAATATTTTTCAACAAGAACTTGAAAATTAATTTAAAATAATTTAAATATTCATGTTATTCCAAAGATGCCCTTCATGTCACTTATAAAAGGGAACCCCCTCTCCTATATTACTCACACTTCATGAGGCACGTATTTCCAAAAAACCATAAAAAATAATCTTAAATTAATTAGATACATTATATAGGTGTTCTATTTTTGAAATATAATCCTTAGGGTCCTTAAGGGGAGATCTAAATGAGGTTATTTAGGGGGGAGGTAGTCATCTTAACCGAATGTTTTTATTTTACTAACTCGTATACCTCCTTTAATTATTTCCTAAAAATACTATATAATAAAATAAATATATCCCATATAATAATATGTTGTTATGTTAAGGATATAAACATATTCATCACATTTTTTCATCAAATATCTAATTACCCCATTGTTCATTCGTACGTGTAGACTACCACCTCAAGAACTGATGCATTTCATTTGTCATCGATGCCTTTTATTGATATATAGTATGATAGATTTATTATATATATATATATTTCATAATATAATTATTATTTATGAAATATAATATATCATACATCTTCTAAACATTACAATCATTACAAATGGAATCATCACACGTGTGTATATTTGAACTACCATATCTACATAGTGATATATGTCGTTTTTTGGTACCAAATCTCATGGTTGGTCATGGGGATGGATTTAAATGAGTTATTTTATGTTAATATCCTGATAATTATTATCAAAATATAATATTATATTTTATATCTTTATATCACATTGAATATAAATTAATTTCATAATTCGTGTGTATGTGCAGATTACTGTATTGTGAGCCGATGTATTTTTTTCTTAGTGATTTAATTTTTGGGATAAAACTAAAATTTTATTTGATGTATAAAAATTATTATTTTTAAGGATTATAATTATTTATATTATGTTATATTGAACCTTTTTTCCATGGTTGACCTACCAATGTCATTTTGCAACTATGAATTGAACATCCTCAAAATTGCTGACATGGACTTAACAAATTAACTATTTAAATATGTAATTATAGTAAATGGTTTAATGACCAGGGATTAAATGTGGAATGTTTTCTTAAATAATGAAATAAATTTTATTGCATTATTATACAAGAAATTAAAGGATGTATATAGTATGTATGAACTCAAGGAATGAGGTTTCTTAATTTGATTTCATTCCATTGGGTTATATTACTTATTTATTGTCTATATTATCATAATATTATGTGTCTAATTAAAAATTAGTATTTAAATTTTTATATCCAATTATTTTATGTGTATTTATTTTTTTATTCATAATCACCTCATTAATTAATTATAACATCAATGTTAGGATCTTTATATGGGTTTCTTCTCTTGATTTTATTTCTATTAGACATATTCCATATTCACCAATTTATTATTTTGTGTGGTATTTATACCGACCATTTTATTTCATATACCATTAATCTCATTATATTAATGATATTCAGTGCTTCATTTCATGTTATTTCTTTCAAGAGGGTTACGATGCAAAAAATACCAATATGGTAAGAGATCATTCTACAATTGCATTTTTATTCAGATTTTTTAATGTTGAAATTTCCATTTTTGTTAATTATGATATTTTTCTATTTTAATATCCTTATATTTTTTTAATATCATGTAATTTATGTACTCTAAATGTTTTTCTTACAATTTCCTATCTTTGGTGTATAAAATGATCGATAAAACCATTCTAAAGAAAAGTCGACCTTATAACCTCTTTGGTCAAAAAACATTTTCTTCTATATCCATGTTTTCTAATAATAATTTTTTTTATTTTTTATTTTTAAATGACTTCTTTAGGTCAGTTTCAACTATGCTTGAAATTGTTTAAAATTTTATGAAAATTAATCTTTTTGACATTTCCTGTATGAGAAATATTGTATATTTTTACAAAAAATAACATAGATTTTGTTAACTTATATCACTTGATCTATTCTTTACCACATATCGAATATTATTTTATCTGAATATTACTTTAAAATATTTCATGTTATTATTTAAAAAAATCCTAATATTTTTGAATTTTTTTTGATTTAAAATATCCCATTTCAAAATTAAATGGGTGTTTTCCTCAAAAAGTATTCCGTTGATCTTTTTAATATATTTTCATATAATTAAACATCATTTGACGAATAATACACTTTTTTGAGGACTAATCTAATTATAACATCCACCACATTACTCTATATTACTTATGATCATGATGTTATGTTATTGATTGGAAAAAATATTGACATTCCATACTCTAGTATTAAAATACAGATATTTTTTTTATTATAAATTATATTGATTATATAACACTTTCCAACTGATGAATGAATTGGTCTTATTATGTGATGTTTGGAGACATTTATAATACCTTGATGCATCGGTAGGTCCCATGAGAAAACTATCCTTTGAACTTGGTCTATGTCTACCCAATTTTCTATGATGACTTCGAAGGAGGCCTTGATGGTTTATTATTATGTTATGGAAAGAGGACTTGAATGTTTGATTATGATGTCTAAAATTATGAATTATATCATTAAAAAAGAAGTTAATGTTATCCCTGATTTTATTTATATTATTATTCCACCCATGGATATATTCCCCTTTTATGATATTATTTTTATGAAATATTGGATTATTATTAATCTCTTCTATATTATTCATTCTTTATTTATTATTTAATAGATTGTTTTTGTAGGCATTCCATTACTAAACATTTTTCCTCAACTATTATTATGTTTTCCATTCCACAAGATAATAAAAAGAGATCTATGAATTATTCTATGGATATAGTATAAGAAATAATATTGTTCTCAAAATAATTTTAAGATGTATTTAATGTTTTCAAATATAATATGATAATAGGATATATATATATATATATATATATATTTATATTTAAGCTCCAAATTCTATTAAACTATTTGTCATAATTTAGTAAGATAATAACTATCTCTATATTACCAGAGTCAGAGTGTTGGACTAGTTATTTCAGAATTATGTTTTGAAACTAAATTGTTATATTCAAGAGTTGAGATAGAATTATATTATATATATAACTCCAATAAAATTTTACTGATTTTGAAATTATATATTGAAAATATATTATTGTATTTAGAAATATCTTTGTGAGAAAAAACATATAATTTCATTCAGTTTTAATTATTTTTCTCTAATAAAGTTATATATATAATAATTTCTTCAAAATATGGTAAATATTCCTCATCTTTTGATGTAACAATTTTTTATTCTAATGAATAAGTTAAACTAAATTTATCATTAGAAGTATCATGGAAATTTTTTCTTAAGGATAAATTTGTAATATATTCAGTGGATACCATTGTCATATAAAATTTATTGGTCTTTGTAATTATAGTATAAAATCCTACAACATTATAACTATCACTGATTCCATTATAAGTACTTTATGAATATGTTTCTCCACCAATTTCACTTCATGTGTCTAGAAACTACAAAATTTGATTACATTTTCATTTATAATATATCATTAGACATTTCTCTTTTGTCTTTAACCTGGTAATATTAGGTCTATGATGAATAAGTTTCATACATTCATAATATATCAAATCATAAGTGTCATTCTTATCAATTATATATTTATAATTAATTCTACAATTTAGTACAAATATATTTATTTCTAACTATATTACTCATTCTTTTAACTATTTGAGTAATATCTATTTCATATTCCTTTTAAGAAATACTATTTGATTCAACTTTAACATTCCTTTTAGAATTTTAGTATTTTGAAATAAGAACACTGTTCTTATCCTTATTAGTTGTATCAAATCTAGATATTGATAAAAAATATAAAAAAATATTATTATTTTATTTTTCTACTCCTATTTTTAATCAAGTATTGCATTTTATATGTTTTATAATGATATTATTTTAACTCATAATTGTTATATTTTTTTGTATCAGCTATTTTTATCCTCCTATACATCACTCATCGGGTAAAAAATTAATAATATTTTCAAAAACATCATCAAATTTTTTTATGTCCATGAGATAGTAAGTTTTTTATGGTAGTAATATCACCAATGGTGCAACATTCAAACTGATACACCCTGTATAAAATAAAAATATTGATAATATGAGGGAAGAATTTTTATTTTATTTTAAAAAACATTATAAGTTATAAAATTAGTTACTTAATCTTTCTGTAGATATTACTTTCTATCTCATAAGAATATATCTAGCTATAGATGTTCTATTTTATTGAAAAAAACAAAATATTTAAACTCTACAATTCATCTTATATTCAGTCTTGTCTTCTATAATATATATTTCAATTCCGTATTAAGAATATTATAGTTACGAGTCCTAATAATGAAATTATCAATACCATTTTTATCACAGTGGTCAATATATAATATCTATAATATTAATAATTAAAACCATCAAATATTTTTGGTTTGATAGGATTAATATTATCTATTTTATAGATAAACAAGTTGTGATCATTGAAATAATTTTCACTACCAACTGGATTAGATAAAAATACATTTTTTATATAAAAACATTTATTATAAAGAAATAGATATATATAAGCCCTCAGATATAAAATATTGGATCATAAAAGTATGATAAATACTACAAGAGTTTAGGAATAAATTTTAGTTTGATAAAAATTAAAATTCAAACTTTTAAACACCATTATTATAAGAAAGTTTATCATATTAAAAGTGATTCTAATATATAATAATTTTTAGTGTAAAAAGAAAATATCATGGAGAATAAATTTATTATAAAAAGAAAAATGTTAATATTATAAAATTTTTGTTATAAATGGATAAAAAAAAATTTATAGAACCATTACTATGTTAGTTCATCACTTTCATCCGGAATGATAAGGAATTATGTTGACTATCCATTAGAAATCCTCAAATTGTTTCTACCAGGAGGTATTTCTTAAAAACCATGGAAGATCTCAGTCAGCCTAATCAAAAATATACTAATCACCATATGAATGGGATACCTCTATCAACCAAATCAGACTAACCCCTATCCCCCAAGATCTGATAGCCCTTGATCAATATCATCATAAAAAATGAATACAGTAGACAAATAGAGAGAATACATAATAAATGTATCCTATAAGACACACACATTAATGATTAAAAATTGAATTGAAATCAGTAAAAAGGTGGGAAAAATGTAAATTGTATGTACCAGAATGCATGTATTTAGTTTGTTTTTTTTCCTGAGGTTGCAGTCTGATTCATAAATATTTTGCATAAAAAACATGCAACGGTTGAATTCCACACTTCCTGGGATTAGTTTCAATCAAATTAAATATAACCTCTCTATATTTTAATGCCTTTATAAAAATAACACTTTTTCCAATTTTCTTAAAGTTTAATACCATTATAATTACTTTTAAAAATCTTCCCTAGATAGAAATTGTATATCTCTAAATGTTGTAATTCATACTTCTCTGTATTATATTATTTGTATCTTTTCTTCTGATATAAATTGTATATTTTTCTCTGATGTACTATTTATATATCCATATGATATAATTTTTATATTTCATTCCATTATAATTTATTTTATGTCTATTAGATAAACGTTTTCTGTTTCATCCAATTATAATCAAGAGTTTCTATCTATTGATTGAACATACACTCCATCCAGTAGAAAAAAACTTCTCAATCCAGTGAAACTGGCATTATCTATATGGTATAATTAAATAATTTATTATTGTATGAAATCATGCATAGATTTTTTATATTTTATAAAATAAATATTCGAATAAGAAAAATGGAAACTTTTAATTGTAATTATCAAAAGTAGGGGTAGAAAGAGATCTTTCATCTCAACCATAAGAAGTGACCTAGTTCCAGGATGGTCGATGGATAATGACGGTGTGATATTCATTTATGAGAGAGTAGTGGTTCATGATTCCATAATTGAATATATGATGAAGGACTCCTATTCCACACTGTGAGATGTGAATCGAGGATTGATCATGATGTATCAAGAAACTAGGTGGTACTTCTTGTAGATGATAATATAGGGAGACATTGTGGTATTCGTCTCTCAAATAATGACCAATCAGGGGGTCAAGGTACAAAACTAGTGAATGATAGGATCACTTAAACCAATTCTTTTTTCTATGTGGAAGTGGGATGAGGTAATGATGTAAATCATAATGGGTTTTCCTATGACCCTAAGAATTTAGGATGTTTAATTGGTGATAGTTGATCGGTTGACAAATGTAGTGTCTTTCTTACTGATCTAAGAGATACAATCTATAAATGAGTTGGGAATTATTTATATTCAGGACATTTTATAAATAGATATAGGGACTTATAGTATCATATTGGAGAGGTTTCTGTGTTTTATGATATGATTTTCAAAATAATTGACAAAATTTTATAGGAATAAATTACAATTGAGTACATCATATCATCCACAGACCAATGGCATATTTAAGAGGAAGACATAGATCATAGAGGATATGATTTGGGCCTGCATCTGAGACTTATGTGGATCATTGAATTATTATATAGACATGTCTTAGTTCACTAAAATTAATAGTTTCTAGGATTAATTTCATATGAAATATTTTTAGGCACTTTATATTTAGTCGTGTAGCACATCCTTTTGTTGCAACGAGGTGGGAGAGGTAGCTATTATTGGGTTAAGAATGTTGTAAGAGGTATATGAAAGATTGTTGTATACTAGGAATTAGTTCATTATTACTCAGAGTAGAAAATGGTCATATGTTGGTTGAAGTAGAGTACCATTATAATTCACTTTAGGTGATAGGGTTTAGGGGGTATCTTGGGTTTGGGTATCAATGATTGTGATGGAAAGGGACATTGGGGCTTCATTTTATTGGAAAATATGAGATCACCATGAATATGGTATTTTTTTATTAATTATAATACCACCATACATGATGTCCAGGTATATATAATGTGATATATGCCTATCATATTTGGAGGTATAACATTGATCCTACACATGTGATCGACTGCAGGGATGATGAATTGGAACCAGACACATCATTTGTGGAGCACCTGGTGTGGTTTATAGATGAAGGTGGAAATGTGTTGAGGGGGGAGATGGTACCACTTGTTTGTGTCTTTTGGCATCATGGGTTGTTCCATAAAGAGATATGGGAGTCAAAATATGATGTATGGATGTAATGACTCTTCTTTTTAAAGGTTGACATCTAGATATATTTTCAAGGATAATAAGTTGTTAGAGGGAATATTTTTAACACCACCAATTTTGGAGGTATGTGATTTTAAGCCTTCTAATGGTTTAATTAGGTTTGGGAAGTGATGTAGTTTTCTTGTTGAATTAAATGGGGTTATAGGTGTATTTGAGGGATCAAAAGGTAGTATCAAGATGTATTTAATTCTATTTTATTTCTAAAAACAGCCTATGTGAAATGGGTTGGAACACTATTACAATGGTTGACTGTAGTCTAGGGTGTGTAGTTATGTGAATCCACCAATAGAACATGTTTAGAGTGCCCCCATCAAACTATGATGTATTTTGTGGTGATTCCAAAATGGGAATAGTTTTGACACCATTCCATGGTGGGTCAACATATTGGATTTCCAAGACTTATTTTCATCAAGGCCACTTAATTCAAGGAATGAATCACCTTTCTGTGGTGATAACTATTTCAGAATTTGAAACAACCATTGATCTTTTAGGGGGAGTTTTGAATCTTAATGTAAACATGCTTGATCATTAAAATGGGTTGTATAATGCTAAAGTAACTAATTATTTCCATTTATTAAACCATTATCCATACTCCTCTAGTTATTTCTTCTAATCAAGATGATTCTAGTGAAGGGTTTTGTACATTCATCCTTCTTGAACAATGGATTTGGGTATCTACTTATTTATAAAGCTTGTTCTCATTATTATAGGATCAAAGGGGTCACAAAAACTTCTTATATTACCATAAGAAAACATTAATCTACAATTTATGGTAGTTATTTTTTCAATCCCTTATCTTTTGGGATTGACCATATTGTTTTGTGGGCATAATTAAGGAGTCAATAGTTGAAAAATATCAGTTTTTTGATTTTAAATTCATGAAAAAGGAAGTTGCTTACCATATATGGGCTTATATATGTTCTCCATTGATTTTGATAATATTTGTGTGTGTGTTTCTCATGAGACCCATGTTTTATATTAATCACATTTGTGTGTGTAGCATGTGGGACCCATGATTGACTATGACTGCATGTTTGAGTATATATACCTGCTAAGACTTATTTATTAACATGTTATATTGTTCCTATGTATGTTATCCCCAATTGTGTGTGACTGTGAGGAATGTGGTGGTTATTATTAAAAAATAAAGTAATAGGTGGGCCGATGTGGATTGGTTTTCCCTTATAGTTTGAGTATGATCAACATACGATGATAGAGATGAAGGTATGAGATATGGGGAAGCGGTATAAAGGCGTTGAGGCATGAACCATGGACATTGTGGGTTATAAAAATATTTAGGCATAACCTAAGGTAGTAGTAGGATACTCCAAACTTATGGACTCAAAAAAGGTGTAGAAGGAATGTGACTATAAAATCCTATGATTTTTATAAAATATAATTTTCAAATAAATATAATTTCTTTGATAGATTCCATTATACGCAACACTGAGATTAAATAAACTGTGATACCTTATAAGGTTATTATTATTTATAGTAAATATTTTCCCATAGATATATAAATGATGTTAATTAATATTAATAAATAAATTAGTAAAATTTATGGTTTACACATATATAAAAATAATTATTTTGTTATCAATTAATTGCAAATGAAAATAAAAAATTGAAAATAAAGGATATGTTTTTCCCGAATAAAATTTCATGCATGAAAGATGTTTTTATCTTTATTAATTAAAATAATGAATATTAGTGAAGGGTTTTAATGAAAATTATATGTTATACTTTCAAGAATTTTTTTTATAATTCGTATAATATTTTTTCTACTCATGAGAAATGAATAATTCCACTACTAAGTATGAAAAATTTATTACTCTAAAAAGAGATTTTCCATGTTTTAAACACTAATTTTTATGTTAATTTTCTACCTTTTATAAAATTTACTTGAAGAAAATAAATTATTTTTTTAAATAACTATGTAATAATTATCTTAGAATAAATTTTTTAATTTTTTGTAAATATTAGTTTTTTGATGAACAGTGAAAAATACTAGTTTTTGTTAAGAATTGTCTTTTCATTTAAATAACTAAAAAAGATAAAATATCTAAAATGTTTTAAAAGTTAAATTAGTTCAATTATATTATTATGAATCGAATTTATTTCATTGGAATCAATTTTATGATGACCTTTTATTTAAAAGTTTTTCATACTTATGAATTTTTTTTTGGAAAAGCGCATTTTCTTCATGACTATGGGTTTTATTTTCAATTAAATTCAGACACTTATGTGAGTGGAATATGATAAAATAGATTCCATTTTTTGAAAAAAAACATTTATCATTATTTAATAAGGTTAGATCAATATTCTTCATAGGGAATAGTAAAAATTGTAAAAATTAGTTATCGCAGTTAATGTGAAAATGTGTTTACTAGGTGTTAAACTAAAATGAAGGGGTTAAAAATGAACTAAATCATTTATATTTTCTATTGGATGGCCATATTTTAAAATCATATCTACTGAGGCTCAGGAATGGTCTATCTAATAGATATTTGGAATGTTCAAAATGATGGTATAATTTATTCTTTTTAAAAATTCAATGTCTGTCCTCTCGCCTATATATAAAAATCCACCAATTTCCTCTTTCTTACACACATAAATATAGTTTTTTATTGGCCAATACACACCAAAATATCATTCTTAATTCCTTCCCAACATCCAAGAGGTTTTCCTTCTAAAAAATAAAACCTAAGAATATTTTTTGAGGAAACCTAAATTAGGTTTCAAAAGAATAGGTATAATTCTTAACCAAGAATTTTTTGATTTATTACTTATTTCACCTATTTAATATATAATGATATAATTATGATATAAAAACCTATATATCATCCATATAACTAGATATTATTTGGTTAACTTAAGGACCTATGTCCAACGCCACTTCCCCCAAATAGAAAAATGATATCGTTGATCGTCTGTACCATAAACCACAGCCTCGTGAACTTACGTTGTTAATTTTCCATCAATACCTCTCACAGTTGGATATAATGATGAATTTAATGTATATATAAAATATATGAAACCAAATTATACTTATATAATAATAATATCACATATAAATTCTCAATTTTCAATCTGTGGAAATATGAAAATGTCGCTTGTGTGCTTGGTGGACTACTACCTCACGAAGTGATGGGATTAATTTTTTACAAATGATATACATGTAAGTTAAGGAGGAAACATTTAATCAATATAAATAATACATATTAAAAATAATGACTATATAAAGGGTAATTATTATTTACCTTTATTTCTATCCATCAGTCAAAAAATGAGAACAACCTTCATACGTACGTACGACCTACCATCTCTCTGAACGATGTAATACATTTTTATATATATAACATTAATAGGTGAAAATATATATAATAAATATATATGATATTAATGTAATGTGTAAAATTATTGAGATTATTTTACCATGATCAATGTACAAGGACCATATCCACTGAATTAAAATTCTCAAGAAAAATAAAACAATTAATACTTAGAAATACATATTTTACTATGGTATTATTAATAAAATGGTGGTAAAACAACATAATGGGATAAAATATGATATTATAAGTATTTAAAAGACTATTTTATAAAATTATAATGAATTTAAATTTATTATAAAATAGTGTAAATTTCTTTCTAGGATAGACTAACTTGAGGTAAAGTATTTTCATATAACATTTATTTTTTATGAGAAAAATGCCATATTCACCACTTTTTCCTTTTATGTGATGTGTGTAGTAACTATGAATGTATGTTATGATTCTTATAATTATTAAAATTGGGATTCACATAACCATTTTATTATCTCTCTTTTATTGTATTTTTAATTCAAATGTTATCAATGTTATAAGAAGTTTATGTTTCAATACTATTTTAGACATGATTGTTTATGATTGAATTTATGATAGGAAAAAATTATGATAGTTTCATGTTAAATTATCATAATTTTATTCTCTATTATTTATTTCTAGAAAATACCCAATTTCATTTATATTCCTCATTTTATTTACTCAAAATATTGAAAAACATTTTCATGAAAAAACAAACTTTATTTTTCCCTTTGGAAAGGAATAATTTTTCTACCACATCCATGTTTTCTAAAAAGGTTTTCCTGAATTTTTCTATTATTATATTAGGATTTATTAAATCGATTTTTACCCATTATTTAATTTTTATAAAATTCATCAAAATCAATCATCTTTCCATTTTCCAAATATGGTGTTTTTTTACTTTTTACCAAAAATGTGAAGGGAATGTTTTCATTTAACTTGAACGACCTGAATAGAATTTTACACCACCTTGAGCACTGAATGATTAAAATATTCCTTTATATATTTTTGAGTTTATTTTGAAATAAAATCTTATCAATAATATTATATAAATATTATTTTTTAAATGTTATTTTAAAATTGAAATGTTATTTTCTTCAAGAATGTATTATTGAATTTCAATTTATCAATTGAAACTATCATTTTGGAAGGATATGATTTACTTCTGATATTATTTAATGATATATTACTTATTCTTTCTATGGTTGGATTATTAAAATAACAATGATATGATTATGAAATCTATTTATTTTCTTGGTTCATTATATGATGAATTAATGAAATATTTATGAAACTATTTTTCTTTTCATAAGTTATGTTATGATTATATGGTGAATGTTTTTTGGAAATGTGTCACACCTATGTATGATTTTCATTATGTGATGGGTTGTCCTGAAAATATACAGCCCAAAATATTTATATCTCATGAGAAAAAAGTTGGAAACATGTTGATGTGATTGACTCCTAATGTGAAACAAGTTGAGGGGCCTAATACACAATGGGAAAGAGGTGATGGGGTATGATCTACTATGTCTGTATATATTGTTTGTTAAACTTGAAATACCAAATGATTTATATACTTATGATGGTTCCAAACTTTTTGACATAAGCGTATGGTTAATGATTTATTTACTATGATTTACCGCTCTTATAATCCATGTCTTTTAAAATGATATCCTTTTATTCCATGACTAATTTTTAAGATATATTATTGATTAGGAAGGAAATTTATAAGTTATATTCATGATATCACACCATAATATTTTTCTTATATTGTCATACGATCATATATTGATATATCCCATGTTTTCCCATAATGAGAATCTAATATCACTATTTATTATGATTTTTACCCTTCTTATATAGAATGGTTTTAAGTAGTGTACGTCTATGAATATTTACAAATATGGAGATCTTTGTAGGTTATGTAGATTATCTTTCATTAAATAAGAATATTGTTTGTCTAGTATCCAAATACATTACACCTCTACAGTCATTTGGTGTGAGTTTATGGAATTTATTGAATATTCATCTTAGAGGATGTAATATTTATCTATATAATGTATGGTCCTATGTTGTTAGTATCAAAGAAAATATATAGTCAATAATTATATATTGGGATTGAAAAACATTAGTGAAAACCCTAGAGATAAGTCTATGTATAGGATAACATCCTAAATATTTTATAAGGAAGAGAATTTATGATCTTCCAAGAAATTACACCACTGTTTTTATACAACAAGTAGATTTAGATATGGAATAGTTGTACCTAGGTGTAATAACTTTGAGAAGGTTTTACTGGGCTTTATATAAATTATTACATGATGAATGATAGAGGACATATTGCACACATGGTTTTAAACTACAGGGGGTATTCTTATATTAATTCACATTTTTTACAAACAATTATGAAGGGGTTGAATACATGATGATAATGGATTACATAGTTTAAACTTAAGGTTTCATAGATTGAAAATATTATGTCACAATTTTGGACATCATAATTATAAATTTAAAATCCATGTGAGTATTATCGGTCCATGGATGTACATGAACATCCAGTAAAATTTATTTTCATAATATTGGTGTCACTACCTATTAATGGGGCATATTTATCTCATATGGTTGGGGATAATCTCAACATTTAGGATACACCCATTGTACAAATGTTTGTTTATGTATTTCTGGAAGAGTGTCAAATTCGTCAATCAAATAATAATGTTGAGTTTTAATAGAACTCATACATGGTACTAAACCTATTTTCAATACTATATATAAAATGATCATGATATATTTTCATGTAGTAATAGAGAAACTCTAAAATAATATTTTAAGGGATTTATATGGCCCACTGCATCACGATGGGGTGAATCTGTTCTTTTTGTTAAGGGTAAATATGGTTTACTACATTTTTCATTTATTATAGTGAACTTAACATGACAACTATCAAGAATAAGTATCATCTACCAAATATAGATGAATTTTTTAACAATTATTATGAGTTAAATACTTATCCCTGATTGATATTCTTTCTGGATGTTATCAATTAATGGTGTAGAAGAAGGATATGCCCAAGATAGACTTCTGAATGAGGTGTGGATGCTATGAATCAACAATGACCTTAGCTTAGAATATTTTAGTCAGTGATTTATTTTAATACATTGGAATTATTAAAAGGAATCCAATCCCAAAGGACTGATCTATTTAGTATCCTATAAAAAACTAGATAAAAACATATGTTTTACATAACATCTTGAAACAATAAACTACATAGAAACTCATTTGAAAACACTCATATCCCTTTGATTATCCTTACAAATTAGTAATAATACACATTTTTTAATCTTGGTAAAATAAAATATTATAAAGGGGTGATATTAGATTCCCATTAGTGGTAAATAATATAGTGGAATATATCATTAATTAGTATAAACTTTTAAGGCATGGTGAATAACTGAAATACAAAAATTTTAAACATAATATTGAGAATAATATAGAATGAATAAATTAAATAATTCCATATAAACATTCACATAGATATTACATAAGTAGAATAATGACATGAAATATCAATAACCAATCTCATAATGGGGGAATGAATAATGTCATACATCTAAAACATATCATCAAGGCCTCAACCATGGCATCTGAAAATAGAAATTTAAGGTCTCAGCCAAAAACATATCAAAAATAAAATGTGAAAGGCCTCAACAAAGTCCAAATTTTATTTGCCTCAGGAGATATACCGATGCATCGAGAGGCTATATAGGGACCCTCCAATTACATACTATGTCCAATGCATTACTAAAATAAAAAGGGTTAAAAATAACGAACATAAATATTTATATTAAAACCATCACAGTAAATGTTAATACATTAACTATAATCCATGAATGGTATAAAAGTAGAACATACATAGTCAAACATATCATAAACCCTTAAATAAAATATGATAAATTTTATAATAATATATAAAATTCAATTAAACATAAAATTCAATAATGGATGTTGACATAGATGAACATAATCTAATAAAATCATAAATAAATTCTTGAGAGAAATACCATTTTTTACATTAAAACAAACTTATTTAAAGACATGAAATTATAAAAGAATAAAATTCAAAAATATATTTTTGAATCAATTTTTCCCATACCACTTTGAAAAATTTGATATAAATTTTAAAATTCCCATTTTAAAATATTCATGTACTTAAAAATAAATCCATTTAACCCATTTTGAAAACATGAACATGAATGAGAACGATTTAGAAGACAAAATCATGGAAACTTTTAAAATGATGTTTTAGTTAAAAAGTACCTGAAATAAAACCTTAAAAATATTTATTTTGAAAATATTTCTATTAATAATGGATATGGATGATAAATATCTTCAAGTAAATACTTATGTATAAACAGTCTCAGATAATAATTAGATTGTAAAATTAACACTTACCTCAGGATTTACTTTAGTTGGATGTGCTTTAACCTCATTTATAATGGTTTAAAATATGTTATAAAAATTTACCATTACCATATCTATTATTTATGATATCATATATGATTCATTTATGACTTTGTAATACTGTTTATTAAAAAATCCAAGTTAAAGAAATGTTTTGGGTAATAAAAACATTATTGATATCAAATTTCTTAACTTATTATTAATCCTATTACTCTTATAAATATTTAATTAATTAATCAATTAAAATGAAACATTATTTATATATCATATATATTTAGTATATATATATATATAATATGGAATTGAATAATCGTTCATGGAGACATTAGGTCGTATGTACTCATAAAATCTGCTTTTGTTTTCCTATCATATTGAATGGAAGAAATTAAATGATATATACATATATATATTATTCAATTAGAATTATAATGTAATATATTTCATACTTATTCATTATATATATTTTTATAATCATTATTAAATGGTTAACATGAATGATGAATTTTATCGCATCATGGAGATGGTAGGTCATACGTACACATGAGCGACAATATCATTCCCTTAATGGTAAAGAGGTAAGGAAATGGATGGTATGTTAATTATAAAGAATATATATCATGTCTTATTATTTATTTATAACCATTATATTTATCATTATATCTATCCAAATAACATGTTAATGAAAAAAAAATTACCCCAAATTGTGGAGATGGGTTGTCGTTCACACACACATAGTGATATTGTTATTCGTATGATGGATAAAAGAAGGAATATGGTTCTAACATAGTAATAATTAAATATAATCATATATATGATACTATATTTATTACTTTAGTATGGAAAAACAATGTATGAGGAATTTGAAGATGAAAATAAATTGAATTGAATCGGTAAAAATTTACCGCTACTTTGAGTAGATTTTCTTGATTTTCACAAAAGAATTCATAGGTTTCATTTCTACACAATGTATGGCCTCTATGATTATGTGACATAAGTTGAAAGAAGAAATGGGCGGATTTTGAACATGTCAAAAGGTTTTAGAGGTGCTAATAAATGAGATGGATATATGACCATTTATAAGAGAGGGGAGGGGAACTTTAGGAAACTCTTAAAATATTAAGTTAATGTAAATTAATATTCAATTAAAAAAGTATCCAATGTAAATTAAATTAATTATAAGATGATTTTGGGTTGAAATAATCTCATATAATAATTTTTTGACATTTTTATCTTATAAAATCAACCTTATCTTTTGAATTAAATCCTTAGTTAAACCATTTAACTCATACTGTGATAACATTGGCTTTTATTCTAGGTTTAATATATATACAATAAAATTCCAAAATTACCCCAATTGGATAATTTATTAAATATTTAACACCTTAATAGTTGTTTGGATGTAATATATATTCTTATAAATTTTATATCATTTTATAAAATATTATTTATTTTAAAATCTCATTTATGTCAACTTTGACACTATTTATTATAGGACTTTTTAAAAAATTAAAACAACTTGATTCATTCGAAAAAAATACATTAAATCATAACTAAAATGTAAAATTCATCCCAAATGTTCATTTATGGAATAAAATATTTCAAATTATATTTATTTTAATTTTATTAATATTAATAAATTGATTCTCCCATTAATAAATCAATTATTACATCATCATTGTGTCGCCATTTAATTTAATTATTTATTTTATAAAATTATAAAAAATGACCATGATGTATATAAACATTCTATATTTCTAAATAATATTTATAGTTGATCATATCACTTATATAACCTCATATTAAAAATTATACAGTCATTAAAATTTGAGTATAACATTTTTTACTCTTCTTTAAATAAAATAAAATAAATGTCATAATCTAAAAAACGTGGCTAGATAAGGATCATAATTTCTTCATATGGTTTATTTTGGTTGAATAACACATATAAAATTAAATTAGGACAAGTTTTCCGATAATTTTACAATATTTTAATATTATTTTTACCACTACCATAAAACAGGGAAAGAGAAGTTCTTCCATTTGTTAGCTCTAAGCCGGAAGCTCTGAAAAAGGGGTGGGGCTATATCAGCTCAACCTAAAAGTGCTTATAATTTATTATTATTATTAATTTATATAAAATTATTTAATTTATATTAAAAAATAATGTTTATTTGTATACATTAAATAAATATCAAATGTTTATAATTAGTATATATTTTTAAATAATTTAAATATATATATATATATATAATGTTTTAATTTAAAAACATATTTCTAAGATTATAATTAAATATATATAAATATATATAATTATATTATTATATTATTATAAAAAATTACATTAAATAATAAATATTTTTATTATATTAGTTACATTTATTAGATTTATTGAATTAATTCATTTTATTTATTATATTTGTTATATTTAATATATTTAATATATTTATTTTATTAATAAATATATAATAATTTTAAATATATATATATATATAATTAAATTTGTTGAATATATATGTGTTTTCCAAAGAATGTGGCCCATGAAAAAAGTGCTGATAAATACGTATTTTATCAGCTCATTTTTAGCACTGATAAAGATATGCCTTTATCAGTGCTTTTAACTAGCGCTAATAAAGGTTTCAACTGTTTTTATAAATGAACCCTCAAGGCCCCTCCTCCCTCTCACCCGTTCAAGCCTTCGCGGATGCAGAACCCTGTGATTTCGACCTCTCCTCCACCGGAACCATCCTTCTCCTCCTCCGCCGCCACTACCTTCTCATACTACTCCACTGTGATCCATCCTCCCACGGTGACCCTACTCCTCCCCCTCCTCTACCACCACTGCATCCTGCTCCTCCTCCTCCTCCATCCGCTGACTCATCCTCATCTATCAGGGATACAAAATTCTCTTCTACCTCCTTCTCCACCTCTTCCTTGTGTGGTTCCCTTGTTCACCTGACCTACTCCGGTGCACCCTCCACATCTGATGGCTATCCTGGTGTCATCCTCAACGGTGTACGAATCCCCCTCGGTGAGTCTCTTATGTAATTAATTTTTACTCTTCTATATTATAAATATAGTTGGTGTGCAGAGGTAGGTTTAATTGACCCTACAGTGGTATTGGTTCATGTTATTAATTTCTAATACCCACGGTCGTTATATGGATTTTTAATTAGGGTAGAGTGATAGTGATGTGAACTTAGTAATGACCATGCATTTACTAGAGATTTGGCTATCCTGAGTTTTGGGCCTTTGTGGTAGTACTTCATAGTGTGATTGGGGGGATGCCATGGTGGGTACTAGTGATGGAATAACCAATGGGTATGTTGTTGTGTGACATATTTCGAATATTATATTAAATCATATATCATATTGAGTACATGGTTTATATTGTTTACCCCATAAAAAATATTTGGCATGGCTATATAAAATCGTGACATCTCCCGTAGAACCCTTATAGGTATAGTACATGGAAATGGGTAATTATGATGTTAGTGGAAATGATAATGAGGATTCATTATGACCTTAATGGAAGTGAAATCCACACATGGGGTGGTTTAGGTTGGTAACTAAATATGAATAAAGATATTTATTATAGATATTTTGTTACCTATAGGTCTTGGGATAATCATAATATATTTTTTAGCTACAGGATACGCTAATGATCGATACGTTTAGTGACGCTGCTTAGGATGGGTCTTGTATGAGCTTCTTATGTTAATTTTTTTGGATAATGGGACCCTCTTTATGTTAATGGTTTGGATCATGTGTGAGGTTGGCTATGTTATGACCTCAATACTTTTTTTTGTTTGTGGATGTTATTCCATGAGGCATATAGTCACATCACAATTCATGGTCAAGATTTAATGGTTCTTCAAAGAGGAGGAGTGTAGTAGTGTATACCTTTTGGTAATTAAACAATGTGACACTATAGGGTGAACCATGAAATAGAACCATAGGTTACACCATAATGTAACCTATTCGGGAAATGAAAAGTGATTGTTTTAGTTTTTTTAATGAGGTTCCCCTATTCCATATTATCAACTCGACCCCATCACCCAAACCCCTCGTTCCCATAATTTTTCACTCTCATAATTTAGTCTTTAGGATCCCTAATAGTCGTATCATAGTGTACAACCCCCCACTCCTCCCTAGACATCCCACACCCCTATCCCCCTGCAGCCCCCCTTGATACCCCCACCCCACCTGGGCAGCCCCCCTCCCCCACACCCATATAGCTTCTCTTACCCCCCCCAAACACCCCACCCCTTGTAAATCCCAAACCCCCTCCCCCACACCCCTGTAGGCCCCCAACCCCTCCTATATCCCCCTACCCCCATACATCCCAAATGTTCCTTTGGGATTCTTTTTAATGGTGAAACCATTACAAATTGGAAAGTGGTAACTAAGTCATATCTTTTTCCTTCATTTATTTTGGGTTTTTTCATTTTTTTCACTATAATCTTGATTCTAGTATCTCATTGGGTTCTCATCCTTGAAGTTCAAATGTTTTGAAAGGTTGAAATTCAATTTACACCTCTTTAAGGTGTGTGTTTAAATGAAATTATTTCATTTCGAATTATATGTTTGTTATTTCATTGTAAATTTATTTTTAATGAATGTTAGGATATATGTAATGATTTGAAAGAATATAAATGTTTCTATTTTTAATTTCATGTTTGAATCTGAATACTTTTTTTGTAAGAATTTATAAGGAACCATTGAGACCTTTCAAAATGGATTTAATGGTGTGTAATAGATTTTGATCCGATTTCATTATTCATGGAGTGAAAACTATTTTTTAGACATGAAATTGATTTAATGTTAGGTGTTGAACATGACATGTTTTAAAATGTTTTTTATAATGAAATTTATATGTTTGATTAAAATTAGTGTGTCATTTTCCCCATTAGATAATGAATTAATTGACATTTGAAAATTGGTTTTATGGAAAATGAATTAATTGGGAATGTGAATGCAGAATGATGATATCATTAATATGGTGTAGGATGAGAGAATAATAGGGATACCAGTTCAGAATTTTAGATCAGATTCTATGCTAAGCGGAAGTTATCCAGCTATAGTAAAGTGCACAGAAAATTATTCGTTTTAATATTAGATTATATTTTTACAAAATAAACCCTTTGGAAAGATGTAAATGTAATGTTATGATATAATACGTATATTTTAACAAAAATTTATATAATGAAATGTTGGATTTATTTTCATTATTCTTGGTAGTGTTCATTTATTTTAGAATATTTTAGTCCATGTGACATGCCTTTGAAGGAAGAAAAACGACACTGTGTTTGCTAAATCACAGATTTAATCTTGATGTTTTCACAGTAAAATCATTTTCCATAAAATTAATGCATTTTTTAATATTCATGTTTAATTTATTTCTTTTATGTAAGGAATATTAATCTACTCATATGTGATATCAATGTATAGAAATTTTAGGTCTTTAGATTTGGTATCAGAGGAACTAGACCTATAAACATGTCCCTAAAATCAAGATGGTCAATACCATCTCAAGTCTCAAGAGCCATGACCCTGTCTTGATGACTTCATCACCTCAAATTTGGATGAACAAGTTTCCAAATCCTGGTGATCATCGTTACTCAAAGTATCTGAGCCAAGCCCCACCTAAAAAACCACATCATCACAATCCAGACGATCAACACCTACCGTAATCCTACGTCCAAGCACAATACATTCCCATAGAATCATGAAACTAATATAAAAATTTATTTAATTCAAATTTACACTCCACCTAAATATTGAATTTTATATAAACCTCTTACCCGGATTAACCAATCCTAGTGGAGAAAGAGCATGCCCATATACATCTCATATAATCATTATAAAAATTTAATAAGAATGTATTTAATTTATTAGGTTCTCACATGAACAACCCACATAGTGTATAAGAACACACCCCAAAACATTCAAAAAATCATGGAGAAAGCTAGGATCCACCTACCATGTATTAGTAATGTACTCAATCATTTGATATCATCCTCAAAAGCGATCTGAATTGGAAAAAAATGGCATTTTAGATGAATGACCTACAAATAGGAAAAAAGGGCTTGAATGGATTTACCGCTCCATAAGGTGAGATAACTTGAAAAGAGATGCTTGAATAAACTTGAATCATAAAATCCTTAATCTCATAAATTTATCATATAAAACTGCATCATATATACATATGCATACCCATCAAATGCTGTGTGACTACGAACCTCATATAGAACCTACATCACATCAATTCCTAGATGCATACACACCTCATATACAAATCGGCATCGCTTTGATTCCCACATAAATATCGATTCCAACACACCTCATATATATATAAACATCTCACATCATAATTGATGGAAACCTAGTAACCAGTGCTTAGTAAGTCCAAAAACAATACTCATGCAACTGATACACAAAAATCATCCAAATCCAAAATGAAAGAAAAGCATAGTCACACCCACGACGTACCACTAAATATCATTAGATCAATTTCCTAATCTCAACCTAACAACTTGATACTATGCTTCTGGCATAATGCCCAACAACCTGAGCTCTAGCCTCCCAACAAAGCTCCACCAACCACTAGCCACTGATCTCACTACTGGGTCCCGATATCTTTTACAAGAACTTCATGTGTGGCTAAATCCCAACTACCCACTATTAGTACTGCTCTTATTCCGACCTCAGATCCCTGAGTCCACCCTATTCCATAGCTCCCACATGTTTGATAAGGCTTCCTATAGAACCTCTCAAAATGGATCATCTATTCGCATGCATGACACTACTTCAAAACCTAATCACATTGGGATGAAATTTATGCCATATGATCTACCACCCTATTCCCTTCACGCCAGGGATGCTTCACCCGGGTATTTGGGAGAATACTCATTCATTTCCTAATGTAGTATGAAATGGAACTAGGGTTAGGAAAAGTGACTTGCTGTGAGTTGAGGATAATGAGAGAGTCCATTTCAGCTTTGTAAATTAAAAGGACCCCTTTCCAATAGAGGGAAACACGTGAATAGAGTGTGCGGCATTCCACTTAGATGGAGGAACCATTTCCCAGGAAAACAAATTTGGCGAACACAAAGGATACACTAGCATAACAGACCAACCCTCCTCCCTTCATTATCTACTCGGAACATGATCAATCCATGTTGAGATTGAAAACGTAGTAAGGGGGATGCCACTTCCCCTTGTTATCACGAGGGACAATAGTTGGGAGACCATGGACAAGCATTTGAATAAACAAGAGTGAGAGAGCATTGTTCAACCCCTTAATGTATCTGATCAGATCAAGATGAAGGCAGCAGATGTGGGAAATGATGGTCCGCCCTGAGGAGATGATCCCTTCATAGTGAATTTTGTTCTATTCTAGCCAAATATACCATGTAATTGCATGAAAAATGATAGCCTTGGACATCCATTTCGTCCCATTATCACCTGAACCCTGAAGTCAGCTGGTGAGTAAAGGTGCGTCATTTGGATCGCGGTTGTGCACAACAGTGAACACACAAAAAGTATTCAAGAACTCTTTGTCCTAGACCACCTTATAGAAATGATGCTCTATTCTTTCTTCTTTGTGATATTTGTAGTATGAGAAACAAGAAACAGTCAGGAAACCACATTTTTTTTATATTGTTATCCGAGGAAAGGGCACCATTCCTCAACCTCCAGGTATGAAACTTGAATTTCTAAGGGATGCTTTTGAGCCCGAAAATATTGTTCCATTGATTGTGTTGGGTTGGGGAAATGAGGATGATATGGACAGCTTTATAATATAAGGCTCCTGATCGATCTCATTGGAACAACATTGGAACTACATTGGAGCCATAGGTCTGGGTTAGCTATGTAGAATGCCACTAAAACTGAATTATTAAGAAAAAACTATTAAGCTTCATTAATAACACTTTAAACAGTCCAACCCCTCTTATCTCAATCTAGGTTCCCAATGAAAATCATAAGAAAGAATAAATCATATGATCCTATGTTCTAATCATGATGAGTAATCAATCCTCCCTTAATATACTGGGCCAATTGTCAAAATCCACGTAATTGCTAAAAGTCACACCCAAGGGTTCCACCTGAGGTGGAAATCAAAAAAAACTATAAAAGGGAAATGAAAAACCACAATTTATTACTATTGGAAACATAGTTTTTCCCATTGCATGAGGTTGAAAGAACCCATACATATGATCTATTCCCTATCCTAACATACTCAAAAGAACAAGTGACATACTCAATACCAATCGAACTCATTCAGATTGTTTTAATATTTTAAAACAATGATCTATAACTCTTTTATGATGTGTAGGGTTCAAACCCACATCAATATGATGCTCGGTGTGATCAGTATAACCCCAAATGTGTTTTTATTATAAAAAAATCGACATTTTATTAATGTTTTCATTTTTATTAATTTTTAATTTCTTTCATTATTGTATTACTAATATAATATTTGTCTTCATATATAGGTGGAATTTTTTTCTTGAGTTCAAATTCTTTGTCTAGAAATTAATACCAGGGATGACAATTTTTGAGAGGGGATCAAAGATGGAAAAAGGATGAAACATTAATGTTTTTAACTATTTGATGGATAATTGTAATAGTAACCATATAAAACATTTTTTGAAATGTATATATAAATGTGTATTTTTGTATTAATTTTGTTAAGTAAATGTATATAGAATTTTTGAAACTCTTGGGCAGTGTTTTTTTTTGTTCTATGATCTTTTTGTGTAGGTGTTGTTTTTTCAGGTGTTCTGTGTATTGGTGCTATTATGTGCAATTTTGTGCAGGTGCTATGTGTGTGCACATGTGCTTCTGTGAATGTTCTATACAGGTGATGGGTGTGCTGTTAAATAAATATAACATCACAGGATACTTGGTCTTTTATCAGTGATAATGAATCATTGATAAATTGTGCCTTTATTGGCACTCAAAATAGCACTGATAAAGGATTCCCTTTATCAGTGTAAAAAATAGAATTGATAAAATGTGCCTTTATCAGTGCTCAAAATAGCGCTGATAAATTGGGCCTTTATCAGTGCTCAAAATAGGGATAATAAAGGGTTGACATTTATTAGAACTATTAAAGGGGACCCCTATATCTTTTTTGTAGTTAATAGAACTTTTCTAGTGTTGTTAAAGGTAGTTTCTAGTTCTTTTAAAATCCCTATTTATAGTACTGCCTTTAATTATCTGATTTACCCCAAACAATTGTAAATAAATAAAATATTACTCAAGTTTCTATTTAAAATTTATTATACAGATCCTATAATACTATAAATATCATACTTGTCACAACAATTTAGTTTAATTATCCAAATTCAACTCACAAAAGTGGATAAATTAAATTTAACATCAATGTGGCAAGAAGGCGAGTAAAAGAGACATTTAATATTTTGATAAGTTTTTACATAGAATTTTTATATAAAATATTTCCAATAACATTAAATTTTTTAAATTATATATTATTAATATATTTTGACTTTAATAATAATGTTAATTTAAAATTTTTATTTAAATGAATAAAATCAGTTTTTAACTACAATGTAGTATTTTTCACTATTATTCAAAAAATGAATCTTTTAAAAAAATGACAAAATTTCACCCAATTTTATGATATTTTTAATTCAAAAATGATGTCTATTTTTGAGAATAAAATTTATAAATTTAATAATACTGTTAATAATATTCATAACCCCTTTTTAAATGGATAATTTGATAGATAATAGTGTGCTTGAACTCAGTGTTGTGTGCAACAGAAGCTGTAAGATTTAATTAAAAATAAATGTAACATGAAATGATGGACTGTCAAATTCTCCCCTCCTTTAATAAATTTTTTCCTTTGAATTTTCGAATTCGAGTTCAGAAATGGGGGTTTGAAGATAAAACATTACATTATTGAAATCCCACAGTGGAAAAGGGATAATAAAACTTCCACATAAAAAATGAAAGCGATGTATGAAGGTTACCAGAGATAACACATACAAGGGTTACATGTATAAAAACATGTTCATGAAACAAAATCTAACAATCATGTTCTGATGGAGAGTGATAGAGAATATGATTACAATATTGTTAAAAATCACAAATCATTAAATATGTGATGATCTATGGGACCATTTGATTCATTGAAAAAATACTATGACAATATTTTTAGTTTCAAGATCCTTTCCCTAGAGTTGAAGAATTATTTTACTATTTATATAATCACAAAATTTATTTATTTCTATATCATAAAAATAACATAATATTTTGGTTTTGCTTCAATCAATTTTCATCTCATCCCCTAAACCTAGAATTAAGTGTCTCAAATTGAATTTTTCATGCCTAAAAACATTTTTGAATCATAAGATCAATGAGTAATTCTTTCAGCCTTTAAATATTTACTAAAAACAAACATGTTATTAAAAATTATAAAATAAATAAAACTCTAAACTCAATGAATAATAACCAATGTTCAACTTAATCAATTCTAACATTTATAATCATCTAAAATACTTCTTTCCAAATTCAATGTCCAAAATTTTACAAGGAATTTCATTAAATCTCTAAAATTAAATTAACATCAGATTTTCCCCAAATAATGTAATTTATCTCTTATTGTCGCATTTCAAATATTTTATCACCTTAACAACTTTAATGAAATATTTCATGATTCCAAATACTTGGTGAAGATATACTATAGTACATTACTTATATATCTCTATATTTCTATAACTAAATCACTACTAATGAAATCATTATTTAATCCACATACACATGAACAATAATCATTATACCTCATTCTTAAACCATTATATACACTTAATTATCATATTCCTTAATAATTCCTTCATTTAATTTAATTTCTTAGTATTATAAAGATCATCATTATAAAAACTTCTTGTATACCCTTCCAGATTCTAACCATTAACCAAACCTGAAATCCCAAAGTGAGAAACACTAATAATAGTGATACAGTCACGAAAGATCATTTATAGGATCTCTAAATGAAATAATCATTTTCTGAATCCATAGATCAATATGATTAAACTAGTTTATCAATTAACAAATACAAAGGATGTTATCCTATACATTGATTTTTCCTCAAAGTCATTCATAGTGTTATGTTTTCTAATATTTGATTTCTAAAATATAGTTTAGAACGTTAATACAAAATGTCATTTGATACCAACTGTAATGAACAAACCCAATAATCTTGGAGTTGATGCATTATTTTAATATGTTATCATGATTATATGTAATTAAATATTGAAATACCAATCAGTTTATTAGACTTTGAAAAACTAGTTACAAACATGAGTTTTACATTAAATATTGAAACAAAATACTTCATTGTATCTCCTTTGAAAACAATCATATACCATATATTATACCAATGTATCAATCATAATACACATATTAAAAACCTCAAAAAATAAAACATATGAATGGGGTGATCTCATATTCTCAGTAAGGGTAAATAATTTAGTGTTAGCTATTATTAATAAGAATAAACTTTTAAAAACAATTTATTACTGAATCACTACCCTTTTAAACATAATTTTGATCATAATAAGGAAATAATAAATCAAATAATTCAATATAAACAATAAAATGAATATTCCACAAGTAAAATAATCAAATGATATATCAATAAATAATCTCATTATGAGGTAATGTATAATTTTAGATCTTTAAAACATACAATCGAGGCCTCGACCAAGGCATCTAAAAATAAATTTTTAAGTGCTCAACAAAAACCATATAAGAAAATAAATGGGAAAGGCCTCGACCAAGTCCAATTATGATATTTATCATGAGACATAATAATAAATTTAGGGGATAAAGTGGCTTGCACACATTACATACATGGTCCAATGCATTCCTCTTATTAGAAAAGTGAAATATAACCCACATAAATATTCGTATTAAAACATGTATAGGAAATGTAAATACAATAACCATAAACCATGAATGGTATTAATGTAGCACATTGATAGTGAAATATATCGTAAATCCTTTAATAAAATATTATAGATTGTATAATAAGAAATAAACTTCATTTAATCAAAAAATCCAACAAAATATATTGACATAGATGAAAATAATCTAATAAATCCTTATAAATATCTTGGGAGAAATACCCTTTTTTCATTGAAATCATTAATTAAAAAGACTTGAATTTATAAAATAATACATTTCAAAAAATAATTTTGAATCAATGTGTCTCATACCACATTGAAACATTTGAGGGAAATTTGCAAATTAACATTTTATAATATTCATGTCTTGATAAATAAAATCAATAAAACCTATTTTCCAAACATTGACATGATTGATAAACATTTGGAAGAATAAATCCTAGAAACATATAAAATGATGTTTTAGTTAAATGTACACTAACATAAAACCTTAACAATATTTCTTTTGATTTTTAAGAAATATGTACATGGATGATAAATATTTCCTAGTAAATACTCACATAGAAAAAAATATCGAATAATAATGAGATTGTGAAATTAACCCTTAACTCATACTTTCCTTTAGTTGGATGTTTATTAAACTCATATATAATGGTTTAAAATAGTTTATTAATTTATAAAATAAAGATATAAATTATTTATGATATCTTGTATGATTCATTTAGGAAATTATATTACCTTTTTATTAATAATTCCAAGTGAAATCAATTTTTTTAGTAATAACTGCTTTCTTAATCGTATGCATTTTGACTTTTTGTTCATTAAATTATTACAGAGATCGTGATTTAATTAATTATATAATGAAAAATGATTTAAATATAATATTTATTAATATATATATATATAATATATATAACAGAATACACTATTCATGGATATGGTAGGCCATATGCACACCTGAACGATATTTCAGTTTTCTTATCGTATTGAACAGAAGAAAGTAAATAGTATATATGGATATATATATATATATATATATTATAATACCATTATTATGTCATATATTTCATATTTATTCAATATATATATATATTTATAATCATTCTTGAATGATTAATGTGGAAGATGAATTTCATTTCATTGTGGAGATGGTAGGCCGTACGTTTGGACGAGCAATGATATCAAACCCTTAATAGTAACGAAGTATGTAAAAGGAAGGTATATTAATTATAAATATTCAATATCATGTCATATTGAATATTTCTACCCATTATATTAATCATTATACTCATCCAAATAAAGTGGTAATTATAGAAAGTTACACCACAGCATGAAGATAGTAAACCATACATACGTATGCATGGTGATATTATTAATCATATGATTAATAAAAAGAAGAATATAATTTTCCTACAATAATAATATAAATTTGTCATATAGATGATGATTTATTTGTTACTTTAGTATAGAAACACTATAGGAAGATTATGAATAATAAGAAAAGAAATTGAATTGAATTGTTAAAACAATTACCTCTTCTTTGAGTATTGCCTTTTGATTTTTATATAAAGACTTATAAGGTTTGATTAATAAGGAATCCAAGATGAATTTATGGAATTTTTAAGGGTAAATTGGAAGGTGTTTTAGTGAAAAATTCTTTTAGAGGTGTTAAAAAAAGAGAAGGAGAGGGGCTCTTTAGGAAACTCTTAAAATAATAAATTAATGTTAATTAATTTTCAATTCAAAATGGCTCGAAAGTGAATTATTTCGAAGCTAAACTGTGTATTTGTAGAAATATTTTCACCCAATTATTTTTATACAAGTTTAGGTCATAAAAGTAACCTTATATTTTCAATAAAACTCTTAGTTAAACCCTTTAACTCCAACCATGATAACTTGGCTTTTACCCTTTTGTTTTAATATAGTAACTATAAAATTCCAAAAGAACACAAAATTGATCAATTATGAAATATTTGAAATTATCATATTTTTTTGGATGAAATATATTTTTATTGACTTTATATCATTTAATAAAATATTATTCATTTTAAAATATCATTCATGTCACTTTTGGCGCTTTATTACCTGGCTTTTTAAAAAATCACAACAACTTCATTCTCTAAAAAAACTACATTAACTCATCCCTAAGATTTAAAATTAGTCTAAATAATTCGTGTATGGCCAAAAATATTTTAAATTATATTTATTTTAGTATTATTAATATCATTTAATTGTTTCTTCCAGTAATAAATCTATAACTGCTTCATCCTAATATCACCATTTAATTAATTTATTTAATTTATAAAATTATAAAGAAATTTCTATGATGTAGATAAAAAAATATATTTCTAAATACTTTTTATAGTAGATCATATCACTAATATATCCTCATACTAAAATAGATATAGTTATTAAAATATTAGTATGACATTTTTAACTATTCTTTAAATAAAATAATATTAATGTCATACTATTACACAACTGGATTAAAAAAGATCATAATTTTTGCCTAAGGATTATTTTCATTGAAACACACTCATCCAATGAAATTAGGACAATTTTTATTGCAATATTATAATATTATTATATTATTTTTACATTTCATTACCCGATTTACCCTTAACCGTGTTAAATAAATAATAATTTACTAATGTTACTATTCAGATAATTAATTTAATTAATTTAGACATTCAATATCATAATTATTAAAACCTTTAATAATGATATTGAATGTCTAAATTAATTAAATTAATTATCTGAATAGTAACATTAGTAAATTATTATTTATTTAACACGGTTAAGGGTAAATCGGGTAATGAAATGTAAAAATAATATAATAATATTATAATATTGCAATAAAAATTGTCCTAATTTCATTGGATGAGTGTGTTTCAATGAAAATAATCCTAGGCAAAAATTATGATCTTTTTTAATCCAGTTGTGTAATAGTATGACATTAATATTATTTTATTTAAAGAATAGTTAAAAATGTCATACTAATATTTTAATAACTATATCTATTTTAGTATGAGGATATATTAGTGATATGATCTACTATAAAAAGTATTTAGAAATATATTTTTTTATCTACATCATAGAAATTTATTTATAATTTTATAAATTAAATAAATTAATTAAATGGTGATATTAGGATGAAGCAGTTATAGATTTATTAATGGAAGAAACAATTAAATGATATTAATAATACTAAAATAAATATAATTTAAAATATTTTTGGCCATACACGAATTATTTAGACTAATTTTAAATCTTAGGGATGAGTTAATGTAGTTTTTTTAGAGAATGAAGTTGTTGTGATTTTTTAAAAAGCCAGGTAATAAAGCGCCAAAAGTGACATGAATGATATTTTAAAATGAATAATATTTTATTAAATGATATAAAGTCAATAAAAATATATTTCATCCAAAAAAATATGATAATTTCAAATATTTCATAATTGATCAATTTTGTGTTCTTTTGGAATTTTATAGTTACTATATTAAAACTAAAGGGTAAAAGCCAAGTTATCATGGTTGGAGTTAAAGGGTTTAACTAAGAGTTTTATTGAAAATATAAGGTTACTTTTATGACCTAAACTTGTATAAAAATAATTGGGTGAAAATATTTCTACACATACACAGTTTAGCTTCGAAATAATTCATCAAGGCCTCAACCATGGCATCTGAAAATAAAAATTTAAGGTCTCAGCCAAAAACATATCAAAAATAAAATGTGAAAGGCCTCAACAAAGTCCAAATTTTATTTGTCTCAGGAGACATACCGATGCATCGAGAGGCTATATAGGGACCCTCCAATTACATACTATGTCCAATGCATTACTAAAATAAAAAGGGTTAAAAATAACGAACATAAATATTTATATTAAAACCATCACAGTAAATGTTAATACATTAACTATAATCCATGAATGGTATAAAAGTAGAACATACACAGTCAAACATATCATAAACCCTTAAATAAAATATGATAAATTTTATAATAATATATAAAATTCAATTAAGCATAAAATTCAATAATGGATGTTGACATAGATGAACATAATCTAATAAAATCATAAATAAATTCTTGAGAGAAATACCATTTTTTACATTAAAACAAACTTATTTAAAGACATGAAATTATAAAAGAATAAAATTCAAAAATATATTTTTGAATCAATTTTTCCCATACCACTTTGAAAAATTTGATATAAATTTTAAAATTCCCATTTTAAAATATTCATGTACTTAAAAATAAATCCATTTAACCCATTTTGAAAACATGAACATGAATGAGAACGATTTAGAAGACAAAATCATGGAAACATTTAAAATGATGTTTTAGTTAAAAAGTACCTGAAATAAAACCTTAAAAATATTTATTTTGAAAATATTTCTATTAATAATGGATATGGATGATAAATATCTTCAAGTAAATACTTATGTATAAACAGTCTCAGATAATAATTAGATTGTAAAATTAACACTTACCTCAGGATTTACTTTAGTTGGATGTGCTTTAACCTCATTTATAATGGTTTAAAATATGTTATAAAAATTTACCATTACCATATCTATTATTTATGATATCATATATGATTCATTTATGACTTTGTAATACTGTTTATTAAAAAATCCAAGTTAAAGAAATGTTTTGGGTAATAAAAACATTATTGATATCAAATTTCTTAACTTATTATTAATCCTATTACTCTTATAAATATTTAATTAATTAATCAATTAAAATGAAACATTATTTATATATCATATATATTTAGTATATATATATATATATAATAAGGAATTGAATAATCGTTCATGGAGACAGTAGGTCGTATGTACTCATAAAATCTGCTTTTGTTTTCCTATCATATTGAATGGAAGAAATTAAATGATATATAAATATATATATTATTCAATTAGAATTATAATGTAATATATTTCATACTTATTCATTATATATATTTTTATAATCATTATTAAATGGTTAACATGAATGATGAATTTTATCGCATCATGGAGATGGTAGGTCATACGTACACATGAGCGACAATATCATTCCCTTAATGGTAAAGAGGTAAGGAAATGGATGGTATGTTAATTATAAAGAATATATATCATGTCTTATTATTTATTTATAACCATTATATTTATCATTATATCTATCCAAATAACATGTTAATGAAAAAAAAATTACCCCAAATTATGGAGATGGGTTGTCGTTCACACACACATAGTGATATTGTTATTCGTATGATGGATAAAAGAAGGAATATGGTTCTAACATAGTAATAATTAAATATAATCATATATATGATACTATATTTATTACTTTAGTATGGAAAAACAATGTATGAGGAATTTGAAGATGAAAATAAATTGAATTGAATCGGTAAAAATTTACCGCTACTTTGAGTAGATTTTCTTGATTTTCACAAAAGAATTCATAGGTTTCATTTCTACACAATGTATGGCCTCTATGATTATGTGACATAAGTTGAAAGAAGAAATGGGTGGATTTTGAACATGTCAAAAGGTTTTAGAGGTGCTAATAAATGAGATGGATAGATGACCATTTATAAGAGAGAGGAGGGGAACTTTAGGAAACTCTTAAAATATTAAGTTAATGTAAATTAATATTCAATTAAAAAAGTATCCAATGTAAATTAAATTAATTATAAGATGATTTTGGGTTGAAATAATCTCATATAATAATTTTTTGACATTTTTATCTTATAAAATCAACCTTATCTTTTGAATTAAATCCTTAGTTAAACCATTTAACTCATACTGTGATAACATTGGCTTTTATTCTAGGTTTAATATATATACAATAAAATTCCAAAATTACCCCAATTGGATAATTTATTAAATATTTAACACCTTAATAGTTGTTTGGATGTAATATATATTCTTATAAATTTTATATCATTTTATAAAATATTATTTATTTTAAAATCTCATTTATGTCAACTTTGACACTATTTATTATAGGACTTTTTAAAAAATTAAAACAACTTGATTCATTTGAAAAAAATACATTAAATCATAACTAAAATGTAAAATTCATCCCAAATGTTCATTTATGGAATAAAATATTTCAAATTATATTTATTTTAATTTTATTAATATTAATTAATTGATTCTCCCATTAATAAATCAATTATTACATCATCATTGTGTCGCCATTTAATTTAATTATTTATTTTATAAAATTATAAAAAATGACCATGATGTATATAAACATTCTATATTTCTAAATAATATTTATAGTTGATCATATCACTTATATAACCTCATATTAAAAATTATACAGTCATTAAAATTTGAGTATAACATTTTTTACTCTTCTTTAAATAAAATAAAATAAATGTCATAATCTAAAAAACGTGGCTAGATAAGGATCATAATTTCTTCATATGGTTTATTTTGGTTGAATAACACATATAAAATTAAATTAGGACAAGTTTTCCGATAATTTTACAATATTTTAATATTATTTTTACCACTACCATAAAACAGGGAAAGAGAAGTTCTTCCATTTGTTAGCTCTAAGCCGGAAGCTCTGATAAAGGGGTGGGGCTATATCAGCTCAACCTAAAAGTGCTTATAATTTATTATTATTATTAATTTATATAAAATTATTTAATTTATATTAAAAAATAATGTTTATTTGTATACATTAAATAAATATCAAATGTTTATAATTAGTATATATTTTTAAATAATTTAAATATATATATATATATATAATGTTTTAATTTAAAAACATATTTCTAAGATTATAATTAAATATATATATATATATATAATTAAATAATTATATTATTATAAAAAATTACATTAAATAATAAATATTTTTATTATATTAGTTACATTTATTAGATTTATTGAATTAATTCATTTTATTTATTATATTTTTTATATTTAATATATTTAATATATTTATTTTATTAATAAATATATAATAATTTTAAATATATATATATATAATTAAATTTGTTGAATATATATGTGTTTTCCAATGAATGTGGCCCATGAAAAAAGTGCTGATAAATACGTATTTTATCAGCTCATTTTTAGCACTGATAAAGATATGCCTTTATTAGTGCTTTTAACTAGCGCTAATAAAGGTTTCAACTGTTTTTATAAATGAACCCTCAAGGCCCCTCCTCCCTCTCACCCGTTCAAGCCTTCGCGGATGCAGAACCCTGTGATTTCGACCTCTCCTCCACCGGAACCATCCTTCTCCTCCTCCGCCGCCACTACCTTCTCATACTACTCCACTGTGATCCCTCCTCCCACGGTGACCCTACTCCTCCCCCTCCTCTACCACCACTGCATCCTGCTCCTCCTCCTCCTCCATCCGCTGACTCATCCTCATCTATCAGGGATACAAAATTCTCTTCTACCTCCTTCTCCACCTCTTCCTTGTGTGGTTCCCTTGTTCACCTGACCTACTCCGGTGCACCCTCCACATCTGATGGCTATCCTGGTGTCATCCTCAACGGTGTACGAATCCCCCTCGGTGAGTCTCTTATGTAATTAATTTTTACTCTTCTATATTATAAATATAGTTGGTGTGCAGAGGTAGGTTTAATTGACCCTACAGTGGTATTGGTTCATGTTATTAATTTCTAATACCCACGGTCGTTATATGGATTTTTAATTAGGGTAGAGTGATAGTGATGTGAACTTAGTAATGACCATGCATTTACTAGAGATTTGGCTATCCTGAGTTTTGGGCCTTTGTGGTAGTACTTCATAGTGTGATTGGGGGGATGCCATGGTGGGTACTAGTGATGGAATAACCAATGGGTATGTTGTTGTGTGACATATTTCGAATATTATATTAAATCATATATCATATTGAGTACATGGTTTATATTGATTACCCCATAAAAAATATTTGGCATGGCTATATAAAATCGTGACATCTCCCGTAGAACCCTTATAGGTATAGTACATGGAAATGGGTAATTATGATGTTAGTGGAAATGATAATGAGGATTCATTATGACCTTAATGGAAGTGAAATCCACACATGGGGTGGTTTATGTTGGTAACTAAATATGAATAAAGATATTTATTATAGATATTTTGTTACCTATAGGTCTTGGGATAATCATAATATATTTTTTAGCTAAAGGATACGCTAATGATCGATACGTTTAGTGACGCTGCTTAGGATGGGTCTTGTATGAGCTTCTTATGTTAATTTTTTGGATAATGGGACCCTCTTTATGTTAATGGTTTGGATCATGTGTGAGGTTGGCTATGTTATGCCCTCAATACTTTTTTTTGTTTGTGGATGTTATTCCATGAGGCATATAGTCACATCACAATTCATGGTCAAGATTTAATGGTTCTTCATAGAGGAGGAGTGTAGTAGTGTATACCTTTTGGTAATTAAACAATGTGACACTATAGGGTGAACCATGAAATAGAACCATAGGTTACACCATAATGTAACCTATTCGGGAAATGAAAAGTGATTGTTTTAGTTTTTTTAATGAGGTTCCCCTATTCCATATTATCAACTCGACCCCATCACCCAAACCCCTCGTTCCCATAATTTTTCACTCTCATAATTTAGTCTTTAGGATCCCTAATAGTCGTATCATAGTGTACAACCCCCCACTCCTCCCTAGACATCCCACACCCCTATCCCCCTGCAGCCCCCCTTGATACCCCCACCCCACCTGGGCAGCCCCCCTCCCCCACACCCATATAGCTTCTCTTACCCCCCCCAAACACCCCACCCCTTGTAAATCCCAAACCCCCTCCCCCACACCCCTGTAGGCCCCCAACCCCTCCTATATCCCCCTACCCCCATACATCCCAAATGTTCCTTTGGGATTCTTTTTAATGGTGAAACCATTACAAATTGGAAAGTGGTAACTAAGTCATATCTTTTTCCTTCATTTATTTTGGGTTTTTTCATTTTTTTCACTATAATCTTGATTCTAGTATCTCATTGGGTTCTCATCCTTGAAGTTCAAATGTTTTGAAAGGTTGAAATTCAATTTACACCTCTTTAAGGTGTGTGTTTAAATGAAATTATTTCATTTCGAATTATATGTTTGTTATTTCATTGTAAATTTATTTTTAATGAATGTTAGGATATATGTAATGATTTGAAAGAATATAAATGTTTCTATTTTTAATTTCATGTTTGAATCTGAATACTTTTTTTGTAAGAATTTATAAGGAACCATTGAGACCTTTCAAAATGGATTTAATGGTGTGTAATAGATTTTGATCCGATTTCATTATTCATGGAGTGAAAACTATTTTTTAGACATGAAATTGATTTAATGTTAGGTGTTGAACATGACATGTTTTAAAATGTTTTTTATAATGAAATTTATATGTTTGATTAAAATTAGTGTGTCATTTTCCCCATTAGATAATGAATTAATTGACATTTGAAAATTGGTTTTATGGAAAATGAATTAATTGGGAATGTGAATGCAGAATGATGATATCATTAATATGGTGTAGGATGAGAGAATAATAGGGATACCAGTTCAGAATTTTAGATCAGATTCTATGCTAAGAGGAAGTTATCCAGCTATAGTAAAGTGCACAGAAAATTATTCGTTTTAATATTAGATTATATTTTTACAAAATAAACCCTTTGGAAAGATGTAAATGTAATGTTATGATATAATACGTATATTTTAACAAAAATTTATATAATGAAATGTTGGATTTATTTTCATTATTCTTGGTAGTGTTCATTTATTTTAGAATATTTTAGTCCATGTGACATGCCTTTGAAGGAAGAAAAACGACACTGTGTTTGCTAAATCACAGATTTAATCTTGATGTTTTCACAGTAAAATCATTGTCCATAAAATTAATGCATTTTTTAATATTCATGTTTAATTTATTTCTTTTATGTAAGGAATATTAATCTACTCATATGTGATATCAATGTATAGAAATTTTAGGTCTTTAGATTTGGTATCAGAGGAACTAGACCTATAAACATGTCCCTAAAATCAAGATGGTCAATACCATCTCAAGTCTCAAGAGCCATGACCCTGTCTTGATGACTTCATCACCTCAAATTTGGATGAACAAGTTTCCAAATCCTGGTGATCATCGTTACTCAAAGTATCTGAGCCAAGCCCCACCTAATAAACCACATCATCACAATCCAGACGATCAACACCTACCGTAATCCTACGTCCAAGCACAATACATTCCCATAGAATCATGAAACTAATATAAAAATTTATTTAATTCAAATTTACACTCCACCTAAATATTGAATTTTATATAAACCTCTTACCCGGATTAACCAATCCTAGTGGAGAAAGAGCATGCCCATATACATCTCATATAATCATTATAAAAATTTAATAAGAATGTATTTAATTTATTAGGTTCTCACATGAACAACCCACATAGTGTATAAGAACACACCCCAAAACATTCAAAAAATCATGGAGAAAGCTAGGATCCACCTACCATGTATTAGTAATGTACTCAATCATTTGATATCATCCTCAAAAGCGATCTGAATTGGAAAAAATGGCATTTTAGATGAATGACCTACAAATAGGAAAAAAGGGATTGAATGGATTTACCGCTCCATAAGGTGAGATAACTTGAAAAGAGATGCTTGAATAAACTTGAATCATAAAATCCTTAATCTCATAAATTTATCATATAAAACTGCATCATATATACATATGCATACCCATCAAATGCTGTGTGACTACGAACCTCATATAGAACCTACATCACATCAATTCCTAGATGCATACACACCTCATATACAAATCGGCATCGCTTTGATTCCCACATAAATATCGATTCCAACACACCTCATATATATATAAACATCTCACATCATAATTGATGGAAACCTAGTAACCAGTGCTTAGTAAGTCCAAAAACAATACTCATGCAACTGATACACAAAAATCATCCAAATCCAAAATGAAAGAAAAGCATAGTCACACCCACGACGTACCACTAAATATCATTAGATCAATTTCCTAATCTCAACCTAACAACTTGATACTATGCTTCTGGCATAATGCCCAACAACCTGAGCTCTAGCCTCCCAACAAAGCTCCACCAACCACTAGCCACTGATCTCACTACTAGGTCCCGATATCTTTTACAAGAACTTCATGTGTGGCTAAATCCCAACTACCCACTATTAGTACTTCTCTTATTCCGACCTCAGATCCCTGAGTCCACCCTATTCCATAGCTCCCACATGTTTGATAAGGCTTCCTATAGAACCTCTCAAAATGGATCATCTATTCGCATGCATGACACTACTTCAAAACCTAATCACATTGGGATGAAATTTATGCCATATGATCTACCACCTTATTCCCGTCACGCCAGGGATGCTTCACCCAGGTATTTGGGAGAATACTCATTCATTTCCTAATGTAGTATGAAATGGAACTAGGGTTAGGAAAAGTGACTTGCTGTGAGTTGAGGATAATGAGAGAGTCCATTTCAGCTTTGTAAATTAAAAGGACCCCTTTCCAACAGAGGGAAACACGTGAATAGAGTGTGCGGCATTCCACATAGATGGAGGAACCATTTCCCAGGAAAACAAATTTGGCGAACACAAAGGATACACTAGCATAACAGACCAACCCTCCTCCCTTCATTATCAACTCGGAACATGATCAATCCATGTTGAGATTGAAAACGTAGTAAGGGGGATGCCACTTCCCCTAGTTATCACGAGGGACAATAGTTGAGAGACCATGGAAAAGCATTTGAATAAACAAGAGTGAGAGAGCATTGTTCAACCCCTTAATGTATCTGATCAGATCAAGATGAAGGCAGCAGATGTGGGAAATGATGGTCCGCCCTGAGGAGATGATCCCTTCATAGTGAATTTTGTTCTATTCTAGCCAAATATACCATGTAATTGCATGAAAAATGATAGCCTTGGACATCCATTTCGTCCCCTTATCACCTGAACCCTGAAGTCAGCTGGTGAGTAAATGTGCGTCAGTTGGATCGCGGTTGTGCACAACAGTGAACACACAAAAAGTATTCAAGAACTCTTTGTCCTAGACCACCTTATAGAAATGATGCTCTATTCTTTCTTCTTTGTGATCTTTGTAGTATGAGAAACAAGAAACAGTCAGGAAACCACATTTTTTTTATATTGTTATCCGAGGAAAGGGCACCATTCCTCAACCTCCAGGTATGAAACTTGAATTTCTAAGGGATGCTTTTGAGCCTGAAAATATTGTTCCACTGATTGTGTTGGGTTGGGGAAATGAGGATGATATGGCCAGCTTTATAATATAAGGCTCCTGATCGATCTCATTGGAACAACATTGGAACTACATTGGAGCCATAGGTCTGGGTTAGCTATGTAGAATGCCACTAAAACTGAATTATTAAGAAAAAACTATTAAGCTTCATTAATAACACTTTAAACAGTCCAACCCCTCTTATCTCAATCTAGGTTCCCAATGAAAATCATAAGAAAGAATAAATCATATGATCCTATGTTCTAATCATGATGAGTAATCAATCCTCCCTTAATATACTGGGCCAATTGTCAAAATCCACGTAATTGCTAAAAGTCACACCCAAGGGTTCCACCTGAGGTGGAAATCAAAAAAAACTATAAAAGGGAAATGAAAAACCACAATTTATTACTATTGGAAACATAGTTTTTCCCATTGCATGAGGTTGAAAGAACCCATACATATGATCTATTCCCTGTCCTAACATACTCAAAAGAACAAGTGACATACTCAATACCAATCGAACTCATTCAGATTGTTTTAATATTTTAAAACAATGATCTATAACTCTTTTATGATGTGTAGGGTTCAAACCCACATCAATATGATGCTCGGTGTGATCAGTATAACCCCAAATGTGTTTTTATTATAAAAAAATCGACATTTTATTAATGTTTTCATTTTTATTAATTTTTAATTTCTTTCATTATTGAATTACTAATATAATATTTGTCTTCATATATAGGTGGAATTTTTTTCTTGAGTTCAAATTCTTTGTCTAGAAATTAATACCAGGGATGACAATTTTTGAGAGGGGATCAAAGATGGAAAAAGGATGAAACATTAATGTTTTTAACTATTTGATGGATAATTGTAATAGTAACCATATAAAACATTTTTTGAAATGTATATATAAATGTGTATTTTTGTATTAATTTTGTTAAGTAAATGTATATAGAATTTTTGAAACTCTTGGGCAGTGTTGTTTTTTTGTTCTATGATCTTTTTGTGTAGGTGTTGTTTTTTCAGGTGTTCTGTGTATTGGTGCTATTATGTGCAATTTTGTGCAGGTGCTATTTGTGTGCACATGTGCTTCTGTGAATGTTCTATACAGGTGATGGGTGTGCTGTTAAATAAATATAACATCACAGGATACTTGGTCTTTTATCAGTGATAATGAATCATTGATAAATTGTGCCTTTATTGGCACTCAAAATAGCACTGATAAAGGATTCCCTTTATCAGTGTAAAAAATAGCATTGATAAAATGTGCCTTTATCAGTGCTCAAAATAGCGCTGATAAATTGGGCCTTTATCAGTGCTCAAAATAGGGATAATAAAGGGTTGACATTTATTAGAACTATTAAAGGGGACCCCTATATCTTTTTTGTAGTTAATAGAACTTTTCTAGTGTTGTTAAAGGTAGTTTCTAGTTCTTTTAAAATCCCTATTTATAGTACTGCCTTTAATTATCTGATTTACCCCAAACAATTGTAAATAAATAAAATATTACTCAAGTTTCTATTTAAAATTTATTATACAGATCCTATAATACTATAAATATCATACTTGTCACAACAATTTAGTTTAATTATCCAAATTCAACTCACAAAAGTGGATAAATTAAATTTAATATCAATGTGGCAAGAAGGCGAGTAAAAGAGACATTTAATATTTTGATAAGTTTTTACATAGAATTTTTATATAAAATATTTCCAATAACATTAAATTTTTTAAATTATATATTATTAATATATTTTGACTTTAATAATAATGTTAATTTAAAATTTTTATTTAAATGAATAAAATCAGTTTTTAACTACAATGTAGTATTTTTCACTATTATTCAAAAAATGAATCTTTTAAAAAAATGACAAAATTTCACCCAATTTTATGATATTTTTAATTCAAAAATGATGTCTATTTTTGAGAATAAAATTTATAAATTTAATAATACTGTTAATAATATTCATAACCCCTTTTTAAATGGATAATTTGATAGATAATAGTGTGCTTGAACTCAGTGTTGTGTGCAACAGAAGCTGTAAGATTTAATTAAAAATAAATGTAACATGAAATGATGGACTGTCAAATTCTCCCCTCCTTTAATAAATTTTTTCCTTTGAATTTTCGAATTCGAGTTCAGAAATGGGGGTTTGAAGATAAAACATTACATTATTGAAATCCCACAGTGGAAAAGGGATAATAAAACTTCCACATAAAAAATGAAAGCGATGTATGAAGGTTACCAGAGATAACACATACAAGGGTTACATGTATAAAAACATGTTCATGAAACAAAATCTAACAATCATGTTCTGATGGAGAGTGATAGAGAATATGATTACAATATTGTTAAAAATCACAAATCATTAAATATGTGATGATCTATGGGACCATTTGATTCATCGAAAAAATACTATGACAATATTTTTAGTTTCAAGATCCTTTCCCTAGAGTTGAAGAATTATTTTACTATTTATATAATCACAAAATTTATTTATTTCTATATCATAAAAATAACATAATATTTTGGTTTTGCTTCAATCAATTTTCATCTCATCCCCTAAACCTAGAATTAAGTGTCTCAATTTGAATTTTTCATGCCTAAAAACATTTTTGAATCATAAGATCAATGAGTAATTCTTTCAGCCTTTAAATATTTACTAAAAACAAACATGTTATTAAAAATTATAAAATAAATAAAACTCTAAACTCAATGAATAATAACCAATGTTCAACTTAATCAATTCTAACATTTATAATCATCTAAAATACTTCTTTCCAAATTCAATGTCCAAAATTTTACAAGGAATTTCATTAAATCTCTAAAATTAAATTAACATCAGATTTTCCCCAAATAATGTAATTTATCTCTTATTGTCGCATTTCAAATATTTTATCACCTTAACAACTTTAATGAAATATTTCATGATTCCAAATACTTGGTGAAGATATACTATAGTACATTACTTATATATCTCTATATTTCTATAACTAAATCACTACTAATGAAATCATTATTTAATCCACATACACATGAACAATAATCATTATACCTCATTCTTAAACCATTATATACACTTAATTATCTTATTCCTTAATAATTCCTTCATTTAATTTAATTTCTTAGTATTATAAAGATCATCATTATAAAAACTTCTTGTATACCCTTCCAGATTCTAACCATTAACCAAAGCTGAAATCCCAAAGTGAGAAACACTAATAATAGTGATACAGTCACGAAAGATCATTTATAGGATCTCTAAATGAAATAATCATTTTCTGAATCCATAGATCAATATGATTAAACTAGTTTATCAATTAACAAATACAAAGGATGTTATCCTATACATTGATTTTTCCTCAAAGTCATTCATAGTGTTATGTTTTCTAATATTTGATTTCTAAAATATAGTTTAGAACGTTAATACAAAATGTCATTTGATACCAACTGTAATGAACAAACCCAATAATCTTGGAGTTGATGCATTATTTTAATATGTTATCATGATTATATGTAATTAAATATTGAAATACCAATCAGTTTATTAGACTTTGAAAAACTAGTTACAAACATGAGTTTTACATTAAATATTGAAACAAAATACTTCATTGTATCTCCTTTGAAAACAATCATATACCATATATTATACCAATGTATCAATCATAATACACATATTAAAAACCTCAAAAAATAAAACATATGAATGGGGTGATCTCATATTCTCAGTAAGGGTAAATAATTTAGTGTTAGCTATTATCAATAAGAATAAACTTTTAAAAACAATTTATTACTGAATCACTACCCTTTTAAACATAATTTTGATCATAATAAGGAAATAATAAATCAAATAATTCAATATAAACAATAAAATGAATATTCCACAAGTAAAATAATCAAATGATATATCAATAAATAATCTCATTATGAGGTAATGTATAATTTTAGATCTTTAAAACATACAATCGAGGCCTCGACCAAGGCATCTAAAAATAAATTTTTAAGTGCTCAACAAAAACCATATAAGAAAATAAATGGGAAAGGCCTCGACCAAGTCCAATTATGATATTTATCATGAGACATAATAATAAATTTAGGGGATAAAGTGTCTTGCACACATTACATACATGGTCCAATGCATTCCTCTTATTAGAAAAGTGAAATATAACCCACATAAATATTCGTATTAAAACATGTATAGGAAATGTAAATACAATAACCATAAACCATGAATGGTATTAATGTAGCACATTGATAGTGAAACATATCGTAAATCCTTTAATAAAATATTATAGATTGTATAATAAGAAATAAACTTCATTTAATCAAAAAATCCAACAAAATATATTGACATAGATGAAAATAATCTAATAAATCCTTATAAATATCTTGGGAGAAATACCCTTTTTCATTGAAATCATTAATTAAAAAGACTTGAATTTATAAAATAATACATTTCAAAAAATAATTTTGAATCAATGTGTCTCATACCACATTGAAACATTTGAGGGATATTTGCAAATTAACATTTTATAATATTCATGTCTTGATAAATAAAATAAATAAAACCTATTTTCCAAACATTGACATGATTGATAAACATTTGGAAGAATAAATCCTAGAAACATATAAAATGATGTTTTAGTTAAATGTACACTAACATAAAACCTTAACAATATTTCTTTTGATTTTTAAGAAATATGTACATGGATGATAAATATTTCCTAGTAAATACTCACATAGAAAAAAATATCGAATAATAATGAGATTGTGAAATTAACCCTTAACTCATACTTTCCTTTAGTTGGATGTTTATTAAACTCATATATAATGGTTTAAAATAGTTTATTAATTTATAAAATAAAGATATAAATTATTTATGATATCTTGTATGATTCATTTAGGAAATTATATTACCTTTTTATTAATAATTCCAAGTGAAATCAATTTTTTAAGTAATAACTGCTTTCTTAATCGTATGCGTTTTGACTTTTTGTTCATTAAATTATTACAGAGATCGTGATTTAATTAATTATATAATGAAAAATGATTTAAATATAATATTTATTAATATATATATATATATAATATATATAACAGAATACACCATTCATGGATATGGTAGGCCATATGCACACCTGAACGATATTTCAGTTTTCTTATCGTATTGAACAGAAGAAAGTAAATAGTATATATGGATATATATATATATATATTATAATACCATTATTATGTCATATATTTCATATTTATTCAATATATATATATATATTTATAATCATTCTTGAATGATTAATGTGGAAGATGAATTTCATTTCATTGTGGAGATGGTAGGCCGTACGTTTGGACGAGCAATGATATCAAACCCTTAATAGTAACGAAGTATGTAAAAGGAAGGTATATTAATTATAAATATTCAATATCATGTCATATTGAATATTTCTACCCATTATATTAATCATTATACTCATCCAAATAAAGTGGTAATTATAGAAAGTTACACCACAGCATGAAGATAGTAAACCATACATACGTATGCATGGTGATATTATTAATCATATGATTAATAAAAAGAAGAATATAATTTTCCTACAATAATAATATAAATTTGTCATATAGATGATGATTGATTTGTTACTTTAGTATAGAAACACTATAGGAAGATTATGAATAATAAGAAAAGAAATTGAATTGAATTGTTAAAACAATTACCTCTTCTTTGAGTATTGCCTTTTGATTTTTATATAAAGACTTATAAGGTTTGATTAATAAGGAATCCAAGATGAATTTATGGAATTTTTAAGGGTAAATTGGAAGGTGTTTTAGTGAAAAATTCTTTTAGAGGTGTTAAAAAAGAGAAGGAGAGGGGCTCTTTAGGAAACTCTTAAAATAATAAATTAATGTAAATTAATTTTCAATTCAAAATGGCTCGAAAGTGAATTATTTCGAAGCTAAACTGTGTATGTGTAGAAATATTTTCACCCAATTATTTTTATACAAGTTTAGGTCATAAAAGTGACCTTATATTTTCAATAAAACTCTTAGTTAAACCCTTTAACTCCAACCATGATAACTTGGCTTTTACCCTTTAGTTTTAATATAGTAACTATAAAATTCCAAAAGAACACAAAATTGATCAATTATGAAATATTTGAAATTATCATATTTTTTTGGATGAAATATATTTTTGTTGACTTTATATCATTTAATAAAATATTATTCATTTTAAAATATCATTCATGTCACTTTTGGCGCTTTATTACCTGGCTTTTTAAAAAATCACAACAACTTCATTCTCTAAAAAAACTACATTAACTCATCCCTAAGATTTAAAATTAGTCTAAATAATTCGTGTATGGCCAAAAATATTTTAAATTATATTTATTTTAGTATTATTAATATCATTTAATTGTTTCTTCCATTAATAAATCTATAACTGCTTCATCCTAATATCACCATTTAATTAATTTATTTAATTTATAAAATTATAAAGAAATTTCTATGATGTAGATAAAAAAATATATTTCTAAATACTTTTTATAGTAGATCATGTCACTAATATATCCTCATACTAAAATAGATATAGTTATTAAAATATTAGTATGACATTTTTAACTATTCTTTAAATAAAATAATATTAATGTCATACTATTACACAACTGGATTAAAAAAGATCATAATTTTTGCCTAAGGATTATTTTCATTGAAACACACTCATCCAATGAAATTAGGACAATTTTTATTGCAATATTATAATATTATTATATTATTTTTACATTTCATTACCCGATTTACCCTTAACCGTGTTAAATAAATAATAATTTACTAATGTTACTATTCAGATAATTAATTTAATTAATTTAGACATTCAATATCATAATTATTAAAACCTTTTATGACCATTTTTCTAAATTTAACTCATATAAGTAGCTAAATTGTCTTTAAAACCTTTAAATAAATAATAATTTACTAATGTTACTATTCAGGTAAAAGAAGTGTTTAAAAGTATAGTAAGTTTTAATATCTAATTTAAATATAAATATTTCCAATGATTTACATTGGATTAATATATATTTTATTAATATAATATGACTTAAAATGTAAATCTAATGTATAAAAAATTTTTCTACAAAAATTTTAGTTTTTAATTAAAATGCTTTATTTTTCACTACTCATCGAAAAATGTATCCTTTTAGAAAAATACAAAAAAATCAATAACACCCCAAGATTTCATAGTAAGTTATATATTTAATGTAATTCAATAGATTATACTGCACACTACACCAAATTGGCTTGCGTTATATGCAAGATTGAGTTTCTGTGAAACAACACATTAGTATTATAATTATTTAAATGATATATTTATTTATCAATTAAATATTTTGATATGAATAGCAACAAATATATTTTTATTATTACTTATAATGTTTTCACACAAATAAAACTTCTTTATATTGAAATTTTTATAATTTATTAAAATAATTATATATTTAGAAAAACTATTTTTTAAAAGAACTACTTTTTATGTCATTTTTTGAACAATAATAAAATTAATATTAGACACTTTTGAAAATTGAATTTGAAAAAATAGACTTCATTTTTTGGATTCTGAAGATCAAAATTAGCTTAGGGTGGATTTTAGTTATTTTTCTGAAAAGTTTCAATTTTTGATGAATAGTGAAAAATACTACATAGTACATAAAAACTAAATTATTATTTAAATAATTATTATTTTTCTTTAAATTTATTTTAATGTCAAAATATATAAATAATACCTATATTATTTCACTGTAATTCATTAGAGTCATTTCATAATAAGATTAGATATATAAAAGTTTATTCAACTTTTTAATGTCTTTTACCAACCATCTAGGCACATTTACGAATTTGCATAAAACGTAATTTTAATTCTTCTATGAATTGAATTTAAAATATTCAAGAGACAGAATTTTTATCATAAGGTAAAATGTGTTTCAATAGGATGCAAATAATTTTTTTTGAATAGTACCTTTTTAAATTTATTTACCATCGTTAAAAGTAAACAGGGTAATTAAATGTAAAAATGATATTATAATTACCCTAACACATGTGATAATTCAATTGGATAAGTTTATTTAGTCCCAAAGAATCCTTAGGAATAAAATATGATCTACTTTGATCCTCTTGTATTATATTAGGACATTTATTATTATTTTATTTAAAGACGGGTTAAAAGTGTCAAATGAAAATTTTAATAAATAATAAATTTTTAATATATGGTTATACAATAGATAAATTCAAATATAAATTTTCATTAGAAAGATAAAAAGATTTCCTACATAATGGTTTGTTATTTATAATTTTTAGACATTAAATAATAAAATTTATTTATGACACATTGTTGAAGCAGTGATTACATTATTAACGAATGATTAAAATAATTGATAGTATAAATATCCAAATAAAGGTAAATTGATAATTTTGATTCATTCCACTAATTTTATAAGAAAATATGACATGTTATGTTTGATTAAATTAATTTTTTTATAAGTGATAATGTTTTTTTGACTTTCACAATAACAAAATAGAAAATAGTGTCAAAATTGACAGAAATGAGTTTTTTTAAAAAAAATATATTATTAAATCATATAATATTCATAAAAATATAAACTTCTTCCAAAGGACTCATATAAAGATAGATATACAATTAACTAACGTCTTCGGGTTATCTTGTAATTTTATTGTATGTTAATTGACCATTAAATATAAAAATAAAAGAAGACATTATAGAAGTTAAACTATTTAACTACAAGTTAAATCTAAAATATAAGGTTACTATAGTAACCTAAACTTGTCTAAAACCTATTGGTTGAGGTGATTTATACCCTTAACCACCTTATCTATTAAATAAATCAAATTTTATCAATTATAAATCAAAAAGTATTTTATAATAAAATAATATTTCAAGCTTTTCCAAAAGTGACCTTTGTCTCTCTTATAAAAGGGTACCTACCCTTATCATAATTTCACACCCACAAAGCTATTTGGATCATCCAACCTCTACTAAAATATCCCCAAAACTACCCTCAATTAAATATAGAGGCAGTACATAGATCATAAATCCATCCTAAGGAGCCCTGTTTATCAAATTAAAAGTAATGACCCGGAGAAGAGGTAATAAATTCATCAGCTCTATCAAAGTTCATTTCTTCTTCCACTTCCTCATTATGAATTTTTTCCATAAAAAACTAATAATTCTATTACCTTATACATACCGTTATGTTTTCATAAATATTTTACAATCATACTCATTATTCTATCCATCATATGAATGAATAAGTCACGATACGTGTGTCCGTACAGCTTACCGTCTCTACGTCGTGGTGTAGTTTGTTATTCGACACATCATTATTTGGATGTGTATAATAATGAGTATAATTGATTAAATAATAAATATAACATGTTAATGATTCATTATATATAATATAACATCCAATTACATATGATATTAACAAAAATAGAATGATATTGTCACTCATTCGTATGTACGGATTACCGTCTCCACAAACGCGATACGATTCATTTCCATTGTAACCATTCAAGAATAATTTTCATTTTATGATTTAAAATAATATTTAATAACTTAATATCACTCTATATGTGACTAAAATACATCCTGTTAATAATAAAAGTGGATTACATAACAAAACATATAATGGAAAATGAATCAGTTAGCACCTGAAATGATGATACTAATGAAATATAATTAACAAGGAAATATTAGAAAATCATGTATGATATCATATTTTTGTATGTGGTTCTTGTATAATATAATATAAAAATTTTCATCATTATACTTGAGGTTATCCTACCCTCGACTAATAAAAAGTACAAGGTAAGGGTTAATTTTAAAATCTCTTTATTATATGAGGTTGTTTATACGTGATTATCAACTGTGACTTCGTTATCATCCACACCCATGTTTTTTAAAAACATTTTTCCAAACATTTTTACTATTTCCTAGATTATGGTTTAAAGTCATTTCTACCTTTGTTTGACATTTTATAAAATGTTTTGATTGGAATACTTCCATCACATTCAAAATAAGGTTCTTTATGGCCTTTTTAAAAAATTTAGGTAAGAATATTTTTTTACGTATACGGAGGGTGAGGCTGTTTTTTGTATTTTTAACACCTTTGAAGCTTCCCTTACAAGATTATAATAATATTTTAAGAAAAATATATTTCATTTATAATTATGAAACTTTTAAATGATTTCAAAATAGTAAGAAATATTTCCCCCAAATAGTTTTGATTTCATCTATTTGAACATCCTATGATATATTTTACACTTCTTTAAGGTTGATTTATTATGATACAATCTTCCATATTATATTGAAGGGTTTCTAATATGTTTTACTATAGACGTGTTATACCATTAATGGTTTATGGTTAAAGTATTGACATTTCATATGCTAGTTTTAAATATGAATTTTTATCTTATATTTTATCCTTTTGATATGAAGAATGTATTGGACTTAGTAAGGAGCGAGTGTAGCCCAGTACAGCTCCTCGACGCATCAGTAGTTATTGTGAGACAAAACAGTGTCTTTCCATAAGTCCTTGACAAAATATTATTTTTAGTCTCGTCATGAGGCCATCAATATGTTATTATGATGTCTGACATTATGCATTCCATCAATATGAAATTAGCTATTGATATTACATGTGATTATTAGACTAGTTGAATATCCATGTGAATAATTAAATCAAATTATTTGATTTATATTAGAATTTTTTATTCTAAAGATTAATTTTTAATGGCTTTTGTATTAGTCTTATACATTGCCTTCAATGTTTATTCTTATTTATGAATGTTTCTGCTATATTGTTATCCTTACTAAGCATCTCAGCTCACACCTTTCTTGTGTCTTATTTTTCCCAGGATGTGATGAAGTATATTATGATTGACATATAAGGATATGCTATGGGATATGATTTTGTCCAAAGGAGACACAATGTTGTTTTTATTTATTTCAATTTGTAAATTAAAACTTATGTATGTATCCGGTACTTTCAAGGCTACTAAACCGATCGGTCTTTAGAGACTTGATCACTTATTATAATGCTAATGTTATGTAATAATACACCAACTTTGGGTATCTAGGGTCGGGGTATTACAGTTGGTATCAGTGGAAGTTTAGTAAAAACCTTATAAGATAGATTTAGAAAAACTCTTAATAGAGAAGATTTCCCTAAGATAGAAATTTAAGATTAGTATATAAGAACATTCTAGAATTTTGGTAATGTACATATTTTGTGTATTTTCTATAAAATAAAACTCTTTCTGGATACGAGAAGCTAGAGGCGGATCTAGAACATATTTACCTAGGAGTGAAAACTCTAACAAGGAGTTTTGGGCTTGACCCTGGGTATCCTGGTACATGACAATGTGCCTTGTTTCACTCTTGGTTACGACACTCTTGGGGGATATTCATAGGATAATTGATATTTTGTTTGATAACCATTAAAAATAATTGATGAGTAAATACTACCTCAAAGAAAACATGTTTACGTTTCTGGATTATACGCATAAAGTGTTCAATTTATCCTAGGTATTTTAGAAGTTTGTAATTATTCACTGTGATTCATAAACTAACATAATGTATACCACTTTTTAGAAATGGTTCCTAGTAGAAGGAATGAGAATTCCAGCAATACGCATGATCCAAAGAGTAAGAAGGAACATATATTTCATGGTCTTAAGAAAACATTTAGAAGATAAATATACTCCCATGTATTCTCATCATATGAAGAAATTGTATCATGTGTTAATAAGATAAGTAATGAATTCTCTGAGTCCTATGGCTTTGAAGGGAAGCCAGAGATGAAAATGTTGGTAGAGAGAAATATGTATAAATGGATGATTGGAAAGAATGAATTTTCCATATTTTATAACTACAAAAAGAATATCCTTGGTAAATGTTTGAAGAGAATGTGCTTTTTTATATGTGTGGAAAAAAAGGACACCATGTACGTGATTCTAAGGGTAAGAAAAAGGTTTCAAATGTACAATGCTTCAGCTGCATGGAGTTGGTACACTATGAAAATCATTTTCACAATCATCAGAGTATACCCCAAATGATACAATTAGAAAATAAACATGTCATGATATTACCGTAGATGAAGAGGAATAATTAGTTTTCATATATTTTTATTAATTAATTAGGTCATTCGAGTGTTGTATCAATGATGTACTAGTTATATTAATTATAGAAATAAATAAGTATTGTACTACAGTACTATTTTTATGAAGATTTTATATTATATGGTACTAAAAAAACTGACTCAACAACATGTTAAAAGTTTTGTAAAATACATGGTTGAAGGAATGATAAACCTTAATATGGTATGATAATGAGGTAGTGATTTTGGAAAAAGAGATGGTGGATTTTGATGAATTTTATTGGATATTATTGACTACCTTATAACCGATTAATGGTTTGTTTATTCCATAATTGTAGGTGTATTAAAAAATTTTGGATATAAGGAATATATCTAGTATTCTATAAGGAATAAGGGAGCATGAATGTAATCAATAAGGTTTTATGGTAATTCATGGTGTTGCTATGTTTTTAGAGAATATAGGATAAAGTTACTCACATGTTATTATGTGGAAAAAAGAGATCTTCATTATGTTATGTTGACCTTCCTTATAAATTGTTGGATTATGAGTTTTGAAACAAGTATTTTGGATAAGTCTAATGGCTAGAAGGGTTTGTCAAAACCCCTCCCTTGGGGCCCATGCCGTGACTACCCCAAGCCCACCTTCCATAGGCCAGGGTATGGAGACAAGTGCCAAAAGGAATTTTCCATAAGAACGGGAAGACATTGACTTTATAACCTGTAAGCTCACACAACTAAACACAAAGTAGGATACAAACACAAAGTAAAACTATATATAGTAAACAGGGAATGTATGGAAAGTAAAAAAGGGGCCATAATACGAGCCCAACTATAAATTACATGTAAACTGAAAAGTACAAGTAAAACTAAAAACAACTCCTTTGAACACCCTCTAAGGATCCTACCTAAAGGGTAGGTACAACTCCCGAATGGTCGTATCATCAGTATGCCTCATCTAAAGTCCACCTCTGAGCTACCTCTTCTTCTGGTACCCTTATCCTCAGTCAACTTTGTTTGTCTTCAACATCAAACACAACAAGGTATGGGCGTAGCCCGTGTAGGGGTGAGTGTAACAATAATCAGTAGGGACCTCAAGACCCTAGAAGGTATTAAAAAATCCGTAAAGGTTAGACTAAAAATCATGAAACCATCTGTCAACCCTACTTAGGTATATGCCCAAACATATAACTAAGTTTTCGAGTAAACCCATCTCAATCATGAGGAAACACGATGCCCAACTCAAAATCCCAAAACCCAACTGTTCCAAAAAGGAAAGAAAACCACAACGATAAGACATATCTCACACAAGGTTTACAACTATGTGGAACAAAATTATGAAGATGACTCACTCAGGATTACTATGGAAGATGATAGATAGCCATATGATTCTATAGGGATAGTTACACGTAACATTCAGAACACCAAGACTGCTAGAGAACACCCCCTCTATTGAGTACAGTTGTTCAAACGCGTCACATAGAGGCGCTTCACACTAACCATGGACTGTGGAGGTACTCCACTGGTCGAGTACTGTGGGTCTGCCATGTTACACAGAGGCCCTCCCCACCGTGCGTCTCCCACGTCACACAGAGGCACCTCCCCTCATGGACTGTTGAGGTACCTCTTCTGTCGAGTATCGTGGGTCTACCACGTCACACAAATGTGCTCCCAACTGTGGGTCTGTCGTGTCACACAAAGGCAATATCCACTAGGCCACTCGAGCCACTGTGAGTAGAAACGGTTAGTAGTCGTCAAGTCTCATCCAGTCACAGGGTTCCGTACGTATCGCGCTTGGGAGAATAGCTCCCCAAGGCATATCTCATAACTCAACTTCTCTAAAGCTCCACATTAAGTAACCCAAAGGGATGTCACGTCAAAAATGACCCAACGCAACATACGGGGCGTCAATTAGATGCCCGGTCTGTATGTTATTAGTGTTTCCCCTCCAAGGACCTGGTTGGATTTGTGGTCCGATCTAACCCAGCCGTACTCCAACCTTATCCAAAACTCAAGTGTAGTATATCACAGGGCATGTCTTGGTCCATGGATTTTGGCAACGTAGGCGGTTCGTTAATCGGCTGCTCGGTTCATACGTTATGGAAAAAAGGTAATATTGGGAACACATAAGCCTGGGTCCGGTCAGGATGTCCCAGGCCTTGGCATGCCCGGCCCACTAGGCCTTATTCCATCTCGACCTGCAAAGGGGGCGAACTGTCCTGGCCCGCTGGGTCGTGGTCCGTCTCGGCCTGCAAAGGGCGCGGTAAGCGGTGCGACCCACTGAGCAGCCTACGATTAAACGTCGCGAATATGTCTAGCTGGCACTCGTGACCGCTCAGTGGTCCCACACAGTGCACCTCGGCCATCTGAAATATCCTTCTGAGCTTCTTTCCAGCGGCGCGATGACACCGCTATCCACCTGTGGCCGGCCGAGTGTCAGCCACCGTCCACCTCCGTGACAACCTCCGGCTCCTCCAGTGGCGCGGATGCACACCACTACTCTGCCACTCATCCACCCAATTTCCGGCTACCATCCTGCCCCATCGCGGCCGATGGGCTGCAGCCTCCTCTTCAACCGGTAGATCCGATACACGCCGACCTTCTTTCTTCATGGCCGGATGGGTGTCGGCCATCACCTTCTTCCACAAGTCACAACGGCATCATTCGAAGCTCGAAAAATTATACGATTGGGTATTCATGATCATTATGTCAAGTTCATCGCGTTCAAATATCGTGTTCAGCGAAACTCCATGTCTATATCATCAATAAATATTAGGCACTAAAGAACGCACAATGAACGCATGAAAAATAAAAGGAAGAGAAGAAAGGTTAATGTGCGGGACAATGGCCAATTTTGTTTGGCCATCGTCTTCATGAATTTAGAATATTAAGAATAAATAAAATAAATTCAAACATAAATAAAACCCCTACCTCAATTGTTCTTTGGAGGTGTCGTGAGGAAGAAAGATGTAGTTGATGATGAATGTCAGCGTTTGTTGCTTCCGCAAGACGCTTCCGATCCAGGCTCAGGGTCGGTTCCTTGTTCTTCTATGGGAGGATGGTTCTTCATTGGAGAGATTTCTTCCTGGTTCTCCAAGGTTCTCCCAACACTCCTTTTCCAATGATTTCTAACCCGGAAATGAGGATCCGACATATATTAAAATAGATTTATCAAATTAAATAAGGTTGGCAAAATTAATTTGGTAATGTTGGCATAATTAAATGGCACATTAAATTGAATTACGTTGTCACAATTGAATGGTACATTAAATTGAATTTATGATGGTACACTTGAATGGGAGGATTCCAATAAATTTCCCCACATTAAAGAAGGGTTCGGGTGGTCCCCACAACTAAAATTTAGAAAGGAGGTTTCAAACTCGAGTGGTCCCCACCTTCATAACTCAAATGTAGGTTTCAACAAGAAAAATTAAATAAAGATGTTTTATTTTATTTTCATTCTTTTAACACACCCATAGAAGTCTGAAAACTAACAGTCACTCTCAACCTACAGTGGTCTAGGTGAAGGTCTCCTTAAGCGAATACTAGTGTTGCGAGTTCAACGATGTCCACATATTTCAATTCCGAACACCAGTTAAAAAGTTACAAAAACTCGATTGAACATTTCCTAAACGTACCTTGAAAAAATTTCAGAAATTCATTATGGGAACTCTAGGCCTCAGAACCACACGTTGTAAATTTTTCCGAACTCATAAAATTCCCATATAATTTAAAACAATTACAAGGAGAAATTTGGGTCTTTACATTATCCTTGTATTAGGGCTTTGTATCCCCGAAAGACACAACATAAACTTGGGAAACAAGTGGGGGTACGCGTCTATATCTGCCTCTTCTCTTTGAAACATGGCTGGAATCTTTATGACCACACAAAGGGTTGCCCCTTATTCTTCAACATTGATAAGGGTGCCACAAACTTGGAAAAGTAAGGCACAAACCTTCCGTAGTAACCGACCAAACCCATAATACGCCGCACCTCTGTCACGCTTGTGGGTAGCGCCAAAGATTGTAAAGCCTAAATCTTTGCTGGATCCACCATGAATCCAGCCTATGAGATGAGGTGTCCCAGAAATTGGACCTCTCATATCCAAAACTAGCACTTTGAGAGCTTACCATAAAGCAGGTGCTATCAAAGTATGTCCTGAACTACCTACAATTGATAGGCATGTTCCTTCTCCATCATTGAGTATATCAGGATGTCATCAATGAAGAATACTACAAAGCGATCATGGTATGGCTGGAATATCATGTTCATGAGTCCAATGAACACTACTGGGGCATTGGTCATGCCAAATGACATAACCAAAACTCATAATAGCCATACCGACATCTGAAGTCCATCTTCGGCACATCCTCATCCCATACTCTGATCTAGTGATAGCCGGATCTGAGGTTTATCTTCGAAAACCATCAGGCTCTCGTCAGCAGATTAAAGAGATCGTTAATCCTTGGGAGTGGATACTTTTTCTTCAAGGTCACCTGGTTTAGGTGCCGATAGTCCACACAGAGTCTGAAACTCTCATCCACCTTCTTGGTGAACAAAATCAGAGTTGTACAAGGAGAAACAATGGGCATATTGAACCCCTTTCTCTACAAGTCCTCTAGTTGTACTCGCAGCTCTCGAAGCTCTGCGGGAGCCATCCGATATACTGGGGTTGATATCGGTGTCGTTTCAGGGTACATGTTGATGTTAAAGTCCACCTCCCAGAAAGGAGGTTGAACCAAAACATAATCAGGGAAAACATCAACGTAATTTTCCACCACTACAGGATAACTTAGACTCTCAACATCAATAGCTCTGAGGGTAAGGCTAGAAAACTAATATGTGATCGTCTGTACCCTCCTCTGGGTAAGTCCATCCTGTGCTGAAATGGTTCCCTTCTTTCTGGAGAAAGACAACTTGGTCCCATCCATGCGGACACACCACACTTTGCACCTAATATAGTCAATCTGAGCATGGACTGTGGATAACCGGTCCATACCCAAGATGGCATTGTAAGGCCTCAACGACACTAATAGGATATCCCAACCGAAGATCTCACCTCCTAGAGTAAACTTACACAGCTGACACCTGTGTGTAATCATTGAATCCACTCTTGTAGAAGTCTCTAGTTATAAAGATCAAGCCAATAGATCCGTCAGAATCTCTAAGATCCGAATAAGGGTCATGGAAATAAATGAGTGACTGGATCCTATGTTTATAAGTACTGCAGGTAAGGTGGAGTAGACACAAAGCATACCTATAATCATCTCCAGGGAATCGTGGTCATAGGCCTCAGCTTTCTGGAGCTAAGATCATCCACGTCCTCTTGCTCCCTATGGTTGGGGGGGACCTCCTGGTGGTGGTGGCGGTAGAATATCGATATGTCACCCACCGCCTACTACACGACCTGCTCCTCTGCCATATCTACCTCCAGCCTACAGACCTCCTCGATCAAACCTTTGTCTCTGCCTTAGTGGACCCTCAACCATCTATTGGTCGTCGGTACGGAGGGTCGAGCAGTGGCGAGCCATGTGACCTTGCCTACCGCATGTGTAACACAGTGTGTCTCTTTCCTGTCATGCTCTACCTTGAGAGCCTCACACCACATACCTTGTATCCCGTGGTCATCTACCTATAGGTATGGTGCTGTTGGACCTCTGCATCATCTGCCTGCTGCCACCTGCTGATGAATCTAATATGTGTCCTCCGATGGTGGGTCTCTTTGTTGAGGAAAACTCAACAAGGAAACTCTCCACTAACATTGCTCGCTCTAACACCCCTTCCTGTTTCAGGATGCTGGGAGAAATCATCTAAGCCCTAATATCCCATCTGAACACTGCTCGAAGGTCTAGGCCCTGAAGAAATGGTCCTTCACCTTGTCAGTGGAGTACCGTGGGAGGTCGGTGGACCTTGATGAATATTGATCCACAGTCATGATACCCTGCTATAAGTGGAGAAGTTCTTGTATATGCACTAAGCGTAGGGTCACTGTGGAAAAAACTTCCCTAAAAAGTCTCTTGAAGTCCTCCCATATAAGATTGACCTCATCGTGAACCTGGAGCATCAAGCTCAACCATCTTCCTACTGCTGCCTTAAGAAAGCTGGCAGCAAGGATCACCATGAGATCTGCGAGTGTCTATACCAATCGAAAGACTCTAACCATAGCCTCAAGCCAATCCTCAGCTGCCTGTAGATCTGTCTCACCCTGGAACCTCGGTGGCCTCTGGTGCTAGAACTTATACAACACGCTCAAGAGGCGTGCACCCTCTACTGTTGGGGCCGGTGGCATCAACTACCGAATAGGTAGTGGTGCTGCTGGTAAACCACCCGGTGGTACAACTACCATAAGGGGGCCCTGCACCAAAGAATCATTACTCGGTGGACTGTCACCACATACTCTAACTAGAATCCTGGATACCTGTATGCATGGAGGAATCTTTAAAAGAAATAAGTGGACAATGATCATTAAGTTTATACCTGGTGAGATGACTCAAAGGGATCAAAAACATTTCAGAAACACATAAAATCAATGTTTTCATATGCTGAGTCAAAAATCAGAATTCAGGGTCCTGGTGTATAGATACATTGGTCGCAACACAAACACTGGACTCCCCCAACTGAAAACCACACCCATAACACTTAACACTATTTCTCTTGGAAAAAGATCAGAGTTCTAGTTCATCAGTATACTTGAACTCCTCTGATACAATTTTTTCATGACCCATCCCTCGGGGCCCGTGTAGTGACTACCCCAAGCCCACCTTCTATAGGACATGGGCTGAAGACTGCTGCCAAAAGGAGTATTCCCTAAAGATAGAAAGGTATTTCCTATTTAACCGTTACACTCACACAGCAAAGAAAAAATTAGGATACAAGCACAAAGTAAATCTATATATAGTAAACATGTTTTGTACAGAAAGTAAAAAAAGGGGTCAGAATACAAGCCAAACTGTATGTCAGAGTTGGTGGCCTAGAACCAACTACTTTGTACTTTATTCATTAAATAAACATCTTATTGCATCTTGATTGTTCTTCTGTGTGATAATTCATGTGATAATGTCCCAGGGATAGTTGTCGCATTAAAGGGTCATAGCGGATCCCTGCTATGATGAGAACCCAGAAATACCATAATGCAGTTCTTGAATATATTTTTATGGCCGGATAATGTTATTTGAGGGACACAAATAATACAGGTCATTAGGGGTGAGGACACATACAACATTGAGGTACCTTATCATGGTGTGTGCCCTTGGTAATATCCAAGAAGATATTATGAGAACGAGACCCTCCAGTAGGAAATCCCCATTTCATAGTGTCATTGGATGTTCATATCTGCGGACGTGTGTATATGTCCTTAGACTTTAAGATTATTATTAATAGGTATTACAACTCACACACATAGATTTATTGATGAAAACTATGATGACACACTGTTTGTAGTGAGGTAGGATGCATTGGGTGCATCACGAATAATACTGCATTAATAGATAATGTGAGAAAGAATTTTTCCCTTCTGTTCTATAAAGGAAGTAGATATATTAGGCCCTTTGATGGATTGATATAGCCTAAATAAATCCATGGCCAGGGTAAGGTATGAGAGACTTCCATTCCAAAAATTCAAAGAAATAATAATTGATCACATGGGTTGATGGAACTAGCATGCAACCCACTTGATTCTAAATATCTTAACAAATGGATTACATTACACGGTAAGCGTTCAGAGGAGGTGACACGTCATTTCAGCATTAACTTCTTGCTATATGGGTGCCTTGGCATGTTGCTTGACGATAACCTTGGACTTTAGGCAGGTTCCGCCTAATGCCACTAAAAAAGAATATTAGAGGGTCACACACTAAGTGTGTCCATGTATCTCAGTTAAATATTAATTTAAAAAGTTAAATAAAGATTATTCTCGACTGTGGATTAATTATTATTTAAGGATTCGTAATCGAATTTATTTCTACACTAGTTATTTGAGAGAATATGTTGTGGGTGAAATAATATATTTATTAGCGAGTAATGCAGTTACATTTATTTATGAAATAAATATCCATTACTCAAGGTCTAATAAATGTGGAGGAGGAGATAAAGAAAAATGGAAAATAAAAGTACACGCCGTGTATATTAAATATACACACCGTGTACAAATGAATGCACGCCGTGTAGTTTTCCAGTCGGGATTTTTGAGGATATAATATTGTTTTATTAAATGATATTAATTATAATCAGCGTGGGTGCATGTCAAGGAATTAATAATTTGACATGGGGGCTTCAATAAGAGTTAATGAAATAAATAAAACACGTAATGCATTTATTTATTTTCATAACTCTATAACCTCAAAACTGATTATAAAAATCCTTACAATCCCAATACTTTTCTAATTAATCGTTGTGCACAACAATTCTGAAGAATTCTTTCATGCCAGAAAGAACTCCTTCCTCCAAGAACACTCTCAGGACCTCGAGATCAAGGCGACTGAAGGCAGACAATTCTAGTAAAGGTTATTCCACGTTAGCACCTGGAGACCCCTTCAGCGACGTCCGGAGAAATGTGAAAAACGTGTGGATCACCGCTAGAGTAATCCTACACTTGGATTCTACGACGCAACGACGGATCACCGAATCGTGACCAGACACATCAACAAAGAGCGAATTACACCAAGGTAATTCTTATAAATTATTTAAATTAATTATAACCAACATATAATGATCCTATCTCTATGGTTCCAGGATTCCTTCTTTTGTTTTTTATTCTTCGTTCTATTCCGAAGATCTGGCATTTTATATCGTGACGGATCTCAGTTTGAACGTTGTTTAACGCTAAAATTAATGTTGGGAAAATCCACCAATGCGCTTCTGCTATTCCCAGAACCTTTAAGTGGTATCAGAGGGGTCATATCATTGTTTATAATTATTTAGTTCTTTCTTGGTGATTTATGCATTAAATAATTTAGTTGTTTCAATTCAAGTTATTCATTCTTTAAATCTGAATATTGAGATCTGTTCCTCCTCTATCATTTCTCGTTCACCATACAGAAACAACATTTTATTTTATATTTTGATTAAAAAAAAATAGGGGATCTCATTCGGAGGGGAAAAATGTTTCTGGCCGTACAACAACAGAATACATGGCGTGTATTCAGAAGTACACACCATGTAGTCTAGGTTCATGCATCAGACTGGTCTTCCAAATCAGACCGTGTATTGATCCTATCTAAGTTATCTATGACACCATGTGTTGACCAGGAACAGGTGGCACATGGTATCTGGATGACACGCTGTGTGGTCCATTAGAACATGGCATGTTGTCCCTTCGGATTACAGTTGGACCATGTACCCCGTACATGGCTTGCCCAGCTAGACATCATGTAACACGGAAACTACATGGCGTGTGTCCCACTGAACACACTATGTACTCTGAAAATTTCTGAAGTACATTAACATGACATGTCCCTAGGAAAGTACTTCGGATGGATGGTGAAGAAAAGTACACGCCATGTAGTCGGATATACATGCCATGTACTCAACAAAATTACGCAGATTTATTAGAATTTATTATTATATTATACAAACTCTTGATACGTGTACCATAGTGCAGGCGTAAAGCTGAGGCACAACACATGATAGGTGTTTTATATATATGTGTTTAATTTATCATCGGCATAACAAATGGGAATTCACCGCTTTTCCTCCAAGGTACAAGTTAAGTACAAGGATAATTTTAAATGAATTTATTTGTTTAAAATTATGATGGATGAGAATATCAAGGAAATTCAGAAAAGGATTTAAGATAAAAGGTTTGATCAATTAAAGATAATTAATTGTTTCAAGCATGATTTATCTTAAGAAAGAACGATTAATGAATTGAATGTTAGTTTTATTTATGCGTAAATATCATTGCATGTATCGATGATCATGATCTAGGCCAATACCTTTGTATGTGGATGGTTTCTTTTAATTTATTTATTTAAATTAAATTTGTTGGCCGGTGAGCCTTCTCCCCATTAATATGTCGGCTCTGCGCACCCAAGGATTATTTTATGTAAAAACCAATTTTTACCCCTCACCTGTGTGTGAGATAAATGCATATATAATGGATGGATTTCCCATGCTAGTGGAGGTGGCTCAAGTCAAGAGCCAAGGCGAAGCCAATCCAAGGAGATACAAAGGTGGACAAGAGGAAAGTTGTATACACAAACCCGAAATGTTCAAGGTGTTTCTCCCCTAGGTCTTGGGTTAGTTTATCAACCGATAGATAAACTAACCAACAGAAAACCTCATGATCATACCATTTATTTTATTTCTTTTAGTTACATGGTTTCTTTATTTTTGGTGTGTTGTCACGATCACAAATTAATGAATTAAAGAAGCATGCAAGATGGAGCTAAAATAAAAACCGGCTTATGCATAAATAGTATCTTAGACATGGTTTATCACTTTAGTATATCCCACTTAATATTAACAAGAATGTAATCAAAGATAATAAAATGGAAATTTACGTATAAGGAAAAAATCCCTCAAAATAAATATTAAGTCGGTATCGCCTTCTATAATATTGGTTAGAATCGAACCATAGTTCAAAGTGCTTGACCAAGCCTAGTTGGGGTGATTTTGATTATCGGGGAATTCAAATTCAAGGTTTTGGGTTGACTTGACATGGTTTTCATAAAGGGTTGACTTCCACATTAGGACTTGGTGTGACCAAGAGGCAAAGGTTGAGGAAATCCAAAATAAAAGGATTTCAGGATTGGGGAGTCCACTCAGCAGATCAAGGATCTGTGATATAATGAAGTTTCTATTTGAAATGCCTACCTAAAACCCTTCCAATTTCTTGACCAACCCTAGTTGGGGTAATGTGAAGGAAAATATGGATCCGTTCCACTAGAATATTCAGGAAACATAATTTTCTGATGTCAATGGTGAGAGCTATTGGATTTCGATAAAATAGTTAGAGACTAATAAGTATTAATTTATTTATTTGTCTCAGTTTTGTAATAAAGTACTAAATCTTTTCTTATCTTAATTTGTAGAAACGGGTAGAAAATGACTTCAAACATATCATTGTGAACCATACTTGTGAAGGAAAACCTTCTCACTAGAACCAATTTCCAAGAGTGGAAGAGGCGTTTATGCGTCATCCTTCGCCACGAAAATAAATTATATGTGCTGGAAGAGCCTATTCCAATTGCACCTGGGAAAGAGTCCATTGATGAGGAATTATCTATCTATATGAAACACATGGATGATGACACAAATCTCTAGTGATTCATGCTATTGGCCATGTCCAATGAGCTGTTGAAGCAACATGAAAACATAGACACGCATAGCATGATGTCTCACCATAAGGATCTCTACCAAGAGAAGGCGAGATAGGAGAGGTTTGAGATCTACAATGATTTGTTTGCAAATAATCTTGGAGAGTCTATGGTAGATGGGCCTCATTTAGTCATGCTTATTGGCTACATTGCACACCTGGACATCTTAGGGATTAAATTCCCAGATGAGTTTCGCACAGATCTCAAACTATCATCACTACCCAAGACCTTATCTATCTTTATTGTCAACTATAACATGAGAACCAATTAGAAGAGAATATCAGAACTTCTAACCTTGATTCGTCCGGAGGATAAAGCCATGGGGCGTGAAAAACCTTCAGTCCTTATGGTGAATAGGAAAAGGAAGGACAAGGAAAAGGGGCCAAAGACTTATAAACGGTATGAATCCCCTGAGCACCGTCCCTCCAAGAAGGGGAAAATCCAAAGGCAGGGCAAGGAAGAGGAGGCGATGTGTTTTTCATGTGGCAAGCAAGGCCACTAGAAGAGAAACTGCACCCAGAAGCTTGGGGACGCTAAAGGTGCGTTCATTATTGAGTGTAATCATTCTATTTATACACATTGGGAATTAGATACAACTTGTGGGGCTCACATCTGTATTGAAATACAGGAACCAAGTACATTTAGAAAGATTGTCAGAGGAGAGGTGGATCTTAAAGCTTCCAATCGTTCAAGGCTGGCTGCGTTGGCTATTGGTGATTACCACCTCTCACTGTCGACTGGCATGATTTTGGTTTTACATAACTGTTATTATGTGCCTACTGTTACCAAGAAAATAATTTTTGTATATTTTTTAGATATGGATGGATTTGTTTTCAAATTTGGAAAATAAGGTTTGTATCTTTTATAAGAACAATGTATGTTATGGTGTGGCACATTTAAATAATGGTTTGTATGTATTAAATTATGAAATCCAAGTGTTGGCAATCAATAACGAAACAAACTCACATGAATCATACATCACCCAGTTGTGGCATCACCATCTCTGTCATGTGAACGATAAGCGCTTGACAAAGCTCTGCCAAGATGGATATTTATACTCAACTAAGCTAAAACCACTTGCTAGATATGCTACATGTTTACAGGGAAAAATGACCAAGACACCTTTTGGGGGACATGGTGAAAGGGCCACAGAGCTTCTAGGACTGGTTCACACGGATGTGTGTGGACCATTTCCAATAGAATCTAGAGGTGGATATTCTTACATCATTACTTTTACTGATTATTTGAGTAGATATGGCTATGTCTACTTAATGAGGTATATGTCAGAGGACTTAGAGAAATTGAAGGAATTCATGAATGAAGTAGAGATTCATCTTGGTAAGAAGATAAAGAAACTTCGATCGAATCGAGGTGGAGAATATCTGAACCAAGAGTTCATCAATCTTCTACGGGAGTTTGGTATTATATCTCAGCTCACTCCTCCTTATACACCACAGTAGAACAGTGTTAGTGAAAGGAGGAACCACACCTTGTTGGACATGGTGAGGTCGATGATGAGTCATGTAGATCTTCCATTATCCTTTTGGGGATATTCATTACAAACTGTAGCATACACATTAAACCAAGTACCAACTAAGGCGGAAAATGGAATTCCATACAGGTTATAATATGGAAGTAAACCCACTTTGTCGCACACACATGTATGTGGATGCAATGTGTTTGTGAAGTCCTTCTTAGGAAACAAACTTGCACCCTGGGGCACGAGGTGTATCTTTATAGGATATCCCAAGGAAACTAAAGGATATTACATATATAACCCTTCAGACAAGAAAGTTATTGTCGCCAGACAAGCTATCATTATTGAGAGGGAGCACATCCTCATGAAGGATAGTGGGAGAAAGATTGACTTCAAAGAAGTTGATGCTCAAGATATTCATGAATTGGAACAGGAACAAGTTCCACAGGTCCCTGTGGAAGAGGTTCCAGAAACACAAGTACAATGTAGGAGCTGAAGAGAGGTAAGGGAACTAAAGAGATTTTGATTCCTAGTCACCGAGGATGGTGAATCATTATTGTTGGACAATGATAAACCTATGTCCTACAAAGAAGTAGTAGAAAGCTCAAAAGATACAAGATGGATAGAAGCTATTAATTTTGAGATGGATTCCATATATCTGAACCAAGTCTGGGTTCTGGTCAATGAGCCAGTTGATGTAAATCTTGTTGGATGCAAATGGGTATTCAAGAGAAAACTGGACATAGAAGGTCAACTTAGCACCTATAAAGCAAGGCTAGTGGATAAAGGATTCAGACAGCGTCAAGTAATGGACTGTGATGAAACCTTCTCGCCAGTTTCCATGTTTAAATCCATAATAATCATTCTTTCCATAGAAGCTTACCATGACTTTGAGATTTGGCAGATAGATGTCACAACATCATTCCTTAATGAGAACCTTCAGGAAGATGTCTATATGACACAACCAGAAGGGTTTGTGACACCAGGTGAAGCCAAACGTGTTTGCAAGTTGAAAAAATCCATTTATGGATTAAAGAATGCATCCAGGTCATAGAACATTAGATTTGATGAAGCCATAAAGTAATTTCGGTTCATTAAGAATGAATGTGATCCATGTTTTTATAAGAGGTTTAATGGGAATGTGATCATTATCCTAGTAGTATATGTTGACGAAATATTGCTTATTGGAAACGGCATACCGGTCTTACAGTTAGTTATGGACCGGTTGAACAAGTGTTTCTCCATGAAGGACTTGGGTTAATCAACCTACACTCTAGGGATCAAGATCAATTGTGATAGATCCAAGATGCTGTTTGGACTACGTCAGAGTACATACATTGACCAGACACTAAATGTAACGCCCCGACCCCAGCTACCCAGAGTCGGTGCATTACTTCGTAACATTGGCACGATCACAAAAGATCAAGTCTCGAAAGACCGATTAGTTTAGTAGTCTTGGAAACACTAGATACATTCATAAACGTTACATTACATCATAAAGTGAAAAACTACAATAACAAAGTCTCCATAGTCCACACGCATATCCTCTTCTGACTATCCCAACAGGTCATTCATAAAATACTTCTTCACATCCTGGAAAATATTAAAACATTGAAAGGGGTGAGCTCAGATGATCAGTAAGGATAACAATAATGCGGAAGCTTTCATAAATAAACAAAAAAATTTAAAGCAATGTGTAACTAAAACAAAAGCCTTTTAAACTTGAACATCAACATAATATGGCAAAAGTAAAATGAGATAATGCCATTCACATATTCACATGGATATTCTAATGGTCGAATAATCACATGCAATATCAATAACCACATTCATAATGATGGAATGCATAATGCCAGACTATCATAACCACGTAGCCAAGGCCTCGTGCCAAGACCAAAAATTAGATTTTGTCAAGGCCTTGAGCCAAGACACTAGTTTGTCTCATGAGACCTGCCGATGCATCGAGGAGCTATAGCGGGCTCCACCCGTCACTTATTAAGTCCAATGCATTCCTCATATGAATAGTTTTAAACATATCATAAACCATAACATAATCGTATCACATAAAACATGCATAAAGGAAACATAAAATTTCCACATTTCAATCACAAGATATCAATACAACACATTGATATAATAAAAACTCTTTAAAAACCATTTTCAATACCAAAATAAAAGAAAGTTAAAAACTTTGTATTTATTTTTCATTAAAAAAAAGATGGCTTGTAGAGGAAGCCGAAACTCAAATAATGGTCACGGTGGCGGAGAAATCATTGTCGCCTTATAAGTACGGAAAGAAAAACATTCCCTTTTTGTCGTTTAGTAAAATGTTTTGTATAAAAAATATTCCTTTTGAATAAACGTAAAAGTCAAAGGGGTTTATACACCGTATAAAAGAAAGTTGTGTATAAAACCAAATATGCCTCAATGAAAGGAGATTGAGACGAAGTCCTTAAAAATATCATTTTTAAAATAAAATAGATCTATTATGTGTATTCACTATAGGTACACATAAAGAAAGTAAAAATACAAGATAATACATTATAATATCATGACATAATTTGAAAGTAGGAGATTAACCCAGAGAATGGAAGTTGGGTTAAGAAATTCCCTTACCTTGCGTTCTGTCCTGACTCCACCGTTCTTTAACCTCCTGAATAATAAACTAGAGTTAATTTCTATTTACTTAAGAACCTTTTTCATGTTCATTATTCCATTTATATCACTTTTTACCATGTTATGAACATTATTTAAATATTTAAATTAATAACGGTCGTTTTGTCGATCTTTGGTAACTTGAGTCAACAATAAACTTCTTATAATTACAAGTTGTTCATGTGGTCGAATATCCATTATATCCAGAATTATATTCACGATTTAGATGTCATATATATCTTATATATCCAGTATATACATTCATTAATAATATTACGTAACATTTAGAGGTAAGAAAGGAAATGCACCGTTCATGGAGACGGTAAGCCGTACGTACGCATGAACGCTACTTTCATTTAAATTTCATATTTAATGGAACTAAATCATAATGATATAAATGTATAATATAATTCCAGTATAATATAGTGTATAATACCATTTACTCCATCCTTTATACATCCCACATATGGCATTAACGATTCAAATCACTTTGAGGGGGCGGTAGTCCGCACTTCCTAAAATGAAATTATCGTGTTTTACCCATAATGGAAATCATAAAGTATGCCATAAATGAGAAATACAGAAGCATAAGGAAAACATAAACGTAATATATATATCATATATGAAAATAGTGTCATCAAAATGGCCACCATTATAGGTGTTAAAATAATTTGAACAATCATCGTTTCGTGAGGCAGTATTTCGCCACCCACAGAAACAGTATGTTCTTTAACCATTAGACGAAGGTGTGTGTAAGTGTAAACCAAATCCTTATCATAACAACATCCTATTATATTGTAGATACTGTTGTTTTTACAAAAGAAAGGAATGAAAAGAGTTTAAGGGTTTGGAGAAGCAAAATAAAACAAAACAACATTAGAGAAGACATTACCTTAAAAATCGGGTAACTCTTTTTGATTTGAGCCAAAGGCTTCCTTGGGAAGAATTATGCCCAAAGTGAGTCTTCTAGGAGTAAGGGAGGGATGTTGGGAGAGTATTTGGGCAGAGGTTGGTTGAGAAAAATGGCTTGAAGGTGTGAATAAGGTGGGAGTGGTGGGGGCCTTTTATAAGTGGAGAGGAGGGGCACTTTTGGAAAGTAATGAAATGTTACATTATTTCGCAATGCTTTTCGGATTCCAAAGGTCCCAAACTTATATAATTCGAGGCTAAGGTGATAAGGTTTCTAAATCGCCTCTTCCATTAGGCTTTGGACAATTTTATGACTTGTATTTTTCATTATCTTCTCATTTTATTTAAATCGTTAAATAATAAGGTCATCGCTGCATCATAATGATGTCATAAATAATTTAATTTATTTAATGTCTAAAAATAATAAAAAAAATACTATGATGTATAAAATCTTTTTATCTTTCTAATGAATATTTATAGTCAAAATTTGGACTTGTGTAACCCCACTTAAAATCTATTTTAGTAAAACAACTCATGTTTGTGTCAATTTAATTTTAACATTAAATAAATATATATTAATGTCATTTTCCAACTAAAGTGGATCCATGGGGTCCCCAAGTTGACCCATGGGTTGTCTTGGTCGGCCATGAATCATCCAATAGGAGTAGGACATGTGTCAAGCTCATCCCATATTATTAAAACATTATTTTTACCTTAAACTACTCTAATTACCTCTAATCGCGATTAAGAACTTAAAAGTTACTATTCACCAAAAAATTATTTTAATCTCATTGAACCACATTTTACTTCTTAATGACAACCATGTATGTCGGATTTTTGAAAATCAAATCACAGAAGTGGTAATATTTCATTTAAACGAAAAATCAGTTATTTAACTACCACTTAGTGGTTTCACTATTCATCAAAAATTGAAGTTTTTCAGAACAAGGCCAAAATTTCACCCTAAGCTATAATTGATATTCCGAATTCAAAAATTATTTCTATTTTACAAAATTCCAAACATATAAGTTGCATTAATTAATTTTATAATTAATTCCCGCTATTACAACAAATAGAGTGTTTTTAAGAAACAATTTTTATCAAAAGATTGGCAATTGTTTATGTCCAATTTCAATGTTAAATTAATTATGATGACCACCATTGGATAAAATGGTAAAAATATATTCTAATTATACTCTGAAACCACTAAATAGTATAATTTATCACTATAAATTATTTTGATTAAAAAAGTTGTTTCTAAGTAATTTTCACTATTCATAAAAAATTGGAAGTTCTCAGAAAATTACAAAAAATTCAACTTTGGATAATTTCGATATTACGAATACAAAAATGATGTCCATTTTGAAACATAAAATTTCTATAATTTTAAAAAGTGGTTATTACTATTCATAACGGCTACTTTGATTAGTCGCGGTGTTTTAGAACTCGAAGTTGCGTACAATGCAAGTTATTGCATTACTGAATGAGAAGCATATCGTGGAAGCTCGGGGTGTTACACTAAATAGATTTAGTATGGAACAATCCAAGAGGGGATTGGTTATAGTGTCACATGGCCTACATCTTTCTAAGAAAATGTGTCCTTAGACACAATAAGAGAAATATAGAATGTGTAATATCACATATGCTTCAGTTATAGGAACCATCATGTATGCAATGTTATGTACCAGGCTTGATGTTGCCTATGCCCTGAGCATAGTGGGCAGATATCAAGCAGATCTAGGAGAACATCATTGGACTGCTGTTAAGACAATCCTTAAGTATCTGAGAAGAACTAAGGATATGTTCCTGGTGTATGGAGGATACGAGGATCTTGTTATCAGAGGGTATTATGATTCTGGTTTTTAGATTGTTCATAATGATATGAAGTCACAATCTAGATATATTATTTGTCTCATTGGAGGAGCTGTGAACTGGAAGAGTTCAAAGCAGCCAGTTATCGCTGATTCTACAGCGGAGTCCGAATATATAGCAGCTTCTGATGCATCCAAGGAAGACTTTTGGATTTGGGACATTGTCCACGAGCTTGATGTGGTTCCTAGCAGTAAAGATCCCTTTACATTGTATTGTGATAATACTATAGCGGTGGCTCTTGCAAAAGAACCAGGGTCACATCAACGGACAAAGCACATACTTTGGAAGTATCACCTATTGAGGGATTTCTATAAAAGGGGTGAAGTTGAAGTGAGCAGAGTGTCCACGGAAGAGAATGTGGTGGACCCCATGACTAAAGGCCTATCTCAGCAGAAGCATGAATATCATGTGAGAGCTATTGGATTAAAGGTTGTTAGCAGGTGGCTCTAGTCCAAGTGGGAGTCTATTGGAGTTGGTGGAATAGAACCAACTACTTTGTACATTATTAATTAAATAAACATATTATCACATCATGATTATTCTCCTACGTGACAATGCATGTAATAATGTCCCAAGGATAGTTGTTGCATTAAGGGGTCATAGCGGATCCCTACTATGATTAGAACCCGGAAGTGCCATAACACTTTTCTTAAATATATGTTCTATGGTCGGATGATGTTATTTTAGGGACACAAATAATACAGGTCATTAGGGGTGAGAACTCATTAAACATTGAGGCACCTTCTCATGGTATGTGCCCTTGGTAATATATAAGAGAATATTATAAGAACGAGACCCGCCAGTAGGAAATCCACATTTCATAGTGTCATTGGATGTTCCTATCTGTGGACGTGTTTATTAGTCCTTAGACTTTACGATTATTATTAATGGGTATTACAACTCGTTCACTTAGATGGATTGGCGAAAACTCTGACGACACATTTTTCACAGTGAGGTAGGATATGTTGGGTGTACCACGAGTAAAACTGCATTAATAGATAATGCGAGAAAGGATTTGTCCCTTCTGTTCCATAATAGAAGTAGATATCTTAGTCCCTTTGATGGAATTGATAGATCCTATATAAATCCATGTCCATGGTAAAGTATGTGCGAGTTCAATTCTGGAAATTCAAAGAACGAATAATTGAGCACACGGGTTGATGGCACTATCATCCAACCCACTTGATTCGAGATATCGCGACAAAGGTATTATATTACACAGTAAGTGTTCGTAGGAGGTGATATGTCATTTGCGGCATTAACTTCAATCTCTATGGGTGCCTTAGCATGTTTCTAGACGCTAACCTTGGACATTAGGCAGACGCCTCCTGATGCCACTGAGAAAGAGGCCTAGAGGGTCACACACTAAGTGTGTCCATGTATCTCAGTTAAATATTAATTTAACAAGTTCATTAAAGATTATTACTGACTGTGGTTTAATAATTATTTAAGGATGCCTAATCGCATTTATTTCCACACTAGTTATTTGAGAGAATATATTGTGGGAGAAATAATATATTTATTAGTGAGTAATATAGTTACATTTATTTAAGAAATAAATATCCATTACTCAAGTTCTAATAAATTTGGAGGAGGAGATAAAGAAAAATGGAAAATAAAATTACACACCGTGTATATTAAATTTACACGCCGTGTAGTTTTATGGAAGACATGTAAACACAGTGCACTAATTATTACACGCCGTGTAGTTTTCCAGTCGATATTTTTGAGGATATAACATTGTTTTATTAAATGATATTAATTATAATCAGCATGGGCGCATGTCAAGGAATTAATAATTCGACATGTGGGTTTCAATAAGAGTTAATAAAATAAATAAAACACACAACACTTTTATTTATTGTCATAACTCTATAACCTCAAACCCAATTATAAATATCCTCATGACACCAACACTTTTCCAAACAATCATTGTGCACTACAATTCTGAAGAATTCTTCAAGACCCGAAAGAACTCCTTCCTCCATGACCGCTCTCAAGACCGAGAGATCAAGGCGATCGAAGGCGAACATCGCAATCAATGTTTCTTCCATGATAGCACCTGGAGATCCCTTCAGCGACATCTGGAGATATATGGCACACATGTGGATCACCAAAAGAGGAATCATACACTTGGATTCTATGACGCAACGACGGATCACCAAATCATGATCGGACACATCAACAAAGAAATAATTCCACCGACATAATTATTTTGAATTAATTAAATTAATTATAACCAACATATGATGATTCTATCTCTATGGTTCCATGATTCCCTCTTTTGTTTTTCTTTCATTTTTCTATTCTGAAGATTAGGAATTTTATATCATGATGGATCTCGGTTTGAACGTTGTTTAACGCTAGTATTAAAGTTGGGAAAACCCACCAACGTGCTTCCGTTGTGCCAAGAACCTTCACTATAAAGTACAATTAAACTGAAAATTACAAGTAAAACTAAAAATAGCTCATGTGAACACCTACCAATAATCTTACGTGACGAGTAGGTACAGCTTTCGAACAGTCGTCTCATTGGTATTCCTCGTCTAAAGTCCACCTCCGAGCTACCTCCAGTCCTGGTACCCTCATCCTCAGTAGATGATGTCTGTTGTCTGCACCAAACAAAACAATGTGTGGGAGTAGCCCGTGCAGTTGAGAGTATAACGATACTCAGTAGGGACCCCGAGACCCTCGAAGGTCTCACAAATCCACAAAGGTTAAACCACAAAGCATGAAAACAACTGTAAACCCTACTTAGGTATATGCTTATACATATACCTAAGTTGTCGAGTAAACCCATCTCAATCATGAGAAAACATGAGGCCCAACTCAAATTCCCAAAGGACAACTATTACACAGTGGAAAAATTACCAAAAATATAAGACTCATCTCACACAAGATATACAACTCTGAGAAATAGAATTATGAAGTTGACCCACTCAGAAACACTATTGAAGCTGATAGCCGGCCACATGATTCTCTAAGGATAGTAACAATTAACATGCTAAACACCTCATCTAATGGAGAACTCCTCTATCATGTACAGTGGGCCTACTGTGTCTGTTTTCGATGCTTTCGTTGGGGCGCGCATGTCCATCTCTTTTGGGGGGATGACGATGCTGTCTATTACCCCACATTCCAGCTTTCTAAAGGAATGTGGCATCTTTCCCTTATTCAGGGAAGTTTTCTTCATTATTGAAACGGGATGATGGGATGTTGGTTCTTCATTTGGTGGATTCCTCCTAAGAAATCTTCACCTATTCTGGGTCTCCCTTATAGATTTAATACAATGTTTGTGAAAATCTTCCTAGCACCATATCATCATGGACACTAGTTAATTACACCGCTTCTATCGGGACATTCCAAGGGGTCTGGTCAGGGCATCAACCTTCAGTCAGGGAAATAGTCATGTTGGGCATCCCTGGTGTGTTTGGGAACTGGGACACTAGTGTGTCTGTCTTATGTCCCTTATTATAAGCTTCTCAAGTGAGCAGAAGCCTGAGGCATCCCACATCGAACGTAGGGAATAATATGCCATGGGCATGTATCTGAGGTTTTCCTCAGCTTCCCATGTTTAACATAGGCTATGCCACATGTTTAACATCCATTGGAGATGAACCAGACTGATTAGAGCACTGACTAGAGTGGATCAGATGGATGTAACCCCTGTAGGGAACACCGATGTTAGAGCCAATGTATGTTTTAATTCTTGGTTACTGTTGAGGGGAATGGGTTATAAGGTGGCATGATCCCATCAGGATGTGTCTACCTGAGTATGAATCATGATGGATTATGGAGTGGTTCAATGAAGTGGATGGAGAATGGGATGGATCCGCAATGAGGATGATGATGGTTTTGTGCTTGATCCACGAAGAGGCTTCCTACTTATCCACATGGAAGGGAATTAAATACCATGTAGTTAATCTGACAGTGGCTAACTGTCGATTGGGGTTCAATGGATTTCCACTAGGTGGGGTTCCAATAGCTTACCGCTGGATAAGAATGTCAACAGCTTACCGCTTAATTGGATCACAATGGCTTACCGCTGAATGGAGTGACAACAACTTCCCACTAAATAGGTATTCAAAAGTGGAATATAGTTTAACGTCATGCAGGATGGGGGTGGACCGACATGAAATGGTTGGGACCAGTGGTTGTTGGTCTTGAACCTCAGAGAGCCTTCCTACGTACCCTACCTTGGCCAGGATCAAAGTTCACGTAGTTCTGGTATGGGGCAGGAGTGGGCGAACCGACATGAATAAGGACCCGGGGTCCAGGTGGATGGTGGGCTTGAAACTCATGGAGGATTCCTACATACCTTTCCTTAAAAAAGATCAAATACCACGTAGTTTAGGGTAGGATTTGTGTTCAACAGCTTACCACTGATTGGGGAAACAATTGCTTACCCCTGATTGGGGCTCACTATTTATTGTCATGCGGGACGAGGGCGAACCGACATGAAGATTTTCGGAGTGACCAGATGCTGGGCTTGATCCTTACGGAGGCTTCCAGCATACCTTGCATTGGAAAGGGTCAAAGACCTCTCAGTTCATGGGGGGAATTGTGGCTTATGGTTCGAGGAGGCCCAATGTGTTGGTGAAATGATGTGAATGGGGTCGGAGCGACCAATGGGTGGTGGTCTTGAACCTCATGGATAATTCCTACGTACCATGCCTTAGCAAGAATCAAATTCTTCATAGTTCGGATGGGGAGTCAGTGAACCGATGTGAAAGAGGACCTGGGGTCCCATGGGTGGTGGGCATTATCCTTGTGGAGGATTCCTACATACCTTTCCATAGAAAAGATCAATGACCCCATTGTTCAGGTGGGATGGGGCTTACACTCTAGGCTGCCCAAAGATGATGTCATGGTCTATGATTCCTCTAAGACCATGTGAGTCATGCTCAGTGTGAGAAACTAGAGGCAATAGAGACCTGGTGATCACATCGCAAATGGTGTGTCTGTGGGAAGTGGAGTTGGGATTACATGTAATTAGTAGGCTAAAGAGGAAATAGGGTCTTATGCGTGGTTAGCAGCCCGAAGAGGATGGGACTTACTCCAGGATGGAGGCCTGATGGAGAAAAAGCCCAACGAGAGAGGGATTCGGTACTGAAGAAAGGAGGGTTCTGGTGTCCACCCTTCCACCCCTTGGGTCCTTGGTACCGAAGAAGAAAGGAAGAGCCTGAGGGTTTTTTCCTTCCCCATGGACAGACACCGCTTCGATAAAGATGATCTCATTCCATGTGAGTAATGATCTCACTCCCGTGGAGACCAGTGGGTGTGCAGAATGTCCAAGGTGGGGGAACCCTATGTGCGAGGCACATGTCGAGGCCACCATTTTACATCATGTACCGAGGATGATGTTTCATGGCAGTTTAACGGCATGCAGCTCGGATGAGTTGGGTTTGCTCTGCACCCCTAGGACTTACATAACTGGTACCCTATGCACCTTGGTGAAGATAGGGGATGCGCAATGACATGTATAGAGGGTGTTATAGAGCGAGCCCTTGGGGGTCCACATTAACGTGGCTATGCGAAGAAGCAATATCTATTACCGTGCATGGGTGATGCTAAGGAGCGGTGATGATGCATGGGGCTTATTCAAGGAAGCTCCCTATAATGTCTTCTTCATGCCTGGCCATGAGGGCATCCCAACTCACTGGTAGGTTTGGTAATATAATTAAGGCCTACACCTATGTAAAAGTGCACAAGTGGGATAACACTAAGGGCTGGAATCAGCCCGAACAAAGGGGAATGAAAAGTGTGAATCACATGCCGAACATTTGAAACGCGGTGAGGGTGGCGTGGCGATGGAGGATAATTGTTGACCATGTTTGTAACACATCATCCATATAACATTAGCCAGAAATGGGGATAAACAAATGAGGGTTGACTATTGACCATGTTTGAAACACAGGACCTGACTCAAAGTGTTGTCCAAAGTCTTCCAGGGCTTTGGCATAGGATGATAGGTGATCCGATGCGGCATTGGACCAGGACGTTATGGGTTCCCTTCAGACATGGTAGAGGATGTAGATCTGAATGAAGGACACACAAAGTGTGAGGTGGTGTGATGGAATGTTTGAACAAATTCCAATGCTCTTGAAGTTATTCAATAGTGATCATGGAATAATTCATCTTATGCTTGGCACATAAGGCATCTCTAGTTTGGAGGAAGAGGCATCCAATGTTTTGAACATATGGTGGACTACATTTTGTAGTCATGTAGATTGGACTGCTCGCATCTTATGTTGGCAGCATAAGGCATCTCTCATATAGGGCAAGATGAATCCTATTTTTGAGACATAGGGTGAACTATAGTTTATAGTCATGTAGAGAAGAATATTGGCATCTTATGCTTGGCGCATAAGGCATCTCTTGTTTTGAGAAAGAGGAATCCAATATTTGTTGTATAGGGATTACTATGTTTATAGTCATATTGATAGGACTACTGAAATCTTATGCTTGGAAAATAAGAAATCTCTTATTTGGAGCAAGAGGTATCCTATGATTGGAACATAAGGATTACTATAGTTTAACGATATCTAGATAGGTCTATTAGGCATATGGTGCCTAAGAATGGATGTTGCTGCGACTTACGTAAGGGTAGAACTTTCTGGTTCAACATGGAATAGGAGTCAGGTGAGGGGGGTTTGGATGAATTTTTTGAGGAATGGTTCAAATTAAGGTATTCGGGGAATTGATTATGAGAGATCTACTCACGATAGAGGAACCGAACTAAGAGGAATATGTCGACTCAAGGTGTTTCATGGTGAGCAGAAAAGAATCTCAAATCATAGTATTCCATAGGTTGAAGGTGGGCACACAAATGGGCACAATCGAAAATCCTGACATTCTAGCCGGAAAGGTTCACTGTGTGACTCTCCATTTCTCATGGGGGTCAGTGATGGAAGGGAAAGAACCGGCCCAGAGGGCCGGGACTGCATCCCGGCAGTGACCTCGAGTGGGGGTGTGGGGGCACAGCCCCTGCGGTATGGACCAGCAGGCCCAGGCTTGTACATTGTTGCACGTAATAGGAGTGACATGCAGGATGGGCTGCGCGAAAGAAGGAGGGGTTGCACCCAATAAAGGAGGCATGCGCGAAATTGAGGCAGTTGCGGGGAAAACACCAGGACGCCGTGAAATCGGGGAGATTTGGAACGTAAAGGGGGACGTACACACAAAAGGGATGTTGTGCGCACAATATGAGAGATGTGTGCACAATAGGAAAAGAATTGCGTGGAATAGGGATGTTTTGCACACAATAGGACGTGTCACGTGCAATAGATAAGGCTTGCGTGCAATAGGGACGGTGCAACACTAGTGCACGCAAAATTGGGCACATCGGCACTATTGCACACAAAAATATTTTTTTGCGTGAAAAACTAGGAATTTTGGCCCTTTTATGGGAAAAAGTGATTTTTTCGCACGAGATATGAGGTTTTCTGCACGGGCGCGAAAAAATCGGACTTACACGCATTAGAGCGACAACCGACTTCCGGGGTCCTCCGGTGAAGAAAGGGGTGCACTTTTATTTATTGGAGGAAACTAGAGAGGTGGTGCATGTAAAATTATGTGCACATAAAAGGATTTCCCTGTGCCAAATTCGGTGCGCGTAAAATTCCACAAGCGGATGTCGGTGGCGTTAAATTCTGCGCGCCCAAGGCGGTGTGCGTAAAATTCTGCACGCCCAAGGCGGTGCACGTAAAATTCCACGGGTGGAATTGGGTTTCTACCCAAGATTCCCTTTTTACGCGCAAATCAATTTTTATGAGTAAGATTCCATTTTTACACGTAAATCTTTACTTTGCCCCAAAACCGTCCTGCATGGCCATTTCCAGCAGCCCGACATCGAACAACCACAACATCCAATCCGTAACTCCATTTAGGCCCCACGACTATTCAAATCAAAGCTTGAAGAACGAGCTAGGCTTTAGGGTCATATATATATATGCATTAGGTGAATTAAATAGATGAATTTTATGAAGCCAATAGCGTCACATAGTGGCACTTCCCACTAACATTGGACTATTGAGGTACTCCTCCTTTCGAGTACCGTGGGTCTACCGCGTCACACGGAGGTGCTCCCCACCCTCGGTCTGCCACGTCACATAAAGGTGCTCCCCCTTGAGTCCTACAAAGGTACTCCTACTGTAAAGTACCATGGGTATGCAATGTCACACAAAGGCGCTCCCCATTGTGGGTCTACCGTGTCACACAAAGGAACTCTCCACTGGGCCAGTCGAGTCACTCTGCATCAAAACGGTCAGCAGTAGTCAAGTCTCAGCTAGTCGCATGGTTCTGTATGTATCACGCTTCGGAGAACCGCTTGCTAAGCCATAGGTCAGACCTCAACCACCCAAAAGCTGTATGGAATGTAACCCAAAGGTAAGTCACATCAAAAGGGACCTAACACAATAGACAGTGGGTCAATCAGACGCATGATATGTAAGTTATTAGTGTTTCCGCTCTAAGGTCTAGGTTGGATTCGAGGTTCAATCCAACCCGTCCATACTCCAGTATTATCCAAAACACAACTGGATTATATCAAAAGGACCATCTTGATCCACTGATTCTGGAACTATAGATGATTCGTCAAACGGACGCCCAGTTCTCATGTTATGTCCAAAAAAGGTAATATTGAGCCTATCTGGCCCCGGGTCCGGTCTGACCTGGTCGAACCAACCTAACTCGAACAGTCCTAGACTGACTCGAACCGGTTCAGGTCAACCTGACCCGGTCCAGGACCGTCTTGGATGGATTGGGCCTATATAGGCCCGTCCTTCAGGGCCATGGTCTGGCCCGACCCGCGAAGGATGCGGCCCGTTGTTGCGACCCACTTTGCGGCATGCAGTGCGGATTGCGGTGCGACACGCGATTCAGCATCGCGGTGTGGCCCGCAGTGCGGTGGGTGGTGTGGCATGTTGAGTAGCCCACGGTGCAGTGCAGGGTGGGGTGTCGCGGTGCGGCCCGCGAGGCGGCTCGCGGTGCGGTCCACGATATTGCTCGCAGTGCGGTTTGGACGGCATGCGAGACCGCTCGGTGGTCCAGCACGATCCTCCTCGATCGTCCAGAATGGCCGGCAGGTCTTCCTTCCAGTGGCGCGATGGTGCCATTGTTTGCCTCCGTCGTGGCCTCCTGCTCCTCTGGTGGCACTGACACACGCCGTTGCAATGCCATGCAACCAGCCGGTTGTTGACCACCATCCTGACCCACCCTGGCCGACGGGCCGCGACCTCCTCTTCAACCGACGACGCGGATCTGTGCTGCCCTTCCTTCCTCGTGGCAGGCCGAGTGCCGACCGTTGCCTTCTTCTAAGAGCCACTAAGGGTTCGTTCCAAGCCTAAAAAATAATATGATCGCATATTGGCAATCCTTGTATCGAGGTCTTCATGTCCATATATCACATTCAGTGAAAATATATGTTTCCAGCATCAATAAATATTATGTAACACCCCGACCCCAGCTACCCAGAGTCGGTGCATTAGTTCGTAACATTGTCATGGTCACAAAAGATCAAGTCTCGAAAGACCGATTAGTTTAGTAGCCTTGGAAACACTAGATACATTCATAAGTCTTTCACTACATCAAAATGTAAACAAACTACAATAACATGGTCTTCATAGTCCATAATCATATCCCTTTCTGACTACCCCTGTAGGTCATTTATAAAATACTTCATCACATCCTGGAAAAATATTAAAACATTGAAAGGGGTGAGCTCAGATGCTCAGTAAGGTTAACAATATAGCGGAATATTTCATAAATAAACATTAACATTTAAGGCAATGTATAACTAAAACAAAAGCCTTTTAAACTTGAACTTCAACATAACATGGAAAAAGTAAAATGAGATAATGCCATTTACTTCTTCACATGGATATTCTACTGGTCGAATAATCACATGCAATATCAATAACCTCTTTCATAATGATGGAATGCATAATGCCAGACTATCATAACCACGTAGTCAAGGCCTCGTGCCAAGACCACAAATACGATTTTGTCAAGGCCTCGTGCCAAGAAACTAGTTTGTCTCATGAGACCTGCCGATGCATCGAGGAGCTATAGCGGGCTCCACCCGTCACTTATTAAGTCCAATTCATTCCTCATATGAATAGTTTTAAACATATCATAAACCATAACATAATCGTATCATATAAAACATGTATAAAGGAAACATAACATTTCCACATTTCAATCACAATATTTCAATACAAAACATTGATATAATAAAAACACTTTCAAAACCATTTTCAATACCAAAATAAAAGAAAGTTGAAACTTTGAATTTATTTTTCATTAAACAAATGATGGCTTGTAGAGGAAGCCGAAACTCAAATAATGGTCACGGCGGCGGAGAAGTCATTGTCGCCGCATAAGTATAGAAAGAAAAACATTCCCTTTTTGTCGTTTAGTAAAACGCTTCGTATAAAAAGATTCCTTTTGAATAAACTTAAAAGTCAAAGGGGTTTATACACCGTATAAACGAAAGTTGTGTATAAAACCAAATATGACTCAATGAAAGGAGATTGAGACAAAGTCCTTAAAAAGATCATTTTTAAAATAAAATAGATCTATTATGTGTAATCACTATAGGTACACATAAAGAGAGTAAAAATACAAAATAGGACATAATAACAACATGACATAATTTGAAAGTAGGAGATTAACCCAAAGAATGGAAGTTGGGTTAAGAAGTTCCCTTACCTTGTGTCCGACTTGACTCAACCGTTCTTTAACCTTATGAATAATAAACTAGAGTTAATATCTACCTTATTAAGAACCATTTTCAATTTCATTATCTTTTTATATCACTTATTACAATGTTATGAATATTATGTAATTATTTATGTTAATAACGGTCGTTTTGTCGATCTTTGGTAACTCGAGTCAACAATAAACTTCTTATAATTACAAGTTGTTCATGTGGTAGAATATCCATTATATCCAGAATTATATTCATGATTTAGATTTCATATATATCTTATATATCCAGTATATACATTCATTAATAATATTACGTAACATTTAGAGGTAAGAAATGAAATGCACCGTTCATGGAGACGGTAAGCCGTACGTACGCATGAACGCTACTTTCATTTAAACTTCATATTTAATGGAACTAAATAATAATGATATAAATTTATAATATAATTCCAGTATAATATAGTGTATAATACCATTTACTCCATCCTTTATACATCCCACATGTGGCATTAATGATTCAAATCACTTTGAGGGGGCGGTAGTCCGCACTTCCTAAAATGAAATTATCGTGTTTTACCCATAATGGAAATCATAAAGTATGCCATAAATGAGAAATACAGAAGCATAAGTAAAACATAAACATATTATATATCATATATAAAAATAGTGACATCTTAATGGCCACCTTTGAAGGTGTTATATGAGTGATGAACAATCATCGTTTCGTGAGGCAGAAATTCGCCATCCACAGAAACCGTATGTTCTTTAACCATTAGATGTAGGTGTGTGTAAGTGTAGCTCGAATACTTCTTATAACAACATCCTAGTATATTGAGGATACTGGTGTTGTTACAAAAGAAATGAATAAAAAGATATTAGGGGGTTGGAGAAGAAAAATAATACAAAACAACATTAGAGAAGACATTACCTCAAAATCGGGTAACTCTTTTTGATTTGAGCCAAAGGCTTCCTTGGGAAGAGTTCTGCCCAAAGTGAGGCTTCTAGGAGTAATAGGGGGAAGTTGGGAGAGTATTTGGGCAGAGGTTGGCCGAGCCAAATGGCTTGAAAGTGTAAATGAGGTGGGAGAGGTGGGGGCCTTTTATAAGTGGAGAGGAGGGGCTCTTTTGGAAAGATTGAAATATTACATTATTTCACAATGCTTTTCGGATTCTAAAGGTCCCACACTTATATAATTCGAGGCTAAGGTGATAATCTTTCGAAATATCCTCATCCAATAGGCTTTGGACAGGTGTAATCCTTGGATTTTGCATTATCTTCTCATTTTATTTAAATCGTTAAATAATGAGGTCATCGCTGCATCATAATGATGTCATGAATAATTTAATTTATTTAATGTCTAAAAATTATAAATAGAAATACTATGATGTAGGAAATATTTTTATCTTTCTAATTAATATTTATAGTCAAAATTTGGACTTGTGTAACCCCACTTAAAAACTGTTTTAGTAAAATAACTCATGTTTGTGTCAATTTAATTTTAACATTAAATAAATATATATTAATGTCATTTTGCAACTAAAGTGGCTCCATGGGGTCCCCAAGTTGACCCATGGGTTGTCTTGGTCGGCCATTACTCATCCAATAGGAGTAGGACAAGTGTCATGCTCATCTCATATTATTAAAACATTATTTGTACCTTAAACTACACTAATTACCTCTAATCGCGATTAAGAACTTAAAAGTTACTATTCACCAAAAAATTATTTTAATCTCATTGAACCACATTTTAATTCTTAATGACAACCATGTATGTCGGATTTTTGAAAATCAAAACATAGAAGTGGTAATATTTCATTTTAACGAAAAATCAGTTTTTAACAACCACTTAGTGGTTTCACTATTCATCAAAAATTGAAGTTTTTCAGAATAAGGCCAAAATTTCACCCTAAGATCTTTGAACTCCTGCCATTCCATTGGCACATAGACCTAAGATGAACTTTGATGATTAGTATAGAAGAACTTCCTAGAATTTTGGTATTGTAGAGATGTTGTGAGTTTTCCGAGTAATACATACCTGTCTGGATACAAGCAGGTAGAGGCAGCTCTGGCACAGATGTACCTAGGGGTAAAACCCGAAAACACCGCTTTGAGCTAGACTCGAATGGGAACTGGTGCACGACAACGGGCCTTGCTGCACTCTTGGTTACGACACTCCTGAGGGATATGCTTAGGATAATTCTCATTTTCTTTACAAACCACTATGAAGGGTTATGAGTATATACTTCCTCAAAGGAAACATTTCTTTTTATGATTATGGATTATATCCATAAATAGTTCAATTTATGTAAAGTATTTTACAAATATGGAATTATGTATTTTATTTCATAAACTAATCTAGTTTATGCAATTGTTTAGAAATGGCGCCTAGTGGAAGAAATGGAAACCGTATCAATGCACACACTCCGTGTAGGGATTTTCATCCTGCTCAAGATAATTATTGTGGATCTGAAGATACAATTGGTGCTGATCAACTTAATACCATACTGGGACAACTCACTCAGGTTTTGAATAATAAACTTACTCGTATGGAGCACCCTGATCCGCAACGTGGAGGATCAATGTTAGATCGATTCATGAGGCAACAACCACCAACGTTCAATGGGAGTACAAATCCCTTAGTAGCCGAGCAATGGATAAATTACCTAGAGAAAATATTTTAGGCTTTGGGGAGCAGTGAAAGGGAAAAAGTTATCATGGCAGTTTACCGCCTCACTGGAGATGTCGATCAATGGTGGTCACTAATTCAAAACACAAAGGAAGATGATGAATTAACAAACATGGAATGGCAGGAGTTCAAAGATCTTTTCTTAGTACTAAACTGCCTCTGATACCAACTGTAACGCCCCGACCCCAGCTACCCAGAGTCGGTGCATTAGTTCGTAACATTGGCATGATCACAAAAGATCAAGTCTCGAAAGACCGATTAGTTTAGTAGCCTTGGAAACACTAGATACATTCATAAGTCTTTCACTACATCAAAAAGTAAACAAACTACAATAACATGGTCTTCATAGTCCATATTCATATCTCTTTCTGACTACCCCTGTAGGTCATTCATAAAATACTTCTTCACATCCTGGAAAAATATTAAAACATTGAAAGGGCTGAGCTCAGATGCTCAGTAAGGTTAACAATATAGCGGAAGCTTTCATAAATAAACATTAACATTTAAGGCAATGTATAACTAAAACAAAAGCCTTTTAAACTTGAACTTCAACATAACATGGCAAAAGTAAAATGAGATAATGCCATTTACTTCTTCACATGGATATTCTACTGGTCGAATAATCACATGCAATATCAATAACCACTTTCATAATGATGGAATGCATAATGCCAGACTATCATAACCACGTAGTCAAGGCCTCATGCCAAGACCACAAATAAGATTTTGTCAAGGCCTCGTGCCAAGACACTAGTTTGTCTCATGAGACCTACCGATGCATCGAGGAGCTATAGCAGGCTCCACCCGTCACTTATTATGTCCAATGCATTCCTCGTATGAATAGGTTTAAACATATCATAAACCATAACATAATCGTATCACATAAAACATGTATAAAGGAAACATAACATTTCCACATTTCAATCACAATATTTCAATACAACACATTGATATAATAAAAACACTTTCAAAACCATTTTCAATACCAAAATAAAAGAAAGTTAAAACTTTGTATTTATTTTTCATTAAAAAAATGATGGCTTGTAGAGGAAACTGAAACTCAAATAATGGTCACGGTGGCGGAGAAGTCATTGTCGCCGCATAAGTACAGAAAGAAAAACATTCCCTTTTTGTCGTTTAGTAAAACTCTTCGTATAAAAATATTCTTTTTGAATAAACTTAAAAGTCAAAGGGGTTTATACACCGTATAAAAGAAAGTTGTGTATAAAACCAAATATGCATCAATGAAAGGAGATTGAGACGAAGTCCTTAAAAAGATCATTTTTAAAATAAAATAGATCTATTATGTGTAATCCCTATAGGTACACATAAAGAGAGTAAAAATACAAAATAGGACATAATAACATCATGACATAATTTGAAAGTAGGAGATTAACCCAAAGAATGGAAGTTGGGTTAAGAAGTTCCCTTACCTTGTGTCCGACTTGACTCAACCGTTCTTTAACCTCCTGAATAATAAACTAGAGTTAATATCTACCTTATTAAGAACCATTTTCAATTTCATTATCCTTTTATATCACTTATTACAATGTTATGAATATTATGTAATTATTTAAGTTAGTAACGGTCGTTTTGTCGATCTTTGGTAACTTGAGTCAACAATAAACTTCTTATAATTACAAGTTGTTCATGTGGTAGAATATCCATTATATCCAGAATTATATTCATGATTTAGATGTCATATATATCTTATATATCCAGTATATACATCCATTTATAATATTACGTAACATTTAGAGGTAAGAAATGAAATGCACCGTTCATGGAGACGGTAAGCCGTACGTACGCATGAACGCTACTTTCATTTCAATTTCATATTTAATGGAACTAAATCATAATGATATAAATGTATAATATAATTCCAGTATAATATAGTGTATAATACCATTTACTCCATCCTTTATACATCCCACATATGGCATTAACGATTCAAATCACTTTGAGGGGGCGGTAGTCCGCACTTCCTAAAATGAAATTATCGCGTTTTACCCATAATGGAAATCATAAAGTATGCCATAAATGAGAAATACAGAAGCATAAGTAAAACATAAACATATTATATATCATATATAAAAATAGTGACATCTTAATGGCCACATTTGAAGGTGTTATATGAGTGTTGAACAATCATCGTTTCGTGAGGCAGAAATTCGCCATCCACAGAAACCGTATGTTCTTTAACCATTAGATGTAGGTGTGTGTAAGTGTAGCTAGAATACTTCTTATAACAACATCCTTGTATATTGAGGATACTGGTGTTGTTACAAAAGAAATGAATAAAAAGAGTTTAGGGGGTTGGAGAAGAAAAATAAAACAAAACAACATTAGAGAAGACATTACCTCAAAATCGGGTAACTCTTTTTGATTTGAGCCAAAGGCTTCCTTGGGAAGAGTTATGCCCAAAGTGAGGCTTCTAAGAGTAATAGGGGGAAGTTGGGAGAGTATTTGGGCAGAGTTTGGCCGAGCCAAATGGCTTGAATGTGTAAATGAGGTGGGAGAGGTGGGGGCCTTTTATAAGTGGAGAGGAGGCGCTCTTTTGGAAAGATTGAAATATTACATTATTTCACAATTCCTTTCGGATTCTAAAGGTCCCACACTTATATAATTCGAGGCTAAAGTGATAAGATTTCTAAAGCTCCTCATCCAATAGGTTTTGGACAAGTGTATGCCTTGGATTTTGCATTATCTTCTCATTTTATTTAAATCGTTAAATAATGAGGTCATCGCTGCATCATAATGATGTCATAAATAATTTAATTTATTTAATGTATAAAAATTATAAAAAAAATACTATGATGTAGGAAATCTTTTTAAATTTCTAATTAATATTTATAGTCAAAATTTGGACTTGTGTAGTCCCACTTAAAAACTGTATTAGTAAAATAACTCATGTTTGTGTCAATTTAATTTTAACATTAAATAAATATATATTAATGTCATTTTCCAACTAAATTGGCTCCATGGGGTCCCCAAGTTGACCCATGGGTTTTCTTGGTCGGCCATGACTCATCCAATAGGAGTAGTACAGGTTTCATGCTCATCTCATTTTATTAAAACATTATTTGTACCTTAAACTACACTAATTACCTCTAATCGCGATTAAGAATTTAAAAGTTACTATTAACCAAAAAATTATTTTAATCTCATTGAACCACATTTTACTTCTTAATGACAACCATGTATGTCGGATTTTTGAAAATCAAAACACAGAAGTGGTAATATTTCATTTTAACGAAAAATCTGTTTTTAACAACCACTTAGTGGTTTCACTATTCATCAAAAATTGAAGTTTTTCAGAATAAGGCCAAAATTTCACCCTAAGATATAATTGATATTCCGAATTCAAAAATGATCTCTATTTTAAAAAATTCCAAACATATAAGTTGTATTAATTAATTTTATAATTAATTCCTGCTGTTACGACAAATAGCGTGTTTTTAAGAAACAATTTATATCAAAAGATTGGCAATTGTTTATGTCCAATTTCAATGTTAAATTAATTCTAATGACCACCATTGGATAAAATGGTAAAAATATATTCTAATTATACCTTAAAACCACTAAATATTATAATTTATCATAATAAATTATCTTGATTAAAAAAGTTGTTTTAAAGTATTTTTCACTGTTCATAAAAAATTAGAAGTTCTCAGAAAAATACAAAAAATTCAACATAGGCTAATTTCGATATTCCGAATCCAAAAATGAAGTCCATTTTGAAATATAACATTTCTATAATTTTAAAAAGTGGTTATTACTATTCATAATGGCTACTTTGATTAGTCGTAGTGTTTTAGAACTCGAAGTTGCGTACAATGCAAGCTATTGCATTATTGAATGAGAAGCGTATCGTGGAAGCTCGGGGTGTTACATATTAGGTGTTAATGAACGCACAAAAAATGCGTGAAAAATAAAAGGAAGAGAATCATGGTTAATGTGTGGGACGATGGCCATGTTTATTTGGCCATCATCATAGTGAATTTAGGATATTAAGAATCAATAAAATAAAATCAAACATAAATAAAACTCTTACCTAAATTGTTCATTGGAGGTGGTGTGAGGAAGAAAGATTTAGTCGATGAAGAACATCGGCATTCATTGCTTCTGCAAGATGCTTCTAATCTGTGCTCGAGGTCAGTTCCTCATTTTTCATTGGGGGATGGTTCTTTATTGGAGAATTTTCTTTTCAGTTCCCCATGGTTCTCCCAACTCTCCTTTTCCAACAATTTCCAACCAAGAAATGGAGAGCCAACATATATTAAAATAGGTTATTCAAATTAATTAAGCTTGACATAATTATTTTGGTTATATTGGCACATCAAGGATGGAACAATTCAATGGAACATTAAATTAAATTACGTTGGCACAATTTAATGGCACATTAAATTGAATTTATGTTGGCATAATTGAATGGGAGGATTCCAATGAATTTTCCCATAGTAAATAAGGGTTCGGGTGTCCCCCACCACTAAAAATAAAAATAGAGGTTTCAAACTCGGGCGGTCCTCACCTCCATAACTGAAATGGAGGTTTCAACAAGAAAAATAAAATAATGTTGTTTATATTATTTTCATTCTTTTAACACACCCAGAGAAGTCTGAAAACTAACATTCACACTCGTGCTACTGCGGTCGAGGTGAAGGACTCTTTAATTGAATATCAGTGCTACGATTTCAACGGTGTCCTCAGATTTCAATTCCAAGCACTGGTTCAAAAGTTTCAAAACCCCACTTGAAAATTTACTAAACGTACCAAAAAAAGATCCAAAATTAATTTCGGGTACTCTAGGGCTCAGAATCACACACCATCAATTTTGGTGGACTCGTAAAATTCCTATATAACTAATAGAAAAATCCTAATGTTTACATGTATTAAGTTGGACATTGGATACTGTTGACAATGATTAAAATATTTCATAAAATTAGTTTTCAATTTTTATAGAAAGGAAAACCCAGAGGTTGGGTGACAACCCTTCGCGTCCGACATGGACACGAGATTTGAACCTGCTATTGAAGGGTGACATGATTTCATCACCTACCACTGGCTTGCGTGATGTCCCGGTTTGCATAATATTATTTTTTAAATGATCTGATGGATGAATTAAAAATTCATTTTTTTGAAACCCTATAATATTAGGATAAATAGAATATTTCGAGTTCTCTTATCTCTTGTAGTGAAAGAAGAGTTTGTGGTAGAAATTAGTTAAATGATAAAACTCTACTTGTCATGTATTTTTTTTTCTATGAAGATATTAATTATTAAACATTAATGAAAGGATCTGAAATCTAGAAATGTGTAATCCTAATAACTTATGTTTTGATGAACCAATAATATCTTAAGTTATCATAGATTAAGGGATTTGAGGCCCTCAATTTTCTATTTATTTTTCACTTGTCGGTGATTGATGACCTCAATGACTGTCTATAAATATTTACGTTTTCCTCCAGTTATGTGCCTCAAATCACCACCAATGTTCTCTTATTCGGAATTCTAATTTGGTGGTGACTTTTTCATTTCCATTTCCCTCTTATTAAGAATAAATTTTTTTAATCCTATTCCAAATGTGGGTTTTCCACAATGGTATTTTAAATTTTTTACTTTATTTTTTCGAAGAAAGTTTTCAAATTGTGAGGATGAAATTTATTGAAGGAGGGTAGAAGGTGACACCCCAACATTTCATTGTATTTTATATATTTATAGTATGTAAAAATCTTGTACTGAACACAACACCGACTTGTCTTGTGCTATACGCAATATTGAGTTTCTACAAGCCAACACATTAGTATTATAATTATTTAAACTATATATTTATTTTTCAATTATATATTATGATATGACTAGTAAAAAATAAATTTTTACTGTTATTTATAATATTTTCAAATAAATAAAACATATTTATAATGAAATGTATATGTTTTAATAGAATAGTTATATATTAAGAAAAACTATTTTCTTAAAAGAACTATTTTTATGTCTTATTATGAACAATAAATAAATTAATATCAAAAACATAAAAACTGAATTAGTTAAAATACACCTCATTTTTGGATTCAGAGTACCAAAATTAGCTTAGGGTGATGTTTGGTATTTTCTAAAAACTTTCAATTTTTGATGAATAGTTAAAACTACTACATAGTACATAAAAACCGGTTGTTTATTTAAATAATTTTTATTTTTATATAAATTTATTTTAGAGAAAAAATATTTACATAATACCTATATTAGTTTTGTGTAATTAATTGGAGTCATTTTATAAAAAGATTATATGTATAAAATTTTATTGAACTTTTTAATGTCTTTTACGCACCTTATAGGCATATTTGAAAATTTTCATAAAATGTAATTTTCCTACTTTTGTAAATTGAATTTCAAAAATCTGAAACACATGGTTGAAATCATTAAGTAAAATGTGGTTCAATATGATGAAAATAATTTATTGTGGATAGTAACTTTGGAATTTCATTTACCACAGTTAAAAATAAATAGGATAATTAAAGGTAAAACTGATATTATAATTACTCTAACACATGTCCTAATTATATTGGATAAGTGTATTTCGACCCAAAACAACCATATGAATAAAATACGATCTTCTTTTATCCACTTGGATTAGATTAGGACATTTATTATTATTTTATTTAAAGAAGAGTTAAAGGTGTTAAATTCAAATTTTAATTACTAAAACATATTTAATAAAGGTTTATACATAAGATAATAAAGAATATAAATATTAATTAGGATGCCAAAAATATTTCCTACCTAGTTATATTTAATATATAATTTTTAGACATAAATAATTAAATTTATTTATGACACATTGATAATGAAATATTTAATTTATTAATGAATGATTAAAATAATTGATATTATAAATATCAAATAATGTTAAATTGAAATATTATTCATTACACTAACTTTCTTGGTAAATATTACATGTTAGGGTTGAAATAATAATTTTTTTTTCAAAGTTATAATGTTGTTATGACTTTCATAAAAACAAAATAAAAAATAGTGTCAAAAATGACATAAATGTGTTTTTAAAACAAAAACTATATTATTAAATGATATAAATCTAAAAGCCTTACTTTGATCAGAAATCTGACATAAAGATCCCTTTTGATCAAATCAAAAGGAAGCACCCGAAGAAGAGATAATAATTTCATCACCTCTTTCAAAGTTCTTTTCTTCTTCCACATCTTCTTTCTTGGTTGTTTCTATAACAAAGTAATAACTCTCGTACCTTCTACATAATGTGATGTTATTATAAATACAGTACAACCATATTCCATATTCTATCCATCCTATGAATGACAAAGTCATGATACATGCATACGTATGACTTACAATCTCCACGTCGTTGTGTAGTTTGTTATTCAACAATTCATTATTTGGATGGGAATAATAATGAGTATTATTGATGTAAATAATATATATAACATGTTAATGATTCTTTATATATTATATAACATCCAATTACATATGTTTTTACCATCAATATAATGATATTTCCACTCGTGTTGATGTACAAATTACCGTCTCCATGAACGCGATGAGATTCATTCCCATCGTAACCATTCAAGTATAATTTTCATTTTATGATTTAAAATAATGTTTAATAACTTAATATAATTCTGTATATGAATCAAATACATCATATCTATAAAAAACATGACTTACGTAACAAAACATATAAAGAAAAAAGAATCAGTTAACACACGAAACGATTATACTACTGAAATATCATTAACAAATAAAAATTAAAAGATCGTATATGATATCATATTTATGTATGTGGTTCATATATAATTTAATAACAATGATTTAACCATTATACAAGAGGGTAACCTACCTTAGACTAAGGAAAATTGCAAGGTAAGGGTTATTTTTACAATCTCTTTATTATCCAAGGTTGTTTATACTTGAGTATCTACTAGGACTTTTTTATCATCCACATCCATGTTTCATAAAAATGTATTCCAAAAACATTTTTACTATTTCCTAGATTATGGTTTAAAGTCATGTATACGCCTATAAAACCTTTTATAAAATGTTTTCAAAGGAATCTTTCCATCGCTGTCCAAACAAGGCACATTATAACCTTTTCGACAAATTGATGTAATAATGTTTTTAACTTATACGGCGTCTGCGGATATTTTCCGCCGTTATAACACATTAAAATTTTCACTTAAAATATTATAATAATATTTTCAAAATAAATTTTTTCATTTATATTTATGTGACCTTTAAAATATTTTAAAATAGAAAGATATATTTCACTTAAATAGTTTTGATTTCATCTATGCCAACATCCTTTGATGGATTTTATAATTGTTTGAAGTTGATTTATTATGATAAAATCTTACATATTATATTGATGGTTTTGTGATATTTTTTAATTTTTATGTGTTATACAATTCATTTTTTATGTTTAATGTATTGACATTTCATATACTAGTTTTAAATATGAATGTTTACATTAGGATTTAACCTTTTCATATGATTAATTCATTGGTCTTAGTAAGTGATTGGTGGAGCCCACTATAGCTCCTCAATGCATCGGTAGGTCTCATGAGACAAACTAGGGTATTGGCATAAGGCCTCAACAAAATATTATTTTAAGTACTGGCATGAGGCCTTTACTATGTGTTTATGACATCTAGAATTATTCATTCCATCATTTTGAAATTTTCTATTGATATTACAAGTGATTATAAGTCTAGTAGAATATCCATGTGAATAAGTAAATAAAATTATTTGATTTATCTTTTCCATTTTACACTGAAGATTAATTGTAAAAGTTTTTTGTTTTTGTCATATACATATTTTCCATGTTTATGCTTATTTATGAATGTTTCCACAATATTGATATTCTTACTAATAATCTAAGCTCACCCGTTTATTATGTTTTATTTTTTCCAGGATGTGGATAAGTATACTATGATTGGACTATAGGGATAAGCTATGGTATATGAGTGTGTTAAAAGGGGACACATTGTTGTTTTTCATTATTCACAACTGGAAATACAGTCTTTCCCAACGGTTCTAAACCATTGGGAAAGGCTGAAAAACCGTTGGTATATGTTATACCAATGGTTCTGCAAACAGTAGGGATGTAAGCCATTGGGAAAACATTTCCAAATAGTTTACAGTGAACCGTTGGGATAGGATGGGGAAAAATTAACCTATCCCAACGGTTCTGCAAAACCGTTGGGAAAGGTTTTTCCCAACGGTTTGGAACCGTTGGGAAAGCCCAAACTATCTTCCTCTTTAGCAGTGGTTTGTAACTGTTGGGAAATTTTTTTTACGAATGGTTCTATGAACCGTTGGTAAAAAAAATCCCAGAGATGATATGCCATTGGTTTGAAACCGTTGACATACCCTATGCTGTGCAAATTGCACAGCATCTTGCAATTTGCACAGCAGGTCTGTAATTTTCCCACCAGGTCTCATTTTGTGCATTCCTCTCATTTTCAATCCAATTATTGTACCTGTAATAAACTAACACAGACATATAAAATTATTGTACCTTCAATAACCAACTAACACATACATATATAGAACAAATTCATACACATCTAACATATAATGCATCCTGGAACTATGCACATCCATAATTAAATTAGAATTCATAACATAATTATAAAAATACATAATTCATTTAAAATTCAATTTAAAATTTAGATGACAATTATATGTGAAATCTGGAATTAAATTCATATTTTTATTGGTTTTTCATATACCATATATTTTTACCTGAAATGATGTCCATTTTAAACAAAATACATACACCTGGAGTGATATCGGCCACACCACACCTCGGATTGAGGTAGGGTTGACTCGTACATGTCACATATGACCCGTGGATCATTGTGCTAAAGTATCAACACAATCTGAATGCGTTTGGTCAGTTTTCTGTATGTCAGTTGATTTTTTTCAATTAAAATGACGTCCTTTTGAAATAAATGACAGACACTTTGAATGGTTGCGGCCACACCACGTCTCAGATTGAGGCGGTGTTGATTCGTACACATCACATATGACACATGGATCATTCTCCTAAAGTTTCAATGAAAACCGAATGTGCTTGGTCGGTTTTCCGTATGTACTTAAAATTATGTCCATTTTAAACAAAATGGAGACACTTAGAGTGATACCGGCCACACCGTGCCTTGGATTAAGCTCAGTTTGACTTGTGCATGTCACATATGACCCATGGAATATTTTCCTAAAGCATTAACACATTTCGAATGCATTTGGTCAATTTTCCGTATGTAAGTTGTTCTTTTCTCTGATAATCCTATCCATTTTAAACAAAAGAGAGACACTATGAATGGTGTCGGCCACACCGTGCCTCGGATTGAGGCGAAGTTGACTCGTACACATCACATATGACCCGTGGATCGTTTTGCTAAAGTATCAACACAATCTGAATGTGTTTGGTCAGTTTTCCGTATGCCAGTTGATGTTTCTCAATTAAAATGACTTCCTTTTGAAACAAAAGACAAACCCTTTGAGTGGTGCTGGCCAAAATGCATATTAGATTGAGGTGGGGTTGATTCGTACACGTCACATATGACCCAATGATCGTTCTCCTAAAGTTTCAATGGAAACCAAATGTGTTGGTCGGTTTTCCGTATGTACTTTAAATGTTTTCCATTTTAAACAAAAGGGAGCCACATAGAGTTATCCCGGCCACACCGTGCCTCGGATTGAGCCTGAGTTGACTTGAACACATCACATATGACCCATGGACCATTTTCCTAAAGCATCAACACATTTCGAATGTGTTTGGTCGGTTTTCCATATGTCAGTTGTTCCTTCACTGATAATCTTGTCCATTTCAAACAAAAGAGAGATACTCTGAATGGCTTAGGCCACGTCATGCCTCAGATTGAGGCGGGGATGAATCGTACACGTCACATATGAACCCTGGATTGTTGTGCTAAAGTATCGACACAATACAAATACGTTTGGTCTGTTTTCCGTATGCCAGTTGATGTTTTTCAACAAAAATGATGTCCTTTTGAAATAAAAGACAAACACTTTGAGTGGTTTCAGCCACACTGCGTCTCAGATTGAGGTGGGGTTGATTCATACATGTCACATATGATCCATTGATTGTTCTCCTAATGTTTCAATGGAAACCGAATGCGTTTGGTTGGTTTTCTGTATGTACTTAAAATGTTGTCCATTTTAAACAAAATGGAGCCACTTAGAGTGATCACGGCCACACCGTGCCTCGGATTGAGCCTGGGATGGCTTGTACACATCACATATGACCCATGGATCGTTTTCCTAAAGCATCAACACATTTCGAATGCGTTTGGTTGGTTTTCCGTATGTCAGTTGTTCTTTTCACCGATAATCCTGTCCATTTTAAACAAAAGAGAGACACTTTGAATGGTGTCGACCACACCATGCCTCAGATTGAGGCGGGGTTGACTCGTACACATCACATATGACCCGTGGATTGTTGTGAAAATGTATCAACACAATCTGAATGCATATGGTCGGTTTTACATATGCCAGTTGATGTTTTTCAATTAAAATGACGTCCTTTTGAAACAATTGACAAACACTTTGAGTGGTACCGGCCACACCGCATCTCATATTGAGCCGGGGTTGATTCGTACACATCACATATGACCCATTGATCTTTCTCCTAACGTTTCAATGCAACCCGAATGCGTTTGGTCGATTTTACGTATGTACTTAAAATGTTGTCCATTTTAAACAAAATGGAGCCACTTAGAGTGATCTCAGCCACACCGTGCCTCAGATTGAGCCCAGGTTGACTTGTACACTTCACATATGACCCATGGATCGTTTTCATAAAGCATCAACACCTTTCTAATGTGTTTGGTTAGTTTTCCGTATGTCAGTTGTTCTTTTCACTTATAATCCTGTCCATTTTAAACAAAAGAGAGACACTTTGAATGGTGTCTTCCACACCGTGCCTCAGATTGAGGCGGGGATGACTCGTACACGTCACATATGACCCGTGGATCATTTTTCTACAGTTTCGACACAATCCGAATGCATTTGGTCGGTTTTCGGTATGCCAATTTATGTTTTTCAATTAAAATGATGTCCTTTTGAAACAAAAGACAGACAATTTGAGTGGTTTCGACCACACCATGTCTCAGATTGAGGCGGGGTTGATTCGTACACATCACATATGACCCATGAATCGTTCTACTAATGTTTCAATGGAATCCAAATGTGTTTGGTCGGTTTTCCATATATACATAAAATTTTGTCCATTTTAAACAAAAGGGAGCCACTTAGAGTGATCCTGGTCACACCATGCCTCAGATTGAGCCTGAGATGACTCATACACATCACATATGACCCATGGATCATTTTCCTAAAGGATCAACACATTTCAAATGCGTTTGGTTAGTTTTTAGTATGTCAGTTGTTCTTTTCACTCATAATCCTGTCCATTTTAAACAAAAGAAAGACACTTTGAATGGTGTCGGCCACACCTAGCCTCGGATTGAGTACCGCGTCTCAGATTGAGGCGGTGTTGATTCGTACATGTCACATATGACCCATGGATCGTTCACCTAAAGTTTCAATGGAAACTGAATGCGTTTGGTCGGTTTTCGGTATGTACTTAAACTGTTGTCCCTAATGACACACTGGGATCAGAATGTGGGATGGATGACATGTCAGTGGGAGGGTCAGGGTCTAGTCGACCACGCGCAGCTGATCGTCCACCTCTGGTTCGAACCCTCCTCGTACCAACGGCCTGAGTACTAGGACCAGTACTAGGCTCCTCGTCAAATAACTGTCGACGTATAGGTGGATATTACAAAAATGTTTACAAAAAAATTAATCACATGACATTATATATTATTTAAATATATATATATTTGAAATAAAATAGTCACTGTAGGCACTAATGGTGGAACGCCCATCTCCATCATCCGACGATTGTTCTCCATCATTTTTTTCCTTCATCTCTCTTTAATTGGCTTCATTTCCTGCTTTTGAAAAAAAATATGTAATTAATTATAAAAAAGAAAATAATGTGTAAACCAAAAAACTAAATATATGAGTTAATAGGGGGATTCATTGGTAATTTAGCTATCAATTGTTTTTGAAGAGCTTGAATGAATTTAATAAATCATACAAGTTGTAATGTTCACCAAGTTAGAAATATTGTTTGACTAGGTTTGAGTACAATTCCATTCCAAATTAGAAAATACAATTCAAATAAAACATCAACCAATAAACATTGAAAATTCACATAACGGTCAAGTTAGATAAAACATGTTTGTGATTAATACTAAATCAATTTTAATATTACCAACCTTAACAACCCAACTTGAGGTAAACCAAAAGAATTTAGAATATGGATAAATGATTCTATATATTTTCAACCAAAACTTCAGGTTCACAATCAACTCTAAAAATTGAGCTATTTGAGTCATCAAAAGAAATAAATGGATTGGTTCCAATGGAAATAGGGACAGTGTCAATTTGATCATCACCATCATCAAAAATATGTCTTGGAATTACTTCAGCTATGACACCAAATTCAGGTCGAAGTTGGTCATTGACATAAAAAACTTGTTTATCCATTGATGCCAACACATATTGTTCTTCTGTAGCAAGAGTGTGAGTCATATTAATTACATGAAATCCACAGTCATCAATAAATGTGCCATGTATCGTCATCGAATCAAACAAATTTCATTTCATCATTGTGACTCGTCCATGAGAGTAATAATCCAATATTATTATTTTCTCAACGACTCCATAATAACCCACATTTTCAAATCATGTTCTACTATCAGATGCACTAGCATAACAATATGTTATGGTAGTAACTATAACACCATCATGTTTTGTTCTAAGGTTCTTTGCTCGTTCAATGACAATAAATTTGTACCCATTGATAACAATTGATTTACAGTCACGAACCACGGTATTAGGACCAAAATCCAAAGCTATTATTTCCTCAGAGATAGAGTCATTAGAAAAACTCAATACCTACAATATAGATGAATGTTAAACATAATTAAATATTGAAATAATTAATTTAAACAGTAATATTTTTACCTTCAATTTTAACCAAGCAGAAAACTCTTTGCTATGCAAAGTCTCTATCCTTCTCAAAGATAAAGAACGATTCTTCCTATTTATCATTGTTTGATGTTAGTTGTAGATAAAAATTATGAATATTTTAACAGATATATATATTTAAGATATAAATAATCAATTTAGTTACCTAATATAGTCATCGAACAAATCACAGTTGAACAAAACTGTGCGATGTGCCATCTCCCTCTCTTCATGGATTAATGTCTTTAAGGTATATGATCCAGGAATTCCTTCTGTTTGAGGAAGTGATGGGAAACTGGGTTCAATTTTCTCATAATGTTCTTCTTCATTTCTCATTGTTCTGTTCAATATTGTAGTAAGATCAGACAAATACATCAAGCAAAAATCCATACATTCTTGAGCCAGGTAACCGTTCACGATAGAACCTTCATGATGATTTCTGTTTCGGACATAAGACTTTAATGTGAACATATTTCTTTCAGTTGGATACATCCAACAAAAAGAAATAGGTCCTCCGAGAAGAATTTCAGTGGGAATATGGACAGTCTTATGCAACATGCATGTGAAAACTGATGGAGGAAATATTTTCTCCAACTCACACAAAATTAATGGGGCATCTGTCAACATTTTTTTCAAGAAAGACTTGGACAAATTCTTAGCACAAAGATCATTAAACAAATGGAACAACCAAATAACGACCACCCTTACATTATTGGACAACAGATGATGGATTTCTATTGGAAGCAACTCATGTAGTAGAATGTGATAATAATGAGTCATCAAAGACTTTAGCTTCAACTCTCTTCTATTGACCCGTTTAGATATGTTGCTTGAATAACCAGCAGGAACTCTAATAGTCACTAATACTTCCAGAAATTGTTTTTTTTCATAGGTTTCATCACATAAGAAGCACATCGAAGTTGCCATTTATTTTTACTGATATGCACAGGATGCAATTTTGGTCTGATGCCCCAATCCAACAAGTCACACCGAGATCGTAAATCATCTTTTTTCTTCCCCTTACATTTAGAAGAACCAAAAGTAACATTTTACATATATTCTATACAATATGCATTATGTTTAAGCAATTACATAACAAATTGGTTGACCAATAAGGCAAATCAAAAAAGATACTCATTTTCCTCCAATTGTAACAGGTTTCAGTGGAAATATTATTTATCTTTCCAGATTTCATTTTACCATTCCTGAACGAAAAACTGAAATCTTTAAATTCATTAAGCACATCAGTTCCAGACATATGCTGAGGTGGATCATCGGTCTCTATGGTATTTTAAAATCTTTGATGATTCATTCTATATGTATGATCCTTTGGAATGAATCGTTGATGTCCCATAAAACTGAAACTACAGTGATATATCAGTCGTCTGGATCATGTATTCTTCATACAAACTAGAAATGACAGTTTTCCCTTCGTGCTCCATGAAAACATCATTGCATAAGCTGGAAAATCATTGATCGTCCACAAAATCGCAACACGCATCTGAAATATATCTTTCTAACATGCATCGTATGTGCGCTCACCCACATCCCAAAGAAGTTTCAAATCTTTTATTAAAGGTTTCATGTATACATCAATATCAATGTCGGGATCAGAAGGAAAAGATATGAGTATACTCATGAAAGTGAATGTTTTTTTCATACACAACCATAAGGGAAGATTATAAATGTGTATAAAAACATGCCATGTGGTGTGCAATGTAAGAATCTGCCCAAACGGATTAAAATCGTCGCATGAAAGACCCAACCTCACATTACACACGTCAGCTCCAAAATCAGAATGTCGAGCATCAAATCTCTGCCATTAAAATACATCTGCAGGATGAACCAACTCATCATTAGTCTTATTTCTATCGGTATCATGACATATCATTTTTATTGATATAACATCAAAAATAAAAATATTCTGGAGTTTGGGGGTCAATGGAAAGTGCCACATTACTTTCTGTGGAATGCGAGATGGTGTTCCATCAGCTTTTGACTTCTAGTGGGATGTGTCACATTTTATACAATCATTTCGTTTAGCGGTTTCCTCCCAGAATAAACTACAATCTTTCGGGAAAACATGAATTTTGTTTCATGAAAATCCAAGTTCCTCAACTAACTTCCATACCCTATAGTGGTTTGAGGGAATATATGCATCATCTGGAAGTAAATCCTTCAAGAGGGTAAGAATTTAATCGATTGCTGTATTTGAAATCCCATACATAGTTTTCCCATGAAACAATCGGATTAAAAATTCCATCTTTTTTATTTTATCGCATTGTCGATATACTGGAGTCATGGAAGAATCATTCAATTTTTTCACCCTATCAATATCATAATTTTCACTAGATACATCATTTGTCCTCATATAAAAGTCTTCGTGAGTCGAAATCCTTTTTTTCATGATGGAGAATAAACGAAAACTGATCATCTATCAAATTCTCCATTCCAGTCCTTTCATTTCGATCATCACCAATTTGAGATTTCATTTTATCCCCATTGTGATACCACACAAAGTAGTTTTCTTGAAAACTATTTTTGGTTATGTGGTAGCTGACTTCTTCACGGATCAACCAAGGTCTACCAACACAATTGGAACATGGGCAGTGTATACGACCACTATCTGTAGCATTGTGAAATGAAAAATCTATAAATCTCTCCAAATTATTTTGAAAATCACTTCCGATCCGATTGGTTTCATACATCCAACTTAGGTAAAAAGAATAAATATAAGTCATTTTTTCATAAAAAATTCAATAGAATTGTTCTTTAATAGAAAATATCTTTTGAAATCCATTTTAAATAGTAAAATCCCTTTGATCATTTTTAACAAATATTTGGAGTATTCTCAAGGCACCCCCATTTAGAAAAGTCACATTAAATGGCCAATTTCTATGCCAAACCATTGAAAAAATTTAACATGAGACAATCATCGACCACAAATAACTTAACTAGAAATTAAAAATACAGAAACCAAATGTGATATATAATTTAATGTTATGTTAGGGGAAATGAGATTAAAAAGTGACAAAAACATCATAAATGGTTCCAACATCATAACATTTGATTAAAACCACCCATAATAGGAATGGGAATGCCTCATACACCTAATACCTAATAAAAAAACCAAATCTCTAATTAAAACAATGAATTTAGGGTTTCCACCCCACTTGGACAGCCTTACCCCCACCCCACCCACCCTACATAGACAGCCCTACCCCCACCCCACATGGACAACCCAGCACCCCCCACCATACCTGGACATCCCTACCCCCCACAACCCACTTGGAAAACCCAGCCACCCCCACCCAACCTGGACAGCCCTATCGTCACCCAACTTGGACAACCCATCCCCCCACCCTACCTAGACAGCCCCTCTCCCACCCCACCTGCACACCATCCCCACCCCACTTGGGCAAAACTGCCTGGAAACCCTCCCCCACCCAACATGCACACCCTTTCCCACCCCAAATAGCCCTACCCCCACCCCATTTGGACAACCCAACCCCCTCCCCCACCCTACCTAGACAGCCCCCTCCCCCACCCTACCTAGAAAACCCCTCCCCCACCCCAAACAGCCTTACCCCCACCCCCCACCCCCACCCTACCTAGATAGCCCCCTCCCCCACCCTACATAGACATCCCCTCCCCCACCCCAAACAACCCTACCCCCACCCCATTTGGACAACCTTGCCCCCTCCCCCACCCTACCTAGACAACCCCATCCCCACCCTACCTAGACAGCCCCTCCCCCACCCCAAACAGCCCTACCCCCTCCCCATTTGGATAACCCAGCTTTCCCCCACCCTACCTAGATATCCCCATCCCCTACCCTACCTAGAAAACCCCTCCCCCACCCCCAAATAGCCCTACCCCCTCCCCATTTGGCCAACCCAGCCCCCTCCCCCACCCTACCTAAATAGCCCCCTCCCCCACCCTACCTAGACAGCCCTCCCCCACCCCAAATAGCCCTACCCCCATCGCATTTGGACATCCCATCCCCTCCCCAACCCTACCTAGACAGCCCCTCCCCCACCCCACTTGGATAGCCCTTGACATCCTCCTCCACCCCATCTACACACCCTCCCCCACCTCAAATTGAAACATAAATTCATCAAAATGAAAATCCAATATTCAAATAAAATAAATTCCACCAAAAAGTTCCATATCAGACCACTGAACAAACCCATTACCATGTTTGAAGTGTAGAACAAAAAACATAAAACAAATCCAAGGGTTCCGTAGACAGCAACCCTAATTTATCCTAAATCAAAACATCGAACACCAAAACAATAGATTAATAATTCTAAAACTAAGGTAACACTTACTAATTTTATGTGTGAAATAATATTTTTTTGATTAAAGATAGATCTTGGGTGGAAAGAGTGTCGTAGGAGAGAAGAATTCAAGAGATCTATGTCTGCAATCGGTCTGCAATCGGGCTGGGTGGGGGTTCGGCTGGTTTGTATTTGGGGGAAATCTTTCCAAATGGTTTTTAAAAACCATTGGGAAAAATCAATTTTTATAGATAAATACCAACAGTTAATGTAAACCATTGGTAAATATCATTTATACCAACGGTTCTTTTGAACCGTTGGTATACAACCGTTGGGAAAACCATGATTTCTAGTAGTGATTTTAATGATGTAATATAAAACATATGTGTATATCTAGTACTTCCAAGGCTACTAAACTAATCAGTCATTTGAGAAATGATCTCTTGTGATCCTTCCAATGTTATGTAATAATACACCAACTCTGGGTATCTAGGGTCTGGGCGTTACAATTTCACCCTATGATAACATTGATATTTTGAATTAAAAATGAAGTCTATTTTGAAAAATAATATTTATAAATTTAATAATGTCGATAACACTATTCATAACTACCTTTTTATGACAAGTATGATAGATCATAGAGCACTTTAACTCGATGTTGCATGTAGTGAAAGCTATTGTTATTTTTTTTGAAATGATACATACCATGAAATCTCTAGGTGTTATATAATATATAGTGATTTCATTTCATATATGAAATTCCCCGGTTATATTCATATATTTAATGAATATTGACTTTAGTGATTAACGTGACTAGTTTGTGGTTATATTTATAGACGATATTCTTTTTAACTAAAAGGGAACGAAAGAGCATGAAGATATTATGAGGGATGTACTAAAGACCCCAAGGAAAGAGTTATTTTATTCTAAATTTAATTATTGTCAATATTTTCTTCAAAATGATTCATTTTGGTGTCATATAATATAAATAGAGGGTATATATTTGGATCTATCAAAGACATAGTCTATTTAATATGGGCATAGTCCAACCATGGTGACTGAGATGTATATTTTTCTTGGTTTGGTTAGATATCATCAATAATTTAAAGACACCTTTTCATGGATTTCTAATCCACTCACCTAATTAACATAAAAAGGATCCACATTCCATTGGATGGATGAATGTGAGGAGAATTTGAAGGATATAAAGAGATGGTTGGTAAGTGAACCCGTTATTACACTACCTTGTAGTAGGGAATGGTTTCTAATATATTTTGATATATCCATGAAGGTATTATGATGTTTTCTCATGCATAATGATATGGAAATAGATTGTGCCTCATTAAAATTGATTGTTCATGTGAAAAATTAACCAAATGATGATTTAGTGTTAATTGTGGTAAAATTTTCACTAAATATATAAGGGAATTTTATTTTTGTAGAAACATGTGATATATATACTTATCCAAAAGGTTTAAAGTTTTTATTTACTCAAAAAGAGTTGAATATACACCAAAGAATATGATTGGAGATGATTACGGGTTATGACTTCTCAATACATTACCATGATAGGCAACAAAACAAGGTGGTTGTTGATTTGAGTCAAAATAATCATGCCATCTTATCAATGATTAGGATCTCAAGATATCCAATATTTATAGATTTTCAAAGGATGGACCATGAAATCTTGATGGAAAACTTCATTACTATTAGATAATATTTCTCTCTTCATCCTCTTGTTATAATATTAATTAATTATGTGGTAAGAATGTATAGAGTTCCACATTATATTGTAACTGATCAAGAATTGAGGTGTATCGCAATGTTATATCGAAGTATTTAACCCACCCGTGATACATAGTTTAGTTTTATCACTTCATATTTTCCTCACAAAAATGGTCAGCTTGAGAGAACAATTTAGACCATAGAAAACATGTTGAGATATTTTTCTCGGTAATTCATAGGTGGTCTGGGTCAACAACTTCCTATAGTCAATTTTTCATACAACAATAGATTTCACTTGAGCATTAAAATGACCCATTATAAAGACCACTATTGAAAAAAGTGTAGAAATACAATATTCTTGAATAATTTTGGAGAAAGAAAGCTAGTGAGACCTATTATAGCTAAGGAAACGGTAGGGAAAGTCATATACATTAAACAATATATCATTGTAGCAATGTGTCGATAAAAAAGTTATGCCGATAATCATTGGTGTGATCGTGAATTTGAATTTGGTGTGAAGGTTTTTCTCTGAATTTATACATATAAGAGGATTATGATATTTGGTGAGAATGGAAAGATTAAATCTAGGTATAGTCATAACTTTTAAATTCATGATCATTGTGGTATAATATCTTATATTTGGGCGCTTCCACCAAATCTATTTCAAGTTCAGGATATGTTTTATGTATTTCTATTTGGGAAGTACATACTAGATCCTACACATGTACTGAATGTAAAATTTTACATAACATGAGAAATATCTTTTTTTATAATCAATAACTGGTGGAGATTATAGATCAAAGATAGATTTTTCTCTTCAATAATATCACTCAATTGGTTATTGTTCTATGGTGAAACCACCAATGTTTAGAGATTATATGGGAATAAGAGGATATAATAAGGTAGACTTTTCCTCAGTCGTTGATTCCAAGGGAACTAAATTTGAGGAAGAAATAATTTTATAGTGTGGTATAATTCAACACCCACATATTTTTTTGAAATATTATTTTTTCAAATAAATAAAATTTCATTGATACCTTACAATACACCTAATAATGAGTTTAAATGAACCGCGATACCGTATTAAAATATTATTATTTAATATGATAGTTATAACCTAGACATTTGGATGGTGGGAATGAATATGATTAAAAAATTATGAAAAATTATGGTTTAAACATATATGAAATTAAATCTTTTGTATTCAATTAATTTGAAATGTAAATAAGAACCAATTAAAAATAAAAAAAATGTTTTTTTCTGAAAAAATATTTTTATGTGCACAAAGAGTTTTTATCTTAATAAATAAAATTAATTACAAGTAGTGAAAGATTTTAATTTAATGTATATATTATATATTAAAACATTTGTTTTTTCATTCATATAATATTTTTTATGCATGATATATGAATGAACCAACATTTATGCTTAAAATTTGTATTTTTATAAAAAACAATATTATCATGATTTGTGACATTATTTTAAAATAATTTGTTTTCATTTTTATAAACATTATTTTAAAAATATAATTTATTTTTTAAATTATCATTCCAAAATTATATTGGAATTAATATTTCATAATTTATTTGAAAGATTAATTTTTCAATGAAAATAGAAAGACACTTGTTTTTTAAAGAACTTTATTTTCATTTATAGAATTTACAAATTTAATTTTTTTAAAAAATGGATTTGAAATTAAAATCAGTTAAATTAAATTTTTTTGATAAAATTTATGTCATTTTTAATAATTTTAAGATAAATTTTCATATACAAACATTTCTTAATTTTGAAATTTTGTTTTTCCGAAAACTGCATTTTTTGTCACCCATACAGGTTTTATATTAATTTCAATTCGATCACTTAAGGGAGTTAAATTTGAAAAAATTAACCCCATAATTGAAATAAGTGTATTTAATATTATATAATAAAGTTAAATTAATTTTTTTCCATAATGTATAGTATAAATAGTTAAAAGTTTTTACTGTGGTTATAGTGAAAACTGGATTACTAGGGGGGTTAAACTAAAATGATAAAGACTAAAATGACTTAAAACATGTATAATATCAATTTTATGACCATATTTGGACCTTATAACATAATATTATATAAATAATCAATTTTTGATCTATTTGTTATTTGTATAATGTGGGAATAATTTATTCTTTCCAAAATTTCCATGTGATTCGTCTCCCCCACTTATAAAAGTTCACCACCTATCCTCTATTATCCACAAATTTTGAGCCTTTAATATTTTATTTAATTACATCTCAATATATTAGTGGAATTATTTTTGATCATAATTTTATCCAACAAAGAATTTTTGTGGAAACCTAAAGAGGTTGTCCGAAGAAGAGGTATCATTCGTAACCGATCATTTATGTTTTATTACTTATTTCACCATCAAAAAATATTTTTATACTCTGATGATATAATAAAATTGGTATACTTCATATACTAATTAGTTATTATGTTAAGTTAATGACCTATAGTCAACTCTTCTTCCCTCAAATGGTAAATGAAACCACTAATCATGTGTACGATCGACTACCACCCTGTGATTAGATGGGACTCATTTTCCATCTACACCTATCATAGTTGAATATAGTGATTAATTTAATGTGTATTTATATATATAAATAATATTTTAAACTTTATTATACTTTTTTACATATAATATCACATGTACCTATTTTCTTTATAGTCTGTGGAAATATGGTAACGTTGCTCATGTGTTTAGAAGACTTCCGCATTGAAAAGCGATACGATTCATTTTTCACCTACACCTTATATGAAAGGTAAAAAAGATAAATTTAAATATTAAATGTAATATATATAAAAGTAAAATAATTATATAAATTTGAATTGTTATTTACCATTTTTTCATTCAATCTATTGTATAATAGAAATATTTTTCATGAATACATACAACCTACCATCACCAAGAATGGCCTAATCCATTTCTCCATCTATAAATTTTATGGATGACAATGAATATAGATGTAATCATTATATATGATATTAATATCATGTTTAACAATCTATATATTATGGGACCTTTTTTGTTTGTTCAAGGACCGAAACTACTGAGCTAAAATTATTTGAAAAATGAAATAGTTAACACCCATAAGAAACGAATTTAATATCAGATTATTGAGAAAAGGGTGACGAAATGTAATAAAGGTATCATAGATGATATTATAATTATTTATAATAAACTATTATATAATTTTAATAATTTTATTTTTTATATAATTATAATAAATCTTAATTTATTATGTGTGATTTTATAGTGTTTTTGATGCAAGAAAAACTGGAGGTAAGGGATTTTCATCTCACTTTTATTTCTATGATACACATGCCATATTTACTACTTTTTCATTTTATGTGATGAATGTAATGACCATATATGTTTTATATTATTCCTCTAATAAATAACATGGGGATTTAAATATCCAATTTATGTTCTCTATTTCATGAGGTTTACCAATGAAGAGGTGCCAATGTTTTAAGGGATTTATGTTTCAATATAATTTTAATCTGAATATTTATGCTTGATTTTATATTGATGAAATTTTATGATACATAAATGATATATTAATATAATTTTATTATCATATATTTATTTTTCGAAAATTCATGTTTTCCTTCATTTTCCATTTTTTATGTACTCATGAGATCGACAAAACATTTTTATGAGAAAACCATCATTTTTTTATCTCTGATTAGGAATCCTTTTACATCCATATTAATTATTTCTAAAAATGTTTTCAAGGAATATTTTAATCATCTAATAAAATTCTTTAATTCCATTTTTATTCATGATTGAATTTTTAAAAAATGTATCAAAAGTGATTTTCTCTTCATTTTCAAATAAGTTGATTTTTTTTATATTTTACCAATAATGTAAAAGGAATTATTTATTTTTTACTTATACAAACTGAAAGTATTATTCACCATCATGAACAATAAATTTTGTAAGCTTACATTAATTTTTTTTAATTTTTTTATGAATTAAATGTTTTTTCCATAATATTTTGGAAATATTTTTATTTTTAAAAGTGATTTGAAAATGGAAAGGTTATTTTTCTTAATTATGTTTTATGGTGTTTCTATTTATCAATGAAAATCACCAACTGTGTTTCATATGCATTACTTTTGAAATGATTTTATGATATTTCATTATTATTTATATGTATTTTTTATGACTTTGATGATTATATTATTATAAAATACATTTATTTTACTGGTTTATTCGATGATGAATTGATGAAATGTTTATGAAACCCTTTTTATATTATTGAATTATAATGTTATGATATGATGAAGGTTTACTAATATATTAGAACAAATAAGAATGGGTTTCATTATTTGAGGCGTGGGAAAAAAAATTGTAGCCTCACAATGGATTGGGAAAACAATTATACCTCATTACATAATAATTGAAAACCAGTCCGGTTCTTGATATTTAATGGGAAACATGTCATGGGTCTTGATCCACACTGGTAAATAGGTATTGATTCCTAATCCAATGTGTTTGATGGTATTGTTAGTTAACATTAACATATTAAATGGTTTCAATACATTTGATGGTTCCATTTTTTTGAAATTAGCTTATAGTTTATGATTTATTTATGATGATTTATCAGTGTTATGATCAATGTATTTTTAAATTATAATGGTTTATCACATGGCCCATGTTTATGATCTATGGAAAATTGCATATGAACATTATAAGTTATGTTAATGATCACATATACTTGTACATAACGTATTCTATCATATGATCAGAGATTGATATCTCCCATTTTTAGCATTACAGTGTATATAAGCTCACCCCTTTTTATGTTTCCTTTCCCAAATTAATACATAATGGTTTCAAGTTGGGAATATTTATGAATATTTCAAAATAGGGAGATATTTATGGGATATTAATAAGATATTTCATGAAAAAATAATATTTTGTTTGTATTATCTGAAGACACTAACCCTATATGGTCCCCATGTATTTATTTATGTAATGTATCAAATATTAATAATAAAATAGGTAATATTTATGTATGAATATTCTACGTTGCAATAGTGATAGCCTTATGGAATGACCCATGAAATATAAAGGAATCTACGACCATGCGGCCTAACACAAAACGTGTTTTCCAGGTTTAAACATATATATATATATATATGTATGTCTTGTGGATGAAACAAGATCAATACTTCTGTTCTAAATTTTAACCATATATTGTGCTGAAGTAGGTATGTTCGGGCTTCATGGAGAATTGGTTAGAACACAAACTCTCGATACATGATTGATTGTTAATTAATTTTATTTTTATTTAAATTCATGGAATACATCAATTATGAATTTGAACTTATTTTAAGAAATCATTGTTCGTGTCACACTATGTTTATACTCACATGAATATTGATGCACATGTAAACATTTGAATTAGGTATTTAGGAAAGGGTATGTTCCCAATGATAGAGAGTTGAGAAGATGAAGATTTTTGTTTGAAGGGATGTTAGGATATACTCTAGAGCAATTCCAAAGTGTCTTATTGAGATTTTTATTTCTTACTTATACTCTGGTTTGACCTGCCACATTGGGCATGGTTTATTATATTTTATTACATCGAGTTACATGTCATGTCTTCTATTATAACAATGTCGTTATTTAATTTTTCTACAAACATCTGATTATTATTATTATTATCTGTTATTATTCTATAGTATGAACAATGATACCAATTGTATATCCCACTAATTGTACCATTTTGGCCCTCTCTAATAGTTGAAAACCTCCTGTGTACAAGGATGAACACAGGTGTTCATGTGGAACACCATCTCAGAGCAGTTGATTCAAATAGGTGCATTAAAAAGAAGGTACTATCATGATATCGTCTGAGTAAAATAAGAACAAATTATTGAGGTAAGACATTAATAATTGAAGGGTCAATAATAGTGAAATGCTTTTTATTTGTTAACGAAACTTATATCATTGTAATGATTAAGACGCACTTGTGTTCTATATGCGATGAATCGTAGTTAGGATATGTGAAAACTCATGTTTTAAGGATAGTCTCTACTCTTTTATAACTCATAGGTTGTAAATAGTGGGTGGTGTTATCGTTGGTTTTACCAGTTCAGATAAAGGATTGACTATTTATTTTGAAATATGAACCTTTGACATCATTGTGCCATATCTATTGGTGTGATCAAATGATTTACATGAATGAACAAAGGTGAGAAGGGATAACAAGAGATTCATTCACCTTATCAGGTGATTGTGGTATAAGTATATATATAAAAAGTATAAATTGGATTAAAGGTCCCCGATAAGGATTCACCACCTCTCAGTGTTGAATACATCTTTAACAGGTCCCATTAATTATTATATGTGTTTACTGTAATATTTATAACATTATCCAATTCCATACAGTATTAAGATTTATTTTAAATCACTTAGACCAATTCTCCTTGATTAGTAAAAATATTAACACAGAAACATATTTCGAGAATGGTTTTTTTACATGGATTATTGAAAACTTACTGATATCTTTGAATTAGTTCTCATACTCACTTATCATATGATTAAAATATATCCATTTTTATTTATATTTATCCTTATTGTTTCTGTGATATCCATATTTCATTAAATAAAAATATTAAAAAATGAATTAATCTATGAATTTATTAACACACACACAAACACACAAACACAACGTATATAAAAAAAAGAATATAATGTACACATATAAAGTATATAAAACACATATGTATAATATAAGAAAAATAAATATAAAGTATAATGAAACAATACATAAAAAGTGGTTATATAAAGTAATAAAGTCTACTTATAAATTATAGATAAAATATAAAATTACATAATCTATGCACATATCAAATATAATTTTTAAAGATTAAAAAGTTTACACAGAAATTATAAACATAATAGACACACACACACATGAAAAGTTTACATAATACACATACATACATACATACGTACATGCATGCATGCATACATACTTATATACATACATACATACATCCATACATCCATACACACCCACCCACCCACACACACACACATACAGATATACAAACATAAAGACATACAAACACACATAAATACAAAGATACAAATATACAGACATACAAACATACATATGCACATACATAGAGATATACATACGTACAAACATTCATTCATTCAATCATACAAACATAAAAACATACATACATACATACATATATACATACAAACATACAAACAAACAAACATGCATACATACATACATACATACATATATACATACATACATACATTCAACACAGATAGACAGAATACATACATACATGCATATAGACATACAGACATACAAACAAACAAACAAACAAACAAACAAACAAATATACATACATACATACATACATCCATAAATACATAGATACATAATTACATACATACATAGGTATAGACACACACACACACACACACACACTCATACATACATACCTACCTACCTACATGCATACATATCTACATACATACATACAAACATACATACATACATACATACATACTTACTTACTTACTTACTTACATACATACATACATACATACATACATACATAAATACATACATACATACATACATACATACATACATACATACATACATACATACATTACGGGTAAGGCCTCTCCTATCTTGGTACCATTCATACCAATTCTTTCTTGAGGGGAAGTTATTTACATTTGAATGATTTTTGTTCTTCATCAGATCTACACCTTTATTGGGCGTTTCTGGAGTCGGTGTTTCGGTATAACGTTTGTTGGCATATATGGTATGTGGATTTGTGTTTATTTTCCAGTTGTCGTGCGTTTTTGTGCGTTTTTTGTGCCATGAACCCATGATGGGGTGTCGTGTGGCTGAGGCCGTTTCTATATTTAATGCCTAGAATTGCATAGTTGATTAAATTCTGATAATAAAATGTGGTTTGGGATCGTTGATTGGATCCGGAACCACCCCAGGGGTGTGTTTCACTGTTTAGCCATTTGGCCAGGATACCCGAGGGTATGCCTTTAAAGTAGTAATCGTAGAATTGCCGTGAGAGGAATTGTTTTTTTACTGCTTTTGACATGTTGGGCATGACACAGTTACCTGTTTAGCCTGAGGGCGTTGTTGTGATTAGCCTGAGGGCATGACTATTTTAGCCTGAGGGTGACGCTCTATTTCACCTGAGGGAACCTTTCGTGCCAGAGGGCTTGACTTATGTGCCTGAGGGTGACACTTCGTATGACTGAGGGAAAGATTCTGATACGCCTGAGGGCAATACCTACGGGTTGGATTCTGTATGGCCTGAGGGTGTGGTTTACTATTTTAGCATGAGGGAACGGTTCTTGTTGGCCTGAGGGCTTGGTGCTGTTGAGCACAGGAATGTTACTAAATTAAATAAATTAAATGAATAATAAAATTGAAATTTAATTTTTATGTTAGTTACTTTTTAGTACTGCTTACTTTATTGAATTTTACTATTGCACAATGTTGTTGCTTGCTTACACGCAGTTGGGAACGAGCCTTTGGTGGGTGCCTACTGAGATATATTTCTCACACCATGTTTGGCTCATGCTTTTCGACGCAAAAATATTATGTTTTTTCAGGTGTAGATAGGGGTAAGAGTCCCTATATAGGTACTTGACTGTTGCTGAGGAGTGGGAGGGCATGGGACTGAGCTTGGGCTCGCGATGCCGCTACCAGCTGGTTTGCTTGTTTTGTTTTGCTTTGTATTATGTTGTACTGTATTGATATATAACATGTTCTGGCTGTCTTCTTAGAACTTGAAACATGTAGCATCATCATTTATATACCTTTGGTTATATCCACTGCTGTATTTTATTTCCGTTGTGTATGGATTAGTGCTTCCACTGTCGTTGGATGTTTTATTTAAATTCCGCTGCGCTACACTTTGACAAATGAGGGAATAGTTTCGCCACTATTAGACCTGGGCCCTCACTACTAGTCGGTAGCCTCTGGCATTTGTGGAAATGCGCTTGGGGTCTTGTGGCGAACCGGGTTGGGGCACCTGTTGCGTGGCACCCGGGTCTGGGACATTACAAAGTGGTATCAAAGGGGTTTCTTTTCATTGACTTACTATTTGGAGCTGTAGACAGGGATAGGACGAATGGTAGTTGGTAATAAGCTATTCCCGGGCTTAGCTAACTCGTGTATGGGGAAATCCAGTCTACCTCGTATTTTTCATTCTTTTGATTTTTCAATTTTACGGTTGATACATTTTCACCATTTGGTGACACACCTTGAGATTGTGCAGTTTATATTTTATCTATGGGTTCTTTTTAGTTGCAACCCGATGAGATGAGGGTATGGCGTCTCATGTATCATATAGGCACATGTTAGAAATCACATGCCATGCATAGTTTCCATGCCATGTAGGTGCATTAGAATTTTCATGTTGGTGTGATAGTTTTTGTGCTAATAAAGCTTGCTGTTGTGATAGCTGCTTGATAAATATCTGCCTTGTGATATGGTATTTTTGGTTTGATCTTGTTTATATAATGGATGCCAACCATTGGTTTTTGGGGAGTATGGGCCCCCATTGACCGAAATGTGTTGGATCATTTATTGTTTGTTTGTTATAACACATATAAGATGTCAAACCTTGAATCGTGGGGAGTATGGGCCCCCACAGGTCAGAATTTGACACTTAGGTGTTAGATTCAGTATTTTATGGGTTCCAGGGAAGTTTCTGAGGCATACTGTCCAGAAGCCTAGTATACACACTGTGTAGAATTTTTATACATGTCGTGTATTCTCTTCTATTCGGGAAGAAAAATGACCTTTTTGGAGTACACGCCGTGTAGTCTCTTCCCGTGTCTCAAACCGTGTGGGTGGAAACATGGGGTAGGGAAAGGATTCTGTAAAAAACTCCGTGTACCAAATGGGCACGCCGTGTAGTGTGACTCGGAGTCTTGCCATGTAACTAACAACACAGGTCAGTGAACTCCTTAAGAGAACATGGTGTGTCAATTATAGACACGCCGTGTAGTGTGACCTGGGGACTCGAACTTGTAACTAACAACATGGTCCGGTGTCACCTCTTGCTGAACATGCCGTGTACCTGTGGGACACACCGTGTATTCTTGTATGAGGATAGACCGTGTGGAGTTAACCGTGTGGCTGGGAAAATGGGGTGGTGTACACGCCGTGTGCGGGTGTAACATGCCGTGTAGTTTCAAGCCGAGTAGTCGGCCATGTCACAGACAACACTGGAAGTTGTAAAATAAGATCGTACAGGCCGTGTAGATATTATACATGCTGTGTAATTTTGTTCGATGGAAGCCGTGTACAAGGACCCGGGCAGGGGAAGGGAAGTCAAGTACACGCCGTGTAGTCATTGTACACGCCGTGTACTCTTGTTTTGCCAATTTTTCATGCTTTCTTCCTCTTGTTTCCTTGGTGTTCCCATCATTACAGTCTTAATAATCTTGAATCTGAGGCGTGCTTTTGACCTTGTAGTGTCATGTCGCCTAGACGACCACGATTTGTTCGCCAGGAGAGCGGCGACGATTATACTCCGGAGATGGTGGGCCATGGGCTACCAGTTGATCCTCCAGCAGATCCAGATGTGGCACTAGCTGTTATACCAGACATAGGCGCGGAGGCGCAGTTCCGTGAAGGCTTTATGCAGTTCATGCAGACCTTTCAGGGAGCACCACAGGCTGCCACATCTATGGCCGAGCTGACATGTATCTTTCAGCAGCAGCATCCGCCTACGTTTTTAGGGGATGGCAGACTACAAGCTATGGAGTCCTAGGTAGGATCGATGCAGACTATTTTCGAGCATATTGAGACGCCTCCAGTGTGGAGGGTCAAGCTCGTGACTTATATGCTGCGTGTTTCCACCAAGAGGTGGTGGGATGTTACCACCCAGTCAGAGCATCACAGAGACATGGAATGGGAATATTTTCAGGCAGTCTTCTATGAATTATTCTTTCCCGACATGCTGAGGGAAGATAGAGCTCGAGAGTTCATGAATCTGCAATAGGGCGCTATGTCGGTGATGGAATATTCTTCTCGTTTTACGGAGCTTCAGCGTTTTGCACCCATGCTGGTGGGTGATGAGACGTTGAGATCCAGACGTTTTGAGGATGGTCATCGGTATGACATCCAAGCGCTGGAAAATGTTTTCATGTTGCCTTCCGTACATGCTATTGTAAACCAGGCACTGATTTCTAAGAGGAACTTGCGGGAATCTAGTGGTGTGGGCCAGGGCGGTTCAACACCAGTTATTGGTACTATTTTTACTGGCAAGAGAAAGAAACAGATGGACTTCTCTCAGGGTGTCAGTACCAGCTAGGAAACTTCTTCAGGTGGCCTGATCCGGTGCTACCAGTGTGGCAGAGAGGGGCACAAGAGGCCGCAGTGTCCACGAGACCCACTGGAGTGCCGAGGGTGCAACAATATGGGTCATCTGCAGCACTTTTGTAGGGTGTTTCTACCAGTGGCTAGTGAGAGGGGTTCTGTGTAGACTCTGCATGCGGGAGAAGAACAAGTGGCTTCTTACCAGTCCAGGAACTAGAATACGTCAGGGCATGCATGCTGAGATGGTGGTCGTGGATGTGGTAGCCAGACACCAGGATCACAGAGGCAGCAGGGCAGTATATCTCAAGGTAGCCAGGCTGTGTCATAGGGCCGCAGCACCCTGCAGACATATGCAATGCAACAGACCAAGCAAGAGCAAGATCCCAGACCTTCTACAGTCAGAGGAACTATTCTAGTAGCTTCTGTTTTATCATCGGTACTTTTCGATACAGGTGCTACACATATTTTCATATCTGTGACCGTTGTGGAGAGCCTTGGGCTCTGTGTTTCTTCTTCTTCTGATATCATGATGCTAGAAACTCTATTGGGGACTAGTACGGCCGGTGTGCGTCAGTGCAAGGAGTTCCCCCTTGTGGTTGGAGGGTGTCACTTCCTTTGGGACCTCTATGTCATGGAGATGATGAGCTATGATTTCATTCTCAGGATGGACTGGTTAGTTCCCTTTTGAGCCTTTTTATACTGCTATCGTCACAGGGTGAGTTTCACGTCACCAGAGGGTGGAGAGTTTTTATACAAGGGAGAATGGGATGTTCAGGTGAGTCGAGCTGGACCAGAGCAACATGGGCGAGGTGGAGTCATAGACCAGATAGAGAGATTATATCTGGATGATCAGGGGACTTGTCAGACGGATTTCCCTCCAGTTGTTGATCATTTCAGGGATGTCTTCCCAGATGAATTTTTAGGTATACCTCCGGTGCGTGAGGTGGATTTCTCTATTGAGCTCATTCCATGTGCAGTAATGGTGTCCATTTCTCCTTATAGGATGGCCATGCCTGAGTTGAAGTAGCTCAAGAGGCAGTTAGAGGAGTTATAGGCAAAGGGATTTATCTGACCCAGTAATTCTCCTTTGGGTTCTCCGGTCCTTTTTGCGAAAAAGTCAGACGGTACCCTCAGACATTACATTGATTATTGGAAGCTGAACTAGTTGATGGTTAAGAACCGATATCCCTTGCCGAGGATAGATGATCTGTTTGATCAGCTTCATGGAGCACGAGTGATATCAAAGATTGACTTGAGATCCGGTTATCATCAGCTGCGCGTGAGACCATCAGATATACCACTTACAGCTTTTCAGAGCAGATATGGTCTGTATGAGTACTTGGTTATGCCATTGGGACTCATGAACGGGCCAGCGGTTTTCATGGCTCTGATGAATCGCATGTTCCATCCGTATCTTGATTCTTTTGTGGTGGTATTCGTGGACGACATCTTGGTGTATCTCACACTTGACATGACCATGCCTCCCATCTTAAGATCGTATTGAGTACACTGAGAGAGAATCGGCTATATGTTAATCTCTCGAAGTACCACTTTTGGATGTATCAGATTCACTTCCTGGGTCATATCATCTCAGAGGCAGGATTTGCAGTAGACCTAAAGAAGGTGAGAGCAGTATTTTCCTAGGAGCACCGTAAGAACGTGTTTGAGATACTGAGTTTCTTAGGGCGGGCTTGTTACTATAGACGCTTCATACAGGACTTCCCCCACTTAGCAGCACCATTGACAGGTCTGACTAAGAAGGTTGTGAATTCTGTTTGGTCAGAAGCTTATGAGACAGCTTTTCAGGACCTGAAGGGAATGTTGACATCAACACTGATCCTGATACTCCCAGAGCAGGGGAAGAGCTATACAGTTCACTGTGATGCATTAGAGATTGGGCTGGGGGACGTTTTGATGCAGGGCGACCGACTTTTTGCATATGGATCTCAGCAGTTGAGGCCACATTAGTGAAATTACCTGACACATGATCTCGAGTTGGCTGCAGTTGTCCATGCATTGTGCTATTGGAGACATTATCTGTTGGGAGAGCATTTTGTGGTTTTCACTAAACACAAAAGCCTCAGGTATATCATTACTTAGCATGACCTGAATCTAAGGCAGTGAAGGTGTGTTGAGTACCTACAGTCCTTTGATTTTGGGCTTGCCTATACACCTGGTAAAGGTAATGTAGTAGCTGATGCACATAGTAAGAAGACTCAGATACAAGCAGTGCAGGAGGCTAGTGGTGAGTGGTAGCACATGGTTTTGTTCTCTAAGAAGCATATATAGGTGCATGATAGTCAGGGGCAGACTTATCATTCCTCTTTAGCTGTGACATCTACCCTCCTGGACAGAGTGAGGATGAGACAACAGTCGGATTCAGAAGTCCTAGTTCTACGGGAGTTGGTTGCAAGTGAGAACCCTTCTCTTGGTTTGACAGTAAGAGATGATGAGGTTTTTCATTTCCATGGACAGGTATGGGTTCCATGGGATATATGAGAGAATATGATGCAGGAGTTTCATGCTTCAACTTGGGCAGTTCATCCTTAGTTTACCAAGATGTACCGTGACTTGAGACGTCAGTACTGGTGGCCAGGTATGAAGAGGGAGATAACAGGTTTTGTTACGAGGTGTTCCACCTGTCAGCAGGTGAAGGAAGAGCACCAGAGGCCAGCTGGGCTGTGACAGTAGTTGGCCAATCTAGAGTGGAAATGGGATGATGTCGCGATGGATTTCCGGATGGGATTTCTGAGGTCACCTCGTGGAAATGTAGCCGTGTGGGTTGTTGTGGACAGGCTCACGAAGGTAGCTCACTTTTTTCTGATTAAGGAGACCTTCGGTGTTGATGACCATAGAAGACTGTATATCTGAGAGATCGTATGTCTTCATGGGGTCCCTCATTCTATCGTTTCAGATAGGGACGCCCTCTTTACGTCCTGTTTCTGGCATATTTTTTAGCGGGTGCTGGGTATACAGGTGATTCTGAGCACAGCGTACCACCATCAGACAGATGGCCAGTTAGAGCGGACGATAGAGGTGCTAGAGGACATGTTGTGTGCATGCGTCCTAGACTTTGGGGGCTCTTGGGAGAAGCATATACCCTTAGTCGAGTTTGCCTATAACAATTGTTTTTAGGAAACTATTGAGATGGAACCATATGAGAATTTATATGGTAGGCCATTCCGATCACCATTGTGCTGGTCAGAGGCAGGTGAGGCAGCTTTACTGGGGCCACAGCTCGTATAGGAGACATCTAAGCAGGTCCGGTTGATTCAGAAGTGGATGGCTGCTGCGCAGTCTCATCAAAAGTCTTATGCTGATCGCTGTAGACGACCTTTGGAGTTCGTGATCGGGGATCAGGGTTTCTTGTGTGTTTCACCAAGGCTGGGACACAAGCGGATCAGGAGACATGGTAAGCTTTCAATGAGGTATGTGGGACCATTTGAGATTCTGGAGAGATTCGGGCTGGTTTCCGATCGGTTGCAGTTACCGCGGCGGTACCGAACCATGCATGACGTCTTCCACATGTCTCAGTTGCGTCGCTAATATTCAGACCCGTCTCACACCTTTCAGCCTGAGGAGGTTGAGCTTCAGCATGATGCGTCTTTTGAGGAGAATCTTATTCATATCGTTGACAGGAGCACGAAGGTTCTCTGAGGCCGGTCAGTTTCTCTCGTACGGGGGCTATGGAAGCATGGCCGAGTGTAGGACGAGACCTGGGAGAGGGAGGCCGACGTATGTGCTTAGTGTCCAGAGTTGTTCTGAGCTTTATCTTCACCACCCTAGGAAGGGAAATTCGGGGATGAATTGCTATAAGGGGGAAGTTTGTAAGTACCCGGTTCTTATTTTTGAGTTACGGGATTCTTCGTTTTCCTTTTCCTTAAGTTTTTTTTAGAACATATGGAAAATGGGGAAAAATACTGAATTTTGGAACTACACACCGTGTACTTTTTCTACACGTCGTGTACTTCTGGCCGTGTGGGGATGAGTACACGGGGCGTGTAGCCATACCGGCGACGAAGGGTGTAGGAACCGACTACATGCCGTGTAGTGGTACCTTACACGCTGTGTAGTCAGTCGGCAGGCCTAAATAGTATGGTGGTGGAGCAGCTGATAGTTGGGCGACAGTACACGCCGTGTACTTTAGAGTACATGCCGTGTACTCATGTCGACGGTTGAACAGTGTGGCGGTGCCGCCAAATTAATAGTTAAATGAATGAAGTACATGTTGTGTACTTTGTTTTTCAGCTTAGAATAGGCAGTAGACTCCTCATTCTTCAGAGGAGGTGTTTGAGCCATTTTGGAGCCAAGGAGGATGACCGAACCTTTGAAGATCCACCGGGTGTTTGTCTGGAATCCGATTCGGCTTCAGACGATCTCGTTGGAACTGCAAGGGTAATCCCTCTCCTCTCCTGGTACCGTTCATACCAATTCTTTCCTGAGGGGGAGTTATTTACCTTTGAATGTCTTTTGTTCTTTGTCAGATCTATGCCGTTCTTGGGTGTTTCTGGAGTCGGCGTTCGGGTATACCATTCATTGGCATATAAGGTAGGTGGCTTTGTGTTTATTTTCTAACTATCGTGCGCTTTTTGTGCATTTTTGTGCCACGAACCCATGATGGGGTGTCGTGTGGCTGAGTACTTTGCTATATTTAATGCCTAGAATTGCATAGGTGATTAAATTCTGATAATAAAATGATGGTTGGGATTGTTTCTTGGATCAGGAACCACCCTAGGGGTGTGTTTCACTATTTAACCGTTTGGCCAGGATACCCGAGGGTATGCCTGTAAAGTAGTAATCATAGAATTTCCTTGAGAGTAATTGCTTTTTTACTGCTGTTGACATATTGGGCATATCCCAATTACCTCTTTAGCCTGAGGGCATTATTCTGATTAGCCTGAGGGTGTGACTGTTTTAGCCTGAGGGTGACGCTCTATTTGGCCTGAGGGAAACCTTTCGTGCCTAAGGGCTTGACTTTTGTGCCTGAGGGAAACAATTCATATGCCTGAGGGTGAGATTCTGATACGCCTGGGGGAAATACCTGCGGGTTGGATTCTGTATGGCCAAAGGGAAACCCTGAGGGCGTGTTTTACTATTTTAGCCTGAGGGCACGGTTCTGGTTGGCCTAAGGGCTTGGTACTGTTGAGCACAAGAATGTTAATAAATTAAATAAATTAAATGTATAATAAAATGGAAATTTAATTGTTAAGTTAGTTACTTTTTAGTACTGCTTACTTTATTGCATTTTACTATTGCACACTATTGTTGCATGCTTACGCATAGTTGGGCACGATCCTTTGGTGGGTGCCTACTGAGAAATATATCTCACATCCTGATTGGGCCACACTTTTTGGCCCAATCAAATTACGTTTCTACAGTTGTAGATAGGGGAAAGAGTCCCTGTATAGGTACTTGACTATTGCTGAGTAGTAGGAGGGCATGGGACCGAGCCTGGGGTCGCGATACCGCTGCTAGCTGTTTTTCTTGTTTTGTTTTGCTTTGTATTTTTTTGTACTGTATCAATGTATAACATGTTCTGGCTGTCTTATTAGAACTTGAAACATGTAGCATCATCATTTATATACCGTTGGTTATATCCACTGATATAGTTTATTTCCGTTGTGTATGGTTTATTACTTCTACTGTCATTGTATGTTTTATTTAAATTCCATTGTGCTACACTTTGACAAATGACGACATAGTTTCCCCACTATCAGACCTGGGCCCTCGCTGCTAGTCGGCAGCCTCTGGATTTTTGGGAAATGCACTTGAGGTCTTGTGGAGAACCGGGCTCGGGACACCCGTTGTGTGGCACTCGGGTCCGGGATGTTACATGGTGCATTACTTGTTATATTGGAATGGTTAGAGGGAATGAAAATCATAAAGGAATGATCATTTTAGTAGTCTTGAAAAAACTAGATACATAAATGTAACTCAAATTACATTGGAGAAGGTTACAAAATACAATACATAACAAAAACTAAAAACTGCATCTACAGGAACTCAATAAATGATGTCGTCTTCATCACCTGTTGAAGGTAGACAATGAAAGGGGTGAGTTCAAACACTTAGTAAGGGATACAAATATCAGAAGAATGAATCAATAATAATTTAATTGTAAACAATTTTACATAATCAATATGGCATGGTGAATAAATGAAAAACTCACGCCATTAATAAACTCCGAATGAAACTGTATCCATAGACTTTTTCATAGTGAAAACCTCATGGATAGTAATAACTGATAATGAGTATAATGATTTCTTATTAACTGGATGTCATGTATCATGCACATGATACCCTAGTACATTTAAAATGGTTCAGTTCTGTGGGTTGAAACCTGTCTGATTTTTGGAAACAAACTCGAAGGGCGTGTCACCAACTGATTCGTCTCATGAGACCTACCGATGCATCGAGGGGCTATAGTGAGCCCCACCCACCACTTCCTATCCAAATAATTCTTTATAAATTTATTCAATACAATATAAATATGCCATTTAAATATCTATATACATTAGAGTATACAGATTCATCAATATTTTCACAATTAGAATAACATTCCAAATAAACACCATATGTTAAATGGTATACAGTTTAGAAAAAAAACATATCCATGATATGAGATTATGGATATTTAATATAAATATAATTTCAAATGAAAATTGATCTCAAATGTTCATTAGGTACACTACAAAAGCATTATTAGGTGCCCCATTCAATGTTAGTCACAACAAAATAGTTGTTGAGACAAAGTCTCTTACCACAATGTAATCAGTCAAATCATATGACCAAAACATAATAAACCTCAAATTAATCATTGAATAAAATGAATATAAATATAATAATGTTATTATATTTCAAAGTTCAGTATGCATATACCACATACAAGAAATAAGTGCCGAACAATGATAATCTCACAGAAATGAAAGTGTGATGAGAAACCCCTTACCTTATGCTCGAGTGTGTTCTTAGTTTGTTTTAATTACATGAATAATAAAATTTACCTTCATTTATTAATGACACAAGATCCTCATATACACGTAATTTATTTATTATAACCTTATTTGGTTCATTCATGACCCTTTTGATGGGTTTAAGAGGTTCAATTTTCTTGTTTTTGGAAGCATTTTCGTCTTTAGTTTTCATGATTCGTTTACTTGTTTTCATGAATGGAAGTTCATTTGAAATGTGGTTAAACATACAGAATTATTAATATATCTTATTAATGACATTAAAGAGATATAAATGATTTTGGGTTATATACAATGATGATGATTCATCAGTTAAAAGTTTATTATAAATATTCAGATTTACTTGGCAATTTTGTTCATAATGAACTTGTTTGTTATTATTATTTTATATTATGAGTGTCTTCATATTATAGAAAATTAATGAGATGAAATAAATATATTATTATCCTTTTAAATTATTAAACTGGTTTCATTACCAGTAATGAAGGATAAAGTGAAGAATGAATCTCCGTTGTCCATAAAGGTTATAAATTGGAACCTCATGGACGTTGATTTCCTTTATAAAACTAAGAGGGAGGGAGTAAGGATATTGATTATAGCTCATCCACTCACATTATATAATTCAAGTAAATAGATGATACTGGAGTTTATCATGGTAATTTTGAAAAATTAGGTGTGGAGTGAAAAAAAGATGAACTTTAAAATAAAAGAAAAGGTGAGAAATCCCTTAGGAAAATTCGACAGCCTAACGACGTCGCATAAAATTTCATAAAATGAAATGATGAGAGAAAAATTAAATCTCATCATTTTGAAATAAAATTTAATGTAAGAATAACACATAAAATAAAACCACAACATATGATAAAGGAAATCAAATAGATAACATACAAAAAGTGTCGACTAGAAGAAGAGAATGAAGGATTCCCTTACCTTGTAGAGTAAGTCCTAGATCGTGATGGATGGGACCTTTGGGGCTTAAGGACACCTTTGGAGGAATCCTAGGGAGGTAATAATACCAAATATTCTAGGATATTGAGTTTTTAATGAATGAAAAGTAAGGGGGTGAGTGGATATTTATAGTAATTAAGAGACGATGTTTTATTAATTAAAAGGGACACCTCATTAGGGGTTTTCGCAAAACCATGGGATTGCGCATGGTTTTTTCCCATGGTTTAAGCCACATGGAAAACATCATGTCATAGGATATTGTACACAAGTAGACCAGCCTTTTATATTAATTATTACATCATTATGATGTCATTAACTACCAAAAACCCAAATCTGTATTTTCACTATTCACAAAAAATTCAAGTATTTTAGGAAAATCCCAAACATTCTACCTAACCATTTTTCGACTTATAGAATTTAAAAATGACCTCCTTTTTTTAAAAATAATTTTCTCTGTATTTTTATTTTAATTTATAAATAAAATCAATGTTAATTCAAAAAATAACAATTTAATGTTATAAGTAAATTTGTGTTACATTAATAAATTAATTAACTTCTAATTATCTTATTACCTTAATAAAATAAAATATTATCATTATTTACTATTTATAAAGTCATATTACTATTCATATTACTATTCATAAGGGTATGTTACTATTCATCAAAAAATCATGAGGGTTCTATCAGACTCCAAATGACTTATTGGTCACAACTCTAGAGGACTGTTTTTTGAAATTCAAAACATAGAAGTGGAACATTTATGTTTGATGGATATCATAAAAATTCTCCTATAATGTTTTGTATCACAAAAGACTTATTTCTTCATGCAATATAGGAAATCTAATTAATAGAAAGTATTTCAGAGCATCATACCATAAAATGTTTGGGGTGTTATATTATTCCCTCCTTTGTAAAATTTGTCCCCTAATTTTATTTATAAATCCCACCAAAAATATGTAGGTGGTTCTTCTTCATGAAATCATTTGGTTCCCATATTTCTTCCTCTATATTTTGGTTTCTCCATAGATCCTTTACTAGACGATTTGTCTGATTTTTCAATACCTTCTCCCTTATGTCAAGAATCCCGATAGGCTTTTCATAGTATGACAAATCAGGTTCCAGTTATATTTTCTCATATGTGAATATATGAATTGGGTTTGAAATGTATTTCTTTAACAATGACATGTGGAACACATCATGAACTCTGGAGAGATTTGGTGACATCACTAATCTTTAAGCTACATCTCTAATTCGTTCCATAACTATAAATGGTTCGATGTACCTGGGGCTCAGTTTCCCCTTTATACCAAACCTTAGGACACCCTTCCATGGTGAATATTTCAGAAAGACCTGATCAGCTAGTTGGAATTCCAAATCCTTTATCCGGTTGTCAACATAAATATTCGGCCTAATTTGGAATGCTTTAATATGGGCATGGATTGTATTCACATTTTTCGTGGTCTCTTCAATACATTCTAGGCCTATAACTTTCCTCTCACCAACTTCATCCCAACAAGTCGGAGTTCGACATCTCTTTCCATATAATGCTTCATATGGATCCATTTGTATACTAGAATGGAAACTATTGGTGTATGAAAATTCCACCAAAGGAAAGTATTGATCCCACATAGCTTGGAAGTTAAGAGAGCATGACTTTATCATGTCTTCTAGAGGTTGAATAGTCCTTTCAGACTGTCCGTCAGTTTGGTGGTGATATGCAGTACTCAGATGAAGCTTAGTATTCAAATCCATCTAGAGACTTTTCCATAATTATTATGTAAACCTGGGATCTCGATCATATACAATTGATATAGTTGTTACATGATGTCTTAAAACATCATTAATATACAGTCTTGTCGGGCACTGATGTGGAAAATCCTCTCTTATAGGAAGGAAATGTGATGCTTTTGTGAGAGGATCAACAATTACCCATATTACATTGTTCCTTCATGGTTTCCATGGTATTTCGGTGATAAAATCCATCATAATATTATCCCACATCCACATAGTAATAGATAGAGGTTTCATTACTCATTTGGGATTTTCTCTCTGTGCCTTCACTTGTTGAAAAACAAGACACCATGACACGTAGTCAACAATTTCCCACTTCATATTATCCATCCAAAAATATTTCTTTAGATCACTATATATCATAGTGCTACCCAAGTTTATAGAGAAATTTGAGCTTTGTGCATCGTCTAATAGTTCCCTTTTTAGCTAATGAACTGATGGAATGTATAACATTTTCCCAAATTTCAGAACTCTTTCATCATACATGATGTTAGCCAATCTACCATTCTTGACATAATTAATTTTATTATGCATATTCTCATCATCAGATTAAGGGATTTTTATATTTTCTAATAAATATGGTTTAGAAATTATTTGAAAGAGAAAATATGTTTACCTATCCTTAATAATTCCCATATCCATCTTTATCAGATCCAAAAATATAGGATCTGTCTTAATCCTCATTTTATTCAAAAGTCCATGATCCTTCCTACTTAATGCATATGACACCATATTCACCTTTCCTAGGTGTCAATGTATTGATCAATTGTAATATTTGAGCAACTCGAGCCATCTCCATTGCCTCATGGTGAGTTCATTTTACTTGAAAATGTATTTCAAACTCTTGTGGTCCGTATAAATCTCACATATTTCTCTATAGAGATAATGTATCCATATTTTCAGAGCAAAGATTACAGCTACTAACTCAAGATCATGAGTTGGATAATTTTTCTCATGGGTCTTCAAATGTCTTGATGCTTATGTAATAACTTTATCATTTTGCATAAGGATGCAACCCAGCCCATTCTTTGATGCATCCTTGTATATCACAAATCCATCACTTCCAGATGGAAGAGTCAAAATTTTAGCATTGATCAATATTATTTTCAATTATTCAAAGAATTATGTACACTCTTTTTTCTGCACAAACTTAACTCCTTTAAGTGCGATCTTGTTTAGTTTGTTAGCCAATCGGGTGAAATTCTGAATGAAACACCGATAGTAACCTTCTAAGCCAATAAAACTGCATACATAGGTTTGGTTTGTTGGAATTAGCCAATCATGGAATGAATTTGTCTTCACTGGATCAAATTGGATTCCATCCATAGAGACAATATGGACTAGAAAAAAACTAATTGAATCCAGAATTCACACTTTCTAAATTTCTGATTTAATTTATTTCTTTTAAGAGTTTTCAAAATAATATTCACATGGCCCTCAGGGTATTCATAGCTTTTTGAGTATACCAGTATATCATCAATGAATACAACAATAAATTTATCACGATATTATTTTAAAACTCTATTCATTAAATCAAGGAATCACTGTAAACTAGTAATGACCATACCTGGTACGAATTGATGTCTTCAAAATACCTTCCTTCCTCACACACAGTTGATGATATCCAAATTGAAGGCCAATCATTGAAATGTATTGAGCTCCATGTAGTTGATCAAATAAATCATAAATCCTAGGTAGAGGATACTTATTCATTATTTTAATAGCATTTATTTACCTATAATCAATGCATAGTCTCATGGATCAAACTTTCTTTTTGACAAAAAACCGGGGATCCCCATAGAGAAAAACTAGGTTGAATAAATTCTTTTTTCATTCAACTCCTCTAGTTTTTTCACTAGATCCACTAACTCCATAGTTTCTATTCCATAGGGGGTCTTCGATATACGTATTGTACCAGGAATTAAGTTAATGGAAAACTCAATTTCATGCTCTTGAGGATGTCTAGGTAAATATTTTGGAAACACAAAAATGTATTCTTGCACTATATGCACATATTAAATTTTAATATTTCTTTCCTCACCCATAGATATTGGGTACTATTCCTCTGCATGAATTGTATTTAATAGAGCTACTGGGGGATGGGTCTAGATAAGAATTAGATGGCGAGGCCTTTACTCTTGAGATAAGAGATTCTACACCATTTTAAAAAATTGCAACCTTTTTTTTCATGTAATAAATCATCACATCATGGTTTGACATCCAATTCATACTGAGAATTATATCAATGTTTGTCATTGATATGATTATAAGGTGAGAAACTAAATCACATTTATGGGTCATGAGGAGGACTAGTTGACATTCCTTTTTTGCAATGATGCATCCTCTAGGAGTTTTGACTGATAAATATATTATTAAATCAAATTGGACATGTCTAATTTTCTTGGAAAATTGGGAAGATATAAATGAATGTGATGATCCATAATCAAATAAAATTTTGGCTATGTTGGAGGAAACAATTAATGTACATGCCACCACACCATTATAAACTTCATCTTTCGTTGTTGTAATCGCATATGCTCTCCCTTGTTGTCTTGGTTTTTCGGAGGAATTTTTCCTTGGTGGTTAGAAAACACATTTTCAGAATGTCCCATCTCTCTACAATATTATCATTGAATATCATCAAATTGTTTCTTACCCTTTCATTCATGAGATAGATGACCTTTTTATCCATAATTATATCAGACTCCCTTTCCTTTTATGAATTTACCAAGATGATTCTTTCCACATTTTTCACATAATTGGTATTTCTCCATTCCCTTGTTCTTCTTTGGTGCATCACATTTCCCTTGGTTATCAAAGTACCTCTTTTTATCTTGGATTCCCTTGACCAAATTTTATCTAGAAAATTATTTCTCTATTTTTATGTAACATGATACAATTTTATCATATGATGATAATGTTTGAGAAGCCAGTGCCCTTCTAAGATTTGGCTTAAGACCTTTAATGAAATGATCAATATTTTCTACTGAGACTTCTACATAATCTACGGCATACCTGGCTACTTTGTGAAGGTAGCCTCATACTATGCAACCCTATCTTCTTCCCTTTATTTTAATCCAAGGAATTTACTCTTCATTTCAGTTTGTTTCTCATGAGGGAAATATTTTACCAAGAATATTTCCTTAAAAGTCCTATATTCCATATCTTCTATTTCTTCTTCCTCCATGGTATTCTTAATCAAGGACTACCATTGATCAGTGTCGCCCTTGATACAATATACATCCAGTACTGCCTTTTCAATTTCATTTCATCTTAATGCCATGAATATCTTTTTAAGGGAATTGATCCATTTCTTAGAAACCACTGGGATAGTAGTCCCATAGAATGATGGGGGCTTCTTTTGTATGAAACAATCCAACCCAAGTGTGGAATAGTTATTCGTTACAACCTGAGTAAGTTGTCCCAATATGGTCATGATCCGATATGCTCCAACATTGACTGTGTTGAGTTGCTTAGTAGGGAGATCCCTATGTTTCCAACGAGTATTGATTCACATTCTTCCATTTGATGCCATTTCTAAATAATGGGATACAATATATTAGTTTATGAATCTCAAATAGAAAATCACTCAACATATATTTAAATTCTATGCATATATAATCTTATAAACATGGTTTCTATAAGGAAAAATATACATTAAACTCCTTCATAATGGCTTCTTAAGAAAATGTGAATTATCCCAAGTATATCCCCTAGAGGCATCGTAACCAAGAGTGCAGTAAGGCCCATTTTTGTGCACCATTTCCTATTCACGTCTTTCTCAAAGTGGTGTTTTCAGGTTTTCCCTTAAGATACATTTGTGCAAGAGCAACCTCTACCTACTAATATCCAAACAAAGATGTATTTATTGAAATATTGACATAATCTATTCTTTACCAATATTCCAGGACATTATTATATGTTTATCCTCAAATACTACCTTAGGGCTTTGTTACCTACTGTATAATTCCTACTCTCGTTTCCAAGTTTTCTACAAATCTTCTATTGATACCAACTATAACACCCCAACTATTCTAGACCAGAGACGGTTCATTAGATGTTATATTTGAATGGTTAGAAGGAATGATAATCCCAAAGGAATGATAAGTTTTGTAGTCTTGAAGATACTAGAAAAGTAATTGTAACTCAAAATACAGTGGAGAAGGTTATAGAATACAATATATAACAAAAACTAAAAACTGCCTCTACAAGAAGTCAATAAATGATATATCAGTAATCACATGTTGAAGGTATACAATGAAAGGGGTGAGCTTAAATGCTCAGAAAAGGATAGAAATAGCGGAATCATGAATCAATAATAACTGAATTGTAAACAATTTGACATAATCAATATGACATGGTGAATAAATGAAAAACTCACGCCATTAATAAACTGAGAATGAAACTACATCCAATGATTTTGTCATAGTGAAAACCTCATGGATAGTAATAACTGATAATGAATAAAGATAATTCTTTGTAATTGGATGTCATGTCTTAGGCACATGAAAACATAGTACCGTTAAAACAGTTTAGTTATGTGGGTAGAAAACCGTCTGATTTTTGGAAACAAACTCGAAGGGTTTGTTGACAACTGATTCGTCACATGATACCTAGCAATGCATCGAGGGGATTTAGTCGGCCCCACCCACCACTGCATGTCCAAATTATTCTTTATAAGTTTATTCAATACCAGAGAAATATGCCTTTTCAATATTCATATAGAGTATAGTCTATGGATTCATCAATATTTCCATATGTAAAATAACATTCCAAATAAACACCATTTGTAAAATTGTATACGGTTTAGAAAAAAAAGATATTTGTGATATTAGATTATGGATATTTAATATAAATATAATTTCAAATGATAAGTGATCTCAAATGGGCAGTAGTTACACCACATAATGATTATTAGGTGCACCATAACAAGTTAGTCACAACAAAATAGTAGTTTAGACAAAGTCAATTACCACAATGTAATCAGTCGAATCATATGACCAAAATTTAATAACTCTCAAATGAATCAATGAATAAAATTAATATAAATAGAATCATGTTATTATATATCAATTTTTAGTACACATATACCACATAAAAGAAATAAGTGGCGAACATTGAATCTGAGATGAGAGACCCCTTACCATATGCTCGAGGGTGTTCTTTGTTTGTTTAATGACCTGAATAATAAAATTTAGCTTCATTAATTAATAAATTTATAACCTACTACACTTGTAATAGATTTATTATAACCTTATTAGGTTCATTCATGACCGTTTTTATCGGTTTAAGAGGTTCAATTTCCTTGTTTTGGAAGCATTTTCTTCTTTAGTTTTCATGATTCGTTTACTTGTTTTTGTTAATGGAAGTACATTTAAAATGTGGTAAAAAATGAAAAATTATTAATATGTCTTATTAATGAAATTAAGGAAATATAAATGAATTTTTTTATATACCATGATAATGATTCATTAGATAAATTTTATTACAAATATTTGGATTAACTTGGCCGTTTTGTTCATACTAAAAATGTTTTGTATTACACTTTTATATTATGAGTGTCTAAGGATTTAAGAACATTAATGAGATTAAATACATATATTATTATCTAGTTCAACCATTAAAATGGTTACATGGATAGTAATGAAGTAGAAAGTGATGAACGAAACTCTTTCATCCACTAAGGTTATAAATTGGATCCTCGTGGATGTTGATTTTATTTAGAAAAATAAAAGGGAGGATTAAGGGTATTGATGATAGTTCTTACATTCACATAATATAATTCTATTATATAGATGATATGAAGTTTATCCTGGTCATTTGGATAGAGGAGGTGAGGAGAGAAACAGAAAAGCGATGGACTTGAAATAAATGAAAATGTGAGAGATCCCTTATGAAAATTCAGCAGCATAACAACGTCGCTTAAAATTTGATAAAATGAAATGATGAGAGAAAAATGGGTTTATCATAATATTTCAATCAAAAATACAGCAATAAGAACACAAAAAATCACACCTCAACATATGATAATGGAAAATAAATTGACAACACAAAGGCCGTCACGAACCAGGCCGGGTCGCCATCCGACCCGGCACCCGACCCGGTCCGCGACAAGGCCCAAAGAGCGTTCCCGATCCCCACAGGCTGGTACAAGTTCCCGGGTACCATGATTAGCAAGTGGGAACAATTTTACCCATAATAAAAGACAGAAAAACAACTAACCAGATAAATAACTAAAACTAGAAATAGACAACCAAACACGCCCTTAAACTATGAACAGGTTTAAAGTCAACAACTCTAACCAAAAACCCAAAATGAACAACAACATAAATAGAGAACTAAGCTCCAATACCATCCTCATGCGACACAAGAAGTTGCATCCCTAGGCTACCAAAACCAACCTGCACACGAAGACCAACAGTAACCAGAGCCACAATCACTGACCACGACGCACAACCTAGGATACACAAGAAACAAGAAACTACATACAACCAAGGGTGTATGTAGGGTGTGAGCTAAAAGCCCAGTAGGATGCCACCGAGAAAAAGGTTCCAAGCCACAACATCAAAGGACAATTCAAATTGCTTATTCAAAATTAAACTTTCAAACTGCTTTTAAAGAAAACCTTTACAGGCTAACTGCTAAAGAAAACACTAAAAAGAAACTCATTTCACAAACACGATTTTTAAAGAGGAAGAGGAAGGTTCATTATGGGCACACACACACACACACATACTCTCTCTCTCTCACACACACACAGGTGGACCTCCATATGCCGATGGAAGGCACCACGACATGGATGGTAGAGCACTATAGGTAAACCCCCTAAGGATCATCTAGCTCGAGTCGGACCCTAGAACCTCCTGTCTCGGTGAAACGTGGCTTAGAAGGCCACGGCCCTCCGAAAACATGGCTTAGAAGGCCATGACCCTCAGAACACATGGATTATAAGTCCACGACCCTCAGATATCATATGTTTAGTTAGTGTTGCAATCGTCAATCTACCTAAGTGAAATAGGGACGATACCCATCCGGTTCACTAGCGCACTAGTTCTCGTCCACCCACCTAGATAGCCAGGGTTTTCCCATGTGGTCAAACAAGTTTCACATTCACATAGTATATTTCATTCTCATATCACAGTCCAAACAAGATATTGCACAAAAAAGTCACCATTTTCAGACCCAAACAACATTTAAAAAAAACTCACGCATGCCAAAAATGCCTTTCTAAAAAATATATTTGTCATTACCTAATCATTTCACAAAAACCCCATTTGGAAACACTCAAACAAGAACATAAACAATTCGAAGAACATTGAAAGCATTATTTTTAATAACACAACAAGGGCTGACACAAATAAACACACCCAATTATAAAGAAGGGAGTCGTTCAAACCACTTGCTTAATAATTTTTCCTTAAAATTAGTCTCACACCAACTACACAATTATCTGAACCATATTCACCTCTTGTAAAACACCAAAATCCGCTTTGATGAAGCCACCATTGTTTACAAGACACCATTTAAAAAAAACAAAACCAAGAGAACATGCTTAAAATGATTCGCTACAGATTAAAAATCCGCATTTAGACACACAAAACTCAATTACCATTAACAACTAAATTCACACCAACCAAACATCACCTAGAACCCAACTTGAAAACATTTCACCAAAACAACACCTATTTTTAGGTTCATAGAACACTTTAAAATCAATTTCACACTCAATTATTCTAAAACCACATTTGCGCCATATAAATAGTTGATTAAACAATTTTAGGACTTACCCCAATACGGTCAAAATGAAAAAACCCTGATCATTTATAAAGAAAGTGAGATTTTCATTACGCACACATGACAAACAAATATTAAAATTCCTTTTCCACAACCTATTAAACCCAAAAAATCATTTATACAACAACACACATATAGACAACAAACGCATACTATTTCAGAAACCCAATTTTCATCAAACGAACACGCCAACACATTATAAACATATATCACACCATGCAACTATTTCATAGAACATATTAAATTAAACAAAAAAAAACAAATTAAATTATCTAAATGATGCAAAGGCATGGAACCACCTACCTTGTCATCACAGGCTTCAAAACTATGGTGTGCAACGACCACCGCACCTCAACCGCGACTCAAACAAAACCAAATCGACCCTAAGCAAAAAATTGAACTAAAACATCAAGAATTAACCCATAAAATTATTGAATTCTTCAACCACACCTAATGCGCACCATAAACGTACCAGAGGTAAACCATAAATCATTAAATTGAACCAATACAAAATAAGATCAAACCCTAAAATCGGAACCTTAACCTGCTGGAAAAAGAAAACCCCAAAAAAACAAGTGAAAAGGGTATACCATAGGGAGAGGGTGTCATGGCGCGGCAAGGCTCGGACAAGGGGAAAGCGGGGCATGACACTAGGGGGCTGGCGACTTGGGTTCGACGGAGGGGTGTGTAGCGCCGGAGCAGGTTGGATATTGGATAGAGCAGGGGCGGTGGTTCCGCACATCGCCGGATGAAGCAGGAGGGCCGGTGGAGTGTCCGGGCTAGAATCAGGGGGTTCGGTGGTCGGTCCGTCGGACGGTGTGGGAAAGGAGGGCTCATGCAGGGCGGTGTGAGCAGTCAGCTGGGAGGGAGGTGCGCTGGGGTGCGGCCGATGCCAATCGGCTGGTCGGGCGGCATAGCACAGGGGAAAGGGAGGGGAGCTGCGACTGGCGATGGGGAGTTGCGGCGCGGGCTGGTGTCGTCGGACAGAGGTTGGTCAATGGGAGCCAGGACCGCCGGTGAGGTAGGGAGGTGCCAGCGCGATATGAAGTGAGGGGAAGGAAAAAAATAGCCGGCCATGGAAGAGCGGGTCGCGACGGGAAGGGGAAAAGGGGAGGAGGCATGACCTGCGTGGGGAGAGGGAAGAGGGGCTGGCCAAACCCTAAGCAAAAAAGGAATATTAAAAAAAGTAATGCAATAAATAAAATAATATAAGTAAAATAGAAAAAGATAAAAAAAAGTTACTAACACTACATAATATTAACTATAATAAATATTATTACAAAGATAATAAAAACATGATTTTTTATATCTTTAACACTATTAATAATTGTATTATTATTACTCCCAAACAACACTCATACCATTAACATTAAAACAATTACTGAATGTTTATTAAATATCTATTTTTTTCCTGTTTGATTATTCATTATTATTTCATCATCCCATTATTAATCATTTTTAAATCTGGGCAGACCGCGCAGTCTCAAAATCCTGCCCTACTCTTGCATCCGGTGACGCAAAGCCCAAAACACTCATAAAAATTAATAATAATAATAATAATAATAATAAGAACAACATAATAACATAATTAATAATCTAAATAATAAACTATAAAAAGATAAACTTAATAAAATTCTATTAATAAAAATAATGCTCTCAATTAAATTATTATCCAAGATAATAATATTGATATTCTAAAGTGACATTGATATTATTTCTTTTTGTTATTGAAACCATCCCTAAATCATTTTTTTAACAATTTTATATCAGTAAGGCATGGGGTGACCTGGGCGGGGTCGCACGGTGGCCCATGTGAGGCCGCACGACTTCGACTGCGTTGCGCTGGACGGAAACAAGGCCAAAACATAATGAACTCGAAAACATAAGTCGGTTTTGGACCTGAACTACCTGACGCAAGGAAAAATTAATAACTTAAATAAATTAGTAATGACAGGCGTGACAATTATCCCCTCCATAAAGCTTTCCGTCCCTGGAAATCCACAAACTAAAACCAAACCCAAAGTAGAAAACCACACTCTCTTAAGGTTCAAAGGGGATTCCCACAAACACCAATCCAAGAGAGGAAAAAGTATCATTCTCAGAGAAAGTGACTCAAATACATCTTTAAAAAACTCATATAAAGACTTTCTGATACGTGTTGCCTACCCCAAAGAGCTAGAACGCCTCTAGTTGACTAACCGAGGAAGGGAACCCTCTCACCCACGGAAACCAACTTCATAAGCTGAAACATCTCAAACATTACTAAACGAAAACCACACCATTTGGCTAGAAAGACAAAAAGGTAAAACCACGTCCATGGAACAATCTTATCACTTATCACCAATCCATATTGAAAAAAAGCAATAAATCAACATGGGGAGGCTCGAGGGGCTTTCCACCATTCGGAACTCACTGACGCTCGAGACGAGACTAAAAAACTGACACGGGGAGGTTCTAGAGGACTCCCTGCCATTAATGAAAACTCCAACACTAATTCATTCTCGAGACATTTGTGCGAGACCCAATGTGGGTCTCCCCACCATTAAGAACATACCAACGCCCAAGACGAGACTGGAAACACAACATGGGGAGGTCCGGGCGGACTCCCCAGCATTAAGGAAAGGCCAACACCGATTTATTCCAGAGACCATTGTGCGAGACCCATCTTGGGTCTCACTACCATTAGAACAAACAGGGGATACAGAACTTTGAAAAAAAAATTGGTGGTGGCCAAACACCCCACCACAAGGTGCAGGGAGGGAGGGGCCCGACTACCGGGGCGTCAAAAGCATGACCCATGAAAAACTAGAATTTCCACATACCTGGATGAGCATTATTCAAGTTTGAGACAAAATTACCCAATAGACTCCCATAAGGACCATTAAAGTGACTGTATCTAGTGAGACGCAATCCAAAAGACTTTTAAGGCAACGAGACGAACACACCTCCACATGGCCGCGAAAAACTTTTGCAACCAGACAGCTCATTCGGTGTGGAAGAACCTTGGAATCAATTTAAACTACCTCTGGTTTTAACACTGGTGATAGAAATAAAGTTGGGGTCCCAAACACTCCTGGGGTTCCTGACCACGCACCAGCTTCACTCCGAGACCTATGGCTGGAGCCCTGATGTTTGAAGCATCTTCTGCCTCGCAGTCAGGCATTGAAGACTCCCAAGAGGATCTTCTCAATTTGGTGCCACATGCAATCATATTGCACCCAAGGTAACACCATCAAACCCAACACATTACAGCACCTGACTGATCATACATGGAACATTCCACAGCACATGAGTTGAAATGGTGCATGTGCATCACCCTTTATCATACTGAACGAGAACACGACACCACCAATCATCACCTGAACATGACCGTTGCTGTTGAGAGGAACTTTACACTGAGAAAGACCTTAAACCACGTCTTAAACAACACGTGATTCCTGCGAACAACCATAGCAGCCTCATACGACTTAGTCTGCAAACTAGAATCCTAACATGAACCTTTCCTTAAACGAAACAAACTAAAGACCAGAGGTCATTTAGAACAATAGACCGCACCAAGAACCTAGGGTTTCTTCCACCCTTTTCCTCACTAGGGTCTCCTTTACCACTTCCAAAGGGACCTCACACTGCAAGACGTCACTGAACATGACCCTTGTAACCGATGTGAATACTACAAGGTCCTTCAAGGCACTGGTCAACACTGAAAATTTCGATCCGCCCTCACCCTTCCGCGCTGGAATTCCTTTCGTCATTTCCAGGGGGAACCTTCAAATGCAATGACGTCAAATTTCATGTCCAACGCCTCAGACAACATAATGAAACCAAAACTCTATTCAACTCCCCTCGCATTTGTCATCCCGCTGCGGGAGGATCCACTTTTTGTAAAATGGAGAGGTGGGTTCAATTGTAGAATTCAAAAAGATATTCCTCTGATCAACTAGAGGGTCGACCAACGACAAATTTCCCATGGCCCCACTTAAATAACATTTTAACACTTTATGGGGGCGTACACTAATCAAGAAAGAAAAACATGGACCCAAATCAAACTGGTCCAATGGTCAAGACATACTGCAGGCGAACACCAAACGTGCAGGGGAAACCACTACAAGGGCTCCCTGATGTACTTTTCAAAAGAATTTACTAGCTACATGCTTGCATACCAACTTCTAAATAAGAATTCAAACTCAATACACAAACCATTCAAAAACAGTACTCAGCTCAAAACTCCACACATCCAACATCTCAAAGACACAAGGACACACCACGCAAATGTCGGTTACTAAAACACCAAATTTTCCTTTAACAAAACATTTTAAAAACAAGCAAGCCAGTGGGTTGCAGAAACAACAATGGTATCCCATGGGCCTCGCACATGCATGTTCTCGTGCCACACCGGCACCCACCTCGTATCCATCCAGGCACTCATCCGCTCATGCCTTCAACCATTTCCCTTTTTGTATACACTCATGCGTGTGGTTGCCCATAAGAGCACCAAAGATAAAAACCAAAGCTTTCCATTTTTTTCAAAACCAAAACATCAAACTCACACCTTTCAAACCACATACATCATTTTCTTTTTAAAGCGCTTCATTTAAAAATCATTTTCCAAGCCCAAAACATTTTTACTTAATAACCAAATTCTCAGGAATCCAAAGTAAAGATATGAGAAATGACCCAAGAGAAAAACTTGTGTCGGCGGGTGACTGGAACATATGGTTGGCGGCCATACACCAGTCATGCCACTGCCACAGAGGTTATTCTAGGACAGCGTCCCCGGCTCCACATGGCTTGCCAGACCCTGTGAGCTCACTAGGACCACTGACCTTACCCCTTTTCCATTTCCCATAGACATGATAAACCGCAATGACCAAAAACACAGAAAAACCTCAACACACTTTGGTAACTCGAGTCCCGCCACGGGGTGTGCTGGCCAGGCACATTGCTCATAGCTAGAACGCCGATTTCTGAAAACCATAATTTTGGTCCACTATGACTCTATCTCAAAAGAAAACGACCCAAGAGAGCAAACCTCCCTCTGATACCATTTTGTCACGAACCAGGCCTGGTCTCCATCCGACCCGGTCCATGGCAAGGCCCGAAGGGCGTTCCCGATCCCCACAGGCTGGCACAAGTTCCCGGGTACCAAGAGTAGCAAGTGGGAACGATTTTACCCGAAATAAAATATAGAAAAACAACTAACCAGATAAAAAACTGAAACTAGAAATAGACAACCAAACACACCCTTAAACAATGAACATGTATAAAGTCTACAACTCCAACCAAAAACCCAAAATGAGCAACAATAGAAATAGAGAACTAAGCTCCAATACCAACCTCATGCGACACGAGAAGTTGCATCCCCAAGCTACCAAAACCATCCAACACACGAAGACCAACAGCAACCAGACCCACCATCGCTGAGCACGACACACAACCTGGGATACACAAGAAACAAGAAACTACATACACCCAAGGGTGTATGTAGGGTGTGAGCTAAAAGCCCAGTAGGATGCCATAGAGAAAACGGTTCCATGCCTCAACATCAAAAGAAATTTCAAAGTGCTTATTCAAAATTATACTTTCAAACTGCTTTTAAAGAAAACCTTTACAGGCTAACTACTAAAGAAAACACTAAAAAGGAACTCATTTCACAAACACGATTTTTAAAGAGGAAGAGGAAGGTTCATTATGGGCACACAAACACACACATACTCACACACACATACTCACTCACACACACACACACATAGGTGGTCCTCCATATGCCGACGGAAGGCACCACGCCATCGATGGTAGAGCACTATAGGTAAATCCCCTAAGGATCATCTAGATCGAGTGGGACCCTAGAACTTCGTGTCTCGGTGAAACGTGGCTTAGAAGGCCACGATCCTCAGAAAACGTGGCTTAGAAGGCCACGACCCTCAGAACACGTGTCTTAGAAGGCCACGACCCTCAGATATCATATGTTTAGTTAGTATTGAAATCGGCAATCCAGCTAAGTGAAACAGGGACGACACCCATCCGGTTCACTAGCGCACTAGTTCTAGTTTTCCCACATAGATACCTAGGGGTTTCCCATGTGCTCAAACAAGATTCACATTTATATAGTATATTTCTTTCTCATATCGTAGTCCAAACAAGATATTCCACACAAAAGTCACCATTTTCACACCAAATAACATTTAAAAAAAACTCACGCACGTCAAAAATGCCTTTCTAAAAAATATATTTGTCGTTACATAATCATTTCGCAAAAACCCCATTTGGAAACACTCAAAAAAGAACATAAACAATTCGCACAACTTAGAAAGCATTATTTTTAATAACACAACAAGGGCTGACACAAATAAACACACCCAATTACAAAGAAGGGAGTCGTTCAACCGACTTGCTTAATAATTTGTCCCTAAAACTAGTTTCACACCAACTACACAATTATCTGAACCATTAGCACCTCTTGTAAAACACCAAAAACCGCTTTGAAGAAGCCACAATTGTTTACAAGACAACATTAAAAAAACCAAGACAACACGCTTAAAATGATTCACTACACATTAAAAATCCGCATTTAGACACACAAAACTCAATTACCCTTAAAAAATATGTTCGCACCAACCAAACATCACCTAGAACCCAACTTGAAACATTGCACCAAAACAACAACAATTTTTAGGTGCAAAGAACACTTTAAAATCAATTTCACACTCAATTATTCGAAAACCACATTTGCGCCATATAAACAATTGATTAAACAATTTTAGGACTTACCCCAATAAGGTCAAAATGAAAAAAACATGATCATTTATAATGAAAGTGATATTTTCATTACGCACGCATTACAAAAAAAATTTAAAACGCCTTTTGCACATCCTATTAAACCCAACGAATCATTTATACAGCAACACACATATAGACAACAAACTCATACTATTTCGGAAACCCAATTTTCATCAAACGAACATGCAAACACATTATAAACATAGATCACACCATGAAACTAATTCATAGAAAATATTAAATTAAACTAAAAAAACAAATTATACTATCTAAATGATGCAAAGGCATGGAACCACCTACCTTGTCACCGAAGGCTTCAAAACTATGTTGTGCAACGACCACCACACCTCAACTGCAACTCAAACAAAACCAAATCGACCCTAAGAAAACAATTTAACTAAAACATCAAGAATTAACCCATAAATTTATTGAATTCTTCAACTGCACCTAATTCGCACCATAAAGGGACCAGTGGTGAACCATAAATCATGAAATTTAACCAATACAAAATTAGATCAAACCCTAAAATCGGAACCTTAACCCGCTGGAAAAAGAAGACCCCAAAAAAAACAAGAGAAAAGGTTATACCATAGGGAGAGGGTGTCACGGCGTGGCAAGGCTCGTCCAAGAGGAAAGCGGGGCACGACGCTATGGGGTCTGGCGACTTTGGTTTGATGGAGGGGTGTGTGGCACCGGAGCAGGCTGGATGCCGGACGGAGTAGGGGCGGCGGTTCGGCCCATCGCCGGAGGAAGCAGGAGGGCCGGTTGAGTGTCCGGGCTAGAAGCAGGGGGTTCGGTGGTTGGTCCGTCAGACGGTGCATGCGAGGAGGGATCATGCGGGGCGGTGCGAGCAGTCGGCCGGGAGGGAGGTGCGCTGGGGTTCGCCGAGGGGGGGTGCGGCCGATGCCAATCGGTTGGTCGGGCGGCGTAGGACAAGGGAAAGGGAGGGGAGCTGCGACTGGCGATGGGGAGTTGCGGTGTGGTCTGGTGTCGTCGGATAGAGGTCGGCCAAGGGGAGCCAGGACCGGTGGTGAGGTAGGGAGGCGCCGACGCGACATGAAGTTAGGGGAAGGAAAAAAACGGATGGCCATGGAAGAGTGGGTCGCAACGGGAAGGGGAAAAAGGGGAGGAGGCGTGACCTACATGGGGAGAGGGAAGAGGGGCCGGTCGAACCCTAAGCAAAAAAGGAATATTAAGAAAAGGAATGCAATAAATAAAATAAAATAATTAAAATAGAAATATATAAAAAAAGTTACTAACACTACATAATATTAACTATAATAAATATTATTACAAATATAATAAAAACTTGATAAATTTTTAATATATTTAACACTATTAATATTTGTATTATTATTACTCCCAAACAACACTCATACCATTAACATTAAAACAATTACAGAATGTTTATTAAACATCTATTTTTTTCCTGTTTGATTATTCATTATTATTTCATCATCCCATTATTATTCATTTTTAAAGTCGGGCAGACTGCGCGGTCTCAAAATCCTGCCCTACTCGTGCATCCGGTGACGCAAAGCCCAAAACACTCATAAAAATTAATAATAATAATAATAATAATAATAACAACAACAACAACATAATAACATACTTAATAATATAAATAATAAACTATAAATAGATAAACATAATGAAATGCTACTAATAAAAATAATGCTCTAAATTAAATTATTATCCAAGATAATAATATTGATATTCTAAAGTGACATTGATATTATTTCTTTTTGTTGTTGAAACCATCCCTAAATCATTTTTTTCATCAATTTAACATCAGCAAGGCATGGGGTGACCCGGGCGGGGTCGCGCGGTGGCCCATGCGAGGCCGCACGACTTCGACTGCGTTGCACTGGACGGAAACAAGGCCAAAACATAAAGAACTCGAAAACATACATCGGGTTTGGACCCGAACTACCTGACTCAAGGAAAAATTAATTACATAAATAAATTAGAAATGATGGGCATGACAAAGGAAGTGTCGACTAAAATAAGAGAATGAAGGATTCTCTTACCTTGTAGAGTAACTCCTAGATCCTCAAGGATGGGACCTTGGGGGTTTAAGGACACCTTGGGAGGACTCCTAGGGAGGTAATACCACCATAGTTTCAGGGATATTGAGTTTGGAATTAAATAAAACGAAGGGGGGTGAGTGGGTAATTATAGTAATTAAGAGAGTTTTTTATTAATTAAAAGGGACACCTCGTTAGTGGTTTTCGCAAAACCATGGTCTTGCCCATGGTATTTGTCCACGGTTTAATCAAATTGGGACATCTCATGTCATAATATACTTTATGAATGTTGACGATAATTTTATATTAATTATTATATCATTATGATATCATTAACAACCGAAAACTCAAATATGTATTTTTACTATTCAAAAGAATTCATGTATTCTAAAAAAATCCCAAAAATTCATCCTAAACATTTTTTATGTGAAGAATTAAAAAATGAACTCCATTTTTTGTAAATAATTTTCTAATTTTTTTAATTTAACTTTTAAATAAAATAAAAGTTAATTCCAAAAATAAAAATTTAAGGGTATAATTAGTTTTGTATTACATTAAAAAATTAATTAAAAATTAATTATCTTATTACCTTAATAAAATAAAATATTATCATTATTTACTATTTATAAGGGTCATATTACTATTCATAATACTATTCATAAGGTTATGTTACTATTCATCAAAAAATCATGTTGGTTCTATCAGACTCCAAATGACTTACTGGTCACAATTCTAGATTACTGTTTTTTGAAATTCAAAAAATAGATATAACACCCCAGGTAAATAAAGTATATGACATTTTTATATTTATCCATATTTGTGAATAAAATATTAATATTACTTTAAAGGGTATGCTATGCTCGATGGCGTACCCAACACGCAACAACGAGTTTCTTGGGAATCTTACGTTGCACTCTAATAATAAAATAATATTATTTTAAATAGTAGTTAACGCATAACCGTTGTAATGGCAGGAATGAATAGAACTAACTAAAACATTATTATATATGTTTTTCAAATATTTTCACTTTTTACAATAAATGTTAGAGGTTTAAAAATGCGAATGAATCCAATTTTAAGCGTAAACATTCTAATATTCTTTAAAAGGTCGATTAACAGCCTTTTGATGGTGAACCTCTTTTAAATACACTTTTTTGACAATTTTATGAGTTATATTTGACCAAATAAAATTCTTATTTAGAATCCGGACATCAATATTTACTTTCTACAAATTTTTGGTATTTTTCCAAAAAAGTTCAATTTTTAATGAATAGTGAAAAATGTTGTATTTTAATTCAAAACCTCTTTTTAATATAATTTATTTAAATGATTATATTATCTTTTGAATTGGGTTTAAAGTGAACTTAGAATATAGTTTTACCATTTAATACAATAGTGGTCGTTGGAATTAATTTCACTTTGAAATTGGACTTAAACTAGTGTCAATCTTTAGAAACTTATTGTTTCATAAAAACAAGCAATTTTCTCTGACAGTGGGAATTAATTATTAAATTAATTAATGAAACTAATATGTTTTGAATTTTTTAAGATAGAAATCATTTTTTAATTCTGAATATCAAATATACATTAGGCTGAAGTTTTGGTATTTTTCTGAAAAATATCAATTTTTGATGTATAGTGAAACCACTAAGTGGTACTTATAAAAACTGATTTTCCGTTTAAATGAAATTTTTCCATCATTGTGTTTTGAATTTCAAAAATCCTACATACATGGTTGTCATTAAGAAGTAAAATGTGGTTCAATGGGATTAAAATAATTTTTTGGTGAATAGTAACTTGTTTAAGTTTTTAATCGCGATTAGAGGTAATTAGTGTAGTTTAAGGTAAGAATAATGTTTCAATAAAATGAAATGACAAAGAAACGTGTCCTACCCTCATTGAATGTGTCATGGCCGATAGATAAAATCCATTGGTCAACTTGGGGACCCCATGGAGCCACATTGGTTGGAAAATGACATAAATACCTTTTTATTTAATGTTAAAGTAAAAATGACAAAAACATGAGATGTTTTACTAAAACAATTTTTACATGGGGTAATACAGGTCAGATTTTTGACTATAAATAATAAATGCAAATCTAAAAAGATTTCCTACATCATAGTATTTTTTTATAATTTATAGACATTAAATAAATTAAATTATTTATGACATCATGATGATGTAGCGATGACCTCATTATTTAACGATTTAAATAAAATGGAAAGATAGTGTAAAATATAAAACCTACACATGTCCAAAACCTATTGGATGGGTGAATTTCTAACCCTTATCACCTTACCCCCGAAACACATCAATGTGGGACCATTAATATCTGAAACTCATTCTAAAATAATGTAATATTTCTTTACATTCCAAGAGTTCCCCTCCTCTCCTCTTATAAAAGGCCCCCACCTCTACCTCCTTACCCACACTTCCAAAGACTTTGGATCGGCCAAAACCTGGCCATTTTGTCTCTCCACATCCCTCTATAAGTCCTTGAAGCCTCACATTGGGAAGAAGTCTTCCCAAGGAAGCCTTCGAGCTCAAACCAAAGAGAGTTACTCGATTATAAGGTAATGTCTTCACTTTTGTCCTTTTGTTTTATTTTGATTCTCCAACCCCCTAAACTCTTCTATTCTTTTCTTTTGTAACAAATCCAGTATTTCCAATATACTAGGATGTTTTTATAATAAGCATTCGAGCTACACTTACACACACCTTCGTCTAATGGTTAAAGAACATACTATTTCTGTGGTTGGCGATTTTCTGCCTCACGAAACGATGATTGTTCAATATACTTTTAACACCTTTAAAGGTGGCCATTATGATGTCACTGTATTTTATATATTATATATATGGTATTTATGTTTACTATATGATTCTTTATTTTATATTTAAAACATACCTTTATTCTTTTCATGTTGTGTAAATGCGATAATTTCATATGAGGAAGTGCGGACTACCGCCCCCTCAAGTGATGTGACTCGTACATACAATACATGGAACGTATAAAGAATGAAATTACTGAACATATGTGACCTATATCACATATATATTATACTGGAATTATAATATATATATATATATATCATTTATTTTTAATTCTATTAATATGACCAAGAAAAAATGAAAGTAGTGTTCATGCGTACGTATGGCCTACCGTCTCCATGAATGGTGCTTATCGTTTTTTATCTCCAAATGATATGGAATAGTTTAAATGAATATGTACTGGACATATATGATATTTTAATCATTTATAATATTCTGGAAATTATTTACTTATAACTATATGGACAATCATTTTTAAAACAAGTTCATTTTTGACTCATGTACCAAACATCGGCAAAAACATCTGATATGAACTAACATTATTAAAAAATTATTATAACATTATAATATGTGATATGAAATGAATAATAATCTTTAAAGGAGTTCCTTAGGAAATTATAAATTGACCAAAGTTTATTATTCAGGAATATAAATAAACGAACAAGACAAGTCGGACTTGAGGTAAGGGACCCTACCCCTCTCTTTTTTTTAAGTACACTCTTTTATGTCGTTCCTTTTAAGCTGATCTTTCTTGTGATCGGGATGTTCTTTTATATTAATACTACTATTATTTTTATGTTTATATTATGAGAGACCCTATTCTCTCTCATCAATCCATTTTGGATGTTTTGAGTGGCGTCGTTAGGCTGCCGAATTTTCATAAGAGATCCTACTTCTCTCTTTCTTTTTAAGTATTATCCTTTATGTCACTTCTTTTAAGCTCCTATTTGTTATGTTTGGGGATGTTCTATTATATTCCTCTTTCTATAAACTTTATGTTAATATGACTAGATACCCTATTTGATCTCATCAATCCATTTTGGATATTTTAAGTGGCGATGTTAGGCTGCCGAGTTTTCGTAAGGGATTTTTCATCTCACTTTTATTCCCGTAAGATTTATGCTACATTTGCCACAATTTCCTTTTAGTTTTGTATGTACTTACCATTATTTTACTCATTGTGTAATATACATTAATTTATGAGTATTTACATCAATGTTGTATTGTCCTTCTTTCACGGGGTGTATGTTTCGAAAGATACCCATGTCGGTAAAGGAACCTTTCACCCTCCTCTTTTTAAAAGACTTATTTTGTTATGTATTTTAATTCACATACTATTATGTTGGGATATGTTCTTCTATATATTTATTTATTTAAATTTTATGTCCATGTGATGAGATACCCTTTTTATCTCTCATCAACGCATTTTCTGAATTTTGTAGTGACGCCGTTAGGTTGTCAAATTTTTTCAAGGGAACTTCTTAACATAAATTTGATTATTTGGGATAAACTTGTACTCCATGAATATGCCGTTCTATGAATATGTGTGAATAAAATCTGATTGTTCTACACTTAATATCCACTTATATTTGTTGTATTCATTTTTCACACATAATTATGTAATTGATTTATCCTTAAACCTAGGATACGGTCTTTGTAAGGGACTTCGTCTCAATCTCCTTTCATTGAGGCATATTCTCTTTTATACACAACCTTCTATTATACGTTGTATAAACCCATTTGAATTTTACATTTATTCAAAAGGATTCTTTTTTATACGAATCATTTACTAAAAAACAAAAGGGAATGCTTTTGTCATACGTATGCGGCGACAACGAATTCTTCGCCGTCGTGACCATTATTTGAGTTTCGGCTTCCTCTACAGGCCATACCTTCTTTTTAAAAGAAAAATAAATACCATGTTTTACTTTTCTTTTATTTTGGTATTGAAAATGGTTTTCATAATGTTCTTATATCAATGTGTTGTATTGATATCTTGTTATTGAAAGGTTGAAATGTTATGTTTCCTTTATAAATGATTTATGTGATAAGATTATGTTATGGTTCTTGGGCATTGTTATGAAGACGGGTGGTTCCGTGATAAACTAAGGGCGGGTGAGCCCGATATAGCTCTCCAATGCATTGGGTAATTCTAAGGAGTGAAACATTAATGTTTCTCCGAAGAGATTTAGGGAATATACAGTGGTGGGTATTCCAAACGTAACAAAGAGGGTTACTCCCTACGTAAGAATGTTATGAATGCCTCAAGTTACCTTAATGTCCTATGATTTCTATGATTTATTCATGATTGGATATGCCTTTGTTTTATGGGTAAAGTATGATTTCATTCTTATGTATATATGAACTCATGTTTCCTTTCCATATTTTTATATCCCTACTGAGCTTTTTATGCTTATAGCAAGTTTTTGAAATGCTTTTCATAGGTTAAGGGAAAGGTAAATGATATGATGATATTGTCAAGGAAGTGTCAATAAAGAATCGACATTTTATTATAAATATGTCTCCATTGATGGAAAAAATGAATATTATCCTTATGTAACCACATTGTTTAAATGTGGAATTTAATGCATGTTTTATGATCTAATTCTCTAAAACTCTAAACCTAAAAAGATCCTCAATGTGTAATCTTATATTAACTCAATATTAAGTATAGTATAAGGATGGCGTCGTATAGTTGGTATCAAAGTTTGGTTTAGATAACTATAGAGGTTAGTGTCCTCTTTAAGCATAAGTGACATTACCATAATGGTTAGGATTTCAGAAAGAGTCCTAGTTTTAGATAAAGTGAATGAGTAAGTATATCTTAGTGTTTATCTTCCTCATTAGTACATGATGGTTTTGTTGATATACTCACACTGACCTTTTTGGTTTTAGTAAATGGATGGATCTAGTAGGAACCAAAGTAAAAGTGGATGTGAAGGAAACTTTGATAGTTTTTTGATAAAGCAACTAAATGATATGGGAGCTGCAACGAGAACTCTTGTGTTTATCCTCAACCAACTATCTGGAGTCATGATTGACCACCTAAACCTTGGTGATTTCTCTAAGGCATCATATATGCGTGAAAAAAATCCCTACATAACTACATGTAATTATCATAAAGGTATGTGTGTCCAAAAACCTATGTGTCAAAGAAATAGAAAGAAACACCTAGGATAATGTTTCAAAGGGACAGAAATATGCTGTAGATGTGGAAATGAAGGTCAAAAAGCAAGAACCTGCCATGGAAAAAGGAAGCATCCAGTTGACTCGAGGAAAGGGAATGAAGTTCTTTCTTAGGGATCAATTAAATGTTTTAAATGTGGGGTGCATGGTCATTATGAAAACACATGTCCTATGAAGAAGTTTCATGAATGGGATCACCAAGATCGTACAAATATTCGTTTACCAATACCTAATGCCATTCCTATTGAGGATGAAGAAACTGACAATGACCAATCAAATGTATGGATTATTTCATAACTTTTGTTTTCCTATTTTGGAATCTTAGGATATGATTCATGATTTTGTTTGTTGGAAAGAAGTATTTCAGAATAAGTTGCAAAGGAATGGTTAATGGATCATGAAGAATGTTGAGTGAGTAAGAAGTCAACATATAAGGGCTTCAAGAGTTATGGTGAAATTCTTAAGAGTATTAAGTCTCTTTTGATGATGGGGTTACATTAGAAGACTTTTTATAGTATGTGTAACCCTGATGTTTAATATATGAAAATTTTATTCAAGGAATATTTATCGGTTCTTTTGTGGGCATAGTTATAAAGAACCATTTGGGTTTATATGATACTTACTTTTGAGGTAATTATGGGTTACTATATGTTATGATGGAAGTGAAATACATGAGTTCAAATTAAGGTTAAATTATGTTATGGTTATTTTTGATGATTTTATCTCTTTTTGGGGAATGATTTGAGAATTATATAGTTTTCGAAAAAGGACAACACACAGACTGTGTGACAACCTGTCGCATTAGACAAAGCTATGAGAATCGAACCCACAACCAATGTGTGACTGGTATTTATCACCTACCACTGGATTACATGAAGTCCCTGGTTAGTTTGACTAATTTTTTTAGTTAGATGATTTTATGAATCAAGAGTAAGTTAATTTTGGGTTATCTATGGAAATTATTAACCTATTATGGAGGATATGTGATTAGGTTGATTATTTTTCAATATGAGAATTTAAGAGCAACTGATGTTATTTGGAGATAAATGTTAATTTGTACCTTGGAAGACATTGTGATTAAATACTTCAAATATTAGGGTTTCAATCTTAGTTTGGTTTACTTTGAAGAATTTTATGGAAAAATTGTTTATCGAATGGTCCTCGTTGAACTTTGGGTTTTGTTGGACAAATTTTGGAGATTAAGAATAGATTTTATTTTTATAAAGGGTTATCCTTTTCTGGATTATCTGATCTTGTAAAAACCTTTTTGGTTTTGTTTTTGGTTAAATTCTAAAGATATGGGAAGTATATAGTTATCTTTTGTGGATTAGGTGATTCTATAGAAGTTTATTATAGTACTCTTAATGTGAACAAGTCTTCCTAAATACTCGTCTTTTGGAGAAAATATGAATTTGTGTAAGGAATCTAATAAAAGTTGAAAGTCAACATGATAATTGATTATGTTTCCTTATGAATAAATTACTCAATAAAAAGTAACTTACAACAAAAATGTTGTCTATTAACTTTTCATACTGGGGAATCGAATACCGTTTAACCCATCACAAGTTTGTGATTTTCTTGTGGTTAAATTTCTCCTAAACAACTTTTCTATCACTCTCCATCAGAACACGACCCTATGTTTTCTCCTCCATGTCCATGTTTTCCTACATGGAATCCTAGTATGGGTTAACTCGGGTTACCTCTGTACTTATCTTTCATTATTTTAATGTGATTGTTTTACCAACTCTTGTTCCGATGTGAGACTTCCAAGGATGTTTCCAAACTCAATTTTAAAATTGCGAGGATGCAATTCCCAAAATGGGGGAAGGATGTAACACCCCAGGTAAATAAAGAATATTCCATTTTTATATTTATCCATATTTGTGAATAAAAAATTAATATTACTTTAAAGGGGATGCTATGCTCGATGGCGTACCCAACACGCAACAACGAGTTTCATGGGAATCTTACGTTGCACTCTAATAATAAAATAATATTATTTTAAATAGTAGTTAATGCCTAGCCGTTGTAATGGCGGGAATGAAGAGAACTAACAAAAAAATGATTATATATGTTTGTAAAATATTTTCACTTTTTACAATAAATGTTATAGGATTATAAATGCGAATGAATCCAATTTTAAGCGTAAACATTCTAATATTCTTTAAAAGGTCGATTAACAACCTTTTGATGGAGAACCTATTTTAAATCCACTTTTGAAAATTTTATGTGTTATATTTGACAAAATAAAATTCTTATTTACAATCGGGACATCAAAATTTACTTTGTGTAAATTTTTGGTATTTTTCTAAAAAAGTTCAATTTTTAATGAATAGTGAAAAATGTTGTATTTTAATTCAAAACCTTTTTTAATATAATTTATTTATATGATTATATTATCTTTTTAATTGGGTTTAAAGTTAAATTATAATATATTTTTACCATTTAATATAATAGTGGTCGTTGGAATTAATTTCACTTAGAAATTGGACTTAAACTAGTGTCAATCTTTTGATACTTATTGTTTCATAAAAACTCGCTATTTGCTCTGACAGCGGGAATTAATTATTAAATTAATTAATGCAACTAATATGTTTTGAATTTTTTAAAATAGACATCATTTTTGAATTCGGAATATCAAATATAGCTTAGGGTGAAGTTTTGGTATTTTTCTGAAAAACTTCAATTTTTGATGAATAATGAAACCACTAAGTGGTACTTATAAAAACTGATTTTCCGTTTAAATGAAATTTTGTCATATTTGTGTTTTGAATTTCAAAAATCCAACATACATGGTTGTAATTAAGAATTAAAATGTGCTTCAATTATATTAAAATAATTTTTTTGGTGAATAGTAACTTATTAAGTTTTTAATCGCGATTTGAGATAATTAGTGTAGTTTAAGGTAAGAATAATGTTTTAATAAAATGAAATAACCCAGACACATGTCCTACCCTCTTTGGATGTGTCATGGCCGACCAAGACAATCCATGGGTCAACTTGGGGACCCCATGGAGCCACTTTGGTTGGAAAATGACATTAATAACTTTTTATTTAATGTTAAAGTAAAAATGACACAAACATGAAATGTTTTACTAAAACAATTTTTACATTGGGTTATACAAGTCATATTTTTAACTATAATTAATCAATGGAAATAAAAATAGATTTCCTACATCATAGTATTTTTTTTATAATTTTTAGACATTAAATAAATTAAATTATTTATGACATCATGATGATGCAGCGATGACCTCATTATTTAATGATTTAAATAAAATGGAAAGATAATGTAAAATCTAAGACCTACACATGTCCAAAACCTATTGTATGGGTGGATTTCTAACCCTTATCACCTTATCCTAGAAACACATCAATGTGGGAGCATTAAAATCCGAAACTCATTCTAAACTAAAGTAACATTTCTTTACTTTCCAAGAGTGCCCCTCCTCTCCTCTTATAAAAGGCCCCCACCTCTACCTCCTTACCCACAATTCCAAAGCCTTTGGCTCGGCCAACCCTGCCCATTTTTCCTCTCCACATCCCTCTCTAACTCCTTGAATCCTCACTTTGGGCAGAAGTCTTCTCAAGGAATCCTTTGAGCTCAAACCAAAGGGAGTTACCCGATTTTAAGGTAATGTCATCACTTGTGTCCTTTTGTTTTATTTTGCTTCTCCAACCCCCTATACTATTTTATTCATTTATTTTGTAACAAATACAGAATCTTAAATATACTAGGATGTTTTTATAAGAATAATTTGAGATACACTTACACACACCTTCGTCTAATGGTTAAAGAACATACTGTTTCTGTGGTTGGCAATTTTCTACCTCATGAAACGATGATTGTTCAATATTCTTTTAACACATTTAAAGGTGGCCATTAGGATGTCAATTTATTTTATATATGATATATATGGTATTTATCTTTACTATATGCTTCTTTATTTTATATTTAAAACATACCTTTATTCTTTTCATGTTGTGCAAATGTGATAATTTCATATGAGGAAGTGCGGACTACCGCCCCCTCAAGTGATGTGACTCGTACATGCAATACATGGAACGTATAAAGAATGCAATTAATGATCATATGTGACCTATATCACATATATATTATACTGGAATTATAATATATATATCATTTATTTTTAATTTCGTCAATATGACAAAGAAAAATGAAAGTAGCGTTCATGCGTACGTACGGCCTACCTTCTCCATGAACGGTGCTTTTCGTTTTTTATCTCCAAATGATATGGAATAGTATAAAATGAATATGTACTGGAAATATATGATAATTTAATCATTAATAATATTCTGGAAATTATTTACTTATAACTACATGGACAATCATTTTTCAAACAAGTTCATTTTTGACTCATGTACCAAACATCGGCCAAAACATCTGATATGAACTAACATTATTAATCCATTATTATAACATTATAATATGTGATATGAACTGAATAATAATATTTAAAGGAGTTCCTTTGGAAATTATAAATTCACCAAATTCTATTATTCATGAATATAATGAAACGAACAAGACAAGTCAGACTAGAGGTAAGGGACCCTACCCCTCTCTTTCTTTTTAAGTACACTCTTTTATGTCATTCCTTTTAAGCACATATTTCTTGTGATCAGGATGTTATTTTATATTACTACTACTTTAATTTTTATGTTCATATTAGGAGAGACTCTATTCTCTCTCATCAATCCATTTTGGATGTTTTGAGTGGCGCCGTTATGCTGCCGAATTTTCGTAAGAGATCCTACTTCTCTCTTTCTTTTTAAGTACTCTCCTTTATGTCACTTCTTTTAGGCTCCTCTTTGTTATGTTGGGGGATGCTCTTTTATATTCCTCTTTATGTAAACTTTATGTTAATATGATGAGAGACCCTATTTGATCTCATAAATCCATTTTGGATGTTTTAAGTGGCGCCGTTAGGGTGCCGAGTTTTCGTAAGGGATTTTTCATCTCACTTTTATTCCCGTGAGATTTATGCTACATTTGCCACAATTTCCATTGAGTGGTGTATGTACTTCCCATTATTTTACTCATTGTGTAATATAGTTTCATTTATGAGTATTTACATCAATGTTGTATTTTCCTTCTTTCACGGGGTGTATGTTTTGAAAGATACCCATGTCGGTAAGGGAACCTTTCACCCTCCTCTTTTTAAAAGACTTATTTTGTTATATATTTTAATTCACATAATATTATGTTGGGATATGTTCTTCTATATCCTTATTGATTTAAATTTTAAGTCCATGTGATGAGATACCCTTTTTATCTCTCATCAACCCATTTTCTGAATTTTTTAGTGACGCCGTTAGGCTGTCAAATATTTGCAAGGGAACTTTTTAACCCAAATTTGATTCTTTGGGATAAACTTGTACTCCTTGAATATGTCGTTCTATAAATATTTGTGAATAACCTATGATTGTTCTACACTTAATATCCACTTATATTTGGTGTATTCGTTTTTCAAACATAATTATGTTATTTATTTATCCTTAAACCAAGGATACCGTCTTTGTAAGGGACTTCATATCAATCTCCTTTCATTGAGGCATATTATGTTTTATACACAACCTTCTTTTATACGGTGTATAAAACCCTTTGAATTTTACGTTTATTCAAAAGGAATCTTTTTTATATGAAGCATTTACTAAACAACAAAAGGGAATGTTTTTGTCATACGTATGCGGCGACAACGACTTCTCCGCCGTCGTGACCATTATTTGAGTTTCGACTTCCTCTATAAGCCATACCTTCTTTTTAAAAGAAAAATAAATACCATGTTTTACTTTTCATTTATTTTGGTATTGAAAATGGTTTTCATAATGTTTTTATATAAATGTGTTGTATTGATATCTTGTTATTGAATGGTGGAAATGTTATGTTTCCTTTATGCATGTTTTATGTGATAATATTATGTTATGGTTCTTGGGAATTGTTATGAAGACGGGTGGTTCCATGATGAACTATGGGCGAGTGAGACCAATATAGCTCTCCAATACATTGGGTAATGCGAAGGAGTGAAACATTAAGGTTTCTCCGAAGAGATTTAGGGAATATACTGTAGTGGGTATTCCAAACGTAACCAAGACGGTTACTCCCTACGTAATAATGTTATGAATGCCTCAAGTTACCTTTATGTCTAATGATTTCTATGATTTATTCATGATTTGATATACCTATGTTTTATGGGTAAAGTATGATTTCATTCTTATGTATATATGAACTCATGTTTCCTTTCCATATATTTATATCCCTTACTGAGCTTTTTATGCTCATCCCAAGTTTTTGAAATGTTTTTCACAGGTGAAGGGAAGGGTACATGATATGATGATAGTGTCAAGGAAGTGTCAAGAAAGAATCCATGTTTTATTTTAAATATGTTTCCGTTGATGGGAAAAAATGAATATTATCCTTATGTAACCACTTTGGTTAAATGTGAAATTTAATGCATGTTTTATGATCTAATTCTCTAAAAATCTAAACCTGAAGAGATCCTCAATGTGTAATCTTGTATTAACTCACGATTAAGTAAGGTTTAAGGCTGGGGACTTATAATAGAAGTGGAAAAATTATGTTTAATGGATAGAATATAACATTTTACAATAATGTTTTGTTTCAAAAAAGACATAGTGCTTCATGCAATATGGGCTATCTGATGAATAAAATGTATTTAAGAGCAACATACCACAAAATGTTTGGGGTGTTATATTACATACATATGATGATCGTACAATCATACTTAGTAGGAAAATAAATGTCACTCATCCACATGTGAAAGATGATACTAATGTTCCTATGATAAAAAATAAGAACAAAAAACACCAAAATAGGTCTACTATTAATCTTGACCTCCCTATGGAAATATCAACAAATAATGTCAATCCATATAATATTATATAAAAACAATTACATCAATAAGGGTACCCCACACCACTTTCCCTTTGGTATTCCACTCTTACACCCACAAAGTCATACGCCATAAATATCCTTCTGTTTTGTATACCACACCACCCTACAAGCATGGTCTCATCCCATCACTCTCATAAACACCTAGTCTCACCTCCCCATAAGCATGGCCACATCATATTTAACCCAAAAATAATTGGGTCATCCAATCACAACCATAACCAATGTAGATGACTATCATGAACATGAAGGATATAAACCTTGTTCCATCCTCTTACCAGGATTTACCCCCACCATATTCTCCTAACAAGAATAGTCATAACTCATCTCACCAGAAAAAACCTAGTCCCTCTATAAGGAAATAAAAAAATGTACTTCTTTTATTTATGGATCTTTTTTCTAGTAATAGCTTTTTATTTTGTTTTATAACAAAATAACATCGAATTACTTTGGACCCAAATTTTTGTTTTCAAAAATGATATAATTATTATAAAAAATTAAGGTATATGGAATAATGATTATTTTAATTATATATTAGGATTAAAACTCCCCTTTTTACATTAAAATGATAAAATAATTTTACATTTTTTGTGTCAAAAATTTCACTATGTTGTCTCAGTATTCATTATATATCCGCTATTATTTCCAAAAAAAAATGATTTATATATTTAAAAGTTAAATTTTTAAAACTTTGAGAATTTTTAGGGTTAAATAAAATTCATTTTTTAATTTCAAATGTCAAAATTAATATAGGATGAATTTTTAGATGTTTTCTAAGAAGTATCAATTTTCAGATAAATAGTTTTTTATGTGATTAATATTGTTGGATGAATAGTGTTTTCTTGATAGATTGTGTTGTATGAATAATGTTATTTTGATGAATAGTAAAAAATATTTTATCCTTAAATAACTTTTTCTGTGAAATAATTTTCAAAAATCACTCACACATGGTTGTAATTAGGGTGAAAATGTGGTTAAATAATATCAAAATAATTTTTATTGAACAGTAACATACACTTATGAAGAGTAATGAATAGTAAATCTGCCAAAAAAATTAAACATCTCTCATGAATGTATAAATACAATTTATAAATCTTAAAAGTGCAAAAAGGTCATATTATATGTTTTGGTATTTTTTTATGTCACAAATATTTTATTTACAATTTTATAATTATTTTAATAATTTAAAATTGAAATTTATTTTCAAAAAATGTTATCATAAAATGTTTCTTTATTTTCTAATCGTTATTCGATAATTTTATGAGACCATGATTACTTTTTCAAAGTGTTACAAAACAAGTTATAGTTTTTGTAGAGAACCAAATCTTGGCGTACATGGACATTACATTACTTTTTCAGAATATCTAATACATAACAAAAACAGACATACAAGGACAGTAATAGTTTAGTGTCTTTGGAAACTTGGAATATAAACTTCTAATCATGTTGAAAGATCTTCAACATCTCTCATAATTATCACGAACCAGGCTAGGTCGCCATCCGACCCGGCACCCGACCTGGTCCGCGGCAAGGCCCGAAGGGCATTTCCAATCCCCACGGGTAGGCACAAGTGCCCGAGTATCAAAAATAAACTTGGGAACGATTTACCCAGATGAAAAAATATAAAACAGACAACAAGCTGAAAAGTTGAAACTACAAAAAGATGACCAAATAGACCCTTATATCAAGTTTAGATGTAATGTTTACAATTTGAACTAAAAACCAAAAAGAGACTACATCAAAGGAAACCAAAACTCCAACACAAACCTTTGCGTGACATGAGGAGTCACATCCCCAAGACACCACCACCAACCAACATGGGGATGCTACCGACAACCCAAACCACCAATGCTAAGCCCGATGCCTCAACTGGGAAAGAAAAAAGAAACATGATCTACATACACCAAAAGGTGTATGTAGGGTGTGAGATAAAAGCCCAGTAAGATGCCACCGAGAAAAGGTTCCATGCACAATTATTAAATGAAAAATACATTTACAACTCTAATTAGATAAAAGAACTAAAATCTTGAACAACATTAGAGAAAACAGTTTTAGATAAAACAGTTTTGAAAAGAAGCAATTTAACTTAAAACACATGTACGCACCCACACACACTTACTTTTAAAATAACAAAAGTGTCACACGAATTGGCGTAAATTAACCAATGAGCACTAATATGGGAGAGGTCGCAAGGGTGTCAGCCATCTTGGGTCACTAGATCTTCGTGTCTCGGTGAAACGTGGCTTAGAAGGCCACGACCCTCAGAAAACATGGCTTAGAAGGCCACGACCCTCAGAAAATGTGGCTTAGAAGACCACGACCCTCAGAATAGCATATGTTTAGTTAGTGTTGCAATCGTCAGTCCTGCTAGTGAAACTGGGTTGAGTCACCTCCAGAACACTAGCCCACTAGTCTAGTCTACCCTCCTAGCTACTCGGGCTTCCCAGTTTGTGCTCAAACAAATTTCAAGTTCATGTCACATGTCATATTTATGCACCCAAATAAAACAAGACACTGCACATGCCAAAAACCACTACTCTCACTCAGAAATACCATTTTAGTAGAATACGCACACTAAAAATATTTCAAAACTAAATTTTCACTACTTACATGACTAATTAAAAAAACAATGTGTTCATAGAAAACACATTCAAAGTCAAACAAACCGTCATAAGAATTTATTAAACAATATCAACCTATGTCGCATGACTTTAAACACTGAAAACCTTTACACCATATAGTCCAAACAAATTTTCATCTTTAATAATTATTTAATAAAACAATCCAAATTTTCATAAATAAATTTTTAAAGAGAAAAACAACTACTTTACACACCTAACTGACCCAAACCCCCCTTACATGACCATACACACACGACTTCACCTCAGGAACACAACCTGCATTACACAAGTAATTAAAGAAAACCATCCACAAAGTTAAAAAGACCATTGCTATAATTAAACGAACTACCAGAAAATTTTTCAAATCATTTCAAAATACTTTGCATGACTTTAAATGCCAAAGACTCATTAAAATTTCATTTTGGACTAAACAAAACCAGACACAATATCAAAACACCAATTGCACCTTTTTTGCACATCCTAATAAATTAACTACCTAGTAAAGAAAAACTAATCTGCAGTACAACATGAGTTCTCACAACAACTTACTTATATCATGAGGAACCCTACTTAACACATCAAAACCACTAAACCTCAAGTAAAATCAAACTCACACAAAACTAACGAATTAATAAGCTAACCGCACAACAACAACAAAAACACTAACAATGAAATAGAAATAAGACTTCAGCAGAAAGTGCACACATAGTAAAAACAGGCTACTAAACAATTCAACTGTAAATCCAACCTCAGAGAAGATCAATTTTTCATGACACAAATTAATTAAATAAAATTCTAAATTAATTAAACATGCAAATTAATTAGTAAAATAATAATTAAACATGTATCCAACTACTTGGAATGTAGAAAAACTTCACAACATGATGCCAAAACACCAATCGCACACTAAATTCGCCGCAATCAATTCAAATGAACTCTAGCATCAAAACATAAATCCAATTACATGAAAATTGAACCAAATGCAAACTAAAACCCCAATTAATACAATTAAAAACCACAATTTGGAGGATGCGGTTTTACCTGGAGGGAGGCCATCCTAGAGAAGGGAAGCAGGTGCAAAATTTTTGATTGTAGGAGGCCTGTTCAGTTTTGCAGTGCGATGGAGACAAGTAGAGGGGGAGATGGGGATCACGACACAAAGGTTCAAGGGGGATGATGCGCGATGGTGGGAGTCGTGCGAGTGGAAGGGTGTGCAGCGTGCGGTGCGCCAAAGGAGTCCAGCGAGATGGTGACACGACTTGGGTAGTCGGTCCGGCCAGAAGAGAGGTGCCTCGATGGGAGAGAGACGGGGCGTGCACATGGAGGAAGCTCATGGGCGAGGGAGTCGCACCACCATGGAGGAGTAGGAACCTGGTTCGCTAGAGAGGATGGAGGGTGGCCAGTCGAAAGGAAGAATGCCACTAGGGTTAGGGGGTATATAGCGCGACGGACCAAGGGGAGGGGGAGAAGAAACGCGACAGAGGGAAAGAAGGGGGGAGGTGCGTGGAATGGGGGAGAAATGAGAGAAGGGAAAAAAGATAAAATAAAATAGGAATAAAAAGGAAAATAAATAAAATAAAAATAAAATTATGAAACAAATAAAATCTAATTAATAGTAAAAAAATTTAATACTAATAATAGAACTAAAAATAATAAATCCATAACAATAAAAACTACCAAATTAAAGTATCAACTGGAATAAAAAGATTACAACCATGACCTAATTTAAATATTAACTTAAGTAATAATAATACTAAATATGATACTAAAACAGTAAAACCGGTTGTAGAAAAAAATGCATTAGTTATTGAGTTCGAGAACCTCGCACAGATGCGAGCATGGTTGCAGCATAGTCGCGCGCCAATGTGATAATAAATTTTTAATCATAAACCATTTTCTTATTAATGTTGGGAACTATACACCGTTGCGCAAATGTTCATTCCCCTGTATAAGGTCCCAAATTCTTTCAAAACAAAATTGGTTCAAACTGCAACTAAAACAATGATACCCAGAATAATTAAATTAAAATGTTGTGACGGTCGGGGTGTGACAATAACGATATTCCCCTTTTTGTTTCCTTACTTAAAACATTTCTTCTATTCTTGGGGGAAAGGAAAACATAAAAAGATGAGCTCAAATTCTTAGTAAGGGTAAGCATGGGGAAAATAAAACAAACCATATACATTTGAACTTGAAAACATGAACATAATATTTAAACATAAAAATCTTGAGCAATGACATAAAACATGGCAGTACATAAGGCATAAATCACAATGGATCATCAATCATGATAAAATATCATGGGAATAAAGCATGTAATTATGGCAACCATTAAGCACATGTTATGATTTCTATTGTAGCCAAGGCATTGCTGCCAAGACCATCTTAGTGGACAATGTCCCTTTCTGAATCGAGTTCACTGCTCATTCCAATCCTGTATTACTGAACTGGATTAACTTACCATTCCATCCATGTATATCTCATGAGATATAAATCATTACCCAATGCATTGGAGGGAGATATAGGTCTCACCCATCTCATATTGAAATCATTCTTATGTGTGCTAGAAAACAATCATAAATCATTCATCATAACCCAAAGAATAAATTGGGATTCATAGATATCATTCCATCATAACATAATCCATATAAAACAAATGGATATCATTTCATCATAAGAAAAGTAAAACCATGTAAAACATAGAGACGTTATACTTGAAACATACACATATGAAATAATGTCATCTTAGATGGGAAATGTTTTTGATAAAGCACTTGAAATAAATTCTTGAGTAAAATATCCTTTCTTCTTGAAAATAATTTTGTTTTCACAAAATTCCAATCAATTTTAGAAGAAAGGGATTTTTTTAAAATATTATGGAAATATTTTAGATTAATCTTCATGAAAATAAGGCATTATGAAACCTTAAAAATCTGTTCATGCCGTATAAGTTAAAAAATCATTCCTCTCGTACTTTTGCCAAAAAAGTCAAAAAGTACCTCATATGTTAAAAAGAAAGATTCCTTACATACCATGTAGTAAAAGTAAAAAATTGGTAAAAAGGTATTTAAACATTCATGAAAACTTTTTTATAAAACTTGGACATGGATGAAAAATATTACCCTAGTAAATACTTATGTATAAGCAATCTCGGACAGAAAACAATTGAGATTGAAACATTATCCCTTACCTTAAGTCCGATATGCTTAGTATGTATCCGGAACTCCTGTATAATTCCTTAAATAATGTCATTGACTTATTATAGAATCATATTCATTGTTATGATATCATATATGGTTCACTTATGACTTTATATTACCCGTTCTTTTGTAAATTCCATGTTAAAGCATCATTTTGGGTAAAATTGTTTCATTTATCATACGTGTTTCAACTTGTTGTTTTTGATATCATTACTTATATACTGATTTATATTATTTTGGAATGTAAAACATTATTTATATATAATATACATTATGGATCGATAAATGTAATGAAATGCACCATTCATGGGGACGGTAGGCCGTACGTATGCATGAATGCTGTTTTCGTTTCCTTATTGATTTGAATGGAATTAAGTAGATGACATAATTCTATATATACATAAATACAATATCATTATTATGTCATATATTTAATTATTATTCATCATATATACTTTATAATCATTCATGAATGGTTAACATGGGGAATGAATCTCATCGCGTCGTGGAGACGGTAGACCGTACGTACGCACGAGCGATGATATCATTCCCATGATCGTGGAATTGTATTAAAGTGTATGTATAATATTTCAGAATAAATATCACTTTAAAATAATCATATATAGTTATTTATTTACACAATTATACCCCATCCAAGTAAGGTGGTGGTCGAAAACAGATTACACCACGGTGTGGAGACGGTATTCCGTACGTATGCAGGCGCGGTGATTTTTTTTTTCGTAGGATGGATAGAAGGTGAAATAAGGTTGTTTCATATTTATAATAACAGATCAGTATATAAGTAATAATTATTTTATTATCTTATAATGATAAAACTAAAGATGAGGAAGTAGAATAATAAAAAAATCTTGAGAGAATCGGAAGAAGAGATTACCTATTCTTCGACACACCTCCTTTAAGCTTCCACTTAAAGAAGTAGATATGGACTTTTGAGAAGAAAAAAACATCAATAATGTTTCTAGGGAAGTGGATAAGAGAAATGGATAGGGGTTGGCCGAGATTCAAGGCTCAAAAGGGTGTGAAGAGAAGTGGAAAGGGGTTCTCTTTTTATAAGGGAGGAGAGGGGAACCTTTGGAAATCATAAATATATTAATTTATAATAAATCTAAACCCACTTATAAACCACAATAAATGACTCATATTTGAATATAAGATGATATAGGGTGGTAATCCTATCATCCAATAAAATTTAGACATGTCGGGAATTTATTTTAAACATTATCAACTTGATTTATCTTTATTTATTCTATTAAATTTGATTTGTGGTAATAAGATTCTAAATTTTAAATTATTATAAATAGTTACTTATGTGATGTGAATTATCCATAATTAGATAATTAATGACATTTTAGACTATATAAATTTCAATTTATAATTTATAATTTTTTTTTGATTTTTAAACAATTTAATAATATGTTAGTTTTATAACATAACAATAGTGTCAATTTTGACACTATTCATTTATTTGAATTTAAATAAAATCCACACAGAGGATATATTCGAGCTAAAATTTTTAATAAGTTCCTAACATGTCATAGTAATCTATATAAGTATTTGATCACATTAAATTGTTCATATAATATTTATTTTACTATTTGTAAAACCATTTGTTTGATATTTCTCTTAATAAAATAATTACTACAAAATTTTTAAATAATTATTAAATATATTTATTTTTTCCTATAAATTAAAAATAAAACACTAAGATGAAGATAAATCTTATATATTTCATAAGAATACATTTAGTCGGATTTATCTTTTAAGAAACCAAAATTTAAAAATGTTATATTTATTAAATTATGAAGGTGACAACTTTGACATCATATAAAATAAAATAATATAAGTTTCATAATCACTTTTATAAGACTCCAAATGATCATTTATTCGGTAATTGGATGCTTATGGTGTATATATACACTACCAATAAGTTTTGGTCTGGTTTGTGAGCCCTTTAATTAGTATTACTATTTCAATAAAACTAATATTATTGATTTTTTTACTAAACAAATAATTTCTGTATCATTAATATATAAGCTATTAAGTTAATTAAATAACTCTTAAAAATTAAAAATAAATTACCATGATAAAGAAATTTATTTGGATTTCATATGAGTATTTATAACAGAATTTATATTCTGTATAACCTTATATTAAAAATACATTAATTATAAAAGTTTGAGTGAGACATATTTCACTTTCCTTTAAATAAAATAAACTAAAGGTATTAATCACATCCAAGTGGGTTTTAATGGATTCTATTTTGACCCAAATATGACTTACGACGAAATATAATAATCTAATTGAATTAAGACAACTGTTGGGATAATTTTATAATATTATATTTACCCTTAATTACCCCATTTACCTTTTACTACGATAAATAAAATTTACCATAGTTACTATTCATAATGCCCAAAAATAAAAAAGTAGTTTATTAATATAATATGGACCCACTGATTACAAATATGGAATCCATTTTTCCAAATTCAATACACAGAATTTTTAGATATTAAATTAAAATTAATCCTATTGCCGAAAGAAAACGGGTTTTTGTTTAAAACATTGCAAAAGATTGAATTGATTTAACCTACAAATTCAATGTAAAATCAATACTAACGACATAAATTATATTAAATGGTAAAAACATATTCTATTTATACTTTAAAACCATTCAATATTATTATTTAACCACATAAATTATTACGATGAAAAAAGATGTTTTTAATTAAAATGTAGCGTGCGTTTACTATTCATTAAAATATGAAAGTTATCAGAATAATATGAAAAAATTATCCAAAGTAATCTTTTATATCTTGATTCCATATAAAAATATTATTTTATAAAATTTAACTTATAAACATGTCAAAAACTAGATTTAAAGTGGGTGCGCCATCAATAGGCGGCAAAACAACATTTTTTGAAAAATACTTATTTTACCTGAAAAATTTATCTTGTTCTCATACCATGTTCTAGAAAATGTGTAATATGAATAAAAATGTTATAAAATTCAAAATGTAGTTAATACTATTCATAATGGCTAGTCCATAATAATATTATAAATATATATCGTTGTTTAGTGAAACCCGGTATTGCGTACAACACACGCTATCGAGGAAGGTCGTGATTATGTGTAATGCAAGCCAAGTCATGGTTGCTGTAGTGTAAGACTCCTTTTTTGCAGCGTACAATAAAAGATATGAAAGAAATTAAAAAGAATATATCTTATAAAATCTCGGGGTGTTACAATTTTAAAGTCAATTTTTTAATAAATAACGATTTAATATAAAAAGTAAATTAAAAAAATTTAGAAAATTATAATCATAAAACTAAGATTATTTTTGAATTCATAGCATCGATATTTGGTTATGGTGAATTTATGAGATTTCTATAAAAGGTTTTTTTTGGGTGAATAGGGAAAATACAGTTTTGAGTTTCAGTGTGTTTAATGACATCATTAATGATGTAATAATGATTTAATCATTCTAGTAGACTTATGAATAGTAAGATATGTTATTAGGTGTCCAATGTGGCCAATACAATGGCCAAATACCATGGTAGAGCCCATGGTATTGCATATACCACTAATGAGTTGTCCCTTGGAAATTAATAAAATATTCCCTCACTTTTGCTATAAATACCCATCCATTCCCTCATTCCTTTCATTCCAAATTCCTCTCCAACGAAGCTATGGTTTTCTATTTCCAAAGGAGTCCTCCCAAGGTTCCCTTAAGCCCCCTAAAGTCCCAACATTCATGCTTCTGAATTTACTCTTCATGGTAAGGCAACCTTTCACCATCCTCTTTTAAGTCATGACTTTCTTTATGTTATGTCTTCTAGTTTCTATTTTATTATGTGAGGGTTTGTTCTTGTATATATCAACTAATGTACATTTCTTTTCCAATTTATTAGATACCTTTTCTTCTCTCATCATATGATTTTATGAATCTTTAAGTGATGTCGTTATGTTGCCAAATTTTCGTAAAAGAAGTCACATTTTCTCTTTTCTTTCAAGTCTACTTTCCATGTGGTATGTCATTAAAATATCCACACCATGATATTATTTATATTTTATTCTATCCTTATACTGTAAAATTATTCATTTATGGATGAGATACCCTTGTCCCATCTCTTTTTACGGTTTTTTATAACCATGTTATATAGTAGTTATGCTGCAGAAATTTTGTCTCAAAACCCCTCTCTCTTTTTCTCAATAAATTATATTATTTTCATTATGTGAATAAAAAAAACTATTTTAGATCTGTCGGTATTCATGAAGACATAAAAAATGGTATATTTTGATTTGGAGTTGACATACATAAAACCCCTATTCCTTTTCAATGGGTTATAAATGGCATTATGATCATATGTTTCTGCCCTTTTAAAACGTTACGATTTTGAAGTGGAACCCATTTATTTTACTCTATATTGGTTATTTATAAAATGTGTGATTGTGATATATGTGGATCCCATGAAAATAATGATATATTAATGGTGTTCCCTGATAGCACTCCAATGCATTTGGGCGGGAAACGCATATCAGAAAGTCTTCTTACGCCTTTCTTGAAGTTGTTTTTGAGTCACTTTCTCTGAGCACAATGTGTTTGACTCTTCTCTCTTGTTGGTGTTTATGGGGTTTCCCTTTGAACCATAAGGAGTGTGGTTTTCTGTTTTGGGGTTTGGTTCTGGTTGTGGCTTTCTGGGGACGGAAAGCTTTATGGTGGAGACAATTTTCACACTCGTTTTATTATATATTATTGATTTTATTGTTATATTGGACAACGGATAGTTCGGGTCGAGGCCCGACTTAAAAAAAAATTCTGAGTTCTATTTCGTATCGCACTTTCTGGACTTTTTGGCGTGCAGCGCACCGCTATCGAGATCGCGCAACCTGGCATGGGTCACCGTGCCGCCTCGCTCGGTTCCCCACACAGCCCTTTGGCAGGAAAGTATTTTAACAAAAAATAATAATAATTATTATTGATAAAGAAATAAAATTTGATTAGATGAATAAGGTGGTTGGCGCAAAATAATATGGGACGAATAAAATGAATTAAGAGTTCTAATAATATTAATAATAATAACATTAAGATTATTATTATTATTATTATTATTAATGTTTTCATTATGTTATTATGAATATTATTATTATATCTAATTTAGTTTATTACAATTATTATTGTTTTGTTGATTCTATTATTATTGTTATTAAAATTAATAATAATATTATTAGTTATTTTCCTTTTTAGTTTTAAGTTTTATTTTATTTATTTATTTTTTATTCTTTTTTTTGGTGTAGGGTTTTCATACCCCCTTCTTTTTTTTGGTGCGCCACGAGCTGGCCCCCCTTTCCCATTTCTTTTTTTTTTCTTCTTCTTCATTCTGTTGCCTTCTACCAGGTTTGTGCCGCACCTGCAGGCTTCCTCCTGTACGCTATAGCTGGCCACCTACCCCTCTTCACATCTCCCTCGAACCCCCCCTCAGCCTGCGCCGCGCCCTCCCCTCCCGTTGCCGGCCCTCCCTCTGTCCGGCGGACTCCGCATCGCCCCCCTGCTCCCCTCGGCCATCCCTTGCCTTCCCCAGCTCGCGCCGCCTCCATCCTCCCACTCCCCTCTCCTGCTCCGTCCGGCTTGTGCCGGCGCCCCACACTCCCTCTGGGGATCTAGCCCCGACGTCCTCACTCCCCTCGCACCACCTCGGTGAACCCCAGCACACCCAGCCCCCTAGCCGTCCAGCGATCCCTAATACCCCCTTATCGATGCGAACCTTGGCGACCCCCTGCCGGCACGTCACCCCTTTGGTTGAGTATTCTTTTCTCTCCTAGGGTGTTAGTTTTAGATTTCGATTCCAATTTTATTTGGTTTCAATTCATGTTGTGTGCGGCTTAAATTGTGTTGTTTGCAGTTCACTTTTGATGTAATTGTCGTTATCTTGTTTTTATTAAGGTTCATTTTGGTTTTTTTTGGTGCGATTCATGAGAAATAGGAGTCTCGGACCGAATTTTCATAAGTCGCTACATGCAGGTAGGTGGTTCCATGCCTTTGTATAATTTAGATAATTTAATTTGTTTGTTTAGTTTAATTTAATATGTTCTATGAATTATTTTCATGGTGCGATCTATTTTTATAATGTTTTGGTGTGTTTGTTTGATGAAAATTGGGTTTCCGGAATAGTATTCTTTTGTTTTCTATATGCGTTTTGTTGTATAAATGATTTGTTGTGTTTAATAGGTTGTGCGAAAGGCGTTTTAAAAATGGTTTGACATGTGTGGGTGATGAAAATTGCATTTTATTTAGAAATGGTTATGTTATTTTCCATTTCGATCCTGTTGTGGAAAATTTTAGAAGTGTTTAATAATTTTTTATAGAGTTCTAATGAGGTTTTAGAAGGGTCAATTTGTGGAATTGATTTTTTTATGGTTTCTTTTGCATGCGATATGTTTTATAAGTTCAGGAGTTGTTATTTAAGTGGTGTTTTGAGTGGAAAACATTGTTGAAAGGTTTTTTAGGGTTGTTTGGTAGGTGAGAAAGGTGTTTTCAAGTCACTTTAAGTGTTAATATATTTAAATAGACATTTTCAAAGTATATGAATCACTTTGGGTGTGTTTTCCTTGTTGTGTACTTTTGAAATTGAAATGGAAAATTGTTTTAATAATGGAAAGAAAGTTTTGACATGGTTACCTCGTGTATCAAGTTTTAAAGTGATGCCTCAATATAAAATCAAGTTGTTTTGGTGTAAAGACTTCTTGGTTTTTCTTGAAATTATTAGAATAATAGCTCAAATGATTTATTGGTACATTTATATGATGCTAAAATAGTGCTTTGAAAGAGTTGAATACAGGTTCATTTTTAAAGTGGTATGTTTTTATAAAATGAGACATGTCCTTGGTGTGCGTGTGTCTTTGAAATAGTGTTTTGGTATGCAAGTGGTGACCTTTTTGTGTAATGTCATGTTTAGTTTGTAAAATGTGAAAGTGATGTGTTATGTGAATGTGGATCATGTTTGAGCACAGGGGAAAACCCTGGGTATCTAGGTGGGCAGACTAGAACTAGTGCGCTAGTGAACCTGATGGGTATCGTCTCTGTTTCACCTAGCTGGATTGACGAGTGCAACACTAACTAAACAGATGATATCTGAGGGTCGTGGCCTTCTATGCCACATGTTCTGAGGGTCGTGGCCTTCTAAGCCACGTTTTATGAGGGTCGTGGCCTTCTAAGCCATGTTTCACCCAGACACGAGGTTCTAGGGTCCCACTAGAGCTAGATGAACCTTAGGGGATTTACCCATAGTGCTCTACCATCATTGGCGTGGTGCCTTCCGTCGGCATATGGAGGAAAGCTTGGGTGTGAGTGTGAGTGTGTGTGTGTGTGTGTGTGTGTGTGTGAGTGTGTGTGTGTGTGCCCAAAATGAACTTTTCTCTTCACCTTTAAAATCGTGTTTGTGAAATGAGTTATTTTTAGTGTTTTCATTTAGCATTTGGCTTGTAAATTTTTTCTTTAAAAGTATTTCAAAAGTATAACTTGAATAAGCACATTAAATTGTCCTTTTGATGTCGTGGCATGGAACCTTTTTATTGGGTGACGTCCTGCTGATCCTTTCACTCACACCCTGCATACACCTTGGGGTGTATGTAAACCTTGTTTCTTGTGTATTCTAGGTTGTGCTTCATGCTCAGAGATGGTGTTTCATATTTCTAGTGGCCTTCTCATGCAGGTTGGTGTTGTGGCATGCAGATGCTACCCCACTCTTGTCGCTTGGAGGTTTGAGTTATAGTTTTAGTCTCTTTTGTTGTCATTTATTTGTGGACATTGTTTCTAGTTGTAAACCATTAAATTTTGATTTCAGTTTTATGGTCTCTTTGGTTGTTGATTCGAAGTTTCATTTTTATTATCTTGTTAGTGTTTGTTTATACCATTTCGGGTAAACCGTTCCCACAGGTTACTCTTGATGCTCGGGCACTTGTGCCAGCCCATGGGGATCGGGAACGCCCTTTGGGCATTGCCGCGGACCGTGTCAGATGGCGACCCAGCCTGGTTCGTGACATTAATGATGTAATATTGATGAAATCATTCTGGTCGACTAGTGAATAGTAAGATGTGTTATTAGGTTTCCGAAGTGGCCAATACCATGGGAAAAAACAATGGGAAAGCCCATGGTTTTGCAAATACCTCAGATGAGGTGTCTCATGGAAACTAATAAAATATTCCCTCACTTTTGGTATAAATACCAAGTTATTCCCTCATTTATTTCATTACAAATTCCTCCTCAATGAAGTTATAGTCTTTTTGACTCCCATGGAGTCTTCCCAAGGTTCCTTCGATCCCCCAAAGGTCCCAACCATCAAGCTTTTGAAGTTACTTTTTAAGGTAAGGGACCCTTTCACCATTCTCTTTTAGGTCATGACTTTCTTTATGTTATGTATTCTAGTTTCTATTTTATTATTTGAGGGTTTGTTCTTCTATATCCTTAAAAATTTATATTTCATGTCCAATTTATGAGATATCATTTCTTTTCACATCAACTGATTTTATGATTCTTTAATTGACACTGTTAGGATGTAAAACTTTTGTAAAAGAAATCCCATTTTCGTTTTTATTTCAAGTTTCCTTTTCATGTAGTCTGTAATTAAAATATCAACACAATGATCTTATTTATATTTTATCATGTCCCTATACTATGTAATTATTCAACTATTAATGTCAGGCCCTTGTCCATTCTCTTTTTATTGTGTTTTAGAACCATGTTATATTGTCGTTGTGCTGCAAAAATTTCGTCTCAAAACCTCTCTCTCGTTTTCTCAATAAATTATCTTATTTCTATTATGTGAATACCCAAACCTATTTTACATCTGGGGGTATTCATCAAGACATAAAAATGGTATTTTTTATGGAGTTTACATACATAAAACCCTCATTACTTTTCCATGGGTTATAAATGAAATAATGAACATATTTTTAAGCAATTTTAAAACGTCACGATTTTGATATGAAACTCATTTATTTTACTTTCTATTGGTTATTTATGAAATTTATGATTATGATCTATGTGGTTCTGAATTCAATAAATACATTTTAAGGGTGATCCCTAATATCTCCCCAATGCATTGGGTAAAAAATTTAATCACTAGAGATGACAAGTTTGACGATACCTTGGTGAATAACCTTGGTAAAATTTTTATGACACTTCGAGGATGAACCATGGTGTTATGTTCATGAATATCAAAATTAAATGTTGTATCCAAAGATTCAGGTTACGACTCGTGTTGTCTTTTCTATGATATTCCTATTTTTCCAATTCTCATGTCTTTATGTTTTTCATAAAGATCTTATTGATATCACAAGTAAACTGATTCCCTTGCTTTCTTTACTGGGCCATCTGCACACCCTTTCCTTTGATGTATGTCTCCATGTTATGAGACGTACTAGTTTTTCATATGATGAACTTTTCAAATAGACTTTTTATTGTGATTTAAAAGAGTGTTTTATGTTTTGATGTATTTTGTTCCTGATTACAAAGACACTAGACTTTAAAGGTCATCTGTTTGTAAAATTTAATTAAATGTTATTTAATAAAAAGGTGGAATGCCATACCACCACCCCCACAAGAATAGTCATATATTGCCTAAAAACACCTAGGTTATGTGTTGAATAGTTTTTGGATGTGAACTCATAGTTTGATAATGTTTGTGGATATATCAATATACTTGCACATTCCTTGTGATTTCTATATGAATACTACCCACATCATTATGAAGGTGTTAGAACATAGTACATGATGTGGGTAGTATTCATATAGAAATCACAAGGAATGTGCAAGTATATTGATATATCCACAAACATTATCAAACTATGAGTTCACATCCAAAAACTATTCAACACATAAAATCATCATTTTGTCTACCACCTATAAATTCATAACACCACAGAAGCGATAAGATGCAATTAATATAGCCAAAAAATTCAAATTATCCAACACGTTAATTTTATTAGTTTGAATCATCAATATTTAACCACAATGAACATAATTTATTTGTATAATATCTATTTCTATAGAATTAATTAAAACAAACCCTAGGTATTTCAATCTTTATTTTAAAAATTATTTATTCTATCACTACCCATTAATCTATCATAATGAAACCACACAACATAAGAAACTCATCAACCCAATTATACCACTACCTCACTTCCCCTAAATAATGGAAACATAAACACCTCAAAACACCTAAAAAACTTCCAAACCATAAACTCATCATCCAAAAATCATGACCAAACAAAAAAATCATCACCCCAAAATAAATTGTAAGAAAAAACCTCACTAACCCAAAAGCACAACCAAAAAACAACCTCATAATCCCAAAATCATAGCCAAAAAACAATCACATTACCCCAAAAGTAAGACTAAACAAAAACCTCATTCCCAAAAATGATATACCATCAATCCATATCCCCCAAATTACCCAAACACACACCAATCTCACATCAAATCCATTATAAAGTTTTAAAAATAAGATTTTTTTACATTCTAATTTATTTTAGGAGAGTTATCACACAAACAATAATCATGGGGAAACCATTTAATTGTAAAAAAAAATTTGGCTAATAAAATCTCCATTTTTTGGTGACATCATATTAGTCACAATAAAATTAGTATTCACATCACATATATCTAGTGTAAAAAATCGTCCCACAACCAAAATTTTTAATGGGTCATTGAGCCCATAAAATCCATTATATCATAATAATAATACGTTAGTAAAAACATGTAAATAAAAAACCTTTACACTTAAATTTCAATTTAACAAATTATTTTTTTATTAATACATAAAAACCATCTCTAATAGATGAAAATGCGAAAACACGTACAACACGATACACTATAAAGTGAAATGAGGGACCCCATGCCTCAAAGAAACTTTTCCAACTTTCTACGCACCACAGGGTGAAGCAAAAAGCACCCAAAAACTATGACCATTGGAAAACCACATATAAAGCTATATCACACCAAAGGATCATTAAAAAATTGACCAAAAAAACCCTAACTACACCACCCCACTATAGTGAAATTATAAAGAATAACAGAATGAAATTGATGTGAAGAAGTGGATAACTCACTGAAAATCCAAGAAAAGAAGCCATAAATCTATCCACATTGAAAGGAATCCAAAAAATTGGAATAAAGAATTGTTGGATCACATGAAACAATAGAAATGAGTTCCATTTTTAGTGTTTGAGAAATAAATCCATGCACTATATCCTTTAAATATTTAATGCACATGACATTTACATAACATGTAATCCTTACACGTCATGTAAATATCGATTTTTATTCTCTAATGTAAATAAAATCACCTCGAAGTATTTTTACACTTGATATATTACTCACCGTGAAGTCACTGTACATAGACTATGAATCATGTATAAATATTGGGTACACTTTAAATGACATGTATTTCCTCTTCTTATAGATTTTTGGCCCTTTCTTTTTCAGATGCACTCTATGCCTCTTCTAAGAACCTCCAACACAAAAAAACTAGCAATGTAATCGGACGATAGAGTACATACCATTATATTAAATACCTATCAAATGGTTAACACACTCAAGAATAAAAAAAATAACCAAACCCAAATGTAAAGGTGTCTGAAAAACTACCTCATGAGATACCTCGTAAGTATCTCGTCATACCAAAAATGCTACCTCCATCAATACCTGTGAAACCAAATGAAAATAAAAAATATTCCACAAACTCACCACCATAAAACTATATCTCCACACCTGTACAACGCCACAACCACTTCACCACCATATCAACCTCCACGCATCCCAAACCAATAATAATGACAACCAACTAACCACACTTCCCTAAACACATGATTCATAGAGATTCATCCTTCACGTTAAGAAACTATATGCTATGGGTGGAAATGAGTCAGCCACACTGGTATAGTCATGTCACATTTAATACATCTCAATTAGTATTTTGATCATCCTCTTTTAAAATTTCATGAATTTCTCACACATCACACAACACATATCACATCAATGGAAAATAATCCATTTTACAAAATAAGAGGATCGAGACATAACATTATAAGAGAAAAAGTAATAGAACAAAATCAAAACAACTCTAGGCACTAGGAACATATCTAAATTTCAGGTTCCCATGAAATCTCTTCTAGGTCACCATTCCTCCACAACACAAGATACAAAAGTAATTTTCCCTCTATGAAACTCCTTCTCAACTAAATCCTAGATCTCTATTGAATTTTCTACAAATATCGCGTCATCCTTGATATCCAACTCTCCCTAGTAAATTACATGAGATTAATTATAAATATAACAATGACAATAAATGAAATGGATGACATTTTGGATCCACTCTAACCATGGTGGAAATGAAAATCGATATGACACCATAAAAATTAACCCCAAAACCTCAAAGGGGACAAAAATCTAATATAAATATTTCGACCCCTTACAGACCTCTATTTTCGACATCAAGAGGAATCCTTTAAGAACACATGGTACTAAAATTAAAACTCCAAGGCCCCCTCATGTGATACACATAGGACTTGTATCGTCTTATTCTTCTTTAATCATATCATGATTGGGATAAACCATATTTTTCATGCTCTATACCACATCAGGACTATGAAATGATGTCTCGCCAACCTATTTCTAATATAACAGTGAACAAAACGACCTCCCATACAAGGACTCAAATGGATCATTAATAATGTAATAGTGATAGTGTCACGACCCATCCCTAGGGCTTGTGCTATGACTACCCCAAGCCTGCCTTCCATAGGCCAGGGGATGGTGACAAGCACTTAAAGGTGTATTCCCTAAAATGAGAAGGCATTTTATTTTATAAACTGTAAAATCACACAAACCAAGCACACAATATGATACAAGAACTGTGTAAACTATATAGTAAAAATGGTTTGTACTGAATGTAAAGGGACCCGAATACAAGCCCAACTAGAAAGTACAAGTAAAACGAGAACGTACAAGTAAAACTGTGAACAAATCCTGTGGACAACTGCCATGGATCCTACTTGAAGGGTATGTACAACTCTTGAATGGTCATATCAGCAGATCGCCTCATCTATGGTCCACCTCTGAGAAATCTCCAGTCCAGGTACCCTCATCCATAGTTAGTGTTGTCTATCATCAGCACCAAACACAACAAGTTGCTGGTGTATACCATGTATGAGTGAGTATAACAAAACTCAGTAGGGACCCGGAGACCCCGAAGGTCTCATAGAGTTCAACAAAGAAAAAACTTTGGGTAACACCACAAAGGTTGATTAAAAAACATGTAAAGTACCACATAGCATAACCTCAATCACAAGGACAAGGTAAAGACATCTCACACCAGGATTTATTCTAGGGGTAGTAACAAGTAACATCTCCAGTCACAACGTCAAACGCCTCGGCTGCTGGAGAACTCCTCCTCTATCAAGTACAGTGGGCCTACCATGTCACACAGAGGCACTTCCCAATAACCTTCGGGCTGCTGAGGTACTCCTCTTGTTGAGTACCATGGGTCTGCTGCGTAACATAGAGGCACTCCCCCCCGTGGGTCTGTCGTGTAAAACAGAGGTGCTCCCCCTCATGGCCTGTTCAGGTACTCATCCTGTTGAGTAGTGCAGGTTTGTTGTGTTACATAGAGGCTCTCCCCCCCATGGGTCTGCCGTATTATCCAGACGTGCTGCCCACTGGTCCGGTTGAGTCACTTCGAGTTGAATGGTCAGTAGTCGTCAAGTCTCATCCAGTTGTAGGGTTCGGTAAGTAGAATGCATGGGAGAATCGCTCCACATGCCATAGGTCATATGTAAATCTCTCTGAAGTACCATGAAGAAGAATCCCAAATTCCCGTCATATCATAAGGGTTCGAACGCAACAAACAACGTGTCAATCAGACACTCGGTCTGTATGTTATTAGCATTTCCTCTATGGGGACCCAGTTGGATTTGTGGTTCGATCCAGCCCAATTGTACTCCAACTTTATCAAAAAATCTTGTGGAGTATACCAAATAGAACGTCTCGATCTAAGGTTTCAGGGGCGATCGAAGGTTCATCAAACGGACCCTTGATTCTCATGTTACGGTGAAAAAGGAAAAACTAGGTTCCATTAGGACCAAGTCTGGTCCGACCTAGTCAGGTCGACCCTGTCTGACCTGGGTCTGGCCTAGATGTCCTGTGATCAGGCGGGCCAACCCCACTGGGCACGGCCCACTGCGACACAGCCTACTGTAGCGTGATCTACTACGGTGTGACCTACTGTGGTGTGGCTCGCTCGACTGGTGGTCTGCCGTGGCGGGTCTGCCCTAACCGACACCAAGGGAAAGCCCCCGAGGTCTTCCCAAATGGTCCATGGACCGTTCGGATACTAGAAAGTGAGACCCACTGGAGGGTTCCAGCATAGTGTGGCATGGCTGGCCTGATTTTTTCCAGCGGCGTGGTCGTGCACCGTTGCTCCACCACAGCCGGCCATATGTCGGCCGCCCTTCGACATCTGCTACAGCCAAGAAACCATGACCTCTTCCTCCACCGGCAGTGCAGACACGGACTGCCCCTCTGCTACCTGGCTAGCCATTGTGCTAGCTGCCACCCCTAGCTTTTCCATAGCTGATGGGCCTCAGCCTCCTACTCATCCGGTGGGACAGAAGTACGCCACCCTTCCATCATGTGGCCGTCTGGGTATCAGCCACCACCTTCTTCCGCGAGCCATTGCGGTTTCATTCCAAGCCTAAAAAATTAAACGATTAGATATTCACGATCATTTGGTCGAGGGCTCCACGTCCATATGTTGCGCTCAACAAAATATTGTGTTTTCAGCATCAATAAATATTTGGCATTGAAGAATGCACGAAGAACACGTGAAGAGCAAAAGATAAGAGGCAAGGTTTAAGTGCGGGAAAATGGACATGTTATTTTTTCCATCATGGTTGTGAAACTAGAAAATGAAGAATAGATAAATTTAATCAAACATATATAAATCACTTACCTTGATTTTCCAATGGAGGTGGTGTGAGGAAGAATATGATATCGTTGAATGTCGGCGATCATCACTCCCACAACATGTCTCTGATCCATCTTGAGCATCGTCCTCATTCTTTGTTGGAGAATCTATTTTGTTAGAGAATGAGTTCTCTAATTTTCTCCCTCGTTGAGCTCTCTTTTCCAACAATTCTCCCAAACCAGATATAGTTGAGGAGATGACATATAAATTAAACTAATTTAGTTGGCAAAAAAATTAAGTTTACTTTGACACAATTAATTCGAGGGAGAATCCAAGAGTCACCTCCCACATTAAAGAGGGATTTCAAGGGTCGATTGGTCCCCACAATTAATTTCAAAATGGTAGGTGTCATGCTTGGGTGGTCCCCACCACCGAATTCAAATGGGATGTTTCACAAATTTTAAAAAAATAAAATATGTTTTATTGTATAAATTTTTATTCTTTTAATACACCCACGAAATGTCCAAAAACTAACATTCACTGTCAACCTACTGCGGTTGAGTTGAAGGTCTCCTTAAGAGAATATTGGCATTGTCAGTTCAACAGTGTCCTCAGAATTTAATTCTGAGAAACAGTTCAAAAGTTACAGAATGCCACTCACTCATTTACTGAACATAGCAAAAATAGTTCAGAAATTAATTTTGGGAACACCGTGCCTCAGAATCATGCACTGTCAATTTTTATGGACTCATAATATTTCCATTTATTTAAAAAAATTACATTAAAAAATCTAGGTCATTACATTCTCGCCACCCCAAGGATTGCATCCCAGAAATCCACAATACAAACTAGGGAAACAAGTGGGGGTACTGAGCATGAATCTGAGCCTCTTACTCCCACGTTCTCTCCTGGAGGTTCATGTACTTCCAACGAATGCGTACTAGAGGTAGAGACCACCCATGAAGGACCATCTCTTGTCGATCCTCAATCTTCACTAGAACCTCTGAATATGTTGCCCCATCGTCAATGTCCACATCACACTAGTCAATGATGTGTGAAGGATCATGTTGGTATCTCCTCGACTAGGATACTTGGAAAATGTTGTGCACCCCATGCAACTGAGGTGGATGAACTAAGTGGTAAGCCAATTCTCCAACTCTTCTATGGACCTGAAAGGGTCCGATTAACCTTGGAGATAACTTTCCTCCCTGGAAAAAGTTTTTCAAACCTCATCAAGGCGAGACCTATAGAAAAACATGATCGCCATCCTCGAACTCAAATGGTCTCCATCACCTGTTAGCAGAGGACTCCTACCTTCTCTGTATAGTCTTCATACAATCCTGGATGATTTAAACCATCTCTGTGGTAACCCATACCATCTCTAGTCCCACAAGTTCTGGCTCCCCTGGGTATGTCCAGTATAGAGGTGATTTGCAAAGCCGTCCGTACAACTCCTAGAATGGTGCGATACTAATAGTGGAGTGACAACTGTTGTTGTACACGAACTCTACCAAAGGAAAGTGAACCTCCCAACTGCAGCCGAAATATAGTACACAGGCATGCAAAATGTCCTCATGTGTCTGAATTGTCTTCTTTGTCAGTGCATCCATCTAAGGATGGAAGGCGTTGCTCAACTGAAGCTGTGTCCTGAATGCCTCCTGCAACCCCTTCCATAGTCGGGAAGTAAAAGTGCATCCTGACTAGAGACAATCAAAGATGGAACTCCATTAAGACGTAATATGTCATGTACATTGAGTCATCCCATGATCTCTACTGATCCCTTCTCTCTCATAGGTAAGAGGTGGGATGACTCGGTGAGTCGGCCGATGATCACCCTGAACGATTCATGAATCCTGGATGTGCGTGGAAGTCCAGTCATAAAGTCCATGGAAATTCCATCCCACTTCCACTCTGGCACCTCTATTGGATGAACAAATCCTGTTGGAACCTGATGCTCTACATTCACTTGCTGACAAGTGAGGAACTGTGAAATAAACTCTACAACAACTTTTGTCATTTCCGGCCACCGGTGATGACACTGATGGTCCTGGTACATCTTTTCCACTCCAGGAGCTATGTCATGATAGCCGGGAAGTAAATCATGAATCCTGATCCAAGACAATCAAAGATGGAACTCCATGATTCCGTACTATGTCATGTATATAGAGGCATCCCAAGATATCTACTGATCCCTTCTATGATAGGTAGGAAGTGGGCTAACATGGGGAGTCTGTCAACGATCACCAAGAAAGATTCATGACTCCTAGATGTGCATGGAAGTCCTATCATAATTTTGATGGAAATTCCACCTCACTTACACTCTGGAACCTCTAGTGGCTGAACTATGCCCGCTGGATGCTGATGCTCTGCCTTCACTTGCTAAAAAGTAAGGCACCGTGAAATAAACTCTACTACATCTTTATTCTTTCCTGGCCACCGGTGATGACACCGAAGGTCCTGGTACATCATTTCCACTGTTGGATGTACTACTAGAGGGGTTGTATGGAATTCCCTCAAAACTTCCTCCCATAGTGACATTGGAACCATTGTACACCCTCTGAAGAGGATGAAATGCTCCCCACCTTCAAAAAATCCATCAGGTGACTGCCATGTGGATATCTAAGCAGGTTGAGCCTCGTAGTCAGTGTCCTCAAGTTGTGCCTCTCGGACCCACTGAAAGAGAGGGGGAGTGACTGTTAGAGACTAAAGATAAGCTACATCATCATGATTAATATTGGATATCCGAAAAATAGCTTCCTACTCTGTCACCTCACTCAACAACTGTATACCAGATCTACTGCTAAGTGCATCTGCTACTATGTTCCCCATCACAGGAGTATAGACTATCTCGAAGTCATAGTCCTAGAGTAACTCAAGCCAACACCGGTGTCTCGGGTTCAGGTCCTTCTAAGAGAAGATATACCTGAGACTATTTTGATCAATGTAGACTATAAAACATTCTCTCATCAAGTAATGTCACCACATATTCAAGGCAAAGACCACTACTACTAAATCTAGGTCATGGCTAGCATAGTTATTCTCATACTTTCTGAGATGTTGATAACCATATGCGATCAATTCTCTCTCCTGCATCAGGACACATCTGAGCCCAGTCCCTGACGTGTCACAATAGAATACATACCCAATTCCCTCCTCCGGTAGCCTCAAGATAGGGGCACTCATCAGTATCTTCCTTAGCTCCTAGAAACATCGATGGCATCTCTCCAACCACAAGAATGGTTACCCCTTCTTCATCAACACTAATAAGGTTTCCGCAACTCTGGAAAAGTCATGCACAAAACAAATGTAGTAACCAACCAAACCTAGGAAACACTGCAACTCCGTCACGCTCCTGGGTGGCTACCAAGCTAGCACAACCTCAATCCTCACTGGATCCACTTAAACTCCAACCTCTTAGATAATATGTCCTAGAAAGTGGACCTCTCATATCCAGAACTGGCACTTCAAAAGATTACTAATAATCTGGTGATCGTAGAGTGTGTCTATAACTATCTGAAAATGATAGGCGTGCTCCTCCTCCATCGCTGAGTATATCATGATGTTTTCGATGAAGATGACTACAAATCGATTGATGTATGGTTGGGAGATTTTTTTCATAAGTCCCATGAACACTCCTAGAGAATTAGTAACATCGAATGGAATAACCAATAACTCATAGTGGCCATAACGACATATAATGGTCGTCTTCTGTGCATCGTCGTCTCGTACCCTGAGCTGGTGATATCATGATATGAGGTCCATCTTAAAAAACCATCGTGCTCCGTTCAGCTGATCGAAGAGATTGTCAATCCTCAAGAGTGGGTACTTGTTCTTCATGGTCACCAGGTTCATGCACCGATAGTCCACACAAATCCTCAAACTCCCATCCACCTTGTTGGTGAAAAAAAATTGGGCTGGCCTATGGAGAAACACTGGGCCTAATGAACCCCTTTCTCTGAAAGTCCTCTAACAGTACTCGCAGCTCTCAAAGATCTACAGGAGCCATCCGATATGCTGGTGTAGATATCTGTGCTGTCCTGGGGTATAAGTCGATGTAAAATTCCACCTCTCTATGAAATGGGAGACCAAGAACAACGTCAAGAAAAACAATATCATACTGGTCCATAACTATATGATAGCTCAGCCTCTCAAAATCAAGCGTTTCAAGGGTAAAGATAGCCAAATGATGTGTGATCGGCTGCACCCTTTTCAAGGTAATTCCATCCTGTGATGCAAAGGATCCCTTCTCACCGTTTAAGGATAACCTAGTCCCGTCTGTATAGGAACACCGCACTTTGTTCCTAATACAATCAATCTGAGAATGGACTCTAGATAACCAGTCCATACCCAAGATGACGTCATAAGGCCTAGAAGTCAATACTAGATATTCCAGCCAAATCTCTTTCCTCCTACAGTAAGCTCACACTGCTGACACCAGAACGTAATCATTGAATCTGCTCCTGTAGGAGTCTCTAGCTGTAAGGATCGAACCAATAGATCCACCAAAATCTCTGATCTCCGAACGAGGGTCGTGGCAAAAAAATTCTGAATGGAACCTGTTTCTATAAGTACTAAATCTAGGGTGGAGTAGTCATAGATCATACCTTGTATCACCCCCAGAATTCCATAGTCATAGGTCTCAACTTCTTGGAGCTGAGCTCATCCCTATCTACCTGCTCCCTGTAGTCTGGGTAGACCTCCATGTGATGGTGGCGGGAGAACCTAAAATCATTTCCCACTACCTGCTGTACGGCCTGCTCCTATATCACGTCCACCTCCTACCTTCGTACATCCAAAATAAAATCTTTTCCTTCGACTAGTTGGTCCATCAACCGTCTGCTAGTCATCTGTATGGCGGTTTGGGCAGTCAGGATCCATGTTACCCGGCCTTCCGCAGGAGTAAAACAACATGATCCACACATGTCCTAATCGTCCTTGAGAGCCCCACACCACTGACCCTATATCTAGAAGTTTTCTGTCAGTATGTCTGGTCATCTTAGACCTCTGGGTTATCTTTCTGCCGCCAGCCACCGATGACTCTGCTACGTGTCATCCGATGGTGGGTCTCGTTGACAGTGACTTCTAAGTAATGAAACTCACCACTAATAGTGCTCGCTCTAATACCCCCGCCTATGTCGGGATACTGAGAGAAACCATCGATGCTCTAATCCCACGTTTGAGCCCATACTCGAAGGTTCGAGCCTTGAAAAAAGGGTCTCGCACCATATCAATGGAGTATCATGAGAGGTTGGTGATACTTGATGAATACTAAGTCGTTGTCATGCTACCATGCTATAAGTGGAGAAGCTTCTATATACGCACTGAGCATAAGGTCACTGGAATGAAATCTACCCTAAAAAGGCTCTCGAAGTCTTCCCAGATGAGTGTCACTTCATCATGAACCTAGTGTATCAAGTTCTACAATATTCTCAATGCTTCCAGAAGAAGGCTGACGACAAGGATCACCATGAGATTAGCTGGTGTCCCTGCTAGTTGGAAAACTCTAACCATGGCCTCCAGTCAGTCCTCAACCTCCTATGGATTTGTCTCACCCCAAATCCTCGGTGGCCTCTGGCACTGGAACTCGTGCAACATGCTCATGTGGTGTGTACTCTCTACTACTGGGGATAGTGGAATCAGCTTCCCAACAGATAGTGGTGCTCTTGGTACACCACCCGATGGTACAACTATTATAAGGGGGCCATACACCAAAGCCTCATTGCTCGCGGGCTGTCATCACTGACTCGAACTAGAATCCTGGATGGCTATCTGCGTTGAGGCTTCTTTGAAAAGAAACAGGTGTGCCACGTTCAATAATATATACCCGTTGAGTTGACTGAAAGAGTTCATAGGAAAACCTTTCAAAGACACACATGCAATCAGTGTTTTGGTGAACTAAGTTAGAAATCATGATTCAGGGTCCTGGTATATGGATACATCAGCCACCACACTAACACTGGACTCCCCACACATAAAACCATACTCATAACATGTAACATTATTGCCAAAGATAAAAGATCAGAGTCCTAGTTATTCAGTAGAACTGAACTCCTCTGATACCAATTTTTCACGGCCCATCCCCCGCGGCCCATCCTGTGACTACCCCAAGCCCACCTTCTATAGGCTAGGGGTTGACAACAAGAACTAAAAGGCCAATTCCCTGTAAAAGAGAGGCGTTTCCTTTATAAACTATAACCTCACACAAACCAAGCACACAACAAGATACGAGAAGAATGTAAACTATATAGTAAACATGGTGTACACAAAAAGTAAAGGGGATAAAATACCAGCCCAACTGGAAAGTTCAAGTAAAGCCTAAATGTACAAGTAAAACTATGAACATCTCCTACGAACAGCCTCCAAATATCCTACCTAAAGGGTAGGTACATCTCTTGAATGGTCGTCTCTACGGACCACCTCCTCTAAGGTCCACCTCGGAGTAGTCTCCATTCCTGTTACCCTCATCCACAGTCGGTGCTATCTGTCATCCGCACCAGACACAACATTGTGTGGTTGTATCCCATCTAGGGTTGAGTATAAAAAAACTCAGTAGGGACCATGAGACCTCATAGGTTTCCTAGAGTTCCACAAAAATAACCCTTATGGTAAAAGCACAAAGTTAGATTAACACATAGGTAAAGTACCACATAACATAACCTCAATCACAAGCACAAGGTAAAGACAGCCCACATAAGGATTTATTCTAGGGGTAGTAACAAGTAACATCCCCATTCACAATGTCAAACGGCTCAGCTACTAGATAACCCCTCATATATCGAGTACAATGGGCCTACCACATCACACAGAGGTGCTTCACACTATCTTTGGACTACTAAAGTATTCCTCATGTCGAGTATCATGGGTCTACCATGTCACTCATAAGAGCTCCCCACCGTGGGTCTGCCACATCACACGGAGGCTCTCCCCCTCGTGTCCTGCTTAGGTAATCCTACTATTGAGTACCGTGGGTATTCGATCTGTTGGGCAAAAATCCCTCAAGGTAACATTGAAGTATTTTTGGGTAGATTTTGTTTGTTTCCAAAGAAAGTTTCCGTGAAGAAATTGTCGAGTTCCAGAGAAGTTTTTGATAAAAGAATGATGACAAAGGAAAGGAAAATCTAGAGGTGGTACAAAAGAGCAGTACAACGTGGCGTCGTTTTCCAGTGTTTGCCAAATTTTTGGGGTCCAAAATTTGGAAGTTGGTGAGCATCGCGAAAAGTGGATGTCCATGAAGATCATATTTTACTATGGCAAAGACATGAATTTCATGAACAAAATCTTCATGGATTGGATTTCGTGAAAACCAGAAGAATGGAGGCGGTGATTGTTCGCGATTACGACATGCTTCGCAAACGATAAAGGCTGAAGCACATCGCAGCGGTGAAGGGATTTGCAAGGGAGCTTCGTGGCGATGAGGGGCATTACGAGGGAGCTTCACGACGAAGGCACGAAGGAATTGACGGGATGCTTTGTGATTACGATGAGCTCCGCAATCAGAAAATTTCTTTGGTGCTTCGCGATTTTGAGAGAATTTCGGTGGGAACTTCGGAGCTTCGCGATTTGAGATGACATGGCGTTGAGTTTGCGTGGAAAGCTGGAGGGTCGGGGGAATTATCTATAAATAGTGTTCAACCCCCTCGAGCGAAGCAGAGATAATTTTCATAGAAGATATTTTGCTCTCATTTTGCGAAGGTGGTTCGCGTAGCCAGTGTGCTTCACGAAAGAGGAGCTTCACGGTGGCTATTGTAGCTCAGTGAATGTTGTGATCTCCGCGTTGGCTCAGTGAGCGAGATGAGGGATGTCGCTCTGCGGCTGCTTGAGCATCGCGAGAGTGCTTTACGAAAGTGCTTCATGATAGTGATTCGCAAAAAGGCAGGAGCTTCGCGAAGGCTTGTTTGAGCTTCACGAAATTGGGAGCCTAGCAAAGTAGGGTACTTCGCGAAGGTGTTTCCAAAGTGAATTGCCTAGTAGTTAAGAGGAAAAGTGGTATTCATCAGTGGATGAAAGGTGGAATATAACAGATAATCTATCAACAGTTGAGGATTCATTTATTTATGCAAATGAAGAGACATACAGGTCTATAAACTATGAATGGATCCCTTCCAAGTGCAGTGAGCATAGGAAGAAGAAGAAGGTGATCCTCTCCACCGGTAGTGATCCATAGAGAGAGAAACAGATATTGACCCTTGGAAAAGTAGTGATCTGACCCTAAACATTGTAAAGGCAGTGATCCTGGGAATAGAAGTGATCTAGCCCAAACTTTGTATCCACATCTAGAGAAGATTAGTGGAATTTGGTACGACCGGCAACCTGTCGGCGTATGCTCTTGGATGTAGCCTAGTGAGGGTGAACCATGTAAAAATCACCGCGTCTGCCTGCTAATTTTCCTGCATTGCATTCAAATCATCATCATCAGATAAAGAAGAAAGCAAGAGATCATAACATACACACAAGTGAAAACAAAGTGACCCTTGTAACAAAGATGTCAAGATCCAGTGGGGCAGGAAGAACTTTGAAAAATAATATCCATACCCTGATTCACCCCCCTCTATGGGTATATAGGCCCCTATTGGTCCTAACACAATCTCACACAGTGGTTCTCCCTACAATGGGTCTTCCAGGTAACATAGAGGTGCTCTCCACTGGGCCTGTCGAGCCACTCCCAGTCGAATGGTCAGCAGTCGTCAAGTCTCAGCCAGTCGTAGGGTTCCGTAAGTAGCGTGCTTGGGAGAAGCACTACCCAATCCATCATTCATAAATTAAATTCCCCTATGTCACACTAATGAGTATCCCAAAGATCCATCATGTCATAAGGGTTCCAACGTAATAGACGATGCGTCAATCAGATGCCCGATATGTAAGTTATTAGTGTTTCCGCTACGAGGGCCTGGTTGGATTTGGGGTTAGGCCCAACCCAATAGTACTCCAACATTATCCAAAACTCAATTTTAGTATACCAAATAAACCATATTGATCCACGGATTTCGACTCCGTATATGGTTCTTCAAACAGACTCTCAGTTCTCATGTTTCGACCAAAAAGGAGAAAGTGGGTTTGGATGGGCCAAGGTCCGGTCTGACCTGGCCTGGGCTGACCCGACCCAGTTTGGATCAACCCAGTCTAACCCGACCTAGTTTGGGTTGACCCATTCAGACTCACCTTGGTTTGGGTCAACCCGGTCTGACTCATGTCCGGCCCGGTTGTCTTGGGTCTTGGTGGGGCTGGCCCTCTGCACCACGGCCCGCTGGGCGTGGCCCACTGCGGTGCGACCTGCTCGGATGGTGGTCTTCTATGGCGGGTCTTCCCTAACCGACACTTGGGGGGAGGTATCCCCCAGTCTTTCCAAATGGTCCATGGACCTTTAGACTACTAGAAGGAGGGACCTACTGGAGGGGTCCCACCCGCTATTGCGTGGGCGACCGAAAGGTCAGCCAGACTTTTTCCCAGTGGTGCAGTCGCACGGCGCTGCTCCACTACCACCGGTCAGATTTCGGCTTCCCTTCGGCCTCTACCACGGCCCAGCGGCCGCAACTTCTTGCACCACTGACGGCGCGGACGCGCACCGCCGCTTCTCTATGAAGCCAGCCGACGTGTCGGCCGCCACCCCTTGCTTTGCGATGACCAATGAGCCGTGACCTCTTACGCATCCAATGGTGCAGTCGTGCGCCTCAAATCATTCATACAGTCGGCTAGGTGTTGTCCACCACATTCTTCAATGAGCCATTTCTATTTAATTATAAGATTGAAAAATAAAATGAACATATATTCTCATTTATTGGGTCGAGGGATCCGTGTCCATATGTCACGCTCAACAAAACATTGTGTTTCCATCATCAATAAATATTTGGCATTAAAGAACGCATGAATAATGAGAAAAGAAAAAAATAAAAGAGTCAAGGTTTAAGTGTGGGATGATGGCCATGTTAGTTTGTACATCATCGTTGTGAAACGAGAAAATGAATAATTGATAAATAAACTCAATCTTATTTAAATCCCCTACCTTGATTTTCTGATGGAGGCAGTGTAAGGAAGAAGATGAAGTTGTTGAACACTGACATTCTTCACTCCCACAACACATCTCTGATCGGGCTCGAGCATCATACTCGTTCTTCATTAGAGAATAACCTTTGTTGGGGAATGTGTTCTCTAAATATCTCCCTCCAAGTGCTCTCCTTTCAAACAATTCCACCAACCCTGAGAATGGTGAAGAGCCAATATATAAATTAAACTAATTGAGTTGTAAAAACAATTATGTTTATGTTGGCACAATTAATTTGGATAAGAAACCAAGAGTCACATCCCACATTAAAGAGGGAGTTCTATGATCTGGTAGTCCCCACCATTAATTTCAAAATAAGAGGTTTCAATCCTGGGTGGTCCCCAACACCGAATTCAAATGGTAGGTTTCACAATGTAAAATAAAATAAATTATGTTTTTTAATTATCTTAACTCACCCACAAAAAGTCAAAAAACTAACTTTCACCCTCGACCAACTATAATCAAGGTGAAGGTCTCCTTAAGTGAATATTTGCACTGCGAGTTCAACGATGTCCCCAGATTTCAATTTGGAGCACATGTTCAAAAGTTACAAAATGCCTCTTGCGCGTTTACTGAACAAACCTGAACAAAAGTTCAGAAATTCATTCAGGACACACTAGGGCTCGGAATCTCGTGCCGTCAATTTTAGTAGACTCATAATATTATCATTTAAATTAAGAAAAATACATGGAAAAATATGTGTATTTACATCTTGATATTATTGTATGAAAACTCAACTAAGGTAATGTATCACACCCAATATCCACCAAATTCCAAGATTCACACCCACAACATATCCTAGAGAATCTGGATGGTTTATTTTTTCTACCCATTTATCTAAGTATATAAAGCATTGATGAGGTGTATCTAAGTTAAAAAAGAATATTATAATCCTCTCAAAAAACTTGAGGTAAAATGTGCATCCCAACCCATGACAATGGGCCTTAGAACTCCATGAAACCGTACGACCTCATCCACATACCTATTATCTGAAACATCCATTGTACCCATCTCTTTAATTGTGATGAAGTGGGACAGTTTTGTCAACCAATCCATGGTTTCCTAGATAGCATCAATGTTTCCTTGAGCTCTGGGTAAATCCATAATGAAATCCATTGATATTTTATTTTATTTCCACTCCAGAATATCCAAAGCCAGCAAAAAACTACTAGGAACACAATTCAATACTTTACCTAATATCAAAAAAATGCTTTCCTATACACTCTACCACTAACTATTTCCTATTGGAATAATAAAAATGCATCATAAAGCCATGTTAATTCATATAAATTCCTGGGTGTATCATAAAATGTGAGCTATGAAACACATGAAAAACCCTCTTGTGCACCACTATTGGAAATAATAACCTCCCATGAAATAAACTCTTGTTTCGACCATCCTCTAAACATCCCTCTAAAGAATCATCATGGAAAATTCAATCACAGATAACTTATGCCTCTTTGTCTTCCCACTAAGACCGATCCACCTATTTCATCAGATAATACTTACTTTCCATTTGATAAAACAGTCTCTATCACCATCCACACATGTATATAAGTGAAATTATATCAACACCTCCATCACTATCGATGAATCACCAGACTCATGAAGAACATTTTTACATGAATACTTTCTTGAAGAATAGGCCACAAAATTCCCCTTCTTGATGTGTAGTAGATTTAAAAATCCCAATACAAAAGAAACCATATCCACCACTAATTCTGTATGTTTATATCACGATGAAAAAAATATATATACCTCAGTCTCTTATGATCTACGAAGACCAAAAATTTCTCCTCAATAAGAAACTTCCACCAAAACATCATTGAAACAACCACCCCTACCTAATAATGATCATGAGTGGAATATCTACACCCATGGGGAAAAAATCCCAGACCCATAAGAGATCTATATCCTATAATATATCAACATACATCCAAAATCAAGATGGGAAGTGTTAAAGAAACCTTAAACATCACACCCTCCTTTGGAAACTAAATCACTAGAACACTAACCAAATCCCCCTTCAGGAAATTAAATGCTCTCTAGAATTGATTAGTCCACAAAAAAGCATGGTCATTCCTAGTCATCACTATCAATGGGGCTGAACATTAGAGAAATCGAGAAAAATATGATAATATCTAGCGGGACCAAGAAAACTATTAACCTATACAATATTTTTGGGTGGTTCCTAAGGAAAAACAACCATGACCTTTTATGAGTCTACTAGAAGATTCTTTTGAGACACCACATTCTTTAGGAAATGCTTCCCTCGAGTCCAAAACATATACTTAGAAGAAATTCCATAAATCTAGTGGCATTGAAGGACTTTCGAGAAAGTTCTAGGATGATTGACATGCTTCTTCCCTAATTTTGAGTAGATAAAAATATCAACAATGAGTACGATGATGAATTGGTCCCAAAACTTTTCAAACATTGTGTTTATAAGTCACATGAACATGTTCGATGAATTTATGAAAATGAATGGAATGAATAAAAATATAATGTTTCCATTTCTAAATTGGAAGAAAGTCTTCTGGATATCTAACACATTCACCCTCAACTCATGATATCTAGACCAAGGATCAATCAAAGAAATACAACTCACCCCTCTCAACTGGTTGAAAATACCACCTATCCTTGTGAGAGGATACGATTATTGACCTTCACCTAATTATACCTTTGGCTATATATATGAAACCTCATACACCCTTCCCCTTTCTTGGTGAATAACACTGGATCACCCAACGACTACTCACTTGGCCAGATAAAACCATTCTAAATATGATAATCAATATGAATCCTCATCTCCCACTACATGGAAAGTTCTATTCGAAAAGAAGACATTGAAATTAGAGAAACACTGGGTTGTATGTATATAATGAACTCCACATCACATTTAGGAGTCAACGTAATAAAATAAACATAGAAAAAATTTAGAACCTCCCCAACTACCATGGAAACCTCTAGTGTCCTAGTGCCCACTGATTCCGAAGACATCATAGCCAACAAATAAAGAATGTGATATACATTCTAACTTCCCATTTGAAAACCATTCTCAACAAAAAAAATCACTCACTATAAATACACATCAATGAACATGAAATTTTTTTAGAATTAGTCAATACCAACATGTTTGAAATAAAATATGTCAATGTTGAGAATAACATCATATTTTTTTGTCTATATAATGAAAAGATCCTCATGAGACTGATGTGGATCCATTTTTAGTCTACACCTCCATCACACAAAAAACATGGCAGTTTGGCCTATGAATTTCATAGTCTGCACTAGGGACATGAAAATAATCTCAAAATAAATTCCGAGAGCACATGATAGAGAATGTGAAACAAAGGACTGTTAAGATTCTAAATCGAACAAGGCACTAACAAGAGTAAAAAATAATTTAATCATACATATGGTGATCTCTTAACCCTTTCATACTGCCACCTCCACGTTGTGAAACTAACCACACCCATCCCCTCTTTCTCTCTAATGATGACCACCACCACAATAATGCTTGACACATGGTCCTTGAACACTAGGATAATCATAGGGTGCCTCTTTTCTTTATTCATCTCCCTTTAGGGAAGTATAATCATACTTCCACAGCTTCTAAAATGTTCTCACCAGAAACTATTATTGAGGTGGATGATGAACCAATACACCTCTACCAACCATATCTTGGGGAACCACAAGGCACCAATTCTGGATATGTACAAAAAATAGAAAACCATAACACACTTTCCGAAAGACCCCAATAAATGAATGAATACCACTGGCCCTAGAAGGCTGAAGTGAAACCTGTTGAGTTTGACTTCTAAATGGTCGTAAACTTGATGGTCCTAGTGTGAGAGACCTGATATCGAAAACTCTTTTCATTAAGGTACACTACTTGATCCCCTATCTTGTTAAACCTCTCTACAAGTGCATCCACTCAATCACCTGCACCTTCTTCTAAACCTTCAAATATATTAGAAATGTAAAAGGAATAACATCATGCTGGATAAAAGGACTACGTGCCTCTTAAAGGCATATTTCATGAGACTCATCATTTGGGAAATGATAAGGAAAAAAGAATATATTTTCTTTGAACATGACTCTTATCTCTCACATGAACATACTCTCTTCTTGAAGACATAGAAGCTTCGACATCATCACAACCTTCCTAGTCAACATAAGGAACTCCACCTAGAAATATTTCAAAAATTTGACCAATGAAACATCCAACTGCTTCCATTATCTGATATACTATTTCTATAATTGATTCATAGTTCCCCATATCTAAATAACTAAAAAAATAGTGTTTCGTAAGGGCTTAGATCAAAATGAAAGTGATCTCTAGCTCCTCTAGACATATCACAATCTCTAGAATTTAAACCCTTCCATTGTACATCCACAAACCCTTCCACTAAAATTAATGAAACAACCTCTTCCATGAATCATCCTCCTCTATTGAATCAATCATAAAACAATCAACTTCATTAGTCTTTTGAACCTCAACTGCCTGAGCCTCTAATTGATGACCAACAGAATCCATAAATGAAAGAGGTTAAATTAGATTTCATAATCCCATGTAGCATGAAATTTTATTAATATTTTATTAATTATTTCTTTTCATTTTATCCTTATAAAAATAACCCAATTCAAACAACTATATAGTTCCTCATGATGCATGTACCTCTACTAGGTATCTACCTTTCAAATAAGTTCACCTCACTTGTTTATTCAATAAGATCAGAGTCTATGTACTAGATCTTAGGGGCCCGAAAATCCCAATTCCTAGCAGGTCTCTATGGACTATGTCACACAACATGGACAAATGGAACTATTTACATTCCATCCCACGTAATTTCCACTATTCCTAACTCCAAATTCGATTCTATCTAACAACAATCACCTAAAATACCACCCTTTCCCAACCCCCTCCCTCCGAAAACACTGTAATGATTAGAGAGAGATAATAACCCTCAATTCCTAGCTCTAGTAGGCCTTAGGTTGGTTACTAGAATCGAGGTTATAACAATCTCATTTATGGGATACATTAACCTCTATTATATAACTTGGATAGGGAGATAAGGTGAATCATCCACTAGAAATAAAATGAATTAATATAAAAGGAAACCAAATCTATCTTACAATGCATGTATACATAAAACTGATATAGATAAAATTATCCAAGGTATACCCAAAAAACATCCTATAATTGAACCACAATAGAATCTCTATCCCACCTAGCAATGTCCATATTGTGCCCCAATGTCCTCCAAGAAACCTGAAAATAGTTTATATACATAGGATGAGAATACAAGTACAATTCATATAAAATCCAAATTCTACCATGAACATGTGAAAGAAGAATACTAATGCACGTATGAGAAAACCAAATAACCAACAACACCTAAAAAGCTCAACTATCCATCCCAACCTCACCAAGGAATTCTCACCAAATAATGAAATCAATCTAATATAATATAACAAGAATCCCACTGATAAGGGTACGCCACACCGCTTTCCTTCTTGTACTCCACTCCCACACCACAACATCATATGTCTTGGTGCTCCCATATCATCTATATACCACACCAACCCACCCACACGGTCTCAACACATTATGCTTGCATATACTTGGGCTCGCTTCCCTACAAGCACGAACACATCAAATATCTCCCAAAAACTATTGGATCATCCCATAAAAACCATAACTAGAGTAGTATGGTATCTTGAACATGATAGAGATCAGACTCATGAGATCCTCCTTCTATAACCCCACTATATCCTCTAAAGAATAACGATCATATCTCATCTCACCTGAAAACTCCTGGGCCACATCCCCACAATAATGCACATATCTCACCCAAAAACACATGTGATATCACAACAACTATCTAATGCACTAACAGACCTCCATTCATCATAGTCTGTGCAATACATTCCTCTTATATAAGAAAGATAGAGAATGTGCAAGTACCCAACCATTCGTCCTCCTCCCCATATGTTTGGACCCCCCCTCAATGTGGCTATGCGAGTTTCATAAAATAGTGATTGACATGGATAATGTAAGTATATAAATCACAATAAATACACAAGTATACGAATATATCTACAAATAAGCCCTACACATGGGTACAAATCCAAACACTAACAAACTCACACCATTTTAATTTTTCAATTTCTTATAAATGAAAAACACCAAATAAGACACAAGAAACATTTCATATTTTCAACCAATTCCAATTATCCAACATAATCATTTCATTATTTACCATCATCCACATTTTACCACACATCCAATCATTTCTTTTTTCATTATCCATTACCATACCATTAAAAAACAAACATTATACATTTAATTCATTATTAAATAATTATTTATTCTACCACTATCCAGAAATCTAGCATAAATCAACCAGACATAAAACAAAACTCAACATCCCCACTATACCACCTCTTTGACACCCCAAAATCATGGTAAAAAAACTGTCTCTCTTCCCTAAATACACAACCAAGAAACAACCTCACCACCCAAAAAGAATAAAAAATAGGATCCTCATTTCTTTAAAAAGGAAAAAGAAATAAAAACCTTACCTCCATAAAATAATGGTAAATAAAAAACCTCAAAACCCCAAAAGAAAGACAAAAAACCAACCGCACCACCCCACAAGAATATCCAAACAACAATCTCACCATCCTAAAAGCATGATATTCAACCCAATAATTCATACATTCCCCTACCACATATCATCTGCACAGTAAAGCAATCATTCTGATTTAAAATTGGTAATTTATCACAATCCACTTTATTTTTGGGGAGTTCTAACACAAACCAATGTCCTATGAAAACTTTTTCATTATCCATATATAATTAGTTAAGCTAAATTCTATTCTTTAGTGATTTCACAAAAATCAAAATAAATGTATCAGTCACGACAGAAAAATCCGGTGGAAACAAATCCTCAAACAACCGTAAATTTTAGTGTGGGTATGAAGCCTATACAATTCATCATATTATAATAATAATAAAATAGTAAAAAATGAGAATCAAACCTATTTACCATTCAATTTCAATTTAACTGATTCTTTATCTTTGATTAATCCAGAAAAACCGTATACCATACATAAACAGGATCAAACCCATCCCTCATGATACATAATAAATATAAATAAGGGACTCCCTGCATAAAAGAAGCTTTTCTATCTCACAGAATAGTTCAAGGAAAACAATAAGAGGCCATAAAACATAACCACACATGGGAAACCAAAAAATACCAATACCTCACCAAAAGATCATCATTATTTATCCCAAACAAACAACCCAAACAAAACCACACCACTACAGAAAAAATTTAAAGAATAATGGAAGCCAAAATATGATAATACAAGAGGATAATACAAAAAAATAGAATAAATGTTGTCTAAAATCAATAACCATCAAAACGAATCTCCAACACATGAAGAAGGCATCATTAGATCTCCTAGAATGAGAGAAGGGAGTGTTGATGGTAGGTTTTTAGAAATAAACCCAAGTTTATGAGCCTTTAAAGATGAACATCAATGGGAATTTACAAGTCACGTAATCCTTACACATCATGTAAATTTTTGGTATTATGTCATTCAAAAAAACACCTCACCTAAAAGGACTTTTACACCCTATTTATTGTACATCATGAACCATCCCTACAAAAGTTGTAAATAACAATTTCATGTCATTTAAACATTGAAGAGAATTTATTTCATCTACTTATGGCTTTAAGAATAAAAAAACCTCTTCACCAACACTAGACCTTATCGAAGTACCTAAAACACAAAAAAAATTGGAAAATTAATGTACTGAGAGGTCACAAAAATAAAAAATCCATCTATATTACTAGATTATAAATGTTGTAGTGGAATGATGAATTACATCAGTTCATGATGTGGTAGTGTTCCATACACACAAATGATGATTTCACAACCCATTTGATGGAAGAAGACATGGTTATAGGTCATACCCTTAACAAAACAACATATTACAGAATGGAAGATACTCTAATTATTATATTATCATGATATAAAAATATATTAATGGGTGGAGGAAGAAATAAAATAAAATCACTCATTGATGAATTTTATCTATTATTTTGTCACCCTCCTTAGGTCTACATTAAAAGCATTACTATGACGAATTTTAAAAAAATAAGGTTTCTAGGATGAGGGGATGGATTTTGGTAAGTGATTTTGGAAGGGGATGGATTAAATAAATTGTTTCAAATGTGTGAAAAAGAGTTGAGTGTTTTTGGTCATTTATAAGTGGGGAGAGGACATAATTGGTATGTTTGAAATGAATTGATTAATACAATGTTTTTCATATTCCATAGGGGTCAAAATTAGTTTATTGTCAAACCATATAGGTTGAATATCTCAAATATGGATAGAAAAGAGTTTTTATGAAATTTTTCTAGTTATTTTTACCTGTATCATTTAAGTTTAACCCTTGGTAAACCTGTTTTTACATTAACCATGATAATTAATTTTACTACATTCAATATTAATTTTGGTAAAAAAAATATATTGAACTCATTTGAAATTATAAATTATGATGATTCAAATTATGGAATCAATTTTCTCAAATTCCATCCATATAGTTAAGAAAAAATAATTTAATATTAATACCATAGATGTGGTAAGAAAAGTGTGTTTTAAATTGAAATTGATCAAAAGTTTAAAAATTATTTTTATCCAATTTCAATATTAAATTTATTCTAATGGATAAATTTTTATTAACAAATTTATAATGGGAAAAAATATTTTTTAAATCTAATTTTAGGTTTACTTTATATTTATAAATAAATTGAACAAAAACATATTTTTTAATTAAAATTCAATGTTTTTTAAAATTTATCAAATATTTAAACATCTTAGGTAAAATAACCAATGATAATATTTAAATTTTCATTTAAAAAATAATTTTATTTTATCAAATTTATTTTTTATGTGTGAATTATTTTTAGTATTCCCAAATAGACATAAAATGTAGTTTTTTTTATAAAATTTTATTTTAAAAACATAAAATTGATTTTCCAAAAATTAAATATTTTTTTTCAATATATACTATTTATTAAAAACAATTATAAATAATATTTTAAGATTAGTTATTAATATTATTGCTACTATGTATAAATTCTAGACTATAACGACCTTTCTTATATAACTATATTTATAATATATCATTTTTTAATAATCAATTTGTTGTACAAAAAAGGTAGTATCATGTTATGTGTAGAGAAAGATTATCTTACTATTTCATATAATTCAAGATTAAATTGGTGCTTTTTGAAATATTATCCATAAAATAAATTTAATTTATTCGAAAAAAACTCATAAAAACATAAGGTGGTATATTCTACCCTCATTAAAATGATTTTCACTCCTGAAATATGTTATTCTGATACAAATACATAAGTATACTTCGACCTCATTATTTCCTCATGTTCCCATATATCTTCCTCATACTCGTTGGGTTTTCACGCAATTTTGACCTAGTGAGTAGTCTTGTGTCATATAATTTACTCTATACGATCTAGAATCTCCACCGATTGTTCCTCATAAGAAATATATTTGTTCTGTGGTATGCCCACTATCTTCAGTACATGTGATGGGTCAGGTAAGAAATTTCTTATAATATATACATAGAACACATCATGGAATTTTAGGAGGTTCAGAGGAAGTTCTAAATGATAGGTTAGTGCTTCGATATGATCAAGAGTTTTAGAGGGACCAATATAAATAGGGTTTAGTTTACGTTTCTTATTAAACATCATAACATTTTTACTTAGAGATGTTCTTGAAAGCACATTACCACCAACATAAAATTTTATATTGTACCAGCAATTATCAACATGAATTTTCTAACACCTCTATGGTTCCGTAACATGATTCTAAATGGATTTCTCCTTCTCTGCAATTTCTTCAACTATATCTGGTCCCAATAGCTTTCTTTCTATAACATCATTCTAGCATTCCGGAGAGCTAAATTTATTTTCATAGATGGATTCATAAGAAGAAATATCAATATTTGAGTGAAAGCTATTATTGTAATAATACTCATCTAGATAAAGGTGATGATCCCTAATACCTTTGAAATATCAATAATAAGATCTCAACATATCCTCTAGTGTTTGATTTTTTATTTTATACTGACCATATGTTTGAGGATGATACATAGTGATGATACTCTATTCCATATCAAGATATTACTAATGATGTTACTAGAAAATTTAATTAAAAATTTGATCCCAATTGTATACAGTGGAATGTGGTACTCAATGCGACCATACCTCTTCTTTAATGTATACCCTCAAATGATTATTGAGAGATAAGTATTCAATGGTAGAGATAATGTGTGATGAATTAGTAAGGATATCTATTATAACCTATATATAATTGTCCCATTAATAGGTTTTGGGGAGTCTAATGAGAAAATCTATGGTTATATTTTCCCATTTCTATTTTGGTTTGGGTAATGTATACAACATACCCATATACTCTTTCCATTCAACATTATCATATTGACATACCATGCAGCAAGATTTAAAATATGTGATATCTCTTTTCTTGTCATACCAACATAAGTATACTTTCATATATCTATATGTCATCATACTTATAGTATGAATAGATAATAAATTACTATGAGCTTCCTCAATCAATTCCTTTTTCAAATCTGTTGTAGAAGGAACACATACAAGGTTCCTAAAACATATAATTTGACCCAGATCAATGTTAAACTTAGTAACATTTCTGACCTTCTTTTACAGCTCTACATCTTCCTTATGCACCTCTTTAATATTCCCTTGGATGGATTGTTGAACATTATATTGAGAAATATAACATTTATCCTCTTAATTCTGGATTTCTATATCTATACTTCTCAATTCCACTAATATTAAATTTTTTTGGCCCTCATCATTGATAATCTAGAATGATCAATTCAAATCAAAGCATTCACCACCTTTTTCACTTTCCTATGGTAGTAATTTATTGTTCAATCCTAATATTTAATCACCACTAACCATCTTAATAGGGATATATTCGACTCCTTTTCTGTGAATATATACTTTAATATTTTATGATCGGTATATATATAACACTTTTCTCCATAAAAATAATGCGACTATATTTTTATATCAAACATTACCCCAATGAACTCAAAATCATGGGTTTGTTAAATTTTCTCATGAATCCTCAGTTTTCATGATCCATAATCTATAATCATTTATTTATATAAAATAAAATATCCCAATCGCTTTTTCAATAAATCACTATAGATTATAAACCATACTAAACTATAGGATAAGGTAATAATACGTGAATTGACTGATCTTTTCATCAGTTCCTTGTAATTTTCCTCACATTCATCTGTCTAGAGAAACTTGGCTCCATTTAAAGTTATCATGGTTAGAATATTAGATAATCAGGAGAAATTATCCACAAAACCACTAATAATATTTAGCTAAACCAAGAAAAATATTGTTCTAATTCATCGTGATTAGTATATTACAAAATTTAATAGACTTTTGCATTGATAAATCTACTGATATGCCCACTCATGGGATTATATGACCAAAAAATGAAAACTTTTTCTCCAAAATCAACAGTTGTTAAATTTTTAATATAGATTCTCCTTCATTAGGGTATTTTGTAAAATTATCAAGTACTGTTTATTCTCTTTATTAATCATTCAATATATAACAATATCACCAATAAAGAGTACCACAAACTGATATGGGTAATCTCTAATGACTATATTCATTTAATCCATGAAAATAACATGGTAATTAGTAAGATCAAATAGAATTACACTATATACATAGTTTCTAAGCCTTGTACGAAATTATACCTTGGTTATATCTTCTGTCCTGACACTTAAATAAGGATATCCAAAAGGAAGGACAATCTTGGAATGGTTCTGAGCACTGCAGAATTGATCAAAGAATTAAACTATATAGGGATGATGATACTTGTTCTTCATTTTTATCTTCTTTATCTAATTATAATCATGAAGAGTCGCATCAATCCATCCATTTATTTTAAAAAAAGAATTGGTGCACCGCAAGGTGACATAATTAGATGAATGATGCAGAGACCCAAGATAGACGTACATGGACACTACATTACTTTTTTGGAATACTTAATACATAACAAAAACAGAAACCCAAGAACTTTAATAGTTTAGTTTCTTTGGAAACTCAAAACATAATTTTCTAATCATGGTGAAAGATCTTCATCATCTCCCATAAAGATCTTCCACTTTTGTTTTCTTACCTAAAACCTTTCATTATATCTTGGGGAAATGAAAACATAAAAAGGGTGAGCTCAAATGCTCAATAAGGGTAATCATGGAGAAAATAAAACAATCCATAAACATTTGAACATAAAAACATGAACATAAAATCTAAACACCAAACTCTTGAGTAATGACATAAAACATGGAAGTACATATGGCATAGATCATAAAGGAACATTTATCATGATAAAGTAGCTTGGGGATAAAACATGTAATTGTGGAAAACCATTAATCGTATGATATGATTTGTAAAGTAGCCAATACATTGCTACCAAAACCTTCATAGTGGACAATTTCCATTACTGAACCGAGTTTACTTGTCGTTCCAACACTGTATTACTGAACGAGATTTTCTTACAGTTCCAGCCATGTTTATCTCAAGAGATATAAATCATTACCCAATGCATTAGTGGGATATATGGGTCCCACCCATCTCATAATGAAATCATTTTTGTGTACCACAAAATAAACATAAATCATTTATCATATCCCAACAAATAATATGGGTTTCATAAACATCATCCCATCATAATATAATCCATATAAAACAACAAATATAATTTCATCATAAACAAAATCAAACCATTTATATAATAAATACATTATACTTGAAACACAAATACACTAAATAATGACATCTTAGATGTAAAATAGTTCTGATAAAACACTTGAAATGAATTTTTGAGGAAAATAATCATTCACCTTTAAAAACATTTTTCTTTTCACCATATGTCATAAAATTTTAAACTAAAATAATTTAATTGAAAATAAACTTGAAATATTTTAAAGGAAGATTCATTGAAAAAAGTTTCTATGAAATCATTAAAATCCATTCATGACGTATAAGTTATAAAAACCATTATTTATCATTAATATTATACTTCATTCTTTTCAAAAAAAAACATTCTTCTCGTACTTTGGTCAGAAAAAGTCAAAAAGTATCTCATACTGAAAACGAAAAAAGATTCCTTTCATATCGTTTACTAAAAATTAAAAAATAGGTAAAATTTAATTTAAAAATTTTTAGGAGGATAGAAATAATATTAAATATTGTGTAAACATGGATGTGGATGACAAATATGCCCTAGTAAATTCTGAAGTACAAACAATCTCCGATAAAAATTAGATTGTGAGATTTTCCCTTACCTTAAGTCCAATTTCATCCCTACATATCTGAAAAATCTGTATAGTGGGTTTAAACATATTATTAACTTTTAACATAACCATAATAATATTTATTATATCATATATGATTGACTTATGACTTTATAATACTCGTTTATTTGTCAATTCCTTGTTTAAGCCGCGTTTTGGGTAAAATTGTTTCGTGTATCGTATGTGTATGGAATTGTTGATCTTGATATTATTATTACATATATCATGATTAAATTACTCCTAGAATGTAAAAAATTATTAATATATCATATATATTCAGTATATATATATATAATAGATAGATAAATGAAATGAAATACACCATTCATGGAGACGGTAGACTGTACGTATGCATGAACGATGTTTTCATTTCCTTATTGAATTGGATGGAAATAAGTAGATATAATATATATATAGTTATGTAATATATTTCATGATTATTTATTATATATATAATTCATAAAAATTCATTAGTGGTTAACATGGAGAATGAATCTCATCGCATCGTGGAGACGGTAATCCGTACGTACGCATGAGCGATGATATCGTTCCCATGATTATTGAATAGTATTGGAGTGTATGATAAAATATCTCAGAATTAGTATCATGTTATAATAATCATATATAGTTATTTTTTACACCATTATACCCATCCTAGTAAGGTGGTGGTGGAAATAAGATTACACCATGGCGTGGGGATGGCATTCCTTACTTATGCACGCGCGGTGATTTCGTATTCCATAGGATGGATAGAAGGTGAAATATGGTTTCTTCATATTTATAATAATATATAAGTATATGAGTGATACTGATGTTATTACCTTATTATGAAACCACAAAATAATATGAAGCAGAAGAAGAAATGAATTTGAAATAATCAGAAAAGGATATTACCTCTTCTTCGACACGCCTCTTCTAAACCTCCTCTTAGGGCACTAATGTTAGTCTTTGAAGAAGACCAAGACCAATATTATGTTTATAGAGAAGTTTAAAAGAGGAATGGGTAGGTTTTGGCCGAGCTTGAGGTATAAAAATGGTGTGAGGAGGAGAGGTAGGAGGATCCCTTTTATATGAGAGGAGAGGGCTACTTTTGGATACCTCTAAATTATTAATTTATAATAAACATAAACCCCAACTAAAAACCTCAAAAATGACTCCAATTATAATATTAGATGAGATAGGGTTGTAATATCATCATCCAATAAAATTTAGAAATGTTGGGAATTTATTTTAAACCTTATCAACTTGATTTATCCTTATTTAATCTATTTAATTTTATTTGTGATAATAATATTATAAATTTTAAATTGTTATGAAAACATTAATATTTGTTTCTAATTTTACATAATTGGATAATTTATGAAATTTTAAACCATATAAATTTCAATTTATAATTTTCAAATATTTTTGTGATTTTTAAACAATTTAATAACATAAAATATCAATTTTGTTAATTTTGACACTATTCATTTGTTTGTATTTAAATAAAATCCAAATAGAAGATATGTTCGATCCTAAATATTTAATAGATTCATACCATGCCATATTTGTCTATAAAATTCGTTCAACACATTAAATAGTTCATATAATGTTTATTTTACTATTTTTAAAACCATTTATTTGATATTTCAATAAATAAAATAATTTATACATCACTATTGTGTCATCATTAATGATAATTATTTAATCCCTAACAATTATAAATAAATTCAAATGATATATATAATTGTATTATCTTTCTGGTGACTATTTATGGTTCAAGTTTTATGATGTTTATCACTAAATTAAAATTATTACACTTATAAGATATAAGGGAGTGACAAGTGGTCACTTTCATTGGTTTTAATAATAATTACGTCATTTTCATGGTCAAAAGTCCAGGAAATGAATCTATTCAAGCCCATAGGTGATATGGGTTGGCGTTTATTAATCTAATATAATTTTTTCATGTGTTATGGTAATTTTATAATCTTATATTAACCCTTAATTACCCGACTTACCTTCAACTGTAGTAAACAAAATTTACCGTAGTTACTATTAGTAATGTCTAAAAATAAAAAGTATCCTATTAACATAATTTGGTCCTAATAATTCCAAATATAGAATCCATTTTTCAAAATTTAAAACACAGAAGTTGTAGTAATTAATTTAAAATTAATCCCATTGTTAAGAAAACGAGTTTTAAAAGATAAAACGTTGCAAAAGATTGAAATGTTTTTACATATGAATTCAGTGTAAAATTAATGATAATGACTTAAAGTATATTAAATTGTAAAATTATATTCTATTTATACATAAAAACCATTCAATATTATAATTTATTCATATAAATTACCTTGATGAAAAAAGTTCTTTTTAATTAAAATTTACCGTATTTTTACTATTCATCAAAATATGAAAGTTAATTGAAAAATATAAAAAAATTATACAAAGCAAATTATTATATACTTATTACAATTAAAAAGTTTATTTTGACAAAGTTAACTCATAAACTTGTCAAAAACCATATTTAATGTGGGTACGCCATTAAAAGGCGACAAAACTTCATTTTTTAAAAATTCTTATTTTACCCGAAAAATTTATTTTTTCCTCATAACATGTTCTAGAATATGTGTGAGATGAAATATATTGTTATAAAATTCAAAATTTTCTTAAGTCTATTCATAATGGCTAGTTCATAATAATATTATAACAATATATCGTTTTTAGTGAATCTCGGTATTGCGTACAACACACGCTAAAGAGGATGGTCGCCCTTGCGTGCAACACAAGCCAAGAATAGTGTTTGCGTACAATACAAGATAATATAGTGTTGCGTATAGAAAAAGATAATTTTTGTGTAGTGTACAACACAAGACAAAAATGAAATTAAAAATAATATTTCTCATAAAATCTCGAATTGTTACATTCTACCCCCTTAACAATGAATTTCGCCCTCGAAATTTGATGGGGTTATAAATGGTTTACAACATGAAAGTTTCATTCATAGAAACCCACATTGTAAAAATGAATACTAAAAAATAATATTAAAAACTAAAGTATGAAAGGTAATGGTTACCCAAATTAACTCATCAATGAGATTTTACATAGAAGAACATAAGTGAAAATAAGGATGTGGAAGAGAAATATAACTATCTTGTTCTGATGGAGAGTGGTAGAAACATGGCTATGAAAAATCCAACAATCACAGAACCATAAATTTGTGATCATCTAAGGTACCATATAATTCATCGGATATGAGGGTACTAGGACAACGTTTTTTTATTTCATGCTCATTTCCCTAAATTTAAAAAATTGGAATTAGAAGAAATGCTTACTTGATTTTGGTACAATCTCACTATTGGTCAGTCCTTGAACAATTTACACTTCATATCTTAAAGAAACGAAGTTGACTTTTCATTTGTGAAGTGTTAGCATATCATGTTGTAGAATGAGGGGTCATTCCATCTATCTTAAACAAAAGGTAAGCAAAAGTTATTAAATATACATAAGTCCATATATGGTGATATTAATCGTATATGGCACCAAAAAAGGATTTATACTTCATATATCACACTACTTAATAAAATTAAACTAATTTCTACAAACCATGGACTACATTTATGCCAGTGGTAGACGATAAAGGCCTGTCACACTTCAGTTTTGGGTTCGATTCCGACATCCATGTCTGACATGATGGGTTTTTGCCCATCCTACGAGTCGTCATTTTTCTAAAACTATACTATTATAACATTTCAAAAATAATATCGAAAAAAGTTCTTGCCTTAAAAATATTATCTGCTGTCTAACTTAATCCATTCGAACATTTAGCCTTATCCAAAATAATAATGTTCAAACTCATAGTATAAATAAAATGATTACTAGGAAGGCCATATAAGAAGCATCTGAATACCATCATTTACCCCATATATCATAACATATATCTTGTTGGTCACATTAAAAACATGTGAATACCTTATTCATGTATTCTTGAAACATTAATTACTATAGAACCTTAGTGAAAACAAAAATGCTGTCAAAAGTTAACTATTTCCACATACTAAAATCCCAAAAATACTATATACTAAAACCATGATATCACTTTGTCCTTATATCAATCATGAGCTCATTAATAATATCCATCATATTGTTTCCTTCTTATCCCTTCATTATTCATATATCATCTACTTTCCAGAAATATCTTAATAACCTTTAATGGTTACCGATAACATTCAACATATACTTTTAAATACTTTAAGAAAAAAAATAGTGTAACTGTCCTTAGATGTTTCCTTATTCCATAGTACCATTAAATTACCTATACAACATTACTCTTGATAAACATAAAATCATTCCACTACCTTCTTAAACCATCGACTGAGCTTCATCATTTTATTCCAAAACATTTCTTTCATATCATATATCATTTGTAGTCTCTTCATCATCACCAACATAAATACTACCAATACGACCATGCTGATTCTCTTCATGAGATTTTTTCTTAGGGAATTGGTTTGAATAATGCCCTTACATTCCACATTTAAAACATTTAACATTTGTTGATGTCTTAACAATACCATTATCCATGTCCATTGTGTTAACTAAACCTTTTCCTTTGAAATTACTGGATTTGTGTCTTTATTTTCCACACCCAAAGCATCTTCCAGTTACATCGAATCATTCTCCTTGATTTCTCATCCCACATGATTTACATGAGGAAAAATGATCTTTCTTTCCTCTATGATCATCATGAAACTCTATCTTTCTATTATTAGTTGAGTTAGGAAACATACAAATGTTGATATTATTGATCATATTATGAGATTGTTGATTAGGCATAATGATAATATTTCACCATCCAAATCCCATTACATTTTCTTGATCATGAAGAATATCATTCCATTGTCCATCATATTCTCTATCAACATGAATCTTCCTGTTTCCAACCACTTTCCAAAACCCAAAAAAACAGTGTGAGAGGAAAATATCACACTAAGAAAACAACATATAAAGGGGGATTGGCTTTAATATCTAACATCTTAGGTTTAATTCTATGTTCGATACCATAATTCTAGGACTATAACCTATTATTATACTTAACCTTAGGGACATCCCAAGACATACCTTAGAAATATCTCAAGGGATCTCACTAAATTTTTCGCATCCTAGTTTCCAAAGGTTAACTAAACCTTTCCTCTGATACCAATTTAAGATTCCCAAGCTTGAAGTACATGGACATTACATTACTTTTGCGGAATACTTAATAAATAACTAAAACAGACACCCAAGGACCATAATAGTTTAGTGTCTTTGGAAACTTGATACATAATCTTCTCATCATGGTGAAAGATCTTCAACATCTCCAATAAATATCTTCCACTTTTTTTTTCTTACCCTAAACCTTTTTTTATATACTGGGGAAAAGAAAAATAAAAATGGTGAGCTCAAATTCTCAGTAAGGGTAATCATGGATAATATAAAACAATCTAAAAACACTTGAACTTAAAAACATGAACATAAAATCTAAACATCAAAATATAGAGTAATGACATAAATCATGGCAGTACATAAGACATAGATCATAAAGGATCATTTATTATGATAATGTATCATGGGGATAAAACATATAATTGTGTAAAACCATTAATCACATTATATTATTTCCATAGTATCCAAGACATTGCTGCCAAGATCATCATAGTGGACAAAGTCCATCACTGAACCGGGTTTACTTGTTGTTCCAACCCTGTATTACTAAACCAGATTTACTTTCCATTCCAGTCATGTTTATCTCATGAGATATAGATCTTTACCGAATTCATTGGATGGAGATATAGGTTTCACCCATCTCATAATGAAATCATTCTTTCATGTGCCACAAAATAAACATAAATCATTCATCATAACCCAATGAATAAAATGTGTTTCATAAACATCATCCCATCATAACATAATCCATATAAAACAATGGATATAATTTCATCATAAACAAAATCAAATAATGTATATAATAAAGACATTATACTCAAAATGTAAACATACTAAATAATGTCATCTTGGATGTAAAAAGTATTTATAAAACACTTCAAATGAATTCTTGAAAAAAATATCCTTTCAACATAAAAACATTTTTCATTTCTCAATATATAATAAAATTTTAATATAAAATAAGTAATATAAAATAAACATGAAAACTTTTAAAAGAATCTTCGTTGAAATAATGTTTTATAAAATCATAAAAATCCATTCATTCCTTATAAGTTAAAAATACATTCTTCTCGTACTTTGTCCGAAAAAAGTCAAAAAGTAACTCGTACTAAAAACGACAAAAGATTCCTTTCATATCTTTTAGTAAAAGTTAAACAATAGGTAAAATTGGATTTAAAACATTATAGTAGGATAGAAATATTATTACATATTGAGGAATCATGGATGTGGATGATAAATATGCCCCAATAAATTCTGAAGTATAAATAATCACAGATAAAAAAGAGATTGTGAGATTTTCCCCTACCTTAGGTCCACTTCCTTCCATAAATGTCCAAAACTCTTATATAATGGGTTTAAACATATTATTAACTTGTAACATAACCATAATAATATTTATTAAATCATATATAATTCACTTACGACTTTATATTACCCGTTCATTTGTCAATTCCATGTTAAAGCCGCGTTTTGGGTAAAATGGTTTCATTTATCATACATGTTTGGACACATTGTTCATGATATTATTATTACTTATATAATTATTTTCATAATTAAATAATATAAAAAATTATTAATATATCATATATATTCAGTATATATATATAATTGATAGATAAATGAAATGAAATACACCGTTCATGGAGACGGTAGACTGTGCGTACGCATGAATGCTGTTTTCATTTCCTTATTGAATTGAATGGAAGTAAGTAGATGACATATATGTATATAATTATGTCATATATTTCTTGATTATTTATTTTATATATACATTATAATCATTTTTTAATGGTTAACATGGAGAATGAATCTCATCGCATCGTGGAGAATATAATCCTTACGTACGCACGACTGATGATATCGTTCCCATAATTATTGAATGGTATTAGAGTAGATAATAGAATATCGCAGAATTAGTATCATGTGATAATAATCATATATAGTTATTATTTACACCATTATACCAATCCATGTAAGGTGGTGGTGGAAAATAGATTACACCACGGTGTGGAGACGGTATTCCGTACGTACGCATGCGCGGTGATTTCGTTTTCCGTAGGTTGGATAGAAGGTGAAATATGGTTGTTTCATATTTATAATAAAATATCAGTAAATTAGTGATAATTATATTATTAATTTATTATGAAACCACAAAATAATAGGAATAAGAAGAAGAAATTAATTTTAAAGAATCGGTAAAGGATATTACCTCTTCTTCGACGCGCCTCTTCTAAACCTCCTCTTAGGGCACTAAAGTTGGTCTTTGAAGAAGACCAGGACCTCTAATATATTTCTGTGGAAGTGGATAAGAGAAATGGGTAGGGTATGGTATATCATGATGTCTCATAATGATGTGAGGAGGAGAGGGAGGAGGTTCCCTTTTATAAGAGAGAAAAGGGGCACATTTGGAAACCTCTAAATTATTAATTTATTATAAACATAAACCCCACCTAAAAACCTAAAAAATGACTAAAATTAGAATATGAGATGAGATAGGTTTGTAATTTAATCATCCAATAAAATTCTGACATGTTGGGAATTTATTTTAAAGCTTATCAACTTGAATTATCCTTATTCAATCTATTTAATTTTATTTGTTGTAATAATATTCTAAATTTTAAATTATTATGAATACTTACTTATGTGTTGTTAATTATCCGTAATTAAACAAATTATGACATTTTAGACCATATAAATATAAATTTATAATTTTTAAATATTTTCGTGATTTTTAAACAATTTAATATTATAAAATATCAATAATGTTAATTTTGACACGATTCATTTGTTTGAATTTAAATAAAATCCACATAAAAGATATGTTCGAACCAAAATATTTAATAGATTTAAACCATTCCATATTTGTCTATAAAATTATTGGATCACATTAAATAGTTCATATAATGTTTATTTTAATATTTTTGAAACTATTTATTTGATATTTCAATCAATAAAATAATTTAAACATCACTATTGTGTCATCATTAATGATAATTATTTAATCACTAAAAATTATAAATAAATTAAAATGATGTATATAATTTTATTATATTTCTTGGTGACTATTTATTTTTTATTTTTTATGAATTTTATCGCTAAATTAAATTTATTACACTTATAAGATATAAGGGAGTGACATGTTGTCACTTTCTTTGGTTTTAATAATAAACACATCATCATCATTGTCAAAAGTCCATGAAATGAATCTATTTCGACCCTTAGGTGATATGGGCCAACTTTAATTCATTCAATATAATTTCTGAAGGTGTTAGGGTAATTTTATAATCTTATTTTTTACACTTAATTACCCGATTTACCTTTAAATGTAGTAAATAAAATTTATCGTAGTTTCTATTCATAATGTCTAAAAATAAAAAGTATCTTATTAATATAATTTGGACATAATGATTCCAAATAATAAATCCATTTTTCAAAATTCAAAACATAGAAGTTGCAGAAATTAATTTGAAATTAAAGCCGTTGTTAAGAAAACTGGTTTTAAAAGTTAAAAAGTTGCAATATATTGAAATGCTTTTACCAATGAATTCAGTGTCAAATTAATGCTAATGACTTACATTATATTAAATGGTAAAAAAATACTCTATTTATACTTTAAAACCATTCAATATTATAATTTAACCATATAAATTATCTTTATAAAAAAATTTGTTTTTAATTAAAATTTTGCGTATTTTTACTATTCATCAACATATGAAAGTTAACAGAAAAATAATAAAAAATTATCCAAAGTAAATTTTTATATACATATTGCAATGAATAAGTATATTTTTCTAAATTGAACTCATAAACGTGTCTAAAACAAGTTTTAATGTTGGTGCTCTATTAAAAGGCGGCCAAACTGCATTTTTTAAAAATACTTATTTAACCCGAAAAAATTATTTTGGTCTCATACCACGTTCTATAATATGTGTAAGATGAATGATATTGTTATAAAATTAAAAATTGGTTTAATACTATTCAAAACGTCTAGTTGGTAATAATATTATAAAAATATATCATTGTTTAGTGAATCTCGATATTTTGTACAACACACGCTACTATGGATGGTCGTTCTTGCGTGCAACACAAGCCAAGAATAGTGTTTGCGTATAACACATGCTAATACAGTTTTGCATTTAGTAGAAGCTAATTCGTTGTAGAATACAACACAAGACATCAATGAATTTAAAAAAAAAATATTTCTCATAAAATATCACGGTGTTACAAATGAGTCCATTTTAGTTGTTTTGTTGGAGTTTCTTCTTCAAATCCGTAAACTCAATCTGGGCCATTATGTTAGAAGAATTTGAAATAGTTTTTCACCTGGTATAAGTTCTATTGAGAACTCAACATAACTTTTTGGTGGTATATTATGAAGTTATTCTCAAAATGAATCAACAAATATATAAAAAGGCATATCATCACTATTTGGATTCTCCCGAACCATTAGAGATAAAGGCCGTTTCTAAATTGAAATTTGGACCCATAAAATGAATGTAATATCCATTAGAATTTCATAATTTTCATCATATTGATATAACATCATAGGTTGGTTTGAAATATGAAATTTGAATTCCCATCCTTGACAATTCATGTGGGATTTATATTGAGAAATACAATCCATTCCTAAGATGATATTAAATTCCAACAAAAGAAGAATGAAATGAGTTACAAGAAGAAAATTCTAACAATATTGAAGGGGATAATATTAACAAACATGAGATGTAGTCATCATACCATTGGGGGGTTTCATGACTAATTCCACATCTAATTTTTTTGGAGGAATATTGATAGGAATATACATTTATTTAGATAAGAAATAATGGGTTGATCTAAAGTCTAATAAGACATAAGTAGTTCTAGAACATATTGTAAGTGTACCTTTCAACAGGTCCTTATCACACCACTTGTTAGAAATAGTTATCCCATGAGATGTCTACTTTTCCCTAGTCTTAATAAGTTGTCAACATCATTCATCTTCATTAACCCTTTGTTTTTCGAATTGGTATGAATAATTCCCATTTTCCAAACACATATTGTACTAATGTGTGGGTGGATCATTCTTTGTATGTTTAACTCTACACACATCATTATCTAACATCATAACATTATTTTTTCATTAAATTTCTTGATGAAAATCCATTGAAAACATAAATCAATTATTAGAACCCCTAAAAAAATATCCTCATTGATTTTTCCCACAAGTTGAGCATAAATTATAGCTCATCATCTTCTCTCCATGGTTCTTGATTTTACTTCAAACTTTATCTTCATATTATTATCAAAACCATGAGATTTATATGTAATTAAAACCTTTATTTCCACATTTATTGAACATAAAAAAATATATTTATATCTAATAATGTCTCGTATGGATAATTCTTTTTAGAGACTTGGTTTTATACCACGGAATAATCAATTAAACATAATTACATGTTTCATGATAATACAAGAATCACGCATTGGAAGTCCTGTAAAATTTCCCTCAAAAATACATATAGGTTCATCATTATTTTTCTTTAACTCAATGAACTCCTTCTTCATATTTGTATAAATAATACAATGAAATTAATTATTGAAAAATATTTTTTGTACGCATCCCAATCCATGGATTCAATTCATCTTGTTGCCTTGTATTCTTGATTAGATTCCTCCATTGATCTAATTAACCATCACAATGGCAGACAACCAAAATTATTTTTTCATGTCCTGAACACTGGATAATGAAAAATATATTTTCATTAGTATTGATCCATTGTTTAGTAACCAAGGGATCTAAAGAACCTGCGAATGAAGGTGGATGTTTCCTCCGGAAAGACTCAAAAGAATGTTGTTCCCCCTTTCTTTATTTGGAAGTACAATATGATTAATTTATTGAGATATTTGAGTGAGAATAGAAAAAAGTTTTTTCGTACCACCACCCATAAAATTTGGATTCTCAGGAGGAAACTAATTTCATTATTCATAAAACCAATCATTTAAATAGTTTCATTACATTTTATCTATTAGATAAATCTAGAAATGAATTGTGTATTGAATAATAATCATATTGGGTAACTACATAATAATAATAAAAATAACTTATTGGATGTATAAATCATGAAAAATTCTTATTTAATCAGTAAAACGTTTGGTTTATCCAAGGCTATTCATATTAATCTTCTATTTAAATACTTTATGATGATTTGTAAAGAGTTTGTGAATTACCAATGTATATCTCTTGGGAGTGTCAAACCAGATGTGTAAAAAGGATCATTGTCATTCAAAAGTTCCTGATCAATTCTAGATCAATACCGTATTTTTGGGGTTATTAAACCTAATTAAATCTATGTTATAGCCATATCCTCTTCTAGTATCTTGATAGGTATGCATTTATAGAAAACCACATGCTATATCCTTTTCCAAAAGTTCAGGAAATTTCCTATACTTGGACTCATCCTTAGACATGTCCTTATGGATCTAACTATGGGGTTCTTATGCTAGTTTCTAATGGATGAAAAAAATATTATTTGATACCAAATGTAGTGATCCAAGATTATCATATATTTATATTAAATTTTTTTTATGAATATTTATTACATCACATAAACACATTCCTTAAGACCATAATAGTTTATTTACTTTGGAAACATGGACGAATAAACACTTTTCCATAAGTTAGGTACAGAATCTCACATAATATTATTCAAAAATAAAACTATTATTACACATATAATACATAATACTAATCAGGATAACCTATGTAAAGGAAATATAAGAATTATTTATCTCAAATTCATAGTAATGGTAAACAAGGAAGATACATAAGCATAATATGAACCTAAGTTTTTGAGGACATGAAAATAAAATTTGAAAAACATACCATTCATGTGAAAGATCATAATATTGAGTCACGAAATAAATATATATATTTAATAAGACAAAAATCATAAGTAAATAAATTAACATGATCCATGATAGATTAACATTGGTATAAGACATGGCATTTTTTGCATACACATTAGAAGTGAAAATAATTTTCTTATTAGTCAAGGCACACTTCCAAGACCATCATAGATAATATTTCCTTTATTAAATTTGGATCACTCCCCATTCTAGATGTATCTTATTGAAATAGGTTCAATCTTAATTCCAGATGAGTCGTACTAATCTTAGTTCACTTCTCATTCCATTATTTTATACCTCATGAGATATAAGTCTTTATCTAATGCATTGGACAGAGATATAGGTCTCACTCATTTCACAATAAAAACTATTTTTATGTGTGAAACAAGATTATAAAAATTCATCATATAATGACACATGATAATTAAATGGTTATCGTAAAAATTTCATCATATAGTAACCTTCATAAAAGAGAGAGGGTTCATAATAATTTCATTATTAAATAACCCAAGAAAAGAAGCATGTTTCATAAGCATTTCATCATGGCATAACCCATGGAAGAGAAACATGTATCATAAATAAAATTTCATCATAAAAATAAAAAATCCAATTAATGTGTGTTAATTTTATCATACGATCATAGCCATGATAATTAAATGGAAAAAAATATCGTTGAAATATTAGATGGAAAATTATTTTGAAAGGATTATTTAATAAATTTCTTGAGAAATTTATGTGTTACTCTTTCTAAAACACTTAGTAAAACATAAAAAATATTAAAACTTTTTTATATTAAAATAAAGTTTAAAAATTAAAAATTATTCATTTAATCAATGAATGGTCATGTCATGGTAATATTATGTTAATGTCTTAAACATTAAAATAAATATTCCATTCACATTTTTGGTAAAGGCCATGCAAGAATTGTTTGAAAAATGAAATGATGATTCCTTTAAAAAAATTAAAAATTAAAAAATGTTTAAAATTTTCATTTAAAAATTATATTTGAGAAATAATACATTTTTTGGAAATCATTTTGATAAAACATGGTTTTTAAGAAAATGGATTTTGGAATGAGGAGAGAAATAAGGTCTAGTTTTATAAAAAACGTTTTCTTATTAATTTTTATTTACAGAGTGGAAAAATGGTACCATTATTTGAACATATCATGAATAAAAAATATATAATAAAATTTCTTATAATTATTGAGTTGGTATTTAATGCTATTTAAATATTAGTAAGATAATCCTAAACAAACCAAATAAATGATTAGATTGTAATGTAAATTTTTTACCAATTGGATAAAATTGAATCATAATCCCCATAAAGTAATAATATAAAATGAAAAATGAAATATCATGAGGATGAATACATTCATAATATTACATGTAATAGTGGTGGTATATACACCTTGTGAATGAATATAGGTTCAAAACATAACATATGTCTCAAAGAAGAAAAATTGAGGAAAAATCCATTACCTTAAGTATTGACTTCCATTTCACATGGTAAAACCTTTGGTATAATAAATATATGTTTATTATATATCTTTTAAATAACCATATTTTTATATATCATACCATATAATATTTTCTATGAAATTTTCGTACTTGTTTATTTACAATTCTATGTTGAAGTTATGTTTTGAGTTATAATTGCTTTGTTTTTCATATATGTTATGATTTGTTAAATTTAATGTCTAATTCCATTAATAATGATTTAATAATATCTATAATTATAACCATAATATAAATATAATAAACATTAATTATATATTTATTAATTGTAATTCATAAATTATTTTGATAAGAAATGAAATACATAGTTCATGGAGACGGCATGTCGTATGTAAGCATGAACAATGTTTTTCATTTTTTTGTTATATTTTTAGAAATAAAGGTACATGATATATATTATAATTACATAATAATGTTTGATTCATATATATCACATATTTTTATTAAAATTATACTTAATAAAATGAATGTAAAGAAAGAATGAATCACATTGCTTCGTAAGGCGGTAGTTCGCCGTATAGAGAAACTGTATTATCGTATTCCCAATAATTCAAATCTTGAAGGTATGTGTGAAATAATAATTAATAAAAAAAATAATATAATATATATATATATAATATTTATAAAATAAGTCCATCTATATTACCAGTCTAGATAGGTGGTAATGGAAAAAATGAATGATATCTGTTTGTGAGGTGATAGTCCACTATAAACCAAACGATTATTTTGTAACACATCTGATGGAAGTAGCGATTGTTTCTGTACATTACATTAATATAAAATCATATAAGTATATAGATTAAAATTATATTATTATATAATAATGGTATAAAAATAATTTAATGGTTTTTAGGAAGAAATAAAATAAAAATTCTCATTGATGAACATTACCACTTCTTTGGGTATCTTCTTTAGTTTTTCGCTAAAAACCTTTTGGAGGATGGATTTATGCCAAAAATAAGGATTTTAGGATGAGTTTACGGGATTTTGGATGTTATTTGGGATGTTATTGGCCAAAAAATAGGTCTAAAGGTGTGAATAGAAGAGGAGAGTGGGTGGCCATTTCTAAGTGGGGGGAGGACAAACTTGGTATTTTTGAAAAGAATTGAGTGCTCCCATGAATTTCATATGTCCCAAGGGACAAAATTAGGTCATTATAGATGTTAAATTTCTAATGCTCAATTTTTTTCCATAAATGGGCTTTAAAAAGGTTTATAGTTTATATTTACCCTTATACATTTATTTTGGTAGTAGAAAAACCAATTTTTACCTTAACTAGAGTAATTAATTTTTACTACATTCACTATTCATTTTGGTAAAAATAATAATTTGAAATTATTATAAATTAGAAATTATTATTATTCCAAATATGAAATATTTTTAAAAAATTCTGTTTAAAAAATTGATGAATATTAATTTAATACTGATCTTGTAAACATGATGAGAAAGCGGGCTTTTGAAGTGAAAACACTTAAAAGTTTAAAACGTTTTTATATACACTTTAGACATGAAATTTATTAAAATAGACTAAATTGGATAAATACAAGTATTATTGAAAAAAATATATTTTAAAATACATTTAAATTATAATATTAATTTACAAATAAATTATAAAAAAATGCATTTTCAATTAAAATTCATTATATTTCAATATTCATCAAAAAATATAAATTTTCAGAAAAATTACAAAAATTTCACTATATATTAATTTTGAAATTGTTGATCAATTTTTTTTTATTTTTTCAAATTAATTTAATAAAGGATTGAAATATTATTTTTAATATTTTTCATAAAAAGACATAAAATACCGTTTTTTTGTGAAAATAGATTTTTTCAAGACATATAATGACTTTACTAAAAAGTATGTGTTTTTAATTATTATGTTTTATTTATATAAAAACATTATAAATAATATTTGGAAATTATTTTTTACGATGTATATTAATATTTTTAACAGATATTTTATAACTGTCAACCTTAAATAGCTATTTTAAATATATATCATGTTTTTGTAAAAACCCAGTGTTGAGTGTAGTGAAAGATAATTTTATGATTCATTCATCAAAATATTAACATGGATTTATTTATAAACAATGTTGAATTGATTCTGGTATTAAATAAACCATCCATTAAATTGAATTTATTCAATAAAGAACCAATTCATAAAAACTCAAGGTGTTACCATGACACAACCTATTTTCTTCTTCGATGCATCACTATATATAAAAAATCTTCCCTTTTCAAGTATAGATTAAAAAATTTATAATTTGACAATATCCACATAATTTATTCAAAATATCCTTCACAGTACATTTTAAATATGAACTTACCCTATTTACGTGTAATCTTGATGAACGATTTAGCCAATCAGATAATTTTTTTAATAAATTGTTGATTGAAACCTACCAAAAAATTGAAACTACATATGTTAATTATGTTCATTGGAGTGGGAAATTATTTTTATAGTTATGTATTTATAGAATTAAATTATATTCTATTATTTATGAAAATATTTCTTCGAAAATAAATTTTCTAAATCCAAATTTCACACATTCTAAATTTACAATATAACTCTACTAAATATATAATTTAATGAATTATTAACAATTATTATCATTATCCTCATATTTTCTAGAATAAAATAAAATTTTATCAATTTATACCATAAAAAATAATCAATATATTATTTTAATACTATATTCATTATATCTATAAAAATAGAGGGTGCATGAGTCAACCCAAATGGAATTACTATAAACATGTAATGTCCATACATAATATAGAAATATTTAGTCAGAATATATTCTTTATTAACTATGAATTGATGATATCTTGAATGATGTTCTATATATGAAAAATATTTTTCTATGTGAAGTTGATCGACCATGTCAAAAATGTGAGGGATATATACACGATATTAATAAAAATTGAATTCTTGTCTCTATAATCAATGTAGAGCCTTATAGATCCAAATTTATTTTCTATGAAAAGAACAAGGGTGACCTAAAGAGAAACGATAAAGTGTTTAAATACCTTATCAAAAAACTCTTATAGTTTTTTCTTTAACTCTAATAATTTGATAGTGTTCATTATATAGATATTATGCAATATAGGCCTCACATCAAGGATTAAATCAATATAAAACATAACATCATATTCTAGAGGATAAACCAAAAATTCCTTAGGAAATATATCAATATATATCTATAAAATTGGAATGTCATTAATTTTGATATTACCATTTTCATCCATAAACAATTTTTCCCTTTTACCCAATAATATAATTTATATGATCTACTAGGGGTTGATTTAAACATGACTCAGGTGTTGAAGTCTCTTCTCTAATGATAATGAATCATACATCTTCATCAAATATCACATCTTACTTATTTTTATAGTATATTTTTGAATAATATTTTAAAATCCATTTTTCCAAGTATTTTTTCCATGTTAATCATATGTATGATAATGATTTCATAAAATAGTAAATGTTCATATTTAATAATAAGAACTTCATAACATATCCTTTTTTTGTGATATTTCAACTAGGAGTTTTCACTTACAACTCTCTCTTTAAGGTTCCAAGGAAATATCTAATTTTCTTAGAAAACATGGATGATACAAAAGAGTATAATGGTCGATAGTAAAATAAATAATTATCTAAATTTTAGGTTGTGATTATATTACTATCCAGAAAATATTTTTGAACTTCAACCTTTGTAGTAGTGATTACACAAGACTGGCCTTCTTCCCTTAACCTCTTTGGTGGTAAGTTTCCTTAATGCATGGGATATTGGGTTGAATAATACCCAATTTTTTTAATAATAAATAACCTGATAATAGTGTTTTCTATCATCCAAATGTAGTTATTAACATAATATACTTTTTATATATACATATAATAGACTACTAGGACCTTTATGTATTTACTAGGGTGACTAATGCCACAAGATTCACTTAACGAAAATTTATTAATTAACTTATTCTTCTTCCATGACGTTTTACCTTATCACTGTTTTCCAGATGACCTCTTATTTCATTTATTTCACTTGAACATATAAGATCTAGAAAGTTCATTCCCTATTTTTAGGGAAAATAATACTTTTCCATCACATGATGAAAATGTTTTAGAATCCATTTCCCTTAGGAGACTGAGCTAAATACCTTAATAGAAATTATTAATATAACATTTTGAATTATTTAGGTAATCTGTACCGTACCTTGATAGTCTTATAATGGAATCCTCTTACTATGCAACACTATCTACTTCCTTTTTCTTTAATTTGTGGAATAGTATCTTAACTTTAATTTATTTCTCTTGAAGGGATTATTTTTACAAGAATTTTCCTTTAAAATATCTCTATTCCTTGTTTTTTATTTCATATTCCTCCCTAGTATTCTGGATCAACAAACACCACTAATCATTATCTCCCATGATAAAATATCCATGAAGCACATCCTTTTCCCTTTCATCTCATCCAAAAGAAGGAAACATTTTTCAATGGACTTGATCGATTTCTCATCCACCACTTTTTTAATAGTACCACTAAAAGGTTAAGGATTATATATAATTAAATGATTCATCAAAGGTGTATCCTTCTATAGAGTACCATGTGATCCATTTAGGAAATTTTATTAATCTTATAACAAGTGAGTTTCCCTAATATAGTCAGGATATTCTTAGCTCTAGCAACAATCATATTTTATTTTCTCAGATGGAAAATTCTTAAATTGACCATGAGTATTGATTGTCTTTCTTCCATTAGGAACCATCACTAAATAATTGAATATATAGAGTTAGTTCACAATCATCATGCATATTGAGACACAAAATAAAAATCTATCTAATGATAAATTTTTTGAAATACTATAAGGTATTATCATAAATATCATGTCATCTATGTCTATTTAAAATATAGTTCTCAAGATTTCGACTAAAATTCCTTTGAAACAAATTATAAAACCACCAAATATAGAATCCAAAAATCAGAATTTAATTTATTACATTGTAATAATATAAATAGGATGACATCAAGAAGTATTTATTAGATTATTAGTCTTGAAAAAATAGATACATACATTAATTTATTCTTACGTTAGTAAAAATAAATAATATATAAATGGTATCTAATTTCTAACATTATACTCAATAAAATATTTTATCTTCACACATAGTGAAATAAAAAAAGGTAGTCTAGTTTAATTAATAAGGGTTATGTACAGTGGAATCTATCATGGGTATATAATGTATAAACAACATGTTAAGGAGAATAATTTGAAACAGATGACATTTAATCAATAACGTGTGTTTTAAATGTATCCACATAGAGTATCAAGGACAAAATATCATAGATAATAATAACAACTATATACTCAATGAATTAAATGCTTATTATTGGATGTCACTATCTTAGACAACATGATACCTACACTTTCAAGACCTTTCGATAAGACTATTTAAAAACTATGTGTAAATACCAATTTAATTTAGAAAAATGATTTGAATCATGCGAACTATTGATTCATAGAGGGGATATATAATTCCAAGTCATATCAATCATTTATTTCTAATTACTTAATAATATATCAAATAATAAATTTAATTCATAAATAATATACATTATAAAAAAAGACTTATATTGTATAGAGAATACAAAATAAAAATAATTCCACAATACATCAAATAAAACTCAGAGTAAAACATCAAATGTATAAATGGAATATGGTTTAATCAATAATAATATCCATAGATAATATGTATTTTGTATATAAATTCAACACCAAATGAAATATTATTTTAATAAATTGAATGTTTTAGGAGAAATTAGACAACTACAAAAATATTGAATGACGAATTTCAATTTGTCATAAAAATATTTTTTATAGGAAGATAAAGTATTTGGAAAAAATATTTAAATAATAAAATAAGAATTTTTTTAATATTTTTATTTTCAAAAATATGTAAATATTGTAGAGTAAGTTAAATTGTGTAAAATGGTTGGTTAGATAGAAATCCCATTAAATCTATTTACATTAAATTAAATTATTCCTCTGACTTTATTAAGAAGTGTTGAAAACAACCTTTTTGAAATACATTGAAATATTAATTTAATACTATGAATCATTTAAAGGATAAATTATAATATATTTTATAAATAATTTTTATAAATGAAAAGGATTTTCAGAAAACAATTTTTAAAAATATGGAGATGAAAAAACACCCTATCAAAAAGTAAAATAAAATTGCTTTTTTTAAATATTAAACATCCAGGAGTATTTTGAATTGAATAATTAATATTCATTAATAATATATATTGTTTTTAAATACTTCATAAGTATATTATTTACACCATATAAAAGTAAATAGGTATATAATATGACATATGTCCCAATAGAGTGGAAATTGAGATGAAAACCCCTTACCTGTGACTTATCTTTAGTTAATGGTGATTTAAATTCATATATAATTCTTTATAACATTTTATTAAATTATAATATTACCATATTTATATTTATAATCTAATATATGACCCAATTGTACCACCTTATGACCCATTTGTTAACAATATTTCATTATTGTCCTCATTTTGGGTGCTCACTACTTTATTTCCAATGCATGTTTTGTCATGGATGTTATAGTTCTCATTAATTAGATATTTTTTTATCATTTAAAAAATTATGTTAAGGTTATAAATATATTATTTATTAAATATAAACATTTTTATAATAATTATTATAATGTGGGCATAAAAAATTAATTACATCGCTTTGTGGAGATGGTAAGTTGTATGTTCACACGAGAGATGATATCATTTCTAAATGGTTGAAAGGCTTAGTAATTGAATGATATTTTAATTTTTTTTATACATTATATAACATTATAAGTAAATTATATATCTTTTATTCACATCATTATAAATATCCATGTCAAGTGGGTTTGTAAAAAATTATACTATTTCATAGAGACGGTAAGCCATACAAACGCATGAGTGGTGCTTTTGTTTTTCATAGGATTGACATGATGTCAAATATGGTTTTTATATAATCATGATAACATCAAATTATATATATGATAATGAATTTATTATTTTTATATAGGAATAACTCAATACGTGGATGTAGGATAAGAAATAAACTATAATGAGTTGGTGAAGACAATTACAACCTCTTTAGTAGAGCCTATTTAGACCATATCTTCTGGGACACAAGGTTGGTATTTTTGAGAGAAAAATACATTCAGAACATTGATATTTGTTTTACGAAATATATTTTTATGTTTTGGTTAATCTATATGGCCCATTTTTGTGTAATGAAGCGAGGGAGGATGTTACCATTTATAATTGAGGTGAGGGGCACTTTTTCAATTTCTTAAAATATTAAATTAATTTTGATTATTAAATGGATATAGAAAGAGAATATTCATATCAAATATATTTATAAGTCAAAAAATACTGATCCAATAAAATTTTGACAAGCCTTGATCACATTTTAACCCATATCTTTTTGTTTTAAGCCTTTGATAACCTTTTTGAAAATTAATGTAATATTAAAAATTTCTACCGTTTATTGGATAATAATGTAATAATAAAATGAAAGAAACTACAAATGGACTATGGTTAATTTAATTCTGAAAATAAAAATTAGTTTGATGAATCCTTGATTTTATGGTTTTTTAATTTAATAATATATTATTTATCATAAAATTTCATTAATGTAAATTTTTATAAGCATTCATTACATTGATTTCAATAACACCAATAAAATAATTAACAAATTAAGAAAATACCATCTTATCTCACTAAAATTTTATTTTCATCTACAAAATTCGTGTATAACATTAATAATGTCATTTTATATTATTTTAAAAAAAATTTATATCATTTATATTATTATTTTCATTAATTTAGTAAATATTGTACTAGTGTTCTATAAGAAATTAATGTAATTAATTTTTCACTAAAAATAAAAAATAAATTATCTATTTAACATAAATCATTTATATTTGAAAAAAAATTATAATTAGACATATGCCCTGTATATCCACATGTTAAAAATAATATATTTATTAAAAACATTATTGTGACATTTTGACTTTTATTTGTATATTGTATTATGAAAGTTAAAATTACAGCCAAATGGATAAAAAATAAATATATTATAAAAATTATTTATTATGGATGAAATAAATTCATAAAATAAAATTAATTCATGGGTTTGGGTTAATTTGTACTGCTTAATATATTATTTTTAACTTTTATTACCAAATTTACATATTACCGTGGTAAAGTAAATTATTATAGTTACTATTCATAATGATAAAAAATACCAATTTTATATATTAGGGCCATATAATTCCAAATATAGAATCTATTTTTAAATACTAAAATCCAATAAGACGAAGAAATTAATTTAAGAAAAAATCACAAAATGCAATGAAAAAAAGGTTTTTTAGAAACAATTCTTTTAAAAATATAAATCTCTTTCTAAAAAATAAAATAAACTTAGGATTATTAATAATATTATACAACAAAATTTTCCATGAAAATATTTTAAGATAATATTTTTCTTTAAAAATTCTTGAAATAAGTATTCATTTTTTTAATAAAAAGCAGTAATTTTCACCATTCACTCAAAAATAAATCTTTTCAGAAAAATAAAAAAATCAAATCCATATAAAAATTTTGATATAATGATTGAAAAATTGAAGTTTATTTTATCAAAACAACTTTTTAAAATTTTAAAAAATTTATTATATTTATTTTCTCATTGAAATAAATAAAATTTTTTTTTGATGAGAACATATTTTTGAAGAATAAAATTGAATTAAAAAACTTGAGTGTTTATTTTCTTAGAATTAATCATAATTTTTTTTATCAAGTATTAATTTAGTATATATTTCGTAAGATTGTTATTCCCATACATACATGTCAATTCAACAATTATGTTATAATGATAATATTTAAATTATATTTTGTGGGTTTTTAAACATGATGTGGCCTGTTGTGTATGCAATGAAAATAATTTTATTATAAAACTATTGATTTTAATTATTTATATATTATCTGGAATTATATATGGGGTGATAAAAATTATTTTTAAATGTCAATATTTTATTTTTTTGATTCATGAAGTGAAGATTTTATGGATTGTGGTTTCTGAGATTGGGTATTCAATTGATCCAGAGAAATTGGATGACATGATGTCATGGGAAGTGCCCAATAATGTTTTTGAGATTTAGATATTTTTTATATTTCATGGAATTATCAGTAATTTATAAAATATATTTTTTATTTTTGAGTTTAGATGATGAACCTAATGAATAATCTGGTGAATTTAATATGGGATTTTCATAATGATGTGAGTTTTCATGAATTGAAGAGAACATTAACATGTACAACTATTATTATTTTATGCCAATCAGCTAATCAATATGATTTTTATTATGATTCATATTTATTGGTTTATGATGTCTTGTAATGTAGGATATTCATATTTTAATGAATGGTTCTCAAAATATTATTACATTAAAGATGAACTATCTCACTCATTAACTTGATAAGGAAGCTATAGCGCATCCTCTAAGTATTTGGATAAATTTTCTCTTTAGAGAGTGGTTTATAATCTATACTAACCACAAAAACTGGAAGTATATTATTTAAAAAATATATTTCAATATAACATAGAGGATATGGATAGAATTTCTAAAGTAATTTTAATTTTTTATATTAAAAAATACTGAAAAGGAAAATAATTTTATAGATTCCTTGAGTAAGAAGTATCTGATTGATGGGGTTTTGGATTCCAAGGTTAAGTGATAGATCAGGTCATATTTATTATAGTTTCAAATATATTTATGAAGGGAGTAGGTTTTTCTAATTGTATAACCCTTTACAATAAACTCGTCATTGATACAGGGAAATATTTTAAGGGTTCAGATTCTGAGTTCTAGGATTTTTATAAATGAATTTTTGGTGGGAAGAAGACATGTGGATGATGACTGGATATCAAATCAATCATGTATATGTATGGTCTACTCATGGATTCATTGTGTATATAGAAATAGTTTTGGTATGTTTTTTTACATTTGATAATGAAGGTTTAGTGTGGCTCATTTAAAATATACCAGATTGTTTGATAAAACATTTAGTGGCCCAAAATATATAGGGTCATGGTCAGATTTTTATTTAGATTCCTCATCTATTAGTATTTAAATTCATATAATAAGAGGCTTATAGGTATATTATAGTCATATACTATGAAAATAGGTAAATGAGATGAGGTCATGACGGTTTTTTATGTTTCTTCCTCGGTATTCTAAAGAGAAGGATATAGTTTGAGTGGTTGTTGATCAACTGGTGATGGTTAGTAACTTATTTCTAATTTAAGAGACTCATATGGTTGATAATATGAGAAATATTTATACACATTAGACCGTTAAGATTAATATGTTATTGAAAATTATTATATCAGACTATGATAAGATATTCACTTCTTGATTTTTACTGTTAATGAAGAGTGATCTGAATAGAAGGGTGAAGTTGAGTACTGCATATGATCCTATGACTAAAAAATACTATGAGTTCACTATATATATTATTAAGTTAATGATAGAATCATGTATCATTTATTTTTTCCAATTATAAATGTTTAAAATAATTTGATCCATGATATAGATTCATTTTATGTAAATATATTTCTAGGATAATAAATGAGTTTGGTGATAATGGAGATAGTTTAAAATGGTTAGAATTAGAGAAAAGTGAAAATTTTATTTGAATGAAAAGGAATCTATTTTTTAAATGTTTAAGGGATTTCATTGTAGTCATCATGTTTGGTAAGGCAGCGCCCTTTTAGGGCATCTTTCATGTAATATTTTGGGTGAAAGTCATGTGCTGGTAGAGCATAGAACCTATTTTATTTTTCATGATAATATGGGTTCATGAAAGTGTACTAGGGTGAATAAATTCCTATGAAATCTTAATATTATATTTTATATATTATAGGGGTTTCCCCAATAAATACTAGGACAATCCACTCCCTTTGAGTTAATAAATATTGGGTGAAGGATGAAGACTCTATCTCATAATGTAAGTCCCATTAGAGTGAACATGAACTAAGGGAATTGTCTGGGGTGGTGGTGTAGACAAAATATAAAAGGAAAAATATTGTTGATTGAAGTAGGTAGTTTTAATAACTTACTCAAAAAAAATTTTGTTAATAGGGTTTAACAAAGGTAGTAGGTCAAACCTACTAGGGTTAACTCACATGAGTAAAGAGAGTTTAACAATGAGAACATGAGAAAATTGACATATGTACACTAAAACAAAATTATGGGATCTAGGTGAAGGAATTATGATGATGGGATCTAGGATAGTCATACCTTGGTGAATCCACTGACATGGGTAAGGGTTAATTGGGAGAAATCGAGGACTTGAGAGATTTACCTGTGTATAATATTTAGAATTAGTTGGAGAATCAATCTTTGAAAATAAATATGTATTTATCAATCAATGTTTATACCAATTTTAAGGTGAAAATAAATAAATTAAACTATATAATACATTATATAAATCATTGAGAATATAGTAGTTGATGAATGTGATATGAGGAAGGTAGTATGATAATACCTAAATTCATTTTACAGGCAATTCACCTAGAATGAATTGTCTATGGCCAAGATTGAAATCTACCACAAAAGTATAGAATAAAGGATTTTAGTATGACTAACACATATTCATTGTATGATCATTCTAGTTTCCCATAGTTGTGAAACAATTAAATATTTATTTTGATATATTTTATTTTATTCATTTGGGACTGTAAATCTAGAATAATTTAATCAGACATGTTTAACATGTTTCTACCAATGTGGGGATAACACCAATTAAGTTATAAGAGTAATTTTTCTCCTTGATTTACGCATCCTCTCTCAGGTTATATATATTTAAATAATGGTAAATAATTTTGTTTAAATATATATTTCATATAATAAGACTACCCATAATTTAATCATGTGGATCCATTTAATATATTATGTGTAAGGTCATGTAAGCCACCTTTTTATTAGGTGAAGGTTAATAAGGATTCTTGGATTCGTTTTTTCTTTATGTGGGATACTACTGATCGAGTCTATCTAAATAGAAATAAATTATTTTTGTCCCATAATATATATATATATATATTGTTAAAATACATAATACTATTAAAATTGGTGTTTGAGGTTGTGCTTTTCTTTATTTATAATCTTTTTGAGACATCGACAATGGGGTAAGGGAAGTTGGAACCTCATTTTATTCTTCCATTTGAGATTTTGGATTGGATTGGGGAAAATATATATGATTTAAAATTTATTCTAGACAATATATAAATACAGAATGTGTTTCATGTATCTCAATAGTGAAAATTTGAATCAAATACAAATAATACAATTCACTATGATAATATGGAATTGGAAGTAGATGCATCCTTTATGATGGATATGGTGTGTATCATTAATCTGGGGGAAACTATTTTAATCGAAAACAATTTTGGTACCTATGTATATATTATGGAAGCAAGTTCATGTGAATAAGTTCACTTGGTAATGCGAATTAGATATTTGGTATTAGTGGTTGATGTTATTCATTAGAGATTCTCAGTAACACTTCTTGTGGATAAACATATTTATTATGGGTTTTTTGTAGGGAATCTGAGATTTTAATATTTATTTTGAAATTATATATATATTCAAATTTATTTTAGAGTGTTTTGGATTTAAATTTGAATATTCGAAGAGGGAATGAGAAATCATGGATGTTGATGATAAAATAGACATGTAGTTTATTATAGTTAGAAACATGGACATATTTAATATTTTTTTGATTACATGTTGTGATAACATTTCCAGAGAATTATTATGTGACATCCGAACTATTTTTAGCCAATAGTTAACTCATATTGATGATGTGTGATTAAAGGTGAACAACATGGATATATGAAATAGTTTACACATGATACAAATGTTATATATGTTCTAAAAATTGGATATTAATTATCCAGTGATGTCATTTTTAATTAAATGAAATGTAGTAATATTTAAAAAGATTTTCTATAAATTTACATGATGTGTGGATCATGAAAAAGGGAAGTTGACGTGCTAGGAAATTATTTATATGTACTGGGATTATAATTTTGGTTATAAATAAATTATTTAAATGTTGAAATCAAAGAATTAAGATAGACAAAATCATGATTAGGTAATGGCATGACAAACTGTTAACTATAAAATGAAAATGTTGATATTAAAAGAGGTTTGGGTGATTTTGGTTTACTAAAACTTCTAAAAAAGTGGAAATTAGTGACATAATTCCATATATATGTATGTGTGTGTGTGTATGTGTGTGAGTGTGTTATAATGAACCATTTTTAAATAAAAATTATAGTTTATAAAATCTATTTATTAATAGAGTCAAGATATGAAATTTTACATTATGTTCATTGATTGTTAATTGCTAAAAATATGTTAAATGTCGTTTAAAAAGATAAATTAAATGAATTATAATAAATAAATTTTTTGAAATTTTGAAAGGAATTGAGTTATTAAAATATGAATTAAAATTGATTTTATGATTGTTAAAAACATTTTTTTTACTAAAATATAATGTTTTTGAGGTTGAATAATATCATTAAACATGAAAATGTAAAGAAATTATTTATTTGAAAGTAAAATAGGGATTTTTTCGTGGGTTTATAGCCTAAAAATTGACTATATTGATTACTGAATTAACATAAGTTAAAAAATGTTGGTTGTTTCTATATTGGTATAATGGAAAATATGAGTTAAAAATAAGAATGATAGTCTATGAATGATGTTCTTGAAGTAATAATTGGTTATGAATTGAATGATATAATAGGTTAAGGATTGGTTATGTTTTTAGTGATGTACTAAAACAACTAAGTGAGACACAAATTTAACTGTTGATTGATTAGTTGATTGGTTTCTTGATTATCATATTATATGTAATTGGGGTTTGATTATTTTCCAGGGAAATGATTTCATTTGAGATATCACTAAGGTTGACCTTAAGCTATGTTATTTATTTGTTATCACCGTTTACTGAGGCAATGGTATAGTAAGAGATACTAATAGGGTTTACCTTGTGTACTCTTTTCATTAGTTTTATCCATATGTTGGGAAATCAATCTAATAATATAGTATTGATCAATAGTTGAAACCATATTCAATGATTTACTTCAGATATTTTGATCCATAAATTTCACTATCTTGACATACTCCGTATTTTTTTACATTTTCAAAGTAAATATACAAGTTATTAATGTGTATCGATTAATACATTATATTTTCTAAATTATGAATTTATTTATTGATAAATAAGGTAAAATCATATCATAGTTATATATAATACACATATGACATTTCCTCCCTGTATGTAAAAATCCTATGTATTATATATTTTATTCATGGGGATATAGATACAAGAAAGATACATTTTTAGGTGGAAGGTCTGAGATAGTAGTTTCATGAATTGTAATGGTTAATTAATTGAGAGTTAGTCAAATTAGTTATTTTATTTATTTTCTTTTGAGGTATTTTAGTTATTTTTTATTACAATGATAATAATTGTGTAGTGGTTGTTCCTTTGTTCCATGTTATCATTGGTTATTTGTTGGGACTATGTTGAGGATTATCGAGGATGTAATTTAAATAATTACACTGTGAAGGGTTATTTAAATAGTTTAATATATATTAATGATCCATTTATGGTTAAATTTCTCCCTAAGGTATACATATTGTAACATTATGAGATTTTATGGAATATATTATACAAATTAATTAAATTTTTTTGATAGCTTGAGTTACAATCAATTCACAATTTAAATTTCCTTATATGGAACAACAATTTCATCATTTGTTTAATATAACAACGATTTTATTTGCTAATTTATGTTACAATCAATATCGATTCTTGTAAGACAATAATATACAGTTGATATTATTATTTTATAAAAAAGTTATAGCATGTCTATTATATTAATGGGTGTGCATAAAAACATTTATACTATGTTTAACATCGTTTAAAAAATGTTTTTACATTCATACAATTGATTTTAAAGAAGTATGATAATAGAAAAATCTATTTCTATGCTTAAAAACTGTATTTATCTAAAAATTGTTTTACTAACTTCTAATGAAATACTTGTTTTAAAACTAAATTATAACACATATATAAATCTTATTTGATAAAAATAAACTAATTTTTTAAATTATAATTCGAAATTTTTTTTGGGTGAATTTTTGAGATATTTTTGAGAAGTTACATTTTTGGTGAATACCGAAAAACACTTGGACTGAATGTTAACTTTTTATTACATGTAAAAAAACAAGTGGCCAACATTACACTCCACTCGTAAAGGTCTGAAATGATATAGGTTTAGATCATCACCATTTCCAATAATTTTACAATCTTATGAAGAATACCCAAACCTAGTGTATAAAATGAGAAATCCACCAAGAATACATTTACAAGAAAGAGAATCTACTGCAAAATTATATTCTCTCCTAGTGTGATTGACCCTACTATTTGATTAACAAAAAAATTTCACATTTTTATAAGATAAACAAGATCACCTGGATAACTAACCATTTCTTTCAAAGAACCAAATGTCTTAGAAAAAGCAGTCCCAATCTTAGAAATCATAATTCCATAAAACACTTCTTTAATGAGACTAGTTATCAAGGCGCTAACCTCCACATCCATGGAATTACCATCCCTATAGTGAAAAACACTTCATTTTTACTAAAAAATTAATTTTTTTTGATTTATTTTTATAGTTAAATTACATTTAAAATTAGTTTCAATTTATAATTAGTTCAATGATATAACAATCTTTACAATTTTGGTCAATATATTCAATTTCTCTATGATATTGGATATGAAAACATTTCAAACATTTTAAATGTTCTCCATAGAAACCCAATGTCTTATATCTTCTGTAAGATTAACTGTAAATTAATTTTAGACTTTTATGTGAATTGAATTTGAAAATACATATATTTTTATATTGAATGATTATGAAATTTTTAGTCTAATAATATCATCGAATTTTATAATAAAATTATTTGTGAATGCAGTCAAAATTAAATATAGTGATTAAGGTATGGACAATATTACTTAATGATTAATCTTAAAATATATGGTCTATAAATTACCTACACTTATCCAACACCTATTAGATAAAGATATTTAGTAACTATCCACCATAGGATATATTTTTATGTGTTATTGGGATAATTTTCCATTAACGTGACCTATATAATTAATAATTTTCGTAAGAAAAAAATAAAAAATAACATTCCTTGACATTAAAACTTATAAATATTTATAAGAGGGAATAATAAATATGGTTTTAATTGTAAATATTATTTTTTAAGATAAATTATCTATTTTTATCATAATAATTAATATTTAATTTTTATATATGATATAATTGCATTATATTCTTAATAGACGCCAACACAGGAATTATTTAGTTAATATTTAAATAAAATAAATGATATTATATTTAATAATTGAACATTAATAAAACAATTATCACATTCCAACTGATTTTTTTATTTTAATAAATATAAAATTAGGTCCATAAATGGGATAAATTATCTTTTATAATGGACATATTGGCCCATAAATATTAAAAACTTTTTGAGTGTTGTTTTTGTTAAATAAGTTGTTTTGTGAGTTACATGTGCTTATGTAAAAATTAAATTCCAACACATATGATATATTTTTAATAAATTAGAGGGAATATTTTAAAATCTTTATTTCTAAATTTTCTAATAAATTTTAATTGAATTTATTTTTAATGGAATAATTGCATAGGATAGAAAAATAGATACCTAAATGAATAACCAAAATGAAAAAAATAAGGAAACCCAATGACTAAGGAAAAAATGATAAAATGTTTTTATTTTTTTGGTGTCAATGTGTATCGACCATAAATCCTCATTAATTATTGAAATTTTCATTTCATAGTATATGAGGTAACATAGGCCTCCCAAGAGTGTTTATCTTTTTATATTTATTAGAATGTCACTCCTCCTCCATTATAAAAAGGAATCCAATATTCTCAACTATTAACATATATAAACCTTTTTATCATCCAAAACATGTCCAAATAAAATCCCTAAAATCTATAATCTCATCCTAGAAGCCTCACTTTGGGAAGAAAATAAACCATGGAATCCCTTTGGTGAAAACCAAAAGTAGTTACTCGAAAAAGAAATAACATTCTTCAAAGAGCATTATTTATTTATTTATTTCTCAAACCACGTCAGTTATTCTTATTAAAATTTTGTACAATAACCTCAGTATCCAAAATATACTGAAACATTTTTATTTTAAGGGTTATACCTACACCTACACACACTTCCATTAAATGGGTAATGAAATTACCGCTCGTGTCTACGCGGACTACCACCTCGAGAAATGATGTCATTCAATTTTTCTTTCAACACCTAATGGTTGGTAATTATTATGGTAAAAAAATTTATGCGATTTGTATTATATTTATGTTTTAAACATAATTATTTTATTTCATATAACACATTCCTTCATACATTCCATTTTGGGTGAATATGATAACATCATTCGTGAATGTGTGGACTGCCGCATCCTCAATGTGATGCAATACGATCACACATTATATGGAATATAATACATATGGGATTAATTGAAATTATATTATTACATGAAAAATATATTATATTATTGACATAATTAACTTTATGGGAATATAAAATAAAATTTCATTTATTACCTTTTAACACACTTAATATGTTATAATGTCATTCGTGGACATGTGGACTACCGCCACTTTGAAGTGATGTGATTCCATTTATATAAAAAGAAATATATATTTATATAAGTATATATCATTAAATAATATTATATATAATATATAATTATTATTATATAAATATAAATTTTACTTACATTTTTTCCATAACGATCAACGAAAAATTGGAACGTTACTCATCCGTACGTACGACCTACCGTCTCTATGATTGTAACATTGGTTCCTTTTTCATAAACATATTTCATGATTGGTTAAAAAGTGTAATTGATTCATAAATATTATAATTGTGTGAATTTATTATTCTGTATATGTCTATATACAATTACATCCATGACCATAGTTAACAAACCTCAGTCATTTTGATACATAAACCAAATATCGTAAAAACACAAGAAGTCGAATTAATTATTTAAAAATTTGTATAAAAACTATAATTAGTGAGTTAAAATTAATGTTAAACATGAAAATTTTTCTAATGTGAGAAAATAACAAAGATAAGTATATTATTCATGATGATTAAGATAATTCTAACAAGTTGGAGTCAAGATAATGGAACTCATATCAATGTCCTTTCATTGAGGCATTTCTATTAATGTTATATGACCACATTCTTTTATGAGGTGTATATACAACCCAATTAAAATATCCTATATCGATTTTATTTATTCACATAATATTTATTGTTCTCTAAATGTTATTCCTAGATGAGGATTATGATTCAAATAATTTAATGTGGTAGGTGAAACATTGGAATGTTTAAAGATTATATTCCTCAATATTGTTCATAAGGACATTTTAATGGTATTCACATTAATCATCATAAAAACCTTTTTAGTTTCTTGTCCTAAATCAGGGATATTTAGTATTTATACCATCCTCATTATTTCTTTAGATGAATTAATATTTTTTCATTGATTTTTTTATGGAACCTGTTTCTTTTCAGTGATTTAACAATGTTTTAAAGATATTTCTAGTAAACACATTTCTTTTCCATGGATTTATCATGTTATAAATGAATAATTATTGTTTATATGAGTTTAATAATGAATTTTTTAAATAATTAAATGGTACTTGTGTATTATATGAAATGGGTGAGCACTATATTTCTTATACATGGGGGGCCTATATAGAACTAGGTGAGCCAGTTACAGCTTATACATGGGGTGGCTTAGATAGTGTTGGGTGAGCCCATTACAACTTATACATAGTGTGGGAAATATTTCACCAGGTAAGCCCATTATAACTTACAGAATAGTTTCTACCATTACATATATCCTATGAAATGGGTATGAATTTTGATCTTATGATTATTCTATTTATAAGAGTGAAATTTTTGGATGTCATCCATATGACTATTACAAATTAAAATGGTTTTGAATTTGTTAAATGAATATGATGATCCAAGTCAATAAAATAAGTTTAAATTGATTTATATTAGACTTGATGATTTTAATTATAAATAATGCATGTTTTTTAAATGATAATGCTCTATTTATTATTCTTAATGAACTTTGAAGATAATGGTAAATGCCATATGATTTTTCATGTTTTTACTAGACTAATTGTTTCATTTTTTTTTACATCCCTTAAAAAGCTCTTTTCCCATCCCATGTTTTTTAAAATGATTTTAAAAATTTTAAGGATTGATAAGGGAATGGATATTATAGCTAGAATGTCTTAAAGAGTTCTAAAGAAAATAGATCATGATATTTTTCAAAGTTTTATATTATTGAAAATTGAATTCTAATAAAATGAGTAAACTTTGGATTTATGGTTTTCATATGTATGAGCTATGTATTAATTATTTAAAACTCTAAATCATAAAATATTTTGAATCTAAAATAATTTAATTTATTGTATAAAATTCTAGATTATGTATTGTTTAAGGTTGGGGACTTATAGTAGGTATTAAAAGAGTTTTTTATATAACTTTAGGGGTTAGGATAATGTTAGTATAACTCACTTAGAATATATTATATTATATTTATTTAGAAATGATATAGCATTTTAATATTCCCATGTTTATTCATCTATACTATCTCTTTTCATGATATTTTTCAGCATAGGAAACATAAAATCTATAGTGGGAATGAACTAAGTAGAAATTATATTTCCAAACTAGAATCCTAAGATGGTTGGAATCAAAATGGAATAGTCTGTTGAATTGATAGATTAGATAAAAAAATCTTTTAATGTTGGTGATATCCATTCTAGAGAGGATCATGATCCACCATGAAGGAAAATTTCTACATTGTATCATTTTGTGAGACAATATCCCCCATCATTCAATGAATCAAGTGACATAGTGGTATCTAAAGGATTGATTAATTACATAAAGAATATAAGTTAATTAATGTTATGTTCAGAACGTCAAATGAAAACCCTTTCCATTTATCGTTTTTAAGGTGAAGTATATTGATGGTGATATTTATTTAATCATACCAAGTGGATAATGATATTGATTCCATGGAATGAGAAACATTAAAAAATTTATTCCTTGATAAATATTTTTCGATAGTTGTTCAAATTAGGACATCGACTGCTTTTTGGAAATAAAGAAAAAATATAACAATTTAGTGATCACATATGAAGAAAACATTGTCTGACTATCCAAGTATCTTCCTAATTTTACTCGTGAAACTAATATTAAAATTAACAGATTTTACTCAAGATTGAAACCATATCTATGAAGATCATTACCATGGTAAGAATATAAATTTAATTAGAAAGTTATTTTCTCTTCTGAGAATGTTGACATTGATTTTTTTGACACATATATTCTATGAGATGGAATGGGTAATAAATGGTCATGGTGGAAGGAAATGGAGAAGCAACCAACTAAAAATTCCGGAGGTAGTCCTAAATATATTTCCAAGTGTCATAAAATATATTTTGGTGAATGTATGTTAGGATAAATAAAGTGTTACCAGTGTGGTTTATCTAATAACATGGTTTTTGATATAAAATAGAAGAGTTCAGAACAATCAATTAGTGAGATAATAAGTATCTAGTCAATAATGTGATGTTTTAGCTATAATGAGTTGGGACATTACGCTAACATGTGTCCAATGTTACTTAGTCATAGTGGAAATAAATAAGAACAAAAATAGAAAGGCATGGGAAATTATTTTTCAGCCATTACAGTTGATGTTGGAATATTTTGTGAAGTATTGGAATATCCATGGAGTTTTGTATTTTTGAAGGTTAACCATAAGGTAAAGGTTATAGACACAACTTCTGATGTTTTAAGTGATGTGATCAAAAAGTGATTATAGAATTTATGGGAGATATTTTTTTGTGTTTATATTTACGTAAGGATTTGGATTAATGAGAAGTATTACTTTACATTTGGAAATGAGTTTGAACGTATTGATAACATTTATTTTTTATATGATATTTAAATAATGATGTTATTTTTAGGGATTCTCATCATATTTATGGAAATATTATGAATATGAAATTGTGCTTATAGAAATATATGAAGAAATTATATTTCAATATAATTTTAGACAGTAAATGAATTCCTTGAATTTAGGGATACGATCTTTTCAATAATGGTATTTTCAAATTTCCAACCATTTTTTACAGACATAATTTTCTATCTGTGAGGAGACATTATTTTACTGGGGTTGGATGCATCAACAATAGATTTTATGAAAATATATTTTTTCAAATTAACTCAGACTATTTGATTGATTTAGTTATATGAAATAAAAAGTATAAATTTCATTTTATGAAACATTAATTTTACCTTGTGTTGCACATAACATTGAGTTTCTATGATTACTTGTGTTACTTGTAAGGACGAATCATATCAAAAAATAATATGATGTAGGTATTATTATATAAAATAGAAGTTATCACTTTCCTTTCATACTGAATTGTGTGAAAAATAATAAATATATTATGATTACACGAGTTTATAAAATGTTTTTACATTCATCCAATAGATTTTATAGGCACAAGATAAGAATAAATATAGTTTTATGCATAAAAACTGTAATTTCTTAAAATACAGTTCTTCCACCTTTTAATGGGTGAGTATTTTAATACAAAAATTTGAAAAATTTCAAAAAAGTATTTGAAAAAATAAAAAAAAATTGGAATAATATTATCGAAATTTTCATTGGGTAATTTTTTTGGGTTTTTGTGATGTTTTAATATTTGATGAAGATTGAAAGACACAACATTTTAATTGAAAACTTATTTTTATCTAATTTATTTATATAGTAAAATTATATATTAAATTGGTTTAAAAGTATAGTTAGTTATATTATATATAAATTAGTCCTATTAAGGTCAATGTAATCAATTTTACATAGAAATTGGATATAAAAACATTTAATACTTTTGAACCATTCTCCTTAAAAACATATTGTCAGACAGAGTTTGCGTGTTTTATTTTAAATTACTTTTAGAAACTTCTATAAATTAAATTTGGAAAAAAATTATATAAATATTTTCAATCGGGAATATTTTTTTCTATTAATATCAACGTAATTTTGTTTCCAAAATGTTTTGTGAAGACCAATTAAATTAATTACAATGATTAAGGTAATAATATGTTTACTTAATGATTAAATATGGAATATAAGGTATCTAAATGAACCAACAATTAGTAAAACCCCATTGTATAGATATATTGATACCCCAACACATTAGGCTATATTTTTACATGTTTTTGGTATACTATTTTCTAAAGTTGACAGACATAATTAGTTAAATAAGGAAAAATATAAAAAATGAACCTTATTTGCCTTTAACACTTATAACACATTCGAGTAGAGAAGATGCTATATGGAGTTGGTTATTAATATTATTTTGGAAGATAAAGGATTTATTTATATAATTATAATTTATATTTAATTTTTATATATGATATAATTACATTAAAATATTAATAAACACCAATGCACGAATTATTTATTTAATAATTAGATAAAAGAAGTGATATTTAATTAAATAATTTAAAAATAAAGTAAAAAATTATATTCATAAAATTTATTATTAATTGTGAATATATAATATATGGTACAATAATTATGCTATTTAGAATTTATAATGAACATATTGACCCAGAAATAGTAAAAACATTGTTAGTCATGTTTGCATTTATGGAGTGGTTTTGCATGTCAGATGTGTTTCTATTAAAATTAACATCCAAAAAATATGATATTTTTATTTTATAAATTATATTTAATATTTAATAACCTTTGGGTTAATTTTTTAAATAATTATCACTTTACTTTAGTCTTAATGGATGAATTACAATGGTAAGAAAACTAGGTACCTAAATGAAAAATCAAAAATCAAAAAACAAAAACATAATGAATAAAGAAAAAATAATGAAAATGATTTTAATTTTCTGTATTGTTAATTTTTATAGACCATTAATCCCATTAACTCCATTATATTTCATTTTATGCACATTATGTAAGGGATAACTCCAAAGAGTGTTTACCTTTTGGTATTTACAAGAATTTCACACCTCTGCCACTTTAAAAAGGTATTCGCACTTCTATTATATTAACACCTATCAAGAATTTTATATATTTCTAATCATATAAAAATAAACTGAAAAAATCCATACTCTCATCATAAATTCTGGAAATTTGGATTAAGGCCAACCATGGAAGCCCGTTGGTGCAAACCAAAAGAAGTTACCATTAAAAAAGATTACAATTTTTCACAAGAATTTTTATATTATTTCCTTCTCAAACAACATTAATTAGTCATATTACATGAATATATAATCACCTAAATATCCTAAATATGAAGATATGTTATTATTTTAAGGGTTCTACCTACACCATCACACACTTCCATTAAATAGGTAATGAAATTATAATTCGTCTGTATGACGAAATACCACCTCGCAAAACGATGTCGTTCGTTATTCCTTTACCTAATATCATGGTTGGGAATTATGATTAAAATAATGTTTTAAAAGTATATATTTTATATTTATGTGATTTTAATACTTATTTACTTTTTTATAATACATACCTTCATGATTTTAATTTGGGTGGAATATGATAACATCATTTGTGGACGTGTGGACTACCGCCTCCTCAATGAAATGTAATATGTTCATAAGTTATATAGAATGTAATAATGGAGGATTTAATTAAAAATGTGTAAAATATATGACATAAATATTATATTAATTACATATTTACCTTTAAAAATATAATATATCATATTCTTTATTACCTTTTCACACACTAAAAAATGATATCGTTATTCATAGACGTGTGATCTACTGCCTTCTCGAAGTGATGTGATTACTTTTACATAAGTAGAATTATATATATATATATATATAAGTATATATTATTAAATAATATGGTATATATTATGTAATTATCATTCTGGAAAGATAAATTTTACTTACCGTTTTCCAATAATGATCACTGAGAAATGGGAACGTTACTCATTAATACGTATGACCTACCGTCACCATAATTATAATGTCGGTTAATTATTCATAACCATATTTTAGGACATTTTTAAAAGTGTAATTAAAGTATAAATATGATAATTTTTTTACTATCTTTATTCTTGAGATTTTTATATAATGACCTCTTTGACTATAGTCAGCCATCATTGCTATTTTGACACATAAACTGAATAGGTTCAAAACACATAATGCTGAATTAATTATTTATGTAGTTGTATAAAAAGATATAATAAGTTAAATAAAATCAATTAGTATCATTAGAAAAGTTATTAAGGATGTAAATAATTGACATAAGTTTATTATTTTGGAAGATAAATACACACATGACATGTCAGACTCAAGGAACGGGACTTCGTCTAAATATTTTTTCATTGAGACATTGTTTTTTTTGTTATACACCCACCTTATTTTATGAGGTGTTAATAAAAATCCACTAACATATCATGTCATGAATATATTTATTATCCTATTATATAATGTTTTGTTAAATGTTATTCGTTCATGGGGATTAAAATTCAAATATTTTAATGTGGCCTGTGACACTTTGGAAATTTTAATGATTATATTATTTGAGAATGTTCTTAATGATATTTTAATGGTATTTACCTTCACCAAAATCTACAACCCATTTTATTACTTATCCTTTATTGTGGATATTTATTTTTTAAACCATCATAAATATTTCTCTATATGGATTTATACTGTTTCAATGATATTTTTATGGAACCAGTTTCTTTTCCATGGTTTTACCATGTTTTGAAAAGATTGACATTAAACCCATTTATTTTCTGTGGATTTATCAGGTTATAAATAATTTATGATTGTTTATATGATTTTATGATGATTTTTTAATTTTACGTAATTTTACATGAGTATTATATGAATAAGGTGGGGCCGATACAGATTATACATGGGGTGGCCTAGAAAGATCTTGGTGATCCCGTTGCAGTATATACATGGGGTGGACCAAATAACACTAGGTGATCCCATTGAAGCTTAAACATGGGGCAGACTAGATAACACTTTTTGAGACTATTATAGAATAAATTATGGAGGGTACATTATATAAATCATATAAATTGGGTATGGATTTTTACTACATGGTTATTCCATTTCTAAAATGAAAATTTTTGGAACTCATCCACGTGGCCATTCCAATTAAAATGATTTTAAAAGGATAAGTGAATATGATTATCTAAGTCACCAAAAGAGTTATATTTATCTTTCTATGGGATTTAATTATTTTATTTGATAATTTTTTTTATTTTTATATGATAATTTTTTATTTAATATTCACAATAAACTCTAATGATAAAGGTAAGAAGTATATGAGTTTTAATATTTTTACTGTAACAACTGTTTCCTTTATTTTTTATCCATTACTAAGCTTCTCTGATCATCCCATGTTTTAAAATAAAATTCACTGGGTTTAAGGATGGGTAATGGAAATAAGTAGGTCATGTATAAATTCATGAAAATAGATCTTTGTTTTTTTTAAATTACACCATGGAAAAAATGGATACTAATCAAAAGTTTTCAGTATGTGTTTTCAGACTGTTTATTTATTACTTATTACATTATTCTCTAAAACTCTAATCCAAAAAGATACTCAAAGTCAAAGCAAGTAAATTTTTGAATAAAACACAATATTATATAATGTTTAATGCTGGTGACTTATAAATATAAAACTTTATTAATATTCACCAACCCATGATGATTTTAGAGCACACTTAAGCCCCTTTTCCATTTCACTTCAATAAAATAATATATTGGTATAGGATGTTATAAAAAAAATAAATTTATTCAAATACTCATTTAAAATCATCATATGGATCTAGTCCTCTTGTATCTTATATCAAACATCCACATAGTTTGATCATGGCTTGCATGGAATCATAAATATCTTTCTAGATACCATGGAACCAATCGTCAAGGACCTCCACCCATAGATTTTTATGATAGTCCTCAAATTATTAAAATAATTTTCTTAGTAATTTCTATGTGCACATGGAATTGATTGTGGGTGTCCAACTTTAGTGGCCTAAGAGGTCACTCCCCAAGAGAGTCAAAAATGTTAAATCCTTCAAGATTTTCATGGAGATGGACCTAATCTCTATGGTAACCCACCCAAACTAAACAAGAATGGTCTTCATGTCATCACCTCTATAATATTGTTTATTTTTATACACTATAACAAATGAAAATAATATTTTAGTCATTTATACTAGGTTTAATGAATGTTATTAGTGATATCTATATAAATAGTTATTGTAATATATCAAACACGGATGATTTGAAATGAAAATCTATAATACAGGAATTAGTATGCAAAAATGGTGGTCACTATTTTATTTAAAAAATAATTATGCCACCACCCCTACCTTTCGATCAGGAGAACCCAATAATAAACCATAGTATCCCTTTTAAAAACCCCATAAACACCCAATTTATACATCCCCCCCATCACCACCCCCTCCAACATAATCTATATCATAGACACCCAACACACCCTAATATCCATTTTTTCTTCTCCATAATATATCCCATATCCACTTAAATATGATCTAACACATCACAAATGTTTCTCAATCACCGTCATCTCTCACACATTATTAACCAATCCTAACACTAACGATAAGGAGATATTGGCATCCTTTACTGTTATACCCTCTATAAGTTACTTCTATTCCCACGTGCCACTTCCCCCAGACCCATACACACATGCCTAATATTTATCAATGGGATATCACCCAAGATAGTTTTCCCACTATTATTCTAATGGCTATAAAAAATTTAATTTTTATATTTTTTTCTTCTCATGTATAAATTAAAATAGTTTTGATTTAAATTTTTCTAGTGGGATTTTTATAGTGTTGATCAATTTTTTATTTATCTACAATTATTATTGTATTTATTTTTTTACATATTTAACAAAAGAGAATAATTTTACTTTGGTTTTATATTTAACATCATCTATAATGTTTTTATTATATTTACTCATTCTACAGTTTATTACTTGTCTAATAATTGATATAATTTTAATAGGAGATGATGAAAATATTACATGTAATGAAACTAATAATATATATATGTTATTTCGATAATGGTTTCTAAAGGCTAATTCTTGGAATGACGATATCTATTCCTGATTTATGAAAAATAATCTAATTTTTTTAATATAATTATATCATTTATCGATTTTTATTATTTTTTATTCAGCTAATAAAAACTAATTTTTTTTAATTATTTATTCCTTTGGTTTTCATTTTAATGATTCTATCATCTCCATGACATACACAGTACATTATTTCCACACCTTTTCTTTTTAATAAGTCAAAGAAAAATTTATCTTAATACATCAATCACTATACTAAGGAATGATTTTTTTAATGATTAACCTGGATTTCTTCCCTTTAATTAATATTTCATGTTTTTTATTTCTTCTTCATTATTAGACACGTGTGTTAAAATTTTATTTCAATTTTTGAGTGAATGTTAAAATTTATTATTTTTACTTTTATTACTATAAGATGTGAAACATGATTTTTTATTTACTCATATAAACCTATTACAAGTGAATGGAAAATATAAATATTTTTCATTACTCAAGGATACCTTCACTCATGAAATTTATAAAATAACAAATAAAAATATTCTTAATGCATGATTTTGTTAGATATTCTATGGGGAGTCACATTCTTATAATAGTGAATAATATTTATCCTATATATTTTAAATAATGTATTATAATTCTTATTTTTTCAATTAATTTTCTATTTTCTAAAAAATATATTGTTTAATTTTATTTTTGGATTATACATTATTTTTATTATAGAAATTATAGTTTTTATGTTTCACATATTCTTATTTTTTAACTTACATCCCTACAACCATGAGTTAATATTTAACATAAAAATATGATATAGAATTATCAGGATGTTTAATTTATTAAAATAAAATTTTATAGTCATTGGTTTTATATGTCTTATATAGTTTGATATAAAATTTAAAAAATTGAATTAGATTTACAGAATATCATATTTTTATTTTGATAGTGACAAATTTATTTTTTTAAATATATTGATCACAAATAACCAATAAATATTATTTATAAAATCAATATGTCTTTATTTTTGAAATAATCTTTTTTTTGTTATTAGAGGTATTTATATTATGATTTTTGTTTTTAAATTTATAAAATTGAATCTATTTTTAGAGAAATATTTTATTCTTTTGATAATATATAATTTATTTCACTTTATATTCCTATAAAAATAAGAATAAAAATTATTTTTAAAGTTTATAGTGTAAAATTTAATAAATAAAAATTTATAGTGATTTCTTTTATATTTTGTTTAAATTCTGTAAAAAAAATTATAATTGAGTATATTTTTTGTGAAAATAAATTTATCTGGTGTGAATGAAATATTTAATTCACTTATAATATTAAATATTTTTTTGATTAAATAATATTTAGAAATACTATAATCTATAATTTATTAATTTAAAATTTTAGAGTGATTGGTTGTATATATTTTTTGATGTTTTATATGAAATTTATAAAATTAAATTGGTTTTCTAGAAAAATTTTCTTTCTAGTGAGAATGAATAATTTATTTCCCTCATCATATTGATACATAAATTAATAATACATATTATTTAGAAACATTATGATATTAAATTTATTAAACTATAATTTAGAGTCATTGGTTATTTATATTTTATAAAATATGATGTAAAATTTAAAAAAATTAACATTTATTTAGAAATTTTTATTGATAATTTATAATTTATTTCTTAAATATATTAAGTTAAAACAATATAAAAAAATATTCACAATAAATAAAGATGTATATTTTGATAAAATAAAATTGGGGAGTGATTTGATTTATATATATATTTTTATTTTTATATGATATTTATAAAATTGAATATATTTCATCAATTGTTTTATTTTGGAAAGACGTGGGTGCTCAATAGTTTTATACATTAGTTCTATTTTAAAACTAACTAATATAGGATTTCCTATATATTCTGAATCATTTATTCAATCTGCGTGATTTCTTCTTTAAATACAATATACTATTTATTTTATAATATTTGTAACTTTCAATGTTTATATTTTTTTCGTGTCACATGATTTAACTTATGGGCTTAGAGTTCAAGAGTTATAGGTATTTCACATATTGAATTTATGCATAGTTATGTGGGATTATGTGTGGTAAATTTTATTATATGTTAATCACTTAGACACACACACACACACACATATATATATATATATTAGGAGTTCTATGTATTCTTAGTGTACATGTTCATAAATTGGATTTATATAGTAGATGCTACCATATTGTTTTCAAATAATAATTTTATACCTCATTTCATTTATACTTTATTATTATTATTATTTCTATTTTGTTGAAATATTTTATGTTAGAATTATTTATTATTATACATAAATTTTCCTACCATGACCTAGTGTAAATAACCATGTCATGGTGCATGTCATCCCATCGTTCTTAGTTTCATGTCTAATTTCCCCTAATGAATGATTTATGATATTGTAATATAAAATATCCCATTATTGTTATAATTTTTATTTATATTCATTCTTTCATCACATGATGTTGTGTAGATGGATTTTTTTATTTTCAAATTATTTTGATAATAGGAATAATGAGTTAGGTTGAAGATAAAATGATTTGGTAAGTTCATAATGTACAAAACATTAAAACAATAATAGGATCATCCATTCAATTAAAGGGGCCTATATATATAGTTTATTGGACCTCATTTGTAGCACTAGTGTTGATTATCAGTCAAAAAAATATATCTCAAACTGTTTTCTATCCATTTACCTTTAAGGAGAAGGTTTTATCACACTATTACAGTGAATAGAACATAATGTTGTTTTCAAGGATTGTAGTGGATAGTGTATACAATTGAATGAAATAATCTATTGGTTGTTTCTAATGAAAATTACTAAAATTCAATATGGATAAAGATTAATAGCTTGAATAGTGAGGTTTTACATTTTATAGATTTTCTTTTTTCATCTTTTTATTCCTTTATTGGACAATGTTGTCTTAGATTTCATGCATTCTAAAACTATATTAAGAATAATAATGTCTCATGAAACCAATCAGTGGTATGGGAGTATAATATGATGATGAATTGATCAGATGGAGATTAGTTTATAAAATATTTATTGGATTTTTCCAAGGCAATATGGAAAGGCCACAATAATATCTAATGTCTTGTATGGGTTTTTTCCTCAAAAATAGATTGCTCAGATCATTACCATGATATATATGATTTATTTTCCTACATAAATAACAATTTATATTGAAAAAACTCATTTAGATATAAAATAAAATATATCATCATTTCAATGCCACCACAACATGGTTATCCATACACTATTCCATAGTCATATTCCCCACAATGAAGAACCACATCATTGTGGGAAGAAAAAATAATATTTAGTTCATAGTGAGAGTGATGAACCAACATGAATAGAGGCTTCCAAATAACATCCTAAATAGTTATGATAATCAATGGTCCTTAGTAAGACCAATAAAATAAATGGAATATGAGAATTCACAATGATAGGGTTCTAGGAGGGTCCTTTGAAGTCCAAAATAATTTAAATGATATCAAAACAATATATTGTATGAATATATATATAAATGTTTTTCTCAAAAAGCCTTCAATAACATAGGACCTTTTGACCCACAATGAGTTTTTCTGGATATAGATCACAACAAAAGTGGCTTAGACAATGTCAATTTTCTAAAGTTGTAATATACCATGTTAAATAATTTAATTCATATATTATTTATATAATCCAGTTATAAAAATTCTTGTATATTAATTATTTACATTAACTGAATATTGTTAATACTTATATATATATATATGATAATTTAAGATTTATATATTCTCATATAATTAATAAATTAATGTATTACATGAGATATAAATATTATATAAGGTGAAATAGTTAAATAATTAATCGGAATATGATGTATATTAGAGTGGAGGGACAAAGAAAAAATCTCAAATTCTATGTTTAAGATTCCATTAAAAAAACACATGTCAGTACCAGGATCATATAACTGGGTAGTTTTATAAGAATGTTGGGTACCGATGGATTATATTGCATTAGGAATGGTGGGAATGGATAACCCTAAGAGTTAGATAACCAAATAGCATGGTGATATTTGGGTGACAGTTAGATATGAAACTATGTGAGACAGGATGCTAGATTAATGGAGTTGAGTTCATCCTTGGGATGTGTTTAAGTAAAGGAAATTCCACTAAACTATCCAAGGGTCAAATATGATATTATTTGTATGATGGTTTTTCTAAATATCATTGTTTTGATATGAACAATAATGTAGAATCAAAACTTTGGGAAATGTGTATCAAAGAACACTAAAGGTAATATTTTTTGGATCCACTATTTATTTAAGAGTACTTTCATGAAAATTATATAATGAAATGACATAAAACATGATACTCAATAACAAATATGTTTTTTTACTATATCATACATCATCAATATTATTTTTAGATCTCTTATAGGTATGGAATATAATGTAATTATAGATTAGTATCTATGTTTGAGATGTATTATAAAAAAGAATCATTCTAAAGATATTGATTGAATTTTATAGAAATAAATTTATCATATGACTACCCATTTGTATTGAATACTAGGTGTTCATCAAATTTTTGTCTAGAAACTCATTTTCATAAATATGATAGAATTTATGAAAATTGGAGTATATATATGTGTTGTAAATGGTGCATGGTTTTATTCATTAAATGTCAAAACTTATAATATAATCCCCCCAACAGTTTAGTTATATAATTTAGGAAATTGTTTTGTTCCCAATCAATGATATGTGCCATAAATTCAAAATATCATACTTTATGATATGTTCATGTTGTATAGTATGTAATGAATGATTATAAGGCATATCTAATGATTTGTATTAGGGACATCACAAAGCATGTTGTATGGTAATAAAACACATCCATGAGATAGAAATATTATACAAATTGTTTGGCTATTTCCTTAGTCATATGTATCGTGAATCACTTATATATGTGCTCCAGTTATTTATTATTTCAGTCATCCGTTGTTACTGTTGTTTGGTATGTTTACTTCTTCTGCTATTGGATATCTGTTTACTTCAGCAGGGTCACTCTGGAAATAAGGGAATAGTTTCCGCACTATCACACCCAAGGCCATCGCTGTTAGTTGGTAGCCTCTAGCGTTCGGGGAAATGCACTTGAGGCCATTTGACCAACCAGGTATGGGGCATCCTTGTGCAGATTCCAAAACCTGGATGTTACAAAATGGTATCAGAGGGTTTTCATTTCTTCTTGGCATACAATTTGTATCCTTTAGCTAGGGAGAGAAATGAATAGGTACTTGGTAATAAGGTGTTCCCGTGAGTAGGTAACCCATGTACAGGGAAAAGCCAATCTGCCTCGTTTATTGCAATTTTTCTATTTTTTCAATTTTACTATTGTTTTGATTTTTACCATTGGGTGACTCACATGTATTGTGCTGTTACTGTTGATGATATTGAGGTTCTTTTTCTGTTGCAACCTTATGAGATGAGGGTATGCCATCTCATGCATCATATTGGCACTTGTTAGAAATCACATGCAATGCATTCTTTCCATTCCATTAAGGGCACATTAGTGATTTCATGTTCTTTTGATAGGTGTTGTGCTAGATAATCATGTTGTTGTGATATATTCCTTGATAATATACGTGCTGTTTAATATAGTATTAAATTGTTTATGGTTCTGTTTGAATGAATACCAAACATTAGTTCTTAAGGTATTATGGGCCCACATAGGATTTAATTTGGTGGATCATTCCACTGTTTTGCTTCTTTATGACATTTATGAGATGCCAATATTTGATTTGCGGGGAGTACGGGCCCCCATAGATAAGTATTTGGAACTTTATTGTCTGTTTCATTGTTTTTTTGGGTTCTGAAGTAGTTTCTAAGGCTTACTGTCTGGAAAAACCCAGAATACACACTGTTTAGTTTTAACTACCCTCCATGTGTTCTTCTTTTTGGGAAGAAATCATTTTTCTTAAGTACACACTGTGAACTATATGTCACACCGTGTAGTCTGTAACTGTGTCATTGGAAATGTGGGCAGAGACAAGAGATAGAGATATTCTTGTGGGGACACCCCATGGACCCTTTGTACACACCATGTTGTGTTGACCATGTGTCCGCCCGTGTGACTAATGACACATATGGATACAAACTTAAGTTGTACACGCCGTGTCAGTTTTAAACATGCCATGTTGTGCGATCCTGAAATAAAATCGTGTAACTAGCAACACAGTTTGGTGAAATACTCAATGTGTACACCGTGTCCCTTTGGAACATGTCATGTACAGTCAGCTGTGTAACCGGCCGTGTAGCTAAAAACACGAGTTAGTGATGATTGACTAGTACATGGCTTGTATGTCACTAAGACGTCATGTGGTTTCTTTATAAGAATAACTATGCGGTTTAGCAGTGTAAGGGAACTTGGGTAGGGGAAGAGGATTCAAGTAACGTCGTGTATTAGCCATACATGTCGTGTATCCATGTTTTGTAAAACCTGAAAGCTTTATTTCTCTTGTTCTCCTCCTATGTATATAGTTTTCCATCCTTGATAATCTTGATCTAAGGTGTAAGCTTGACCTTACCCAGTCATTCCACTGAGACATCCCTTGGTAGTCCGCCAGTTATAGGGCAATGATCAGACACCAGACATGGTTGATCAAGGAATTCCATTAGATCCTCAAGTTGTTCCAGTCTTGGCACTAGCTGTTATACCATACACAAGTGCTGATGAATTGTTTATGGAAGGATTTATGAGGTTTATGCAGACCTTCCATGGTGTACGCATCCTACCCCGTCTATGATAGAATTGACGTGGGTATTTCAGCAGCAGCACCCTCCCACCTTCACAGTGGTGGGAGGATCTCAGGTTTCAGAGTCATGGCTAGAAGCCATGCTGTCTATCATCGAGCACCTAGGGATGCCTCAAGAGAGGAGGGTGAAGATTGATTCGTATATGATAGGTGATTCTACTAAGAGATGGTGGGATACGATCTCTCAGACGGGATGATAGCAGGTTGTGGCTTGGGATGAGTTCCAGCGTGCCTTATATTACTAAATCTATCTAGAGACTTTGAGGGCCGATCTATCCTAAGAGTTCAAGAGTTTGGAGCAGGGTATCCTTTCTTTTATGGTGTGTTATTATCACTTCAAAGAGATAAAACGCTTCACGCCTATTCCAAGAGGTTATGTGTTATTCCTATCAAGGATGTTTGTGGACAGTTTGAGGTACGACATCTGATCTCAGGTGAACATCATCAGGTTGACTTCCATCACTTCTATAGTCAACCAAGCACTGATCATGGAGTGAAATATGAGGGATTCTGGAGTTGTGAGGGAGCACATCTCAACATCTAGAGTAAGTATCCCTTACTAATAGCTGGAAGCACCATAGGGAGTCTACTAATGGATATCTGAGGAGGAAAAAATATTCTTTTGGTTTCCAGGTGGTGTGCTACAAGTGCGGGAAGAGCAGGAATATGAGGCCACATTGCCTGAAAGACCCAGTGGAGTGTCGATCGTGCGACATGATGTGTCATCTTAGTGCTTCTGTCAGATCTTTTCACCATTGGATAGTGATATGGGTTCTTTTATGACACCTCATTCATGATCAGGACAACAAGTTTCGCACCACTTCGGGAAATTGAGTTCTTCCGGCCGCTCAGGCTGATGTGGAGGTTGTGGTCGTGTTAGTCAGTCACTAGGATTTCAACAAAATCTGGGTGGATTAGCTCAAAGTGGTCAGGCAGGATCGCAATACCAAGCTATAGCCCATACTTTTGCAATGGAGTAGACCCAGCATGAGTAGGATCCCAGACCTTCTATAGTTCGAGGTACGATCTTAGATTCTTCAGTTTTATATTATTCTTTTTTCGATACATGGGAATCACATAACATTATATCTATTGCTGTTGTAGAAATCCTTGGGTTCTTCATCTTTTCTTATATTGTTATCTTGATAATAGAAACTCCGTTGGGGTTGATAACAACTACTGTACGTCAGTGTAAGGTGTGACCTCTAGATTATGGTGGGTGTCACTTCTTATTGTACCATTATGTCTTAGAGATGATAGGCTATGATATCAGTCTCGAAATGGATAGGTTATTTCCCTTCCAGTCTGTTCTTGACTGTTATCATCATAGTATGAGATTCACATTGCCAGAAGGTGGATCGTTTCTTCATAAGGGTGAGTGGGATGTCTAGGTGAGCAGTGTGAGACCCGAGTATCGTGGGTTGGGAGGAGTTATGTCTTATATTTCTATTATATATCTGGATGAATAGGGGAGTTTACGGTTGGATTTTCCTCTAGTGGTGAATCGTTTTAGATGATTATTTCTAGAGGATTTTTTAGGTTTACCTCCGGAGCATGAGGTAGACATTTCAAATGAGCTTGTACGTGGAGCACACCAGTGTCCATTACTCTTTATAGGATGGCTACACCAGAGTTACAGGAGCTCAAGAAGAAAATGGATGTGTTACAAGAAAAGAGTTTCATCCAACCCACTACTTATCTTTGGGGTTCGCCTGTCCTATTTTTGAAGAAGGAAGACGGTACCCTCAGGATTTGTGTGGATTATCTTAAGATGAACCAGTTAATGGTCAAGAACTGATATCCCTTGCCGAGGATTGATGATCTCTTTGAGTAGCTTCATGGTGCCTGGGTTTTCTCAAAGATTGACTTGAGGTCTGGTTACCATTAGTTTAGTGTTATACCATCTAAAATACCTCTTATAGCTTTCAAGAGTAGGTATGGTCTATACAAGTATGTGGTTATTCTGTTCAGTCTCTCGAACGCGCTTTTAGTTTTCATGGTACTGATGAACTAAGTGTTCCATCCATACTTGGATTCCTTTTTGGTGGTCTTTATAGATGATATCTTGGTGTACTATCACACTAGGAATGACCATGCTACCTATCTTGAGATCGTTCTGAGTACATTGATATTGAATCAGTTACATGCTAAGCTCTCAAAGTGCCAATTTTGGATGGACTATATTCTTTTCTTGGGTCATGTCATCTCAGAGAAATGAGTATCAGTAGACCCAGAGAAAGTGAGGGATGTAGTTTCTTGGGAGCAGCCAAATAATGTCTTTGAGATACCGATATTTCTTGGGCTGGGTGGATAATACAGACGCTTTATACAAGACCTTTCACACATAGCATCACCACTGATGAGTTTGACTAAGAAAGGTGAAAAGTTATTGTGGTCAAATTCTTGTGTGTCAGCCTTCCAAGAGCTGAAAGGGAGATTTAATTTAGCACCGATACTAGTATTTCATGATTCAAGAAAGAGCTATACTATTTACAATGATGCTTCAGGTATTGGGTTAGGATCAATGCTTATTTAGGGATAATGAGTAATTGCGTAAGGGTCTCAGCAGTTGAGGCCACATGAGAGGAATTACCAGACGCACAATCTAAAGTTAGTGGCTGTTTTTCATGCCTTACACTATTGGAGACATTTTCTATTGGGAGATCATTTTGGGGTTTTCACTAACTACAAAAGTCTCAAGTTTATATTTACTCAGCGCGACATGAATTTGAGGAAGTGAAGGTGGGTAGAAGACCTTCAATCTTTTGAATTTTAGATTTCTTACATGCATGGGAAAGGCAATGTTGTGGATGAAACATTGAGCAGGAGGAATCATATACAGGCAGTTCAGGAGGCCATTAGTGTGTGGAAGCTTATGGCTCTATTCTCTAAGATGCATTTGGCGTTGCACAAAAAACAGGGGAAGGCTTTTATTTCTTCTGTGGTTGTTACCTATAATCTTTTTCAATGAGTGTGAATGAAGCGGCTATCAGATTCTGAAGGCCTAGTCCTACCAGAATGTGTGTTAGGAGGGGACCCTATTTCTGGATGGACCATAAGTGAGGATGAGATCTCGTGTTTCTAGGGGTAGGTATGGGTTCCAGCAGACATACGCGAGGAGCTGATGCAAGACATTCATTCCATAGTTTCAGTTGTTCATCCTGGAGTCACCAAGATGTATCATGATCTACACTATCAGTACTGGTGGCTAGGTATGAAGAGAGATGTTTCTGGTTTTTTCATGATGTGTTCCACCTATTAGATGGTGAAGTCGGGGCATCAATGACCAGTAAGGAATTTTTAGTAGTAACCCATTTTCGAGTGGGAGTGTAATGATGTCGCGATGGATTTTGTTACAGGTTTACCAATATCTCTTCAAGGGAATGATGTAGTTTGGGTTTTCATTGAAAGACTCATGAAGGTTTCTCACTTCTTGCCGATCAAGGAGTCCTTCCGTGTTGATGAACTGGGATGGCTATACATCCTATAGATTTTTCACTTACATGGGGTTCCACACTCCATTGATTCTAACAGGGATTCCTGTTTTACATCTATGGTCTCACAGGGGCTGCAGAAGGCCTTGGGTACATAGCTACTTATGAGTATGACATTCCACCCCTAGATAGACAGCCAGTCCAAGCGTATGATTTTGGTGCTTGAGAACATGCTACAAGCATGATTCCTAGATTTTAGAGGTTCTTGGGAGAATAATATACCTCATGTGGAGTTTTCCTAAAATAATAGTTTTCAATAAACTACTCACATGGAACCGTATTAGGATTTTTATGGTATTCCATACCAATCACCCTTATGTAGGCTGAAGGTAGGAGAGGAACCTATGTTGGGACCTTGTCTGGTCCAGGAGACCACAAAGCAGATAGAGTTGATTCTGAAAAGGATTGATATTTCACAGTTTCAACAGAAGTCTTATGTTGATCAAAGAAGATGACCACTGGAGTTCAAGGTTAGAGATCAGGTTTTTCCAATGTGTCACACCGAGGTTGGGGCATAGAAGGATTAGGAGGTTGGGTAAACATTCGCTGAGGTACGTCAGGCTGTTTGAGGTGTTGGAGAAATTTGGGGAAGTTTCCTATCAGTTGATGTTAACTCAGAGGAACCAGTATAAGCACGATGTCTTCCAAATTTCTCCACTTCGATGTTACTTCTTACACACGTCTCATGTCTTCCATCCCGTGGAGGTTGAGTTGGAAGTGGATTCATTGTTCGAGGAGAATCATATCAGGATTATCGATTGAAGTAAGAATGTTTTCCATTGCTGGTCTATTCCTCTGGTACAAGTGTTATGGAAGCACATGAAAGTACAGGAAGAGATGTGGGAGAGGGAGGCTGATGTATGATTATAGTGGTTAGATATATTCGAGGTTTCTTATTCTATGCCACCTTGGTAGGGAAATTTGGGTATGAATTTATTTAGGGGGGAGTTTGTAAGAACCTATATCTTATTTTCAGGTATGTTTTTCTTTTCTGGTTGTTTTTGAGAAAAATAGGAATTTATGAAAATATGTTAAGTACACGACGTGTACTTTGTGAGTACATGTCGTGAACTTGGTTACCACATGTAGTTGTGTGCTAGCCATGTAACAACCAAGCACATAGCCATGTGGGAGTGACCTAGAGTACTCCTAAAGTGGAATATGGAAATGGAAAGTACACACCATGTACTTCGAAAGGACACTATGTGTACTTTGTTTTTTAATTAAACAGACTAGGGTCGTGTCTAATCAATAGAATACCCTCTTTCTAGGTCCGTCTAATTTGAGAGTATCCGTACGACATCAGATATTCGATGACCCACCAACTTATCGTACGTTCTGTGAATTGATCACAGTCGATTATGTAGGGATCACCACAGTAAGCTCTTCCATATTCTAGATCTTCATTTCCTGATTCCTTCCCTTTCTCATGTTATCTTCTATTGAACTTTATAGACATTTTTGTTGATCTATGGTGTTCTTGGGAGATTCAAGGCTTGTGGTTCACATATACCGATCTCTCAATATCGAGGTAGGCGGTTTGTGCCTTTAAATTGAATTTCTTTGAGTTATATGTGAAAAATCATCAATACCCATGGACGGGGTATTGTGTGATTACTATTTTAGCCCTTTTGTTTTCCTGAAATGCATGTATTCTTGAGTAGAGGATAAATTTTCTGTTCATAGAGTGAACTGATATTCTTCGGAGGTGTTTACTCATGCATGATTGCTTGTTTGACTGTTTGGTCTAGTTTTCCTGTTAGGATATTGTTTACTTCCCATGCCTAGTGTTATAGGATGGAGTGTTTATTATGATATGTTGTTATTTTGTAGACTATCTACCAATGTAGTTCTTGAGGTTTAATTTGGCTGCTACACTTTTCTGTACATGCATGAATTACACAGGTCCATGAGAACATGGTGTATAGACCATAGGGAGAATGGACGTAAGGGCTTCTCCAGAGTGTATTTCTACTTTCGATGCAAGACCATAGGGGGAATTGACATAATTTCTTCCTCATCGTGTTTTTAGTTACTCAATGTGGGCAATAAGGGGAATGTGACATAAGTGCTTCCCCCAAGAACCTTTAGTTACCAATACGAGACTATAAGAGGAATTGACAATGAGTGCTTCCTCAGACAGTTTATTCTTAAGTTGAACCAGAGGGGTTATACTGAGTGTACTGCCCAGAGGGTTGTTTGTGTTTCTATGTAGGACCCGGGGGATTGGCTGTGGGTACTTCCCAGCGGATTACCTATTGTGGATATCTAATTTTTTCTATGTGGTTATTTGAATGCTTTGAAACCGTAGGAATTGTTTACCTTGAGTACTTTCTTGTTTACTGCATTTATTTCTTTATTACCTGCCATATATTCACTGATTGTTAGGAACAGATGTTATGGTGGTTTTCTACTAGGATTTAGTCTCACACCCTATTTGGTCCATGATTTTGGGCCCAAACAGATTATATTTTTGCAGGTATAGATAAGGGAAAGCACCCATCTACTTCAGGTACATGACGACTATGGAGCTGGAGAGCATGGGACCAAGAATAGGCTTGCGATGCTATGGAGCTATTTATTTATTATCTTATGTACTTTCGATTAGTATTGTATTTATCATTGGGACTTCTTTGGCTGTTTTCTTAGATATTTGTATCATTCATCATTTCTATATGTGCTCCAGTTATTTATTATTTCAGTCTTTCATTGTTACTATTGTTTGGTATGTTTATTGCTTCTGCTATTGTATATCTGTTTACTTATGTTGTGTCACTCTTCCAATGAGGGAATAATTTCCCAACTATTACACTCATGTCCCTCACTACTAGTTGGCAGCCTCTGGCGTTTCGAGAAATGCGCTAGGGGCTATGTGACCAATCGGGTATGGGACATCCTTGGGAAACTTATAGAACCGAGATGTTACAATATACGTCATTTATTGTGGCACAATGAAATGAAAGGTATTTTAGTGATTTAGTAATGCATCTTTATTCAATGGAATTGACATTTGTAGTTGGAACATAGAGTGAATTGGTTTTTACTCACTAATGTTACTTGGGAGTTTTTAGTTTTTTGGTATTTCAATTATTTTTTACTATGTATTTTTTGTTTCTAATTGTACTTTGATATAATCATTGAATTGGTTATTTTTTTTGAGTTGTATATTTTTATCATACATCATATAGAGTTTTGAGTAGTTTTTATTTCGGTTGTTTATATGTTTTATCTTAAATGGGAAAATCATCCCCCTTCTTTTCTTGAGGTCATTGAAATTTATTTTGAACTATTGGTTCCTTAATGATTCCACCTAAATCAATTAACACTCTCATCACTCATCAAGAAAATGGAGAGGGGTAGGATTTTGTAAATGGTTTTAGATTTTTTAGACCCATCAGTCACTTGGGACAATTCAATTTGGTATAAATGGTATCATGTGTTTAGTCCTTGATCATTTATCCTTTTAGTTGGAAATTGTATCAGTCTATAATAGGAATGGGAGAAAAGAGATGGGATTATCCAAACTAGAAACTTATTGTATAAAAAAAGGTATATATCAATTTATTTGGAAGATCATGTTACCATAGTTGTTGGGTAAAAAACTGTTCTAAGAAACATATAGGTTTTTTTAGCTCATGTTCATGGGTTTATCTAATGAGTGTTTCAATACATTATTTTATATTAAATAATTCCCACTAGTATTTCACTATTAATTTTGAGTAATTATTTTTTCTATAGAGAGAATGTGTGGATTTTTAAAATGGTAGAAAATGTTTTGATTTTCAAATGCATGGTGGAAATATTTTGAAAATGGTTAAAATGTTTCCAATGTTTGAATTGTGGAAAGAAATATTGGAATGTGAATTGATGTAGTAAATTTTAACTTCTATACCTTTAATTGTTAATGAGGGAGATTAAATGATGTTTTGTTCTAATAATATAAATGGAACTAGGTATACGTCGTAGGAATCAAAAGGAAAATGCTATAGAGAATGTGGTTCCACCTAAGCCACAGGTGAACAAATAGTAGGTTGAAGTATAATCCTCAATTATCAACCCATGGATAGGGGTATTAAGTAGGATTAATATAACATACTATAAATTGAAAACATAGTTTTATTATATAAATATTAAATTAAATGGATTAATTAAAAATTAAAATAATCTTAAAACATTTTTAGCCGATTTTCGTTAAAAATAATAATTTCAACAAAGAAATGTAATTAAATTTACCATAAGTTAATTATATAATAATTTTTATAGATAATTATATAGTTTTCAAATTTATTTTTTAGAATTACATTATTTTAAGTAATATTTCAATAAGAATAAATTTATTTTTTTTAAAGAAGAATTTTAATAAAATGACTACTTTTATAAAAATTCTATTTGAGAAAATATTTTAAATAAATATATTTCCAAAAATACAATATATATTGACTAGTTTAATTATTTTTACAAATACTAAATATGATAATAATATTTTTATATGAAATAATAAAAACTACCTATTGAATATAATTTGTTTTTATAAAATTTTATTTTTTTAAATATATATATATATATATATATGCAATTATAATCATTAATTTTAAAATTATATATTAAAATTAGATATAAATGTTATTACTCTCTTAAAATTTATTTTACAGAACTATGAATTAAAATAATTAGGTTGAAATTATATTTTATAAATAAATTATTTTTATACAAAGTTTATGATAACATTATTTGTGAATTTAATGTATTTAAAAATGAATAGGGGAAGTATGAATTATGGGTATCATTTTAGGGGTCTATTATTGTAAGAAATATGGGGAGTCAAGCTGCGCAGTGTGGCTGATTGGTAGTTCAATTCGAAGGGGAGCTTCACCATCGGGATTGGTCGATGTCGTTTGTCAAACAAGGCGGGTTCACAATAATGGATTCATCTCGAGTTCACTATTGTAGTCAAGGTAGGATACTGACTACCGATTAGTGTGTGATGAGATATATTGATGTGGTTAATTAACACATAGGGATTCAATTTCAGGTATCGATGAAGGAGACCTAATTCATGTCTGAGTGTCAAACCAAAATCTCCTTCCTCTAATTTCTTTTTCATAACCTAGTTCAAGGGATGTGTTTTCCATTTTGGATCGAATTTCTTCAGATTAGTAGTGTTAGGGTTATATTCTATTTTCCTTCATAGATCATTTTATCTATTTTTTCATTAATGTTATTTATCATACTTTTCTTTATAAATATCAATTATTAAATTTTGGTATATAGACATCCACTTTTTCTAATATTGTAATGTTAAATTTTTTTTTTATCAATAATTTTATCTGCAAATGTTTTTTTATTTTAATTCCATATTATTTCATTCAATGTTTAAGGATATTACATCGTTCACTATTTATTCTAGTTATATTATATTATTATGGAAATATACACCAATAGTTTGATCATGCACGACAAACATGTGTGTGTTCCCTTATTTACATAGTGGGGTTGTTTGATATAAAAAAACTTAAAAAAACATAAAAATGTTAATTTTGAAAAATATCCTTCTCTGGATTCCAAATTGCGAGTTTTAACTTTCTAGAATTTTAGGTAAGGTTGGTATAATGATTATTTATATTTATTCTTCATTTTAGAAATCATATTTTAAGAGTTTAATTTATTGGTCTATTTGAGTTGGATTTATACATAGTAAGTATATATCTCAATTCTGCAAGGGATATATTTTCTAAAATTAAAAAAATTTTAAAATTATTATAATGCATTAAAATTATTTATATGTTAAAATTATATAAAATGATAATTTATTCTTTTGTAAGAGAGTTTATGAATTTTTATCAATGTATTACGAAATTAATTTTTTATTTAAAGGATTATTTATATTCAAATATCTTTTCCCATTTAATTATTTAATCATAAAGGGTGTTATTGTGTATTGAATACTTTTTTAATCACAAATTTAATTATGAAATTCCATGTTATATATATATATATGATTATCCTGAAATATCAAGTTATTTTATTTAGAATTTAAATTATTAGTTTATATATATAAGTATGAAATGTTTTTGTCATGTTTATAATTTTATGGCCAGGTTTCTAAACAATGTGTGTTACATGTCATCATGGTATATTAAAATTATGGACTATGCATCTGCATAAAATCATGGCCTTGCGTTATGCATAACATCAACATATCCTACATTATATTAAATTTACGATTTCAAATTAAATTTTAAATTTTACTTCTATGATTATTAAACACATGGTTTTATTGAAGCATTAAAATGATTTAATTAAGATATTTCTTTTCTAATTATATATTTGAGACAAAAATAATTATTATGATCTATTATTTATATGAATAGGAAATTAATTCCATTAAATAATTTTTGGATACATGGACAGTTTAGGCGAAGGATTATGACACGAGTTTTGGTTTTAACCAAACTTGTAAGTGGTATTCAATAGAAGATCATATTTTTACCTACATACATACTTATCAATGAATATAAGTTAGAATGTGTATTTTAATGTAGTGACACGTTTTTAAATAGAAAAATCCATTAAATTTATATATAAGTAAAGAAATATTAAAAAGTTTTCAAAAAAATCCATCACATTAATGGTGAAAATATGGTAGTGTATTGGGGAGTGAACCCATCCCTCATCAAGTGGGTAGGTCCAAGACAACCATCAACATTACTTGTGGCCTCATTTTAGTGTTTTATTCACAATAATTCTTAGTGTTTTCAGAAAAATCACTGGATTATTTTTAAGAAATTTTTGAATGTATATATTTTCCAAAGTTATATAGTATTTATAAACTGTAAGTAATTTCAAATGATGTATTAAAAAGGTTATTTCGAAATGTATTGTTGTAATTATTTTAGAAATTATATTTTAAAAATGATTATCTAATATTTTTTTAAACCCATTATAGAGCATTCATCGCTTATTTGATGTTTTAAAATTATTCTCATTGGTCGGCTAGCTGTTCTATGTCAGGAAGAATCAGTAAAGAGTTAGTACATTAAAATTATATTATATATTTTATCATTACTTTTATATATCTAATTAATATGAAGGGTTTTCCTAATATTTCAAAACATAGATAAGTAAAGGTCGTTAGTTATGTAATTAATTATTTATTTTTATAAAAGAAATCACATGGGATGATTCAGTACTAACTCTGGAAAACTAGGGTCTGGGTATTTACAATAAGTCTTAAAAATTTGAACATTTAGGTCAGTTTCAAAATTACGATCCACCCACAATTAGGGGGGTTTTGAGCTAGAGAATGTAGAATTCTTGTTGATTATGATGAATCAAATCGTCAATTTCCTTTGGACATTGGTAGAGATAAATATGAATTTGGAAACATATATGTTTGAATATCATGCACTCTAGAGGTTGGTTTTAGCAACCCAAGCTAAATTAGGCCAAGGAATGAAATTGGAGGATTTAGAATAATTGTTTAACAAGAAATTATATCCTAAAACCACACAAATTTTTATAATAATTAACTTCTTTAGTTTCAAGAGAGAGAACCTTTTGTTGAAAGATTTTGTGGATATATTTATTAATTTTGACCACATTACCCTTGAAGTTGCTGCACGCGCATCTTTAAAAGCATAATTTTTTTAGTTGGGATTGAATTTAGAAATTATCTCAAATATTTTCAAGATTTGTATAATGATTTATATAGATATGGTCAATAGATTAATGGTGTAATAAAATGATATCTTGGGAAATAAAATTATGGGGAGTCTAATTATTCATATGGAAATTAGTGGGAACTCTAATGCTGAGAGAAAGTAGAAGAGGGTCACCAAATTCAAGAGTGGTTAGGTACTATATAACCAAAAAATGGGATTAGTAAATCTTATTCATCGATAATAATGTAAGTTAGGTGTTTTCAATGTGGTTCTATTGGTCATATGGAGCCATATTTTAGGAAAACCCAAAATAATATCCCAATTGCAACAAGGTGGGACACCTTCATCACTATTGTTGTAGTTCTTGAAGGTCAGATGCTAGAGACACATCTCATGCTTCATAGGAATCTTATTCTTCAATGGGATGAGTAAATCAGGTTAACTCTTATCATCACAATAGAGAGATAAATGGTGATTCTAGGAATTCCATGAATCCTTGGGAAATGAAATCCCAATAGGGTAACAAATATAAAATCATGTGATGGAAGAAATTATATGAAGCTGATCAAATGACTGTGGCTATTAATTTGTTCTATCAATGGTTATAGGTATAATTCATTTTAATTTTACCCTCATGAAATATTTATCTGATATGGTTATGTTTTATTCATTTATTTCTTATCGTAATGTTAAAATAATGGGTTTTACATTGATATGCAACCATCTTTTTTGAAATATCAAAGTCCTCTTCATCATTGAGAATGTGAAAACATTTTTTGTAAGTATTTTCCATTAAAAATGGTGGAATTGAGTTGGTTTGTGATATATCAATTATACATATGGATATATATGACATGATATTGGGTATGGATTGGTTGATATCATTTAATTTCCAAAAAAACTGTTATTCATGAAAGCTTAGTTTCAAATCTCAGGATGTCATTAAACATCTATTTAGAGTAATTTTTTATGAAATCGAATCTATAGGACATTAAAAATTAGTATGTTGAACTACATCGTATCAATTGGAAGTAGAATCTTTGGAATCTCTAGATTTGATCTGGAATAGAGATTTTATAAACATCATTGACCAATTTCCTTACAAGTTTCATAATATTTTATCTAGAATTCTGGCCACAAAATAAGTGGGGTTTGTGATCGATCTCATAATAGGGACCAGTCCTATAACACTTACATGTTATAGTATTTCACCAACCAAATTAATTGAATTTAAAGTATAGTAAGATGATTTAGAATGCAAAGGGTTCCTTTGTCCTAATATGTATTTCTAGGTAGCACTAATTCTTTTTTTGAACATGGTGGATGAAAATATTAGGATTTATGTAGATTATTGTAATTTTAACCTAGTTGTGATAATGAATTGATATCCTTTTCAAAAAAATTATGACTAGTTTGATCAATTGCAAAGAGCCCTGTGGTTCTCTAAAATTGACTTACGTTTGGGGTATCACCAAATGCACATTTAGAAGGAGGATATTACAAAGATAGATTTCATGAGTATTTATAGAAATCATGAGTATCTGGTTTTGAATTCTTCTCTATGAAATACACCATATTTATTTATGGAATTGACAGACTATATATTTCAATGGCGTCTAGATTATTTATGGGTGGTTTTGTGGATGACATAATATTATATTCTAGAAAAAAGGTTGATCTTGAGAAACACAATGAAATATTGATGGGTATCTTGTGAGATTAGTATTTATTTTGAAAAAAATTTAAAATCTGATTTTTTGGTATAATATGTATGTATTCTTGGTCATATAATTTATCAAAATGGAATTTTTTATGTATCCTAAAAAGATAGAGGCTATTATCTCTTGTAAATAGAAAAAGAACATCATTGAGATACACATTTTCATTAGATTAACCTATCATTATCAATGCTTTCTGTATGATTTTTCATGACTAGATTCACCAATGGTAGCCCTGAAAAAGAAAAATTATTCCATTCTAATGGAATGATGATTATCAAATGACCTTTCAAGAGCATAAAGTTCAATTTTTATCCACACCTATCTTTATATGTCAGGAATCATGACAAAGAAATGTGGTGTATTATAATGATTTGGGATTTGAGATGGGACATATTATTACATAGGGAGATTATTTCACAGCTTATGGTTATGATAGATAATGGTCTATGAGATAGACACAACTACCCATGATTTGGAGTTTTATACAATAGTTTATGTTTTGAAAACTAGGAGTTACTATATGTTTGGTGAGAAATTTATGGTGTTTATGAATCACAAGAGTTTAAAACTAATTATCTTAGAAATATATCTAAATGTGAGGCTACCAAGATGTATATAGTATCATCAGATGCTTAAATTCTACTTGATTTATTAACTATGTAATGGAAACATTGTGTGGGATACATTAATAAGAAAGTCATACAGTTATTTGGTAAAAGAATCTTACAAACAATGGAAGTTAATGTCGATGATAACAGAAATGAATCTGGATTGTGTAGAACAAGGTTATGAGGCTTCATTATTTATAGATTATATTATTCTTAATTTGGTTGAGATGGTTAAAGAGGAACACACATCTGGTTCAGAATGTTTAGAGATGTGGTCAAAACATAATAGTGGGGAGACCATTAAAAGATGAAATCAGGATGGGAGATATGAGTTGTGTTTTTGGAGATTAGAATGTTGAACCTCTAATGTTTCATGAACAAAAACATAATTATTTTCGTCATTCATGATGAGATATTGATTCTTAAATAAAAAATATTTATTGGGAACTGAATGAAATTTTTTTGGGATGATATGAAAAGAAAATTGTTAGAGTTTTTAATAAGATTCCACACCTATTAGTAGTGGTATAACATATATGAACAACTATTATGTTATAGTCTTCAGCTACTCTATTGTGGAAATTGTAACATATAAATATGTAATTTATCACAGGTCTAATAAAATATGTTAGGAAACACAATGTCATCTGTGTGGTTGTGGATTGGTTCTCAACATTATCAGATTTTATCCCATGTTGTGAGTCCAAAATGTTGTATGACTTGTTAGAATTCTATTTATTATAACTAGTAAAGAGTCTAGGAATTCCTATATCGATTTTAGAAGGTATAGATCCCTGATTTACACCATGTTTTTCTAAATCCTTATTAAAACCCCTTAGAACCCTGTAAACAATGAGTATGAATTATCTTATTCAAATGGATTAAAAATCGAAAAGAATTATTAACATTTTAGAGGAAATTTAATGGGATTTCATAATGGAATTTTGGGTCTATTGGGAAGATCATATACCATTAGTGAAGCTATCATAAAACAATATCTATAAGGCCTTGATATATATAGATCCTTTTGAAGCATTAGATGGGTGTACTTGTAATTATACACTTTTTTGGGTGGAAACATGTGAAACATTACTTGTTGGACCAAGATTATAGAGAATAAAATAGCTAATATTCAATTTATAAGAATGAAAATGGTGACATTAGGGAGTCATCAGAAATTTTATGTGTATATTCATCAATGAGTATTTTCATATGAAGTGAGTGATCTTTTGTTCATGAGAATATCTTGAATTATTTGGAATATGTTTTTATAATAATGGGATGTTTTAACTGCACTACATTAGGGACATTTAGATACATTAATGGGTTATTAATGTGGTGTATCAGTTAGATTTTTTGAAAAGGATAAATTAATTTCATAATGTGTTTCATGTGTGTTAAATGAAAATGTTATCGCTTGATCCTAACTGAAAAACCATTGTGGTGGTTTTGTTTTGAAATTGATTTTCATTTGTTGATAAATAACCTTTTTTATAACAATATTTTTATAATCTAGGAGTCAGATCTATTATATCATAATGTGCTTGTGTATGAATGTAAAAATTGGATAAAAGAATCGAATCTATCTGTATAGTATTGAAATCATCAGATCCAAAATATTGAAAATTTTCCATTATTATAATCTGATAAAGAATGAAGTTCTTGTTTGAAGAATTTGTATTATTCTTGAATATTTTAAAAATATTAATGTGAAGATGGGAATTGGAACATTTTTATGCATTCTAAACAAAGTAAGATGTTTATTTTGTGGATCAAGAAGGTATCACAAGTCATTAAAACATTCATGATAAATACATTTGAATAAATTCTTGGTGGGTTTGAAAAAATTCAAAATTACAAAAGGGATAATTCCAGCATAATGAAAAATTCCATTGTAATGATAGTTACATTATAAAATTTATTCAATCAGATTCACTGATAATGAAAAAAATTCAGATTAACTAACAATGATAATTAATTCAAATTCACTAAGAAGGAAATAGAATTCAGATTCATTAAGAAGGAAACAAAATTCTGATTCACTGAGAAAGAATTTGAAATTATATTCAAGGAGAAAAAAATATAAATCATGTTGAGATGATTATGATGAATACACAAAAGAAAAATTCTATATGTTTTATAAATATTTTATATTTCAAACATGAAAATCCATTTTTTCATACATATCAGTGAAATATAAGGTGCATTTATGAAGTCAATGTTGGAGTATAAATGTGAGATATTTTTTAGATTTCAAAATTTGGGGAAGTGGGGAATGATTTTAAGTCTCCCACTATTTTTTCTAAGTAACCTATAAATACTTTCTTAGATCATTCATTTAGGTTGAACTTTTCATCCTAGTGGGAAAGGTGGAGTGATTATGAAATAAAGTGAGAGTCATTGCCTGCCAGAAATCTCATGAGGAGGATCAGATAGTTGAATGTTTTTTTACCATATTGAGAAAGATCTTATTAATTCAATCAGATTGAGAAGATATTATTTATTCAATTGGGTAGAGGTACATCGTATTGTGTTTTTGAGCAATGATTGATATTTTCATATTGAGAATCGGTTCATCATATTGATTCTATCTTATTGAGAAAATCGGATCCATGCTGACTGTATTGAGAGAATAAAATCCAAATTCCTTGTATTGAGAGAACTAGATCTATACTGACTATATTTATAAAATAAAATCCAGGCTCATTGGATGGAGAAACAAAGTATCTAGCCATATTGGATTGAGCATTCAGACTGGGAAATTATAGGGTAGTTTCAAAAAGTTCTTTATTATTTTGTTTGGATTAATTATTTTATAATAAATCATTGTAAAATTATGTGAATCAGTATAATCTTTCTTATATAGAGATAGAAGGTGTCTAGAAAGTGTTGGGACATGTTGAGTTCACTTCTTCATAATTGTGGATTTTCATGGATTCAATGGATTAGCTATGGAAAGGATGTAGGTTCTCACACTAAGGACAAATCTTGTAAATCTTTTCTAGTTTAATTTCTTTACATTTATTTCATGCATGACCATTTAATAAAATTTTATAAGAAAATAAATATTAGTATGTTACATGAGTAATGTTTATAAAATTTTTAAAACCTATAAGCAGTGACCAACTAATTCCACGCATCCCCCTTCAAAGCTGTTATTCGATCCTTTGGAATGTAAATTCATGTCAGAGTGAGGTTCCCATGTTTAATAATTGTCATGGATCATATCTGTTCATTCTATAGTAGATGAAATCCATTTTTTGAGAGAAAATATTATTATGGATCTAAAAATAAGTTTATTCCTTATCTTCTATCTCTTGTCCAAGATGTTGTTGATGATACTACTATTGTTTTCCACCTATTGAGAAAGATAGTCCTATGAAATTTACAAATTATAAATATATATAAGTGTATGGAAATTCTAAAAGTACATTCCTTATGTCCTTATCATATAATGTTTATTACAATTTTATTGGTCTCAATCCTTCAAAATGTATTTGGGAACAGATGGAAATTATTTTTGAAGGGGATACTAATGTTAAGAAAGAAAAACTACAAATATGGCTTAATAATTATGAAGAGTTCATAATGAGAGATGAAGAAACAATTAATGAATACTTAACCAGAAAAAAATATTTTTTTCAATATTTGATAATTTAGAAACGTCATAGAAGATTCTTGAATTTTGAATAAATATATGATAATATTTTTGAATAGTTTTGATTATAAAATTTATTCTTTAAAAGAAAAGGAATATTTATTTCTTCATGAATTACATAACTTTCTTGTTTTTATGAAATGGGGAATACTCCAATGTTTAAAAAGAAGATAAAAGATGAAAATGGATTTTAAATATATGAGAAAGTGGATAACTGAAGATGATGAATTTTTTTTTCATTGTGACTCAGAAGATAATCAAGAAGATGATTTAAATGAATAAATCATGTCACATATATCCAATAAATATCAAATAAGAAGAGAAAATTATGGAAGTAAACATCATATAATTGTTTTGAGTGTGTTGGAATTAGAAAATTTTCTAGGAATTTCCAAATAAGTATGGTGGATAATATTGAGATGATTCTGATGGAAGACCTCAATAGAAGACATGGAAAAAATGATAAAGAATAAAAGTATTCCAATAGATACAAGAAGAAGTTTACTAAAAACAAAATAAGTATGTTGTGTATGAGTGTTGAATTGGAATCAATTAAAAACAATTATTCTAAATATGAGTGTTAATAAAAATTCATAACCATCATTGAAAAATTTGAGAAAACAAAAGATTTCTTATATATTGAAAAAGGTGGCGAGGAATTTTATTGAGAGTATTAGGTCAAAAGAAAAATTATTACACGTCCTGTTTAAATTAAATCTCTAATGAAAGAAATTATAGTAATGAAGAAATATTTTGAAGAAGTTGTCGATGGATGAAAAGATGTCATCAAGTGGGAGGATGAGTATATTCGGGATATTTAAACTTACAAAATTAGTATTATTGAACATAAAAAGATGATTAAATATCATAATAAGATAATGTAAGATAAATAAGAATATTTTAACAAGATTTCATAAAAACTACTTGATTTTTAATGTACCTTGAATAATAAGAATAAAAATATTAACAAATCATTGAAAATAAAATATGAGACTTCTATAGATACTGAGGGGGATCCATACGAGAATTGGGTGAAAACTTCTCTTACTAAAAATGTTGTTTCAATTGATTTTTTATACCTTTATGATTCCAGAAAAAGAATTAGGAAATATTTTGTTGATAAATTATGTGAGAAACCTATCAAATCTAAAAAATTAAAAAATTCAATCAAAAGAAATTATGGTCAATGTATTAATTATTTTAGAGCAAAAAAAGTTACCTACATCAACAAGGTTCCTACAAAGAATAAGGATTCAAAAATAGGAAATAGAGTTTTGCTGTCTATTTCTGGTTTTGTGTAATCTATGGAATAGGAAATATAATTTTTTGAAATATTTATCTCTACCTGGAATAAGATTTGAGCAATGTGGGAGAAATAGAGGAAGTAGAAAATGTAACTTTTCTAGGTATATAGAGAGTTGAAAAAGTGAATTCTCACGATGCTAAAAGATTTCAAAAAAAAATCAACTACTTTTTTGGGGAATTTCTATAGATTTTTTGATAAAGCTAGTCATCATGCCAAAGGATGTATGAAATTATATCTCAAACATGTTTTATATCATAGAAAATAAAGGAAAGATGAAAAGAAGAAAGTTTAAGATAGAGTTTTTATTGTTTATATAACTTTGAAAGAATGTTAAAAGAAAAAACCATGCATACATGATAGTTGTTGTAATTTTTATATGATAGGTGATATAAAAATCATGAAACATGTTTAATGTCATGATGAAGGAGAAGTTACCTTTGGTAGTGATAGTTCATTAAAAATAAGAGGAAAAAGAATGACTGAGATTGAAGCAGAAAAGTTGAAATATAAGGATGTTTTATTTTTTTGATGGGCTAAAACATAACATACATAGTGTACGTCAACTTTATGATGATGTAAAAGATTATTTTTAGAAAATATTTTCATGTCATCAAAAGTGTGAAATATGGGAATGTCATTACAAAAGGGGAAATAATCAGTCAGAATCTCTTCCAAATAGAAGAATTCAATATATCTTATTACTTATGTGTGTAAGATGAATACCAATTGTGGAATAGAAGACATGGGTACCTTGGATAGAAAATTATGATTTGTTTTCTAAATTTTATGTCATTAAAAACATTATATAATTGAAATGGAGGGAAGAAGATTCTTGTGTAACTTGTAAAAAAGGGAAGATAACTAACAAAAGTTATAAAAGGTTTGATATTCAATCTACAAAACCACTTGATATTTCTCATTCCAATTTATGTGGTCTGATGAGACATCAATCAAAAAAATGGATATTTAAATTTTATTACATTTATTTATGATTTCACTATAATGGAAAACATCCATTTTATGATGTAGAAATCATCGGCTATTGAAATATTCAAATTCATTAGAAAATATATTGAGAATGAAATTGGGGTCTATATAATGATGTTTAGAAGAGATAATGGTACCAAATTTAGAAAAAATAATTTTGAAACTTATCTGATAAATCATGGTATAAAAAATCCATATAGTTCTACCCATACTCCACAATTAAATGGAGTAGCTGAATTAAATAATATAATTTTTGTAGAAATGGGATGAATTATGGTAGTATAATACAAAAATTTATTATTCTATTAGAGGTAATCTATTAGTAATGTTGTTCATAATCAAAATATATATCTTGTTAAGATCGAAAACTATCATGAAAATTTATGATATGTGGTATAAAATAGAACATCATTGAAATACATTAACATTTTTTAAAGTCCATGTATGATCAAGATAAATAATCTAGATTTTATAATGTTTAGTTAGAATGATGAGGAATGATATTTTATTGTGTATTCACCAAATAGAAGAAGTATCAAATGTTGTAAAAAAAATTTACAAAAATATTATTGACTCATATGATGTGTAGGTAATTAGAAATCAATGTTTTTTAACAAAAGTTGTTGGGAATGATTTGAAGGATAATATAGATAATTTCAAAAAAAGTGAATGTAATTTAAAACATCCATATCAAAATTCAAAAGAATCACGTTATGAGGAAGTATCAGCTAGGAATCAAAAAATGAAATTTCATACCATACAAAAACATATCGAATCCAAAAATATTATTTGGAATTAAAAGGCTCTAGTATAGCCAAGACGAAATTTGATATTAGAAAATCAGTCTTTATTTATCTCAAAAACAAACCATCATTATTTTCAGATGCTATTCAAAACAATGAATGGGTGGATGATATGATTGAAGAGTGGGTTCTTATTAATAATAATGAATCATGGGAACTTATTTCTTGGAAAGGAAACAAAATTGTGATTGAAACATAGTGGTTTTACTAAAACAAGTTAAATGAACATGGTTTGGATTCATGAAATAAAGCCATTCTTTTTTTCAAAGGATATACATAGGTTTAAGGTGTGTATTTGGAAGAAAATTTTCTCCTTTTCAATATTAAAAACTATTAAAATGTTTTATTCAGTGGACACACATGCAAATTAAAATTTTTATCTGATTGATATTAAGTGATATTTTTTAAATTATGATATTGAGGAAGATGTTTACATTGAAAAATCCTATGGGTGTCTATGTGAAGATGATGAAAATAAAATTTTTAAATTTTGGAAGTATTTGTATGGGATGAAACAAACTCTACATGCATCATATTATATGCTTTAAAATTGTTGGATAATGGAGAACTTTTCTAAAGGAAAAGTTGAGATCAACATATATGTGAATGATGTTGAATATAAAGATCTAATCATAATTATTTATTTGGATGATATAATTTTTTTGGGATATATTATATATATTTAAAACTTTTTTTGAGAGTTTAAAATAAATTTTGAAATGTCTATGTTAGGAGAATCAACTTTATTCCTTGTCTTACAAGTTCAAAGAAAGGAAAAATATATTCTCCTATCTCAGGGAAGGTATAATAGAGAGTGGTTAAAGAAGTTTGGGATGGTACAATCCAAAGAAGTTTTAACTTTTTTTAGTGAGACTAAATATTAGAAAATATGAATCCCAAAAAAGATTGAATTATAAATACTTTCAGAAGCTGAGAGAAAACCATCTTTATCTTATAGCCTCAATGCCTGATATTGTTTATGTTGTGAGTTTTGTGACATGTATCAAAGTAATCCAAAAGAATAACATATATTAGCAGTAAATAGGATTATGAGATATTTCATAGGAACAAATTCATATGGGTTGTTATATAAAAAAAGTGATATGATTTTTCATGGTTATACTATTACCGAATGGGATTGAGATTGTAATGATAGAAAATTAACCTCAGGATAAAAAATTTTCTATTCTGAATTTTGTGTGGGATTGCATAGTAAGAAACAATGTTTTGTAACATTTTTCACAACCAAATTTGAATATGTTACAGCTACTCAATCTTGTACTCAAATGTTGTGGATGAAAGTTAAGATGAAATATTTTAATGTAATATTTTTTGAACCATTAGAGATACTTTTTATAATCAGCATAGAATTGGTATTTCTATGAATCCTACCCATCATACAATATAAAAAAATTGATATAAAGTTTTACATTATAAAATAGAATATTGTAATTGGAGATGTTTTCCAGAATACATTTTACAAAAGTATTAGACTGCAATATATCATTAAAAAAGATATTCTAAATAAAAAGGTTTTTGTAATTGAGGCTTCAACATTATTTTTATCCTCATCCAATTTCATACAAAACCTAATATGGAGAAACCCCATTCTTATTTTGACTACTTTGAAAAAGGGGGAGAGAAAATAATAACTTCTTACTTTGTTATAATTTTTTACATATCTTTTATTATATAATGATGTGGTTATCATAGAATGGGAGAGTTTTCAAAAGTGATTGAAAAATAAAAATGAGAGAAAAAATGGTGATAGTTAAAGAAAAAAGAGAGAAAAAAAATAAAAGTGAGGGAGTGTTTATCTTTACATGGCCAAAAAAATTTCTTCCCCTAGAGGGATGCAATTTCATCAAAAATTTTACCTTATCTAGTAGTGTGGTTTCAAGAAAACCTCATTTTAAAAAGGATATGATTTTATAAAATTTAAAAAAATAGTATTTTTTAAAAGGTTAAGTTGTGAAATAATTATTAGATATGGAAAAGATGTTAACAAGGGTTGTCAAAAAATCTAAAGGGGTAGATTTGAGAACTATTGTTGTGTTTTTTAACAAGATTTTTTGTTTTTTTCATCAAACTTTTTTCTATAAGATCTTGTTGTTATCCAGGAATCTAACCAATTCCAGTGTAATGAGATTTTGTAAGAATGTCGAAATATTCTAAAATAATAGAATCCATCTACATCATATTATGATCATTATATCTATAGATAATTGGAGGAAAAATTTTTTTTTGTCAAATGTTTTCTTTTTTTATAATCAATTAAACAAAGAAGTAGTTGAGTGAGGAAGTTTTATTTTTATGATGAGTTTTGAAAGAATATTGAGAAGATATGAATTAGAATGTTTTCATACTTTCTATACCATGTTAGACGATGCTTTTTTGGTCAATAAATGATCCCAAATCCTGAAAAAATTCATGATAAATTCTATTGAAGAAATTAAGGAGAGGTTCAAAGAAATTCAAAATTAAAGAGTGGAGAATTACATTGAAATGGGAAATTGAATAGTAATTGGAATTACACAGTAATGAGAATTTAATATGATTCACTATGAATGATACATAATTAAAATTCACTAAGAATTAAACAATATTTTGATTCATATAGAAATAGGAAGAATTTAGATTCATTGAGAAAGAAATCGAATTCAGATTCACTAAAAAAGAAAAATATTGGATTCACCAAGAAAGAAACAAAAATTGTATTAATTTGAATTTGAATAAGAAGAAAAAAAAATTTATAGATGTTTTATAAAGAGTTAAAGAGGTCAAACATGAAAATATATATTTTTATAAATCAAGGAGAAATAAAAATGAGGTATAAAAAAGTGAATATTGGTGCATAAAAGTGAGATATTTTCAGGGAATTTGAAATTTGATAAAGCGAGGACTATATTAAAGTTTCCAAAAAAAAATTTCTAAGTAACCATTAAGAACTTTATCAGACCATTCATTTAGTGTTAACTTTTCATACAATAGGAAAATGCGGAGCACTAAATAAATCAAGTGAGAGTGATCATCTTAAAGAGATCTTTTGGGGAGGATCAGGAAGTTGAATATATGTTTTCTGGATTGATCAAGATGGTAATGTGTCGATTGGATTGAAAAGATGTTATTGAGTCTATCTGACTAAGGTACAAAATAATGATTTTTTGAGAGGAGTTTGAGTGTTTTAGATTGAGAATGAGTTTATCATATTTATTCCATCATATTAAGTGAATCATATCAATACTTATTGTATTGATTGAATTGGATCCAAACTCATTGTTTTGAGAGAATCAGGTAAAAGATATATAATATTGAATGAATCAGATCAAGAATCATTAGATTGGGAAAAATAGATCTAGCTAAATCGATATGAGGATTCAGACTAAGCAATTGTGGAGCAGTTTCAAAAAAGTCTTTATTCATTATTTGGCTTAATTATTTTATAAGAAAATATTGTTAACTGATGAGAGTCAGTATAATATTTTCTATCAGGAGATAGAAGGTGTCTAAAAAGAGTTTTCACAATTTTTATTCACTTCTCAAAAAAGTATATTTTTATAGACCCAAGAGAGCAGTCATGAAAGGATGTATTTTATCATTCTAAGGCCAAACCTTTTAAATCTTGTGTGATTTACTTTCTTCACTATTCATGGATGTATGAGTATTTATATAACTTGTGTTGGGAAAAAATAGTAACATGTTGTAGGGTTATGTTTCTAAATGTTTTAAAAAATATAAAAAGTGAACAACTGATTCAACCCCCAACTTCTCAATTATTATTCTCTACATCATAGATTCACTAACCATGTAATTTTATGGGATCATGTTGAACTAGATCCAGATTCTATATTGATTTGTGTGCCTTTGTGGATTGTGGATAGGCAATAGAGGATCATACATTGGATTTTTTTCCTTGTATGAGTTTTTGAAATCATGTTAAATTTTTTGATGAAATGTGGTTGCAATAAAATTAAATGTTAGAGAAATTTCGTGAAAAATTCCTAGGCATTGTGGGGTTTCTACATTCTGGGGAAAAATACTAATGGAATAGAGAATTTATCACTCATATATTTAGGTACATGACCTTTTATTTATGTATTTTGTGTTATTATACTTATTGGGTAATGCATCAAGTTGTGCTAATTAGATTGTGAATGTTTTTGAGGCCTTTCTAGAGGTTCACAGTTAGTAAATACCATGAACCATCTCTATGGAACTATTTAATGGAATATAATGCCATTTGGAAGGAACACGGTTTGGAAAGACCGTGTGACTTCCAAGGGAAAAACTTTATAATCAAACAGATAAGAAAACATAGTTAGTGAACATTTTTTACACAATGTGGTCCAACCATGTGATGTGTCGCCTTAAGATAGTAGCCCAAATCATTTGGTACATGGCCTTCCAAATTATATGGCCTCACTATTTGGGGGTATAGTTGGACCTCCATAAAAAGCGTATCTAATCTGAATTAACCTCTTAATACATCATTTATACATTAATCCTCTTATAACATGAATTCCAATTTATTCCAAGGTGTGAATGACAATCCACTTCAATCTAGGTGTGATCCTTAAGAAAATAAATGTGAGGTAGAGGCACATAATAATCAGTATGTACTCGTTCTTCCACATTCATTGTATATCCAGGGCTATTCTCTCTATCTCTATCTCTATATCTATCCCTTGAAAACATATATCCTGTATACGATAGACACATATTTGTCTTTTTAATGGTTTATGATGACATCTTTTTGGATCTAGTTAAGGTAAAGATATTTTTGATCGTATCTGGAAGTTTCATCATTCCATTTTCATTTTTTTCAATCAGTCTGAGATAGGTGGATTCTATATCTACTCCTCTCAATTTAGAACATGAAGTCTTAGAATTGAATACACATTTTTCTCAAAAATATTTTTATAATCCTCATGTGATTCTTAATGGAATCATAATTAAGTGATGATTTTGAAAATTATAAAACTAGAAGGTTTTTTGGAAAATGATAATCAGTGTGTAATTTTTTGAAGTTGATATTACACTAGTTGTTTTGTTATTTGATGTATGAAAAGTAATTTTTAAAATGAATTTGGGAATAATTTTTTATGTTATATATATTGGAATGGTATTTGGAATAAATGTTTGGTGTGAGTACATTTATATATGTGACCCAATGGAAGGGGAGTATGCTATTGGGGTACATGATATTAATTACCTTGTGATTACTTGGTAGTTCAATGGTATAAAACTCATTATTATGGAACTATGACATATGAATTCATGGTGTATATGTGGATTCATGGTTATGGGTATTCTAAATAGTTGATAAATTTTTTATGCTCTGCTAAATGTTTTCTAGGGATCATCTTATGGTTTATGAATAAACTGTATAAATGTTTTCAAAAAAATGTTACATAATATTTTTAACAAGTTTTTTACTAGTGATGGTGGTAGGGAAGTCATTGGGTAAATCTTACTGAGTTTATAATCACCCCTTATATGGGAACTTTTGTCAATTTTTAAATTTCATATATCAAGACATGGGTAAATGAAAGGTATCTCAATTGTTAAATGATGTGTCTTGATACCGTAGACATACTTGTAGTGTTGGATCTTGGAGCGGGTTGGTTATTTTTGGTTAATCTCACTTGGGAGTTTTGAGTTTTGTGTTATTCTGGTTCTCTTAAAGGATATCATTTTGTTTTTTATTGTAATCTGATATATTTATTGGTCTTGTAATGTTTTGATTTGTTTTTTATTGTCAAGAATCATATAGAGGATTTATTGGTAATTTTTGATGTTTTTTTTATATTTTATCTTTAATGGTAAAATCCTCACATTAATATTATTGGGGACCTTGGTATTTATTTCTAGCATTTAGTGTCTCTATGATGTCACCTAAGGCTAGTAACACACTCAAACCTAATCAATCAAATGGGTAGGGGTACGATGTTATAGCTTCAAACTAAATAATTAGAATCATTTATATATAAAAATAATATAATATTATATTTGTAGATTAAATCCCCTTAAAAATACTTAGTGTTATATTCCTTCTAAATGAAACACTTTTCAATACCTCGATCATCCAACTGGGTAGGCCATGCTAAAATTGGATGAAATTGGATTTCAAGGAAAAATGTAATTTATGACCCTAATAGTATTATAATTTTGTTCATAGAATATGTATTGGGTTAATTTTGTTTGTTAAATAAAATTTGATTTGATTAAAAAAGAAATATACTTGAGGTTATCTATATCATTGATTGGGAGAAGAGTTTCCCACTCAAGTATCCATGTTTCATATATGATATGATTGGGATGTTGTCCTGTAAAAATATATATTTAATGGGAGAAATGTTAATGATACCGAAAGATTAGTGAAATATGGATTGTGTCCAACTAATTGATATTGTGAGTTTAATATAGTTCAATGTTTTAGTGGGATAAAATTTAATATAAGTCCCTATTACATGATATAAAACATAATAATCATAATATAAATTTTTATATTAGAGATAAATGAAATAATAAACAACATATATTACATTGAGATAAATTTTATAGATAAAAGAAGCTTATTTCAATTAAACTAGTAGATTGGTGCAAGGACTAATAAATATTCATTGGAAAGTAAAAATTGATGTGTTATATAATAAACTCTTCATGAACTACATAATATTGATGTAAAACAATATTATCGTTATGCTTACAATAATCATAAAATTATTTACTTAATGTTTAAAAAGTATCAGATTAAAAATGATCTAAATAAGTTTAGTCTCTACTCACATAGTTAATATTATTGCGTGAGCTTATAAATGGGAGAGATTAAAGGTTTATTGTAACTATTATACTAGTTGAGGAATAAATTTTATCAGAAATTTTTCCAAAATGTTAATTATTTTAAGAATCAATTGACATATTTTATCAAAATTGTTAGGGATAGATGAATTGGGGCATGTGATGTACAAGTTTTTGTGCTATATTGATAGTACATTTGGGTGATATTTCAAAGTAGAAGAATAAAATTAGTTGGAGTGTCTAGTAATGATTCATCATAATTAAAATACAAGGCCATTGAAAACTAAAAATGGTGTTAATATAGATGAATAATGATTCACTATGATTTAATTATTCAGAATACTTAAAGTAGTTTTAGAAACATCATTGAAAAACCATGTTAGATATTATTGTAATATAAATAAATTCAACCATTTTAAAAGGGTATATGAAAATGACAAAATCATTAAATAGTTTTACAAACACACATGTGTTAAAAATATAGAAAATAATTAAAAGATATTATTTTTCTAATTTTAATCACAAGTCCATGGTTTTTTAATTCGTGATTTGAATTTAAAGGAATACATCAATCTGAGATGGATCTTAGTAAAGGATGTGTAATTCTTTCTCATTTTTCATATATGATAAGAGAAGTTATATAAGGAAAATTTATTGTTATAAAAAATGTGATATATTACACATGGTTTATGATTTTTTGAATTTTATTACAAGGAATTCTCTAACACATAGAATACAATATAAAATATGATTATAATAGATTGTTTGTTAAATATTCCCACTAAATGAAATAATATTTATTATTTTACCGAAAACAATTTTTTTTGTCTTAACATGATACTATATATATAATAAGTTTCATATAATAAAATGGTATCATATTTGGAAAAGAAATGTTAAATTTTAAAAAATATAGGTTTATTTCAGCCAATGTTCAAAATAAATGTTAGTTTTAATGAGGTTCCCTAGACTCACAATCCCATGTGCTGTGTTAAAACATATTATTTCACAAATTATATTTCATACCAAGTGATAAATTAAAAGATAAACTTGAACAATATTATATTATTATTATATCTCACAATTATCTTACATGACTCAGTGTAAATATTGGTTTAGTATCTTGGAAGACAGGTTACATTGGCATCTTATTTTATAGTAATTGTGAAAAATTTAATATAATAGAATGGTACTAGGAACCCTTATAAAATTTTCATATGTTACACACGTATTCAAATCCTGAGTAATATATACATAATACAGGAGTCATCATAAATGGTTAATAAGGGTAAACATAACTGATAATAATCAAATATCACAGGTGGTCATAAGACAAGAATATGTGTTAAATTAGGATATATAATAAACATATACCCCAAAAAATCATAGGTAATAAATCATAGAATAAGGATTGGAATAACATAAGAAATAAATCAAAAGTGTGTTGAAACATGAATCAATAATTATAGTCCATGTGAGAATATTAAAATCATGAGAATATTATTAAAATTGTGGCAGAAACGTTATTATAAGGAATTATTACTTTCATGAGACACATGATCTGTTCCCACACTTATGAGAACAAAAACGTACTTAGAAAAACATATCTCGTGAGTTATAAATCCTTAAAAAATGAGATGAAGAGTAATAATTTACCCCACCTATCGTCATATATATATATATATATGAGTTCCACCTGCTAATCATCTAGTTATCACAACATATAGAACCTAAGGGAAGAATAATGGGTTTTATTCCTCAAATCAGAAAGAACCCATAAAAAGAAAATGGGTTTCATTCATCACATCATAAAAACCGATGGGAAGAAAAAGGGATTTATATCACTTATAAATAGATGATTTATAACTGGAGTAATATTTTTTCATCTTTTGGTGGTAGGATTTCCTTAGTGAACAATGTTTGATCTTTAATCCCCATGCATGTAAGGTCTAGGAATTCATCTCCATAAATTTTAATTAGGCCTATTTAAAGGGTTCTAAATAAATCACTTTGGGACTCTCATTATGATGTAAGGTATCATTGGTCTTGATGGGGATGTTAAGAAAACATATTGAGGAGGGTGGAATCATTATGAATAACGTGGATGATCTTTTATTATGCCTTCAGCCAAAGCTTGTATGGAATATTTTGGAGGTTCGGACACTTTGGGATAGAGTTATACAGGATAATGTTTTTTTATAGAGATTATTTATCTTCCTATATTAAGGTAAAATATTCATAATTATGGAGATACATGGAAGGTTATTTTAAAATTCTCTATTATTGAATAAGTTGTAAAATTGGGTGGGATGATGTAAAATTATTGAAAGATAATTGGGATGGGTATCTTCATTACAAAATTGGATATCCTATTATATATTGGTAACTCTTAGAAGATAATTCCCACCCATGATTTTTTTAATATATGCTTAGTGGAGAAAAAAATTGTTATTAGATAATATTTATTTTAAAAGAGGATGATTGGTATTTTTTTCTCCTTTTGTGTTTGATTCTTTTAGATTGGTAGATCTTCGTAACATCGTGAATGAGTTTATGGTGAAATTTCTTAGATGGGAATACTATGGTTAAAATGATTTTCTTTTATATTTAACATCCCTATGCAGAGAGTTTATAATAATATAATACCCATTGATGGATAAGTATTGAAAAAAGGAATATACCGGTCCTCTCAATGCCACTATTTTGTGTCCCCAATGTGAAAACAATCTCCCACATTTTTTTGATTGTCAGTGGGTAGATTTCATGTGGAATAAGTTGGGGAACTTATTAAATTTTTATCTATTCAAATTTCATGATCCACTTGATATTCATGGTCTTATAGAATAGTTTATGTATAATGATCTACGGGGTGATGATTTTTCTAAACAATTTAGTTTCCTTGTAGTGGGATGTTGGGTTATTTGGGAGGAATATAATAACACAACGTACAATGGCCATCACAGTTATTTTATTTGTTTGATGGTGAGAGTTAATTCCTTGATATCATAGATTGGTGGATTTTTCCAATGGATTGAAAAATGTCCTATTATTGAATTTTTGTTGAAGTATATAGTCCTTTATTATGGTTCAGACCTTTCTTGTGGTCATGGGGTGAACTTGTATAGTCATATGAGGGGAAGAAAATTAAACACCGATGGGTCTTTTGTGCTGGGGATTATGATAGGTGCTGGGATGATTAGGAATAGTTGGGTTTTAGTAGATACCATGTTTAAATATTTTTATAGTCCTATATATTCTCTTATTGGGGATGAAATATACTTTCATAGTGTCCTTCTTAGTTGTAGACTTTAAAATATCATCATTCATGAGGTGTAGTTAGAAACTTCTCTAGTGAAAAAATCTCTTACAGGTCAGGTTGATTCTCATTGTTCTATTTATTATCAGATAAAAGTTTTCTTGTCCTAAATTAACAAATAAATCCATATTAAACACACATTCCAAGAGGTTAATAGAGTTTTTGCTGCTTCAAATTCTCAGGGGTTTAATGGACACCATTTTAATTTATTTCAGGGCTAGGTTTCATCCCATTGATTTTATATCCATTGTATGAGATAATACCCTCAGGCTTCACTACTTTAGGCCACCATGATATCCACGGTGTTCCTTGATTTTCTTTATAAATTTATTTGTATTGTGTTAATTCCATCAATAATTATGACATGAGATACCATTGTAAAATAAATAGACATCCAAAGTTATTTTACCACTTTCTAGGTAAATTCCATTAAATAAATATAATATAAAATATGGTATTTACACTATATAGAAAAAATGTACATATTTAATAAAATAACTTCTATAATAAATCAATTAATTTAATCTAGGTAAAGGTCCTTTAATAAAATAAATGGATAATGAGGTATTCACAAAGTAATGAAATTGAATGAAATGTAGTTCATATTCAAGGTGGATGGTTAGGGCAGATGGTGGTTGTAATGGATTATATATTTGATAAAAATAATATCAGTGAATTAATTTGTAGAAAAAAGATGTATGGTTACATTTGAAGAATATCTTTGATCAAGAATAAGATATCTCAAAAAAAATTAAAATAGATAAAAAAATACTTTTTAGGAGTTTTATAAAAATTATAACTTTTTTGATAATAAATATCCCTGTTCTTTTAAAACCATTTTAAAAATTAATATTTTTTTCTAAATCTATGAGAAAAATAATTTATTTATGAAATTATGAAAATGTAGATGTAATGTTTCATACAATCTGAAAAATGTTGTTTAAATATGTTCAAACACTAAAAAACATAAAGGGTAAATAAAATATTATTGTCATTATTATAAAGAGAATTAATTACAGGTCACTTTAATAAGTTGTCTTTAAAAAGGTGATGTAAAAATATTGCTAAAATTTACATTTGAGAATGGAAATTCAATAATATATCCCTAAAAGTAATTAAATATTATCAAAAAATATGGATTATAAGATAAAACATTTTTTTAAAGGGTCAAAAACCATTATAACATTTTGAAATATATTTGGTGAAAACACACATAAAAATGATTATTAAACAATCCTTTATAAAATAGGATGATGAAATTATTGAGGTCACATTATATATCATATAATTATCTGTAAAATCATAAAATATAATATTATTTGGTAGATAAAACATATACTTGGAGGGGAAACTGACATTAAATAGGATAATAATTATTCTCATCACTTATATACTTTTGAGAATGAAATTTTATTATGGAAAAAAGCTTGATGTAAAAAAAAATTTCCCAAAATTTGAAAGAAACAATACTATTAAAAATATTAGGGGGGGAACCGATCTTCTAAGAAATAATTTAACTAATAATTATTTTAACTAAATGATGATATTATTGTTAACAAAAACCCATACGGTAATGATAACATTAGAATGATGATATCATAAGAGAGTGTTAGCTTTAAATGGATATTAAAATATAAATAAATGAATGATATTTATTATATTTTAATTAAATACAGAAGTGAATACACTATAAAAATATATTATGGTGAAAAATATCAATCTTTTTCATTTAATTTAAATTTTAGGAAAATTACTCCCCACAAAAATAGAAACATTCAAGTCAAACCCTCTTAAAGGGATTGATTTCAAATGAAACATTTAGTATCATGAATAATTAGAGGATATTTATATAAAATATTAAGGTTATAGTGTCAAAATTATCCTAAATAAATCATTGTGTATAATAAGAAATATATCTCAAGTGTTGAAAAATTGGGAACAAAATACCTTACCTTAATCACTTACTTCCACTAAAAAAATTAATCATCCATATAAAAAATAAATATATTAATTATCTATTTTATGAACCTTATTAATATAAATAACTTTTTATAATTTTAATTTATAATTATTATCTACTTGTATATTATTTAGTAATTATCTATTTTCAATATCAAGTGTGATTAATTTGGATTATTATGAATTAGTTTCATGAAATTGGTGTTATTATTCATTATTCTCTCAAATTTAATCATTAAAAATCCATATAAGTGAAATTAATTGTTTATTTATAATTATTTATTAGGTTATAATTTTATTATATGTGATTATTGTTATTATCCTTAATGATAAATTAGTTATGAACATGTTTCAATGATTTTTAATGAATGAACATTAAAATCGTAATAAAATGAGTTTAATAAAAATTTAATAATTACAAAATAAAAATATATAAATAAATTACATATGTATATCATATAATATTTTTAATTATGTTCACATAGTCATGAATGATATAATTATACACATTATTTATGTTTGTGGTTTAACTGATCCAAACAAGAACATACCACAATTAATGGAAGATTATGCCTATTATTATGAATGTGATTTATATTGGAATAATACCATTATTACATAATCATAATGATATAATTTATATAATTTTATTTTTTGATACATATTTTGTGATATTTTAATAAAAAAGAAATAATCTAGTTGAAAAATGAGATACTTTATTTTTTGGAGGCGGTAAACTAGACAATGCTTGATTAACATTTTGGTTTTTAAAAAATGAGGGAGAAATAAGTTGAATTATATTTTTTATCTTAAAATAATAATTATATTATATATTTACTATCTATTATTAAATTTCACCCTTGTTACCATTAAATAGAGGCGGTGGTGAAAAAATGGAATTTATCCCTTCGTGAAAGTGATAATATGTTCAACATATGAATGACGATTTCAGTTTTATTAATAGAAAATGTGAAATGTGGTAATTAGTTATTCACATAGAATATTAATATTGAGTATAAAACAATAATAGTTAAATTATATGGTAATTAGAAAATTATACATGGGAATGTAAAAATGGAATAGATAATAAGTAATGAAAGAATCACACACATTAAAATATTGAACTTTTGGAAGAGTCCTTTGAAATGAAGGACATTTGTTATAATATTTTCACTACAGGATCAAGTAAAAGTAATATGATTGTAGGGGAGTTTATAAGAGTATAATTTCAAGAAGAAGCCAATTTTTTTGGGTGGTCTTGAAGGGGTGGTGAGACGACCCTTATAAAAGTTGTGATAATAGAATTGATTTAAATATTTTAACTTAATATAAATGTCTCAAAAAAATTTACTTTTTGAGAAGAGTCAAACATGTAATTATCCATTCCTCTTATAAATATTACTATTATATTTTTCTCATGGAAATCATTTTTCCCCCATGTAATTTTATTTTAATGCCTAAAAATTAAATGGACATTATTATTTAATCTATACCTACTAACTCCAAATATTAAATAATACTTATAATATATAATCTCTATTTGAAAAAAAAATCAACTTCAACATTACCTCAAATTACATGTAAAAACTCACGTTAAGAAAAAGAAAAATATATTTTTAAAATTAAACTTCATGTATAGGGTAAAATTATAAATCTATTTAATTTTCTTTCTATAAATTGGTTCTAAAAAAATAAAATTTTTCTAGATTTCAAAAAAATTCAATTCTCTATTTTACAAAATATATATTTAATTAAACCAAAAAAATATGTTTTATTTTGTTAGAAAATGTTATTAATTTTTAATCACAGGTATTCAAAATTCATAATAGTATTTATGAAATTTATAATTTAGTAGATAAGATATAATTTATCATGAATTTTTATTTTTTTAATCTTAAACTTAATTCATGGTATAGTTATAAATTATACAATTTTAGGAATAACTATTTTTCATTATTCACATAAAAATAAACTACTTCAGAAAAATATTAAAAATAATCCACAAGATGATTTTGACCATAATAATTATAAAATTAATCTATATTTATAAAATTAAAATGATAACATTTAAATATCTATATATTTAATTATGAAAAAATATAAATAAAACTATTTGTATCAAAAAAAAATTTATATTTTAAGTGTCTTTAATCTAGTTTGTTAAAAATTATTAAATAATTCAGTATTTTCATATTAAATTATAAATATAAATATAATATATTATAATAAATTTTAACTATGATCAATTTAATATATTAATTTAAAATAAAATATCGTTTTTAATGTTTCTTCAAAAAACATCATTTTTTTAATAATAATCAATGAATAATAGTTATATATAATAATTTAAATTTATGAATAGATTTTACTTGACAAATTGTTACAATTCACATTTAAATTTAATATGAAATGTTTCATTTTAGTCAGGTGTTATATTATTATTGTGATATGTGTGACATTAGTTATTGAAGATAATATTAATTTAAAGGGTCTAGAAGATCAGTCCCTTACATTCGACCCCTCTTAAATAATTTTATTCTATTAATTTTAATTATTACTCACAGATGAAAGTATGTGAGGGTATTCTTAATATATTCCTCATATGAGATATACTTTAGAATATAGTAACTAATTTATCTTTTTGGGTATATCATTTTACCTATCCTTCCTTAAACAACATTAATCATTCTTATAATTATATACCCAAGTATGTATATAAACTAATAGTATATTCTCGATAAAATACCGTTAACCTAACAATTATAACAACTATGTTATTAAACCACAAATAGATTATATATTTATCAAAAAAATTAATTAATTATTTATCCTTAAAATGGTATTAATCATTAGGCTAAAAAATTCTAGACATGCCAATATAGTTAGTCATCTCATAAATTCGATGAATAACACCAAACCAAGAATCCATAATTAATGCCAATTTTAACAATATAATTTGATTTAATTTTTTAAAATCAATCCAAAATTTATTATACCAACATCAAGAGTAGACTAAACCTATGATTTATACATCCCTCAATCATGTATTCTTTGATAGTTATCCCAAAAATGGAACTTTTTTATTATATCACTTTTCATGTTTATTTTTCTATTTAATTTATATTTCAAAACCTTTTAACCAAAAAAAGAATAAAAATCCTTATATGTTTTATATAATCCTCCTTAATTTTGGAATATACCTAAATATAATCTATAAATTTCACTCTCTACATAAGGTAGTAAAATGAAACTAACCTTTTTCATCATACCAATGATATAAAAGGATTCTAACCAATTCATGTATGCTCTATTAATCAATTAAAAGGAATAATGGTAATAAGATATATACATTCCCCATATTCTTTTTCATCACCCTATTTCAACTAAATCCTAACAACAGAAATGGGAATGATAATATCCAAAGAATCATAGTATATTAATATAACATATAAATCTTAAAATTTATTATCCAATGACACCATTATTTCAAATAAATATATTATATCATTCTTGGTTCATCCTTGGACTTTATTTGTAAAATCTCGGCCACATTATGTTGTGTGCTATCATGTTTTTTAAATTAATTCATAAAACTAAATATAAAATAAATCCATTATAATGGTTTATAATCTTAATGAGATTAACCATATAATAATCATTTTGAGTGTCAAACCTGGTGTATAGTTAGGCATATTTTTCATGCACTAGGTGAAGATTGAGTTAATACCCAACACTCTCTTTTTTGGATTATTAACCCTCTGTATATATATTCCATATCCCACATCCTGTTTTAGTATCTAGACGAGTATATTATTTCCTAGAAAGCAATATAGTCTCCACTTTCCCAAAACACGGGAATTATATCATATACATAGACATATGTCTTCAACATATCCCTAGGGTTTTTAATAAATTTATTTAAACTAATCCATTAGATAATTAAATCCTAATTTGATACCAACCAAGGTTTCCATACCTACACACTGAGGTCAAGTGTTGAAACACTTACTTTTAAAAAATATCTTTTATACCAAATGAGATTATCAAAGATTAAATTTCATAAATTTATCATTATTAATACATCTCGCAATAATCTCACACAACATAGAGGCCATATTTTTTTTTATTATCATTGAGGAATAGTGAAGTAGGGATATTATTGTATAGTACCATTTATCATTTCTTTATAATAAAAACAGACTAGTTTCCCTTCTAGACATCTCATTGGTTACAATCATATTAATATCTTGTGGAATGTAGTAATAAAAAAGGGTGAGATCAGATTCTCAGTAAGGGAAATCATGAGAGTTTATAATAAAATTTCATAAGTGAGCATAAGATGATCATATGAGTATAATCGAGATAAAAAATAAACTAAAACCCAATAAAGAATAAATCATAAATCATGGAATAAGTCTTTACAAAACATAAGACATGAATTAAAAGTGTGTGGAAACATGAGTAAATAAACATGATCTATTATAGTATAAAATATTTATGAGAATAAAAATAAAACTATGGAACACAAATTAGTATTGGCAAACATTACATTCATGATCCACACTATCATTGCCCATGATAATGAGTAACTAAAATGTAATGATGAAAACTTATCTCATATGATATAAATCTTTAACCAATGAATTATAATGTGATATATGATCCCACACATTATCATCCATTCAAATGATTTCTACTTGAAAATATTTTTCTTTTTGAATCATAAATAACCAATGGGAAGAAAAGTCAATTTCATTCCTCACAATATAATGAAACCATAAAAAGAAAATGAGTTTCATTCATCAAATCATAGATAAACCCTTCAAATAAAATTGGTATCATATCATTTTTAAATGGAATAATAAAAGGAAAAAATTTTAATTTCCATAATAATCATAATATGATATATTTTTGGAAAATAAATAGGAATACAAATGTATTTAACAATTTTTATGTAAATACCTTTAAATTAAGATAATTGAGTATATATTATTTTCACCATATAGATAAAGGGTCTATGGTTATTCAAACAATTTCACCAATTAATCTATGAATATAACCATGGTGAGAAAACTTTAATAAAAGAAACAAAGAACTGGGAATTTATAAAGAAAATTCATTAGAAGAAATGGTATACCAAATCATGGTGGATAATCAAGAAAGAAAAAAGGAGACAATGGGTCATATATTTGATAGAAAAGAACATTACATAATCCATCCATAGAAATAATGTAGATGGTTACTTTTAAAGAATATATTCGATCAAGCATAAGATATATCAATGTGCAATGACTTAGTTAAAAAAATACATTATATAAGATTTAGTAAAAAATGACTTTAGAAATAAGATTATCCTTAATATTTCGAAATCATTTTCAAATAAATATTTTCTAAATATAAGATAAAAATAATAATTATAAAAAATGAAAATGTACAGAGAAAGTTTCATTTAAAATACAATGGCAACGGAAATATGTGTTCATAGGGATGAAAAAATTAAAAACAATTTTAGAATGTTTTTTAACATTATCTTAAAATGCAGAAGTTATGACTCACTTTAACAATGTATTTTATAAAAGGTGAGGTAAATATTTTTTTTAAAATACCTTTTGATATATAAAATTCAATAATATATCCTTGAAATGTCATAATGAATTTCCAATTAAATGTAGAATATAAGATAAAATATTTTTTTGAAATTATGGAAACCATTATTATTTTTAAAAATATCGTTATTAAAAAACCCACATCATAAAAAGGGAAATAAAAATAAAGTTTTAATATTATAGAATGGAAATACAGTGGTCGGATAAGATAAAACATAATTTTCTTTCTAATTATAATGGATACAAGTTTTGGAAAAAGAAAATATGGATAAGGAGAGGAAATCCTCATTAAAGAGGATTAGAATTATTTTCAACAATGATACACTTTTGAGAATGAAATTTTATGCATGAAAATGAAAGGAATTAAAACGTAATTTTATACTATATTAGACGATAAATAACCATTAAAAAAATTTTATGGTGTAAGAAACCAATATCATAAGAAATAAGTACAAGGGGAATTATTTAAGCTAAACAAATGGATTTGAAATTTTTTATTTTACCACGATAACGAGTTTTCACATTTTTAATTTTCATTTAATTAATAAAACTAAAATGTACATTATTATGTAATTTTTACCTACTGATTCCTAATATTAAATGAAATTTATAATATATAATTTCTATCTGTAAGAAAAATCAATTTCAACATTACCACGTGTAATATGAAAAAAATCATTTTAAGAAAAATAAAAATATATTTTTAAAATTTAAATTCATGTGTATAAAAAAATTATCAATGTATTTTATTTTTTTCTATAAATTAGTTTATTTATAAATAAATTAAACATTTAGTAGAATTCAAAACAATTCAATGCTTTATTTAACCAAACAAATATTTAATTAAAAAAATATTTTCTTTTATGAGAAAATGTTATTATTTTTTAATCATCGTTATTCAAAATTCATAATAGTATTTTGGAAATGAATAATTTAATACATAAGTTATATTTTAACATGAATTTTAATGTGTTTTTATGTTACACTTACTTTATGATATAGTTATAAATTCTACAATTTTAGAAAAACTATTTTCTTATTATTCGCATAAATATCAATTATTTCTGAAAAAAATTAACCACAACATGATTTTCACTTAGAAATTAAAAAATTAAACTATAGTTATAAAATTGAAATGGTAAAATCTAAATATTAATTTATTTAAATTAAAAAATATAAATAAAAACAATTTTTTATGGAAAACCATTTTATTAAATTTTAAGTGTCTCTCATCAAGTTTGATTAAAATTTATATGTAAATCAATTTTTAAATGAAAGATTATAAATATAAATATATTATATTATAATAAATTTTAACTATGATCAATTTAATTAATTATTTAAAATAAAATACATTTTTTAATGGTTCAATGATAAACATCATTTTTTAAAATAATAATCAAAGAAAAATTATTATATGTAATTATTTTATTTTATAATTTATATTATTTTTATTAATTGTTTCAATATTCATTTCATTTAAATATTAAATGGTTCATTTTATTCAAGTGTTATTTTTGTATGGTGATGTTTGTGACACCAGTTATTGAGGATAATATTAATTTAATGTGTCTAAAATATCTGTCCCTTACATTTAACCCCTCTTAAATAATTTTATTCTCTAAATTTTCATTATTAATCGCAAATTAATGTAAGTGGGGTTATTCTTAACATATTATTCATTCGAGATATAATTTATAATATAGGATCTACTTTACTCTTTTAGGGTATATAATGTTACCTATCCTTATTTAATCAACATTAACTATTTCTACAATCAAATACCCAAGTATGTATATAAACTAATCAGATATTATTTATAAATTACCATTCCCATAACCATTAAAACCTCTATGATATAAAACCACAATGGGATTATATATTTCTCCAAATATTAACTGTATCATTATCCCTCAAACAATATAAATCATTAGCCCAAAAATCATAGACATGCCAATATAGACAGAAATATCATAAATTTGATGAACAACACCAAACCATTTAACAATTATTAATATCAATGTTACCAATATAATTAAATTTAATTTTTCAAAATAAATCCATAATTTATTATACCAACATCAAAAGTAGACTAAACCTGTGATTTATGCATCCCTTCAATCATGTGTTCTTTGAACGATATCAAAAAATATGACTTTTCCATAATATCACTTTTCATGTTTATTTATCCATAAAATGTATTTTTAAAAACCTTTAACCAAAAAAAGAATAAAAACCCTTATATGTGTCATATAATCCTCCTAACTATTAGAATATACTTAAATATAATCTATAAGTATCACTCACTCCCTAAGTTTGTACTATGAAACTCACCTTTTTCATCATAAGAAGAATATAAATAGATTCTATGCCTTTAAAGTACGCTCCATTATTCAATTATAAGAAATAGTTGTTTCCAAATATAAATATTCCCAAAATTAATTTCATCATCCTATTTCATCCAAATACTAACAAAAAAATAGCAATGATAAATTCCAATGAATCAGAGTATATAAATATAAAATTTAAATCCTAAATTCTATTATCCAGTGACACCATTATTTCAACCAATGATATTATATCATACTTGGTTCATCCTATTGCTCTCTTTGTTCAATCTAGGCCACTTTAAGTTGTGTGTTATTATATTTGTCATCCTAATCCATTAAACTAAATAGAAAATAAATATACCATAATGGATTATAAAGTGGATGAGATTAACCATATAACAAACCTTTTTAGAGTCAAACTAGGTGTATATATTGGCATATTTTTCATGCACTAGAAAAAGATTGATTTAATACTGAACTCTCTATTTTTAGGATTATTACCCTGTGCATATCTATTCCAAATCCCACATCCTCTTGTAGTATCCAGACATGTATATTCTTTCATAGAAATAAATATAGTCTTTACTTTTCCCAAACACTGTTATTTTATTATATACATAGACATATTCCTTCAACTTATCCCTATGGTTTTTACTAAATTTATTCAAACTTATCAAATAAATAATTAAACCTTCATTTGATACCATCTAAGGTGCCCAGACCTAAACTGTTGGGTCAGGTGTTGAAACACATACTTTTAAAAATTAACTATAATACCAAGTGAGATTATTAAAGATTGAATTTCATAAATTTCACATTATTATTACACCTCACAATAATCTCACACAACATAGATTCCATATTTTTTTATTGTATTTGAGAACTAGTGAAGTAGGAATATTATTTTATAATACTATTTAACATTTCTCTATAATCAAACCATAATATACTCCCTTCTAGACATCTCATAGGCTAAAATTATATTCATATCTTGCGGGATGGAAACATAAGAGAGGGGTGAGATCAGATGCTCAGAGAGGGAAATCAAAAGAGATAACAATCAAATATCATAAGTCCTCATAAGCTAATCATATGAGTATTATCAAGATATATAAGAACCCAAAACCCAAAAAAGTATATATCATAAATCATGGAATAAGTCTTGGTATAACATAAGACATGAATCCAAAAGTGTTTGGAAACATGAGTCAATAAACATGATCTATGGTAGTATAAATTATTTATGAGAATAAGAATAAAACATTGGAACACATATTATTATTTGGAAACATTACATTCATGATCTACACTATTACTTCCCATGATAATGAGTAATTAAAATTTACTCATGAAAACTTATCTCATAAGATATAAATTCATAACAAATGCATTAGAGTGTGATATATGATCCCACACATTATCATCAATTCAAATCTGTCAAACTTGATAATATATCTCTTTTAATATCATAAATACCCCATGGGAAGAAAAATATGTTTCATTCATGACATTATAAAAAACCATTGGAAGAAAATTGGTTTCATTCGTCACATCATAGAGAAACCATATAAATAAAATGGGTATCATATCAAGTAAAAATGAAATCATATAAGGATGAAAATTTAAAATTTCCTTAATAATCATAATATTATTATTAAAGAAATAAATAGGCCTCCTAATGTATTTAGTAATTTTTATGTAAATTATATTAAATAAATATAATAGAGTATATTTTATTTTCACCATATATATAAAGGGTCTAGAGTTATACTAATAATTTCACCAATTAATATATGAATGGAACCGAGGTGAACAACCTTCAATAAAAGAAATGGACAACTAGGTATTGACAAAAAAATTCATTAGAGGAAATGGTATAACAAATCAAAATGGATGGTTAGGAAATAAAAAGGAGATGATGGATCACATATCTGATAGAAAAGAACAATACATAATCCATCCATATAAATTTGGTGGATGGTCACATTTAAAGAATAAATTTATTCAAGAATAACATATGTCAATATTCATTGACTAAGGTGAAAAAATGCATTATATGAGATTTAGAAAAAAATTACATTGGAAATAAGAATATCCTTTATATTTTGAAAAGATTTTTAAATAAAAAATTTATAAATATTGGATAAAAAAAATTATTTTAATAAAAAATGAAAATATTGAGTGAACCTTTCATATAAATTATAATGTCAATGGAAATATGTGTTCACATGGAAGTAAAAATAAAAAACAATCTTTAGAATTTTTTTAAACATTTTTATAAAAAGTAGAATTTATGATTCACTTTAAAATATTATTATCCAAAATTTAAAGTAAAAAGATTTATGAAATTGTATTTTTATATAAAAAATTCAATAATACAACCTTGAAATTTTATAATGGATTTCAATGTATATATGGAAAAGAAGATAATATATATATATTTTTAAAGTATGGAAAACCATTCTAATTTTTTAAAATATCATTATTAAAAACCCACATCATCTAAATATCAATGAAAATTTATTTTTAAAATTGTATAATGGAAATAATGTGGTCTCATAAGATGAAAATCTAAATAGTTTTCTAATTATAATGGATAAAATATTTTTGAATTAAAAATATGGATAAGGAGAAGAAATGGTCACTAAAGAGGATGAGATTAATTTTCAATAATAATACACATTTGATTTAGAAATTCTATTCATGTAAAGGACTAGAATTAAATGGTTATTTTACACTATATTAGATGATAAAGAACCAATGAATAAAATTTTATGGTGGAAGTAACCAATATCATAAGAAAAAAGTACAAGTGGATCCATTTTAACTCAATGAATGGATTTTAGTTAACTAAAACTCTTATGGAAATGAAAACGAAATAATAAAAAATAAAATTCAATATTGTTACAAAAGAATTTAAATTCAAATATCATTTCATGATATATATTTATTATAATTTAAGGTATTATTGTAGAAAATAAATGAAAAAATGAATTAATGGTGTGCAATATCAATCATGTCATAAGATATTTAAATTTTACGTAAAGAACCCCCTACAACCATAAAATAATTTAAGTCAAAACCCATTAAAGTACTTGATTTGAAAAGAAACATTTAATAACATGAATAATGTGAATATAATGATAAAAAGTATTATAGGGTAATTAGATACATCATTTCCTGAAATCATAATGTATAATGGTTAATATATCTGACGGGGTGAAAATTTAATATTAAAAAACCCTTACCTTAATTATCTAATTCCACTAAAGCACTAGAATCTACTATATAAAAAATAACTATTTGACTTTTATATATAAAATAAATATTCATATATATAAACTTATATTAACTTCATTTATAATTATTCTATACTTACATATGAGCTAATTATTATATATGCTTAATATTAGTTGTGAGTTATCTTGATTGTTTTGAACTACTTTCATAAACTGGTATTTCTCATCATTATTATCTAAAATTTAATAATTCTCTCATCATAAATAGAAATTTTAATTGGTTATTTATAATTATTTATAATTTTATAATTTCTTTCTAGTGGATTTTTTGTTATGGTTCTAATGATGACTTGATATAGAGAATATTTCAACGATTTTTAATGATCGGACATAAGTATCATAAATAATGAAATTAATTTTATTATTAACATTAAAAATCAAAAACAAAATCATTATTTTATATCAAAAAATACCTTTAATTAAGTTCTCATATTCATCAACTGTATTATTTTATAGCATTTCTCAAGTAGGTGGTTTGGATTACTAAGATATGAAAATACCATAATGAATGGCTGATTATGATTATGAAAGTTGTTTATTTTATAACAATATCATTATTAAATAATAGTACTGATTTTTTTAGATAATTTTAATGTGGGGAATCATAAATTAAGAGAATTATTAAATAATAATGAAACTAGACAAAAAATAAGATACATTAATTTGTGGATGTGGTATTCTACACAACACACAGTTGAGGTTTTTGTTTCTAGATGAATTAGAGGGAAAGAAGTAGGGTTTAATTTGTATCTCTAGAATAATAATTATATTTTATATTTCACATTTATTTTTCAAATTTATCCCTTATAAAAAGTGAACATAGTAAGTGTTGAAAAAAAATTAATTCATTTCTTCATGGAGGAAGTATTCTACACAACGCACAGATGACAATATAATTTTTCTTAACAAAAATGTGAGAGGAATTCAAAATTAATAAAATTATAATTATAAAACTAGTTACCCATAAATTAAAAATATAATTATTAAGTAATTAATATATTATATTTGGGAATATATGGAAAAAATTTGTAAGTATTGAAGTGCTCACCTTGAGGGTTTGGTTTTTATCACAAAAGACCCATCAGAAATAGTGGGTTTTAGAAAGTATCATATGATGAGATGGCCATTGAAAATGAAAAAGTATTGTAGGGGAAGGAATAATGGAATAGTTTCAAGAGGGAGATGATATTTTTTAGGTGGTAGTAATGTACCGAATTTATCCAAAGGTATAAACTGTTTGGTTTTTATTTCAATTATTTTGTTTGGCACAAATAATGATGCATAATTAAGTAAAGTATGTATTAGGGGTGTTCATGACTTTTGTTTAGAATAGAGCACCAATATTGGAAGAGTAATATTGGTATGCACACTTATTAGAAACCATGAGGTCCATCCTATATAGTTTCTCTAATGAGTGTGGTTACAAACAGTGGGGTGTTGGGGGCTGCAAAGTTTTTCTACAATTATAAAACACTAGGATCACACCTATGAAACCAAATATAGGTTTTTTAGAATTTATTTTCACATAGTTTTCATGTGAATAGATAAAATATTCACCTAACAATGAGTGGTTCACTTTGATGTATTGGATTGGCACATGATTAGTGAATGGTGTGACCAAATATGTGGTGACACCCTGAAACCTTTTTAAGGTGAAATTACATATTTTACCATAATTAATTATTTAAAACCCTCTTTATTTTCCTCCTTTTCTCAATTGGATGAACCATCCCCCCTCACACATGGTGATCTCCTCCATTAAGAACTTGGGATCAAGCCACCTTCTCTGCTCTTATTCTATTTCACCAACTGTCGGATCCATTAGAGAGATTGATGTTAGCACTTAAATCCTCTCGCATATATATATATAACATTATTAATCCTATATGTTGTGCTTTATCAGTGCTGGATCTGTCAGGACCCGTCCTCGGGGCCTGTGTCGTGACTACGCCAAGCCCGCCTTCTATAGGCCAAGGGCTGACGACTAGCACCAAGGCGTAATTCCCGATAAAAAGGGAAGGCATTGCCTTTGTAAAGTAAACAAACACTATAGATCAAGCAAGAAGAAGTAAACACTAAGTAAAAACTGGGTACAACAGTAAGTGTGGAAAAGTACGTGGTCCAGAATACAAACTCAAACTGAAGGTAAAGTACAACTGAAAAGGGAAGTACAACAATTGAAAAGTAAAGATGCAGTGTCGTGTCATCCACTGGAAGTCCCACATGAAGGGTGGGTACAGATAGCCTCCACAGCTCCTCGGGTCCAGCCGTCCGCTCCGAGTATGTCCCACCCAGTGGTCCACCTCCGGGTACCGACCTGCTCCTTGTGCGTCAACCACGATCAACATTGTTCTTCGTCTGCAACCAGCACAACGTAGTGCGGGCATAGCCCGTGCAGGGGTGAGTATAAGCTACTCAGTAGGTACCCTAATACCCTCGAAGGTCTCCTAGAATCCAAAAGGATAATCCACAAAGGAAAGATACAATCACGAAATAACATTCGACACTACTTAGGTATATGCCCATACATATACCTAAGACACCAATTCTCGTTCGGATCCAACATCCGAGCTCAAGTACAAGACAGTCCACAAATGAAATCACAACCCAGTCTGCACAGGAAAGCAAAACGTAATCCACACAGGATAGCACAACACAATCCACATAGGAAAGCAAATAATATTCAGCTCACACAGGTATACTTATTCGTAAGATGATAGTGACGATCAGAGGTAGCCACTGATTCATCTAAGCCGTCAGACTCACACAAGATCGATATGTACTAACCCCCGCAATGACCCACAAAGGATCGATAGGTAACTAACCCCCGCAATGGCCCACAGAGGATCGATAGGTAACTAAACCCCGCAATGACCCACACAGGATCAGACCCACACAAGATCTGTAGGCGCTGACCCACACCGGACCGCTGACCGCTGAAGCACATAGAATCAGACCCACCCAATATTGGTAGAATTGATCCACGTAGGATCGCTGAGTGTTGTAGTTGTTGCCGTCGAATCCACGGATTATTTCTGTACAGTCGTCGTCGTCGTCGTAGTCGCAGCCAACTCTAGGGTTCCCGCACACAACAAGCTCATTCGGGAGGGTCCGCTCCACGATCTGAGGGACTGATACATCAATTGACACATAGTCCAGAGTTGATGTATCCAAAAGTTCTGTATCATCAATAGGAACTCAACGTCACAGACGGCGCGCCAATCGGACGCTCAGTCTGAGAGTTATTGGATTTTTTGTCCCAGGGGCCCAGTTGGTTTTTAAGACAAAACCAACCCTACCTTACTCCAACCGTGTCCAAACCTTTATCAGAGTAATCCAAAAGGTCTGTCTCACTGAGAGGAATCTAACAAAGTCGAAAGCACATCAAACGGACATCCGGAGCTCAACTTAAAAGTGTTTCTACTCCGAAGGCTCGGTTGGTTTCGTGTCTGAACCAACCCAGCCGAACACAAAGTACTCCGATACCTTGAGTGTAATATACTGAAATGACCGTCTCGTTCAATGAATCGCATCACCACTGACGGTGCGTCGATCAGAGGTCTGCAGCTCAAGATATGGGCAAAAGACAGAAAGAGGTCTGAAAGTGGGGGTTTCGGGCCCGGACCGACCCGGCCCCAGACCCCCTGGGCCAGGCCGAACCGGGTTGACCCGACTCGGGTCCAGGTCCGGCCCACATGGGCGCGGCCCGGCCTGGCTGACGCGGCCTGACTCGGCGGCCCAGAGGGCTGGCGGTCCGACGCGCTGGCCAGGTGACTCGGTCGAACGACTGAGCCTTTCGGGATGCGGGGGGGGGGGGGGGGGGGGGGGCTACACCCCACTTGTTGTTACTGCGGCCCCTTAATGGGGGGCCGCTCACGTCCGGCCAGCCGGAGGCTTCGAACCCCTGGCCCATCCACTGTCTTATCGGCCCGCTCCGTCCGGCCGGCCACGACCGACTCGGGACCGGCAAGGGCTTGTCCCCCTGCTCCGACGCCGGCGGCCCGGAACCGGCCGCCAGTTCCCTAGATCCGCCACGGCTTATAATGCGGCCATGGACCTTCCAGCGAGGCGTGACGGCGCCACGCCCCTCCCCCACAGCCCCGCTCTGTCCGCTGTGTTTTTTGGGGTTCATCGGTGCGGCGTGATGGCGCTGCGTTCTTGTTCGATTCAAAGGCGCAGCGCGATGCCGCTGCACATACCTTGCCGCATGACCCCGCGTGGTGCGACGACACTGTGCCATCCTCATTCCATTCCACCACAAGGATTTCAATTAGGGGAGGATGTTCGGTCGTGTTTGTGCGGTCCGGCCCCCTCCTGTTAACTGGTAACAGGTGGTCCAAAAGTACGAGGAATGATGATGGATGAAAACACGAAAATCATCAACAATAAAAGAATTAACTACCTCGAGCGTAGCATGAATGGAGGTTCATCGCACAAATAACCGTCACGGAAGGAGGCGTCGCGAAAGGAGAATAATCGCTGAAGAAGGCATCGTTGGCGTCGCGGTACACAACATCTCGTAGTTGATCTCCAAGGATTCGGCATTCATCGTCAAAGATCAGAGCGTTCTTCATGTTCTTCGTGTTCTTCGATGAAGAAGATGAAGATCTTCAAGCCTCCCTTAACTTTTCTCCCAAACCACTCAAGCAACAAGTCCCCAATGAAAATAAAATAAGTACCTCACTTATTTTATTAACATAACTTTAGATTGAAATTCAAAAGTTGATTAATCCACTCAATTAATTAACTCATGTTGTGAAATTAAATGAAGGGTTATGGAAGGTTAGGGAAGATGAAGGGGTGGGGTTCGTGTGGGCCCCACCACCCTCATAACCTCCAATGGGATGTTGGGTGGTTTCCCCCAACTTCCACCCAAAGCTTTAAACCACTTAGTGAAAAATAAAATTGATGCTGAATTTTATTTTACCTTCCACAAATTTTTAACAACTTCTCTCATGAAAACGCAACTCTGGAAAAGGTGTCCCTAATCAATTACTAGTGCTACAAATCCATTGGTGCCCTCAGAATTCAATTCTGGGCACTAGTTCAAAAGTTAGAATAACCCGCTCGTTCGTTCACTGAACGTACCCGAGCTAAACTTCAGATTGAAATTCCGGGCACACCGGGCCTCAGAATCAAGGGCCGTCAGAAATCGTGTTCTTGTAAAATCCCACAAGTGCTAACTCCCTAGGGTTTGTCCAGCATAGAGGAGATCTGCAAGGTCGGCCATAAAACGCCTCGTATGGTGCCTTCCCGATGGTGGAGTGGTATCTGTTATTGTACGCGAATTCCACCTAGGGTAGGTGGTCCTCCCAGTTGTGACAAAAGTTGAGGACACATGCACAGAGAAAGTCCTCGAGAGTCTGTATGGTCCTCTCCGTCTGACCATCTGACTGAGTGTGAAAGGCGGTGCTCATACGTAGCTCCGTTCTGAATGCCTTCTACACCCCCATCCAAAGTCAGGAAGTAAAGAAAGTATCTCGATCGGAGACGATAGAAGATGGAACATAATGAAGCCGTACAATATCCTGAATGTAGAGACGTCCCAAGCTCTCCAATAATCCCTGCTCTCTGATGGGTAAGAAGTGAGATGACTTGGTGAGTTGGTCGACTATCACCCAAATGGAGTCGTTACCTCTGGAAGTTCATGGAAGTCCAGTCACGAAGTCCATAGATATCCCATCGCACTTCCACTCCGGGACCTCCAAGGACTGTACCAAGCCTGTTGGTACCTCGTGCTCTGACGTCACCTGCTGGCAGGTGAGGTATTGAGAAACGAACTCTGCCATAGCCTTCTTCATGCCCGGCCACCAGTGCTGTCATCTGAGATCCTGGTACATCTTCACCACTCGAGGATGTACCGCTAAAGGGGAAGTGTAAAAATCTCTCAACACCTCCTCCTATAAAGCAACGGGTACCAAGGTACATCCTCTGAATAGGACGTCGTGCTCTCCTCCTACCGAGAAACCATCATGTGCATGTCCTGAGGATATTTGTGAACACCGCGTCTCACAGTTAGCATCCCCACAATGTGCCTCTCTAACCCGCTGCAGTAGTGGAGGAGTGACTGTGAGTGACTAAAGAAACGCTGCTCCATCTCTATCCATGAAGGATCTCTGCAAAGCGGCTAGCTGCTCTGTCTCCTCCCCAAGTAGCTGAATGCCCGTCCTCCTGCTGAGAGCATCAGAAAGTACGTTCCCCTTCCTATGAGTATAGACTATCTCAATGACATAGTCCTGGAGGAACTCGATCCATCGCCGCTGTCTCAGGTTCAGGTCCTTCTGAGAGAAGATGTACCTGAGACTCTGATGGTCAGAATAGATTGTAAAGCGCTCTCCCATCAGATAGTGTCGCCACATATTCAGAGCGAAGAAAACTGCTGCTAACTTCAGGTCATGGGTAGCGTAGTTCTGCTCATGCTGTCTCAACTGATGTGATCCATAGGCGATCACGACCTGCTCCTGCATCAGGACACATCCGAGTCCAGTCACTAATGCATTGCAGTAAACTACGTACCCAAATCCCTCCTCTGGTAGCCTCAAGATGGGGTCGCTGGTCAATATATGTCTCAACTCCTGGAAGCTCTGCTGACATCTGACTGACCACACAAAGGGTTTCCACTTCTTCGTCAAAGCTGAGAGTGGTGCTGCAACTCTGGAGAAGTCTCGCACAAATCTCTGGTAGTATTCAGCTAGTCCCAAATAACTCCACACCTCCGTCACACTCCTGGGTGGCTCCCAATCTATCATTGCCTCGATCTTTGCAGGATCCACCACAACTCCCACCTCAGAGATGACGTGTCCCAAGAAGTGGACCTCTCTTATACTGAACTGACACTTTGAGATATTGCCATAAATCTGGTTATCTCAGAGTGTGTCTATTACAACCCGCAAGTGGTAGGCATACTCCCCCTCAGTCGTCGAGTATATCAAAATGTCGTCGATGAAGACCATGACAAATCAATCAAGGTATGGCTGAAAGATCCTGTTCATGAGGGCCATGAACACTACTAGAGCATTGGTTATGCAGAATGGTATAACCAAGAACTCATAATGGCCATACCGACATCTGATGGTCGTCTTCTGCACGTCCTCATCCCGAACTCTAAGATGATGATAGCCTGACCTGAGGTCTATCTTTGAGAACCACCATGCTCACTTGAGCTGATCAAAGAGGTCATAAATCCTCGGTAGCGGATACAGGTTCCTCATTGTAACCTGGTTCAGGCGACATTAGTCGACACAAAGTCACAATCTCCCGTCCGCATTCTTGGCGAACAATATCGGGGATGCCCAGGGTGAAACACTGGGTCAGATGAATCCCTTGCCCTACAAGTCATCCAACTGTACCTGTTGCTCTCAAAGCTTGGCGGGAGCCATCCGATATGATGGGGTGGATATCGGGGCTGTCCAGGGGTACAAATCAATATAACAGTCTTCCTCTCTGCGAGGAGGTAGTCCTGGAACGTCATCGGGAAAAACGTCTGCATACTAATCCACCACTGCAGGAAAACCAGGACTCCGCACGTCAACTGCTCCTAGGATGAGGCTAGCCAACTAATGACTGATGGGCTATCCTCTCCTCTGTGAGAGTCCATCCTGTGCTGCAAAGGATCCCTTCTCTTCGGTGAAGGTGAACCTGCTCCCGTCGGTGTGTACATATCACACCTTGCGCCTAATACAGTCAATCTGAGCATTGACTGTAGATAACCAATCCATGCCCAAGATGACGTCGTAAGGACTTGGCGCCACTACAAGAAGATCCCAGCCAAAGCTCTCTCCTCCTAGAGTAATCTCACTCTGCCAGAACCAATGCGTAATCATCGATTCTGCTCCTGTAAGAGTCTCTAGCCGTAAGGATCGAACCAATGGCTCTGTCGGAATCTCCATGCTCCGAACAAGGGCAGAGGCTATGGAAGAATGGCTTGCTCCTATGTCTATAAGAACTGCAGAAAGGGTGGAATAGACATAGATAGTACCTTGAATCATCTAGGGCGCGCCGTGGTCATAGGCCTCCACTGCCTTGAGCTGTGCCTGTCTATGCCCGCCAGCTCCCTGTGGTCGGGGTGGACCTCCTAGTGGTGGTGGTGGTAGAGCCTCAAACCGTTACCCACCACCTGATGCTCGGCCAGCTCCTCTGCCTCATCAGCCTGCTCCCTACAAACTGCCATGGTCAACCCTCTACCTCTACCTGGGTGGTCCCTCAACCATCTGCTTCTCCTCGGCATGGTAGGTCGGGTAGTCACGAGCCATGTGGCCCTGCCCGCTGCATGCGTAGCACTATTTTCCTCTCGAAAGACTGGCTCCGCGCTGTGTGCCCCGCACTGCTGAGCCAGTGTCCTGAGGTCATCTGCTTGAGGGTCTGGTCTGCCTGGACCCATGAATAATCCTTCGAATGCCTATTGTAGAAGACTCTTCTACATGCCGCCCCGCGGTAGGTCTCGCTGCCGATGTAGGCTCAGCAAGGAAGCTCTCGATGTGAAGGGCTCGCTCCAGTACCCATGCCTGTGTCAGAATACTAAGGGAGATCAGCGATGCCCTGATCCCCTACCTCAATCCCTGCTCGAAGGTTCGGGCCCGGAAGAATGGATCTCGTACCATATCTGTCGAATAGTGCGAGAGATCTGTAAATCTCACCAAGTACTGAGTGACCGTCAAGCTGCTCTGCCGCAGCTGTAGAAGCTCCTGGATGCGCACTGCACGGAGGGTGGCTGGGATGAACTCCGAGTGAAAGAGGCTCTCAAAGTCCGTCCAGAGGAGAGACACCTCATCATGCACCTATAGAATCAAACTCCACCATCTTCTTTCTACCGTGTGTTGTAGGCTCGCTGCAAGAATCACCATGAGGTCTGCTGGTGTCCTCACTAACCTGAAAAGCCATACAACTGCCTCCAGTCAATCCTCGGCTACCTGAAGGTCCATCTCCCCACGGAACCTGGGCGGTCACTGGCGCTGAAACTCGTGCAGTGCACTAAGGAGACGTGCATCGTCAGCGGTTGGGGCTGGTGGCATTGGTGGCTCGACGGGTAGAGGTACCTTCGGTGCCTCTGCTGTCAAAGGGCCCTGTACTGAGGCCTCATCGCTTGGTGGGATGTCATCACGCACAACTCTCGGAACCCTAGCTGGCTGCCATCGTGGGGCCATCCTAAAAAGAGACAGGTGTGCCACGGTCAAAACAGTATACCTGGTGAGCTGACACAATGTAATCACAAAGAAAACTTGAAACACACATGCAATCAATGTTTTCGTGAATTAAGTTGGAAATCAGAAGTCAGGATCCTTGTGTACGGATACGTCAGCCGCCACACCAACACTGGACTTACTGGATTGATAACCACACCCAATACGCTCAACAATATTTCTTCACATAGAAGAAAGATCAGAGTCCAGAGTTCTGCGGTAGAACCGAACACTTTGGATACCAATATGTCACGACCAATCCTCGGGGCCCATGCCGTGACTACCCCAAGGCCGCCTTCCATAGGTCAGGGGCTGCCGACTAGCACCAAGGTGTAATTCCCAGTAAAAAGGGAAGGCATTGCCTTTGTAAAGTAAACAAACAACACAGAGAAAGAAAGCAGAAGTAAACACTAAGTAAAAACTGGGCACAACAATAAGTGTGGAAAAGTAAGTGGGCAAGAATACAAACCCAAAATGAAGGTAAAGTACAACTGAAAAGGGAAGTACAACAACTGAAAAGTAAAGCCACAGCATCGAGCCGTCCACTGGAAGTCCCGCCTAAAGGGTGGGTACAGACAGCCTCCACAGCTCCTCGGGTCCAGCCATCCGCTCCAAGTATGTCCCGCCCAGTGGTCCACCTCCGGGTACCGACCGGCTCCTTGTGCCTCAACCACGATCAGTGTTGTCCGTCATCTGCAACCAACACAACGTAGTGTGGGAATAACCCGTGTAGGGGTGACTATAAGCTACTCAGTAGGGACCCCGAGTTCCCTGAAATTCTCCCAGAATGCACAAGGATAATCCACAAAGGAAAGATACAATCACGAAGTAACATCTGACACTACGTAGGTATATGCCCATAGATAACCTAAGTCACCAATTCTCATTCGGCTCCAACATCCGAGCACATGTACAGCCCTGTCCACAAAAGAAATCTCAACCTAGTCCACACAAGAAAGCAAAATGTAATCCACATAGGATAACACAACACAATCCACATAGGAAAGGAAACAAGATTCATCTCACATAGGTATAATTCATCGTAAGACGATATAGACGATCAGAGGTAGTCATTGATTCATTTAAGCCATCGGACCCACACAGGATCGATAGGTACTAACCCCCGCAATGACCCACAAAGGATTGATAGGTAACTAACCCCTGCAATGACCCACAAAGGATCGATAGGTAACTAAGCCCCGCAATGAACCACAGAGGATCGGACCCACACAGGATCTGTAGGCACTGGCCCACATAGGACCACTGAGCGCTGACCCTCACAGGATCGGTAGAACTGATCCACGTAGGATCACTGAGTGTTGTAGTCATCGTTGTCGAATCCACGGAGGATTTCTGTACAGCCGTCGTCGTCATAGTCGCAGCCAGCTCTAGGGTTCCCACACATAGCAAGCTCGTTCGGGAGAGTCCGCTCCACGAGCCGAGGGGCATATGCATCAACTAACTAATAGTCTGGAATTGTTGTATCCAAAAGTTCTGTATCGTCAACAGGAACTCAACGTCATAGACGGCGCGTCAATCGGACGCCCGGTCTGAGAGTTATTGGCTTTTTCGTCATAGGGAACCAGTTGGTTTTTAAGAAAAAACCAACCCGACTATACGCCAACTGTGTCAAAAACTCAAGCGGAGTAAGTCAAAAGGTCCGTCTCACTTAGAGTAATCTAACAATGTCAACGGCATGTCAAACGGACGTCCGGAGCTCAAGTTATTAGCGTTTCCGCTCCGAGGGCACGTTTGGTTTCGTGTACGAACCAACCCGGCCGAACCCAAACTACTCCGAAACCCTGAGTGTAATATTCCGAAACGACCTTCTTTTTCCAAGGATCGCATCGCCTCTGACAGTGCATCGATGAGAGGTCTGTAGCCCAAGATATGGGTAAAAGACAGAAAGAGGTCCGGAAATGGGGGTTTCGGGTCCGGACCGACCCGGCCCGAGACCCCCTGGGCCGGCCCGAACTGGGTCGACCCGACCCGGGTCCGGGTCCGGCCCACTTGGGCGTGGCCCGGCCCGGTGGGTGCAGCCCGGCCCGGCCTAGGCGCGCTGGCCAGGTGACTCGGCCGAAGGGCCGAGCCGTTCAGGATGCGGGGGGGGGGGGGGGGCTGCCCCCCGCTTGTTGTAACTGCGGCCCATTATTGGGGGGCCGCTCACGTCCGGCCAGCCGGGGGTTTTGAATCCCCGGTCTTCGACTGTCCGACCGGCCCGCTCCGGTCGGCAGGCCGTTGTCGACTCGGGACCGGCAAGGGCCGGTCCCCCTGCTCCGCCGCCGCTTATGCCGTGGCCTTGGACCGTCCGGCACGGCGTGACGGCACCGCACCGCTCTGCCGCGGCCCCGCTCTGGCCACGGTGTTTTTCAGGGTTCTCCGGCGCGGCGCGACGGTTCCGCGTTCTTGTTCGATTCAAAGGCGTGGCGTGACGGCGCCACGCATACCTTGTCGCCTGACCCCGCGCGGTGCGACGACACCGCACCTTCCTCGTTACATTCCACCACAAGGAAGACAATAAGGGGAGGAGGGTCGGACGTGTTGGTGTGGTCTAGTCCCCCCTCGTTAACTGGTAACAGGTGGTCCAAAAGTACGAGGAATGATGACGAATGAAAAAAAGAAAATCATCAACAATAAAAGAATTCCCTACCTCGAGCGTAGTTGGAACGGAGAATCGTCGCAGAAATAACTGTCGCGGAAGGATGAATCGCGAAAGGAGAATCGTCGTAGAAGAAGGCGACATTGGCGTCACGGTACATGATGTCGCGTAGTCGATCTTTGAGGATTCAGCGTTCCTCGTCGGTGATCGGTGCGTTCTTCGCGTTCTTTGTGTTCTTCGACGAAGAAGATGAAGATCTTCAAGCGTCCCTTAGATTTTCTCCCAAGCCTCTCAAGAAACAAGTCCCCAACCAAAATAAAATAAGTACATCACTTATTTTATTAACAAAACATAAGTTTGAAATTCAAAAGTTGAATTAATCCACTCATTTAATTAACTCAATTTTTCAATTTAAATAAAGGGTTATGGAAGGTTAGGGAAGATGAAGGGGTGGGGTTCGTGTAGGCCCCACCACCCTCATAACCTCCATTGGGAAGTTGGGTGGTTTCCCCTAACTTCCACCAAATGATTTAAACCAATTATAGAAAAATAAAATTGATGCTCAATTTTATTTTACCTTCCACAACTTTTTAACAACTTCTCTCGTGAAAAAAAAACTCCTGAAATGGTGTTCCTAAGAAATTACCGGTGCTGCGAATCAATCGGTTCCCTCATAATTCAATTCCGAGCACTGGTTCAAAAGTTAGAAAAACCCGCTCGTTCGTTCACTGAACGTACCTGAGCAAAACTTCAGATAAAAATTATTGGCACACCGGGCCTCAGAATGAAGTGCCTTCAGAAACCACATTCTTGTAAAATCCCAAAGAAAATTTAAGAAAACATTTCCCTTGAATTTTACAGGTCCTTACAGGATCATTTTCCACATTTTAGGTCATTTGATGGTTTCTTTTATTTATTCTTTCCAAGATCGAATCAAAGTTCAATGATGGATGAGGGAAGCTCTACAAGGTTAAGGTAGATGTTTTAGGCTCCATCCTTTCATTTCATTGCATCCTATATTATTCGTCGCCATGCCGTGAGATGTACCCTTTCAGTGACTCCTCTAAATCTATAATTAAGTTAAATTTATTATTTTTCTATTCCATTTGTGACCCGATTTAGTGAAGAATCAACCCCATTGGTTGATCTCATTGACTTAATCTGCTGCAATGTGTGTGATCTCCATTAAAGGAAAAATTTCCCCTTTTTTATAAATTTCCTTATAACCATTGAGGGGAATTGCATCATAATAAATTCCTTCAGTTGTATATTGGATTGTATAGGGTGAAGAGACATGTCTTATACCACTATACTTCATTCCATAAATTAAGGGGTTTAGTTAAATGAATTGGTTAAGTACTTAATTCTTCATACCTCAAGACATGAATAGATCATTAAAATTGAAATTAATTAACCAATATGATTTCAATGTTACAAGTTATTTTTTTCTAAATTTTATAGATTTTCTAACCAAATCATATTTCATTATAGTTTCATGGAAGATATAATGGGTTCTGATTTAAGGATCCCTTGAATGGGTTGTATGTGTCCTGTATATAGAATTTTCTGATGATTGAAAACATGTCAGGGTCACCACTAGCCATACCTAGGATGATCACTCTTTGGGTTTTCTATTCTTACGTCTAGACATGTGACATCAGTTCCCTCGAGGAGACCACTTGGATGGGCTCGATGAAAAAATGGTTGTACCATGCCACAAGAAAGACTTGGGCCACTATGTACGATACCAAGAAAAAAATATGTGGTTAGTTCTTGATGTTATCACCCCATCCCAAGAGTGAAACATTATACTTTATTCTTTGGTAACCATAGATGTAATACTTAGGCATTGGACATCTACCGAGACCCCAGATCAACACATGGACATTCGCTATTAATTTCCATGGATGGGATCAAGGTGACTCTCTATAATTATAATGACGTCTTAAATTGAATTAAAAAGTTAATGAATGTTTTAAACTAGGAAATAATCCCATAATATTAGAAACATAGAGATGTGTCTTCCATGACTAATAAAAGGATTCGAGATAGTCCACCTTCCCACATATTAGTCCGCTTACATTACATTTGTAGGATACCTTAGTTCATGCACATCGACTTAGGCAGAAGTAGGTAAATTTGATAGGTGTCTAAGTAGAACCTAGTACAATGAATTTATTTATTTCATTTTCGGATGAATTTATTAATTAAGGCACACTATTCATGTTATATTGCATCAATTGATTAATGTAGACATAATTGGTGGTGGCCTATTGAGATTGATTATCACACCCTACATGGGACTCCTTTAGAACCCAAGTAACATTTATGACTACAGTTATAGATAAAGAGAAGATGTTTTCTTTGGATATTTGATTTCCAACTCTAGGATGGTGATTAGGGTAGAAGACCGAGCCTATGCCTGAGATACTATTTATAGTAGTTTTTTCCATTTTTATATATTTTTATCATGTGGTATATATAGATATCCTATACTTTTACACATATTATTCCATGATTTCAATAATAATTAACCATAAAATTACAAGCCAATGATAAAAAAATCTAGTGTTTTTGGATTATTAGGCATATTAATATACAAACATAGACGTAGAAGAAAAAATATTTATTTTAATCATCTATAATGTTATCTAACTTCAATTGATCTAGTACATCTCCAGAGGATAAAATGTGTAGTATATGAACAAAGGGATGAGCTAAAATCCAAGTAAGGGACTAAATATAAGAATAAAGCATAGAATATGAGTTATAAGGAATAACATGATGAAATAAAAAGGCATGGAACATGAATAAACATAAGGAAGCATAACATATAGATCATAGGTACATATAATAATTAAATCATAGGAATGTGAGGACAATACAAAGCATGACATAAGCATGAGTCAATGCTAATTGCGAAGACCATTGAACATGGTGGACAAAGTCCCATTAAAGAATCAGGTTCACTAAATAACTCGATGTGAAATCTCATAAGACAAAAAATTACCCAAGGAATATGAGTGTTATCTGGTTTCACACATCATAACCTGTTCTTGAATATGTGTTCCATGTGATTAATCAATCATAAGGGTTTCTCATGGAATGAATTGTGTATCATAATCATTTCAAAAGACATACCAAAATGGAATATCATAATAATTTACATGAAAGAGTTTATTTGAATCATACATGGTTAATAATTATGGAAATTAATTATATACCATGAAAAGTGATAAAAAACTAAAGAGAAAAAATATTAAAAAAATCTTTAGGAGACATTTAGTCTGAACTGCCAGAAGGCCTTCTTTTTGTTCTATTTTGGATAGTACCCCTTTTAAGGGTTGAAGGTGAACTATTACATGATATGTAGGCCTAAATAAAAAGGCATATATATGAAAAAATACATGATTAATGTAGTTATTTTAGAAAATTATTGTTTTCTTAAAATAGAATATGGAGTTAACATTAAAATGGGTGAGAAATTGAGATGTCCCCTTTAGTCGGGCTTTCTTATCATTAATAGTCGAATAGGGTACAATTTAAAACATGTATTTACCCATAAAATAAGGAAGTAATGATATGGATAAATGATTATGGAACATATAAATATAATTTATCTGAATTATATAAAAATAAATAAGGGTTAGATTGGGGTAATGAGAGAGAATGCATACCCTGAAGGAAAAAATGGATGTTTGGAATGAATCCATTTCCTTATGTCTAAACGTTTTTTGTACATGCTATTAATATACTAGATAATTAAATTAAGAACATTAAATAATTAATTCAAAACCATTTCTACATGTATATAATTTAGTATTATTTTATTAAGTTCATTTATGGCCTTTTCATGAGTTATAAGATACAATTTTATCATTTTAGAGTGTTCGTTTCATGGATTTTCATAATTGGTTCACTTGTGTAAATGTTTGAAAGGTCCTGTAAAATTGGAATACATATCTATAATTGAAATTATATATTATTAATGATCATACAGAATATTAAATGTTCTTATATATAATTTCTCTAGATTTTGGGATGATTCATTTGATAAAATGTTTATGAAAACCATTTATATTATTTTCTGTTTTTTTGATCCCACGAACATGTTTTTTTAAATTAATTAATATAATTTAGAAATATTGGTTATATATCATCAAATAGGTTATAATACATATATTTTTATTTTTATTATCCATAAAATTGTTGTATGACCAACCTTGAGGGCGGTAATGGAAATTGAAATCTCACCATCCTTGAATGTGATAAATTAAAACATCATGGTTGATGTCTTCATTTTTAGAGTGAAAGGGGAGGGAAAAAGAATTTATACGGGATTGATCCTTTAAAATAATAAAATTCTTGTATTTAAATATCCTATAGTTATTATGTCACTTGGATATGGGGAGGGGAGGATAAAATATGATAAGAAAACAAAATAAATAAAATTAAAATAGAATGGATGGCGATTTTACCTCTTGAATTTATCCTCCTTGAGATCTTGCTTGAGGGACTTTGAGTTTTGTATTTTATTATAACCAAAGGATCCTATAAGTTTGGGGGAGTATTGGGATAGTATTAGACATAATTTGAAAAATCATCAAGGTTTTGGAGTTTTGCGGAGAAGTGGTGGTGAGCAGTGGTATTTATGGTGGAGGATAGAGGTGTTTTTTATTATTTTATTCTTTTTTTATTATTTTGTCTCAAGATGATGAATAGTTTTGATTCTTGTTACTATGTATAAGATTTAGAGTATGTGTGTTTTAACCAGTGGTTCTTTCATCATCCAAAAATCATCCATAACTCAATAATTCATGTATTTAGCTTATACCGTAAAATTAACATATTTCACTATTTAATAATAATTCATGGTTTTTAAAAAAATTAAAAAACTAAACCTAACCATTATTCAATGCATATAATTTAGAAATGAACTCCATTTTTAAAATCAAATTTATAATATGATACATTTTATTTTGAATTAAAATCACCACTTATTTTAAAAATACAAACTTTAGAAATAAAAATATTTTTTTAACCCATTTATAAATTATTTAATGTCTCATAAAATTATCAGATAATTATAAGATAAAAAATATTAACTGATAAATTTATTTAATGAAAATATTTTTTCCTGATAAATCATTATATTAATTAGAAATTGAAAATAAATATTTAGGTTTCACAAAAATACCAAAACTTTATTTTTGTTTAGTAAAACATTTAGTTACTTATACTATGATATTATTATATCATATTTTCATTTATAATACACCAAAATGTTATTTATAATTTCATTGGTTAGTTTACTATTCTATTGGTTAGTTTACTATTCATATGGGTTTTATTAGTATTCAAAATTTATATATTATATTCCATTGGTACAGATTCTTTAATTTCTAGAAATACCTATTATTTCATTAATTATTCATTTATGAATTCTGTATTGTGTTATTTGTTTTATTCTAATTTATGTATACAATATGAAAATTTTATAAGAAGAAAAATTTCCATTGATATAATTCCTCATCATTAAATTCTTCCCTGCATATAAAATTTCACCATTGAAATTTTGATTTACTAACTATGGGGAAATTGGGTAGGGTAATTCTTTTTAATTGCTTACTCTAGATCCCATGATGCCTCTTTAAACTTATACATCCAGCATAGTACTTTGAATATGTGACTGGTCTTGTTGAAAATTACTTTATATCTATAGTCCAAGATCGTCAATGGCTTCTCCTCATAAGGGATTTCATTCTCCAATTGTATAACCTTAGAATTCAGTATATATGTGGGATATGGTATGTACATTATCAAAAGGGATACATGGAATAAATCGGGTACTTGAGACATGGTAGGGGGATATGCTAGATGATAAGCCACAACTCTGAAACAATGAAGAATCACAAATGGGTAGACAAACTTGGGAATCATCTTTCCCTTCTTAAATCGCATGATCCTCATCCATAGAGATATTTGGAGTAATAACATGTATCCAACCTTAAACTCTAGGTTCATAAAACAATTGTATGACGAGCTCTTCTATTAACTTTCGGATTCCTTGATGTGTTATTGAATGTTTTTCACCTTTTCACCCATTTATTCAATAATTTTAGGTCATAACATCTTATGTTCATATAATTCATCCTAGACTACCAGTGTTGTGAATATTTTCCAATAAATGACATCATATGAAACCACTGGGATTCTCTAGTGAGAAATATTTTTTATGATAACTGAACTAGGGGTAGATGTTTTTCCCATCATCCCTTGAGGTCCATAGAATATGATCTAAGAATGTATTATTTTGTGTGAGTAGTCCTTTTATATTGGATTTCAATCTAAGGATGATAATTCATACTTGATGTTTAACTTTTTGTGTAGAGAATTATGGAGGCTTTTATATAACATGGAGGTGATTTTTATATCTCAATTGGATACAATAGATAGTGGTACCCCACCCAACATTACCACTTCTCGGATGTATATCAGTGAATGTTTCTCCAGTGAGAATTCCTCTCTGATTGTGATAAAGTTAGATGTATTTGTAAGATGATAAAAAAAACACATATAGTATTTTTTCCTTTGAATTTATGTCATAGTCTGGTTAAAAAATCTTTTTTGATATTTTCCCATTTCAATGTTGGTATGAGTAATGGTTTCATATTTCCCTTTTATTTTTTCATTTTAGCCTTCACTTATTAATATACTAGGAATATTGACGTATATTAAGTGATACCCTTCTTCATATTTTCCTAATAATAGTTCTCTCGGGGATTTCAATACATATTTGTGCTCCCTAGGTGAATAGTGAAGGTTGAGCTATGTGCATCATTCAAAATATCATTCATTATCTCTCTATCATATGGTAAAAATAGTCAGGACCCAAATCCCATGACTCATTACATATCCATTTTGAACTCAATATATTTTCCATTTATGATAGGTTACAAATTTTTTGTTATAAGGGGTTGTTCAGAAATCATTTCTGAAGGGATATATGACAGTCCCATCTTAACAATTCCCATGTATATCATTTTAATTTCTAAGAGGATTGGATCCTTCTAAATTTTTATCATTGATAAATATGTGGGATCCTTCATACTAAGGGAATCCAAAACCTTATTTTCTTTACAAGGATGGTAATGGATTGAGCAATCATAATTCGTGATTAGCTCTAACCATATTTACTGGAACATATTAAGAATATTATATGTGAATATATACTTAAGGATTTTATGATCAGTATATATTTCACACTTGAACCTATAGGGATAATTACATAATATTTTCAATATAGAGATCTCAACCTCAAACTCCATATCATGATTGGGAAAGTTTTTCTAATGAATTTTCAATTTCCTTGAGGTGTAGGCTATCTTTTGAACATTTTACATTAGTAAACATCATAATATCTTCTTTGAAGCATCTCTATACACAACAAAGATTTCACCACTTCTCAATAGTACGAGCACTAGTGCATTGATAACCTTATTGTTCAAATCCTTGAAGTAGTGTTCACATTCACTAGCCCAAAACAACATCACTCCCTTCTGAGTAAGCTTGGTTATTGGGTTTTAATGTCTAGAGATGTTCTTAAAAAATTATTGGTAATAACCAGCTATCCCAAGGTTTCTTATTGTTCTCCATTATAGATGATGTCATGGGCCACTCCTTTATTTCCATATTCATCGAAGGGTCTATAAATATTCCTTTGTTTTTGATAACCTGCCATAATAAAAACACTCCCTCCATCCATAATTATCATTTACTATAATTTTCAAATTTTTTATCACTTCTCAATGTTTTCAAAATAGTATTTATATTATTCTCATGTTCCTCCATGCTCTTAGAGTATATCAGAATATCAAAAATATAGACAACCATAAATTCTATAGAATAATTTCTAAAGATTCTATTCATTAAATCCATGAAAATTATGGATGAATTAGTGCACACAAATGGAATCACTATGAACTCATAGTATCCATACCTCATTAAAAATTTAATATTCGGAATATATTACTTCCTCAATTTTAATTTGTGATTTCCCGGCTGAAGGTCCACCTTTGAGAAATACATGGCCCCATGTAGTTAATCAAACAAGTAATCTATCCATTGAAGGGAATAATTTTTCTATATTTTTATTTTCTTTACTTTATGATAACTAGTTTAGAGGCACACTGATCCATCTATATTGTTGATAAAGAGTACTCATGCACCCCACAGTGAAGCAGATGGGCATATAAACCCGTTTTCAAGATTCTCCTAAATCTGCTTCTTTAGTTCATCCAACATGATGGTGTCCATTATGTATGTTTTCATTAATATTTTTAGACATCCAAGAATAAGTTCAATTGAGAAATAAACCTCTCGATCGGTAGTAATACCAGTAAATTCCTTAGGGAACACATTTATGTAGCCTCTCACAATTTGAATGTCAACAAAAATGATCATCTACATTGTCTCAATTCTTTTAGCTAGATATTCTTTCTCAGAAAACAGTAATATCCACAATTGATATATTTATATTGAAAGAGATTCATCATCCTCCTTACACTTATACAAAATTTAAGGGTGCTTCGAGTTATGAAGAGTTTTCTCCCTTCCTCGACAGTTGATGTTGGCATTATATAATGATAGTCAATCCATACCAAATATATCATCAAACTCCACTAATGTAATTATGATGATATTTTATAAAAGGTTCACCCAAAAAAATTTAACTACAGAGGATTTATATTTTTTTGGATATAATAATTTACCCATTTTATACTATCATTGATAACACATCCTTCATATCTTGATGTGGTTTTTAAATAGTTCTACAAATCATAAATGATATAGAATAATTTTTATAACCAGAATCAAATAATATTTTATCCATTATTGAATGAATAACCAGCGTACCTATCACCACATCCCTGTTAGGCTCCACCTCAGCATTAGTTATTTTATATGTCATTCCTTGCTTCCATGGAGGTTTTTATTATTGATTTCCTCCAATAACCCTTGGGTTAAAGAAATTGATCACACAATGCCCATGTTACTTATAATTGAAACACTATACTATAGGATGAGGGTTTATCTAAAACTTCCTTTATTCTTATATATTAGTGGGAGTAATTATATACATTCATTAGTTATTATCAATATGCCCATCTCTTCAACAATTGAATTATATCTTGGTTCACTTTAAGAAGTTTCCGAAATGATTCCTCCCACACTTTTCACACCTGAGACGTTGGGTCTTCTTCCCAATATGTGATTTAACTATTGATCCACCCATATTAAAATCTATTTCATTTTTTTAACTAGGCCCACAAGACCATTGAGAGTCTCTGATCTCCATTTCATCCTTAAAGGAATTAGAAACCATCTTTTTATAACTGTTGAATTCTCTAATCACCAATTATTGTAATAGAGTTTAATTTTGTTGTATAATGAATTGATCTACCTTTCTTTTGATGTTCATGATAATGACATAGGTGTATTGTGCAATCCATGTGAAATTTTCCTCATATGCTTTAATAGAATCATCTTCCTTTTTCTTCAGTCAAAGAAACACACTTTTTATCTTAATAATGAGGGTTCAAAAAAAGTATTTATTGAAAAAATATTTTTGGGATATATTGTTTTTCTATTAAATAAATTTATACCTTGGACTTTGTTTTCCGGATCAGTGTCCACCACTGATCACCTTCCTCATCAAAATGATAGATTACAAGTATAACTTTCTCTTATTATGAGCACTAGAGGATGGAAAATAACTTCTTAATAGAGTTAATCAATTGTTTCATGATGATGGGGTCATTTGATGTGCTAAATATGTGAGGACATTTTCTCATGAAGGATTCAACAATAAATTTCTATTTATTAGGAGAATGAGTGAATTATTCATGATTCATGTTATTTTTCAAAACTCTAGGCATTTGATCTTGTACATTAATAAATTTTTGAGAACCTATTACCATCATATTTGGCATATCAGTAGGTAAATATTTTCATTTACTATCACATTAACTGTTGTAACATGTTATTATATTTCTATACATTAACTAATAAAATGATATTAAAATTAAAGGTTGTGAATATTTAGATAATTATCATAATAAAAGGAAACATTTTACATAGTGGGATAAACATGTTAATGAAAATAAAATCCAAAATTGTGATTCCTCGTGTTTAAATATACGTTATCCAGGGAGATATAATTATCCCTATGGTTATAACTAATGTGATCCAGTCATAATCTCAAAAAAACCTAGAACATTACATGATTCCAACTATAGCGACCCTGTACATTAACACATATTATTCCATGACTTAAAGTATAATTAACCATCAAATTACAATCCAAGGATCATCAAATCTAGTGTGTCTGGATGATTAAGAAAATAAAATCGAAAATATAGAAATGTAATAAGACATATTTATTTTATTCATACATAAAGATATATAAGATTCCATTGAACTCCTAAATCTACAAAGGATAACTGGGAGAATAAATTAACAACAGGATGAGTTAAAGGATGAGTAATGGAGTAAACATATGTATAATGGAAAGAAATGGGTTAGGTGGAATTACATGATGAAATAAAAAGGAATGGAACATGAATAAAAATATAGAAACATAAAATTTAGAAAATGGGTATATATAATCATGGAATCATAGGAATGTGGATACAATACACAACATGACATAAGTATGACTCAAGGATTACTACCAAGACAATTTCACAAGGAGGAAAAAGTCCCATAAATGAATAACAAAACATCCCTATAATAACATTATTTTTCATTAGATGAAACATTACACAATTAATTGGAGTGAAATATGGGTCCACCCATCATAAAATTCTTAGGAATATGTGTTCCACCTGAATAATAAACCATAACGGTTTTCCATGGAAATAATTGGGAATCTTAATCATGTCACAAGAAACAAAAAATGATATCTCAAAATGGTATCGATGAAATAATGGATTTGAATAATATGTGGAAATTCATAATGGATAATTAGCATAACTGATGATATGTTTTGTCAAGCATAAGTTAAAAAATATAAAAGAGTATTTAAGAGACATTATAAATAAGAAATTTAGTATGATTTTTGGAAAATATTATAGAGTGTTTGAAAATGAAAATGAATATTTATTTTCATAAAACTATAAATGAATAAGAATTTTTTCATGATTAAATTATTTATTTTATAAGAATAATTGTGTCTTAAAATATAATTTCGAGTTCACTTAAAATTGGGTGAGTAATCAGGAGGTTCCCTTTAATCGGGATTGTTTATCAGAAAGATTTGGGAAGTGAACCATTTTAAGCCAACTACTTATCCAATAAATTAATAATATAATGATCTGGATACATGATTTTGGAACATATAAATATAATTTAGAATGATTTTATAAAAATTGGGAAGACTTAAAATGGGTAATGACAGAGAATGTGTAACCCTATAGAAAAAAAAAGGTTGATAGAGAATCCCTTACCTTTTATCTGATAGTGTTCTACACTTAATTTTAATATCTTATATAATAAAATTAAATCAAATAAATAATTAATTAATAACCATTTATATATATACATGATTTAGTTTAATTTTATTAATTTCATTTATAGACTTTTTATGAGTTATAAGATACCATTTAATCGATCGTGAGTGTTCATTTCCTTAGGTTTCATGATTGGTTCACTTGTGTAAATGTATGAAAGATCAGGTAAAATGAGAATTGATATATAGAATTGAATTTATATGTTATTAATGAACCTCCATAATATTTAATGGTCTCATATATCATTTTTTAATTTATGTGAGGATGATTCATTTGATAAAACATTAATAATAACCGTTTATATAATTTTGTTGTCTTTTATAATGTTGAACTTGTTTTGTTTTACTAATTAATATCACATATATATATATATATATATAATGGTTACAGATCATTATATAGGATTTAATACATATATTATAATATTTCATAACCTAAATTTGGTTTTATTACCATATTTTATTGTGGTGATGGAAATGGCAAAATTCATCATCTTTGAATGTGATAAATTTACAAATCACGAATGATGATATTTAATTTTTGAAAAAAGGAGGTGGGAAAAAGAAATAATGAGGGGTTGTTACATTAAAAAAATAAAATTATAGAATATAAAATATACTATAATTATCATGTCACTTGGATAAATTTAGATAAGGAGATAATAATAAAATAAAATAAAATTAAAAAAATTAAACGAGTATGGAAGAGGATTTTACCTCTGGAATTTATCTTCCTTAAGAACCTCCTTGAGACACATTTAGTTTTATATTTTCTTGATAAAATATTATCTGATATTTTTTAGGAGTGTCTTTGGAGATTATTGGGTAGAGTTTTTTTTTGGATTCATGAATTTGGAGGTGTGAGGAGAATAGGCGATGAGAGGTGGTATTTATAGTGTATGAGAGGGATGCGTTTTGACTATTTTATTTAGATGTATATTATTTTGGCTGAAGACTATTAATATTGCGTATTTTATATGATATTTATAGAAATTGAAGCACGTTATTTTTAACTAATGGTTCTTACTTTATACAAACATCATCTATAACTCAATAATTCATGTGTTTAGCTTATAACATAAAATATATTATTTCATAATTCTCTAAAAAATTAACTTATTTCTATAAAAATACAAAAAATTAACCCAAACCATTTTTCAATGTGTATAATTACAATATAAACTCCATTTTTTGAAAATATTTTTTAAATATGATAAATTTTGTTTTGAATTAAAATAATCATTTATTTAAAAAATATTTAAAATTATAACTGATTTTATAACACATTGAAACATTAATTAAGGGATCATTAATGTATCTTATAATCATATGAAAACAAAATATTAATTTATGAATCTATTTTTTGAAAATAAAAAATTCTTCTAAATCATAATATTAATTATAAAATAGAAAAAAATTATCTTTCCCCAAAATACGAAAACATAATTTATCATTACTAAAACATGTATTTACTTATACTGTGATATAATTATATAATGTTTTCATTTATAAGATACATAAATATTATTTATAATTTAATTAGTGGGTTTACTATTCTACTGACTGGTTTATTATTCATAAGGTCATATTACTATTCAATTATAATAGGATCCTTATTTCCTAGAAATACATATTATTTAATTCATTATTAATTTATAAGGTTTGTATTGTGTTATCTATTTTATTTTATGTGATTTATACTATATGAAATAATTATAAGATGTAAAATTTTCATTGATATAAATCTTGGTCATTATAATATATATCTCTATCACATACTCCTTGCACATTCATTTCTGATATAGCCATATTATAATGATCATCATATTGTATCTTTTGATTATCCAGCTTCCAAAGTTTATCTCTTTATCTTAAGTGATTTGTGGATTTTTTATATTGTGGTATTATTTTTATTACAGCCTATTCTATTTCATATAATATATGTATATATATATATATATATCAATTTTCACTTTACTCTAATTAATGAGGGAATAATCTCCCCACTAACACACCATAAGACCTCACTACTAGTCTGTAGACGCTATCATTCAGGTAGCTTGTATTGAGGTCTTATGGAAACCATCTAGAGACCATACTAAGTAGAATACAAGGAGATATATAACAAAGTGGTATCAAATATTCCATTTTTCTGTTTTCCTTATTATATGGGATTTATATAGGAGACTAGGATTTTGGAATTTGGTCATGAGCCAATACTTTGGAGTAGCAAACCCATGTATTGGGGACACCCATATTTCTTAGGATTGGTAAATGTTGTTATTTCTTAAATTAATACCATTTCATGTATTTTAATGATTATTGAAACACATTATTTATACAATTATTAATATTTACATTATTAATGTGGGAATTTTATCCTTGGCTTGATGATATGAGGATATATTAGTATCATGCATTCTACTAGGCACTATATGATTAAAAATTTCATGAATTATTACATTCCATGTTTACTTTTCTACATTCATTTCTTGTATTTCATTTGGTTTTTTTTTGGTATTTTGTTAACTCATACAGATCATTGATTATTACATATATAAAGGTTCTAACATTTCCTTCCAAAGTGAGAAAACAAAATTTTAACTCAAACTATCAGCCATAACCTAACAATGTTTTTTACATAAGTTAATACTGTTACATTAAGAATCCAAATTTTTCATGTGTGATCCATGGATTATCAGTTTCATGGGATAGAATGTGTTGTGGTTAGGATTAGTTGGACAGTAATATCCAATTTACAAGGTTCATGGACTCTTATAAATTATATGTGGATACTCATCTAATTAAACCATTTAAAGGGAATTTAAATACCTTAATGAATCAAAAATAATAAAATATTTAAAATGAATGGACCAATTATATGTTTAATATGATACCTTGACCCTAAACTGACCTTATTAGTGGGAGGTAGGCCATGTATCGTATGATCCTTTTATAAATAATGTTTAACACTCAGAATCAGCTCTAGGAGTAGGAATGGGTGTGTTTCTTTAGTAGGATGACTTGTGTCTGTTCCTTCTTTAACTATTTACCTTCTATTATAAATTCAACCTAAGGAGTGTTCTTGGAAATTAAAAATCCATTACACTATTTTGATCTTGAGTTTTATGCCATGAATTTATTGCGAATCATACAATGAAGGTGATGGGCCCCGAGCCACCCATGATACCTCATATAGTGCCACCAAAGGCACCTCTTGAAGAACTTCCACTAGGTGTTGATGCCTAATTCTATGAAAACTTCTTCCAGTTCACGAAAACCATTCCGGATTTACCTTGACCTTCCCCTTCAGTGGAAGAGATGACTCGTGAGTTCCAACAACATCCTTCTTGAGGGATAGTGAATCATTGGTGGAGGAATCATGGATATTATCCATTAAGCCCATCATTAATCATATTGAGACACCTCCACTGTGGATGTTCAATCTCAATACCTAAATTCTATGGGACTCATCCATGAAATAGGGGGAATTTCATATATATTCTGGTTGACATCATGGTATGGTCTAGATGGGCTTCTAAACAACCTTATTCATCTAATTGTTTTGTCAGAACTTGAGAAACCATTGTGTTTGGAATTTCATGCACCTTAAGAAAGGAAACATGTCAGTGGTTGAATACTCTGACCGCTTTACTGAATTACAACACATTCACCAACGATGAAATGTGATGATAAAACTAAAATGAAGAAGTTTAAGAATGAGAATTCATATTCTATCATCTGGAAGGAGAACATATTTCAAATGTCCATTATTTAGAGATAGTAAACCAGACTCTCAACACATAGGGAAACATGATATAATTAGGTGATGTAATGTAGAAAATTTTAGCTTCCAATAAGATTAGTGTTTTATCGAGCGGTATGATGTGATATTTGAGGGGTACATATGGGGGTAGTATCAGCCAGGTGTAATGCATTGATATCAATTTTTTTTGTGTCACTATTGTTTCAAGAGTATTATAAAAATACCTATTATATGAAGAATCTGATCTAGTGGGGGGCTTACAGAAGGATGGTTTACCTCCACTGTTTCTACCAATATTATCATTTAGGTCCAAGAGAGTGGAGATATGTGTCATCACCACCTTCATGGGTTGGGTTAGTAACTCTATATTGGGTAGGAATCTGGGAATTTATAGGTATTTCGGGCTAAGTAGGCAGTCATGGATGAGGTGGTCATGCCTTATACGTTCAACATTTGTAGAGTGGACAAGCTCAGGCTGAATAAGTAGCATCTCAAGGTCAGAATAAATTAGATATTTATACAGTGAATCCCACACCAATTGAGTAGAGTCCAGGCTCATCTAAAGTCAGAATTATTACTCAGGTAACCTCTTATCAAGCTTCATCCATATTTGATATAAGTTCATCACACTCCTTTTTATCTTCTAAAACTGTAGGAATTATATGCATAGTAATAAAGTTCTCTAGTTTTGTTATAACCCTTGAAATTCCATTTGGAGTTCTATATGATGGTAAAAACTAGTGTAAGGAATGACCCTTGAAATAGGTGGGTTCCATTTTCTATGGAATTTCTTCATCCTCAATATGAACGACTTCAACGTCATTCTCAGTAAGGACTAGCTCGTGCCTTATCGATCTAAGATGGATTTCTATCTCCATTAGGTATCCTTCAAATCACATGAGTTTAGTACATATAAACATTATGGATAATGAGACCTCCAGGTTAGTTGAGATAAACTCAGGCATACTGGGCTACGTAGAGTGACCTCACATATGACCTGTATATTTTTTAGAAATTAGGTGATACAACTTTTGGAATTCCCTCTAGTGGTGGACTATTTCAGGGTTGTATTCTTTGCGGATTTTTCCAATTTACCTATTGTATGATAGGCCGAGTTCACCCCAAATATTGATCCAGGTGAGACACATGTGTAAATTTTTAAATATAATATGGAACATGAAGAGCTCTATTAACTTAAGAATCTACATAAAGATCTAGATTATATTGGATTTATCCAACAAAAAACATCACCATGGGGTTTACTTATAATTTTTTCCGAGGAGGATGATACCCTTATATTTATCAAGGACTACCTCTGAATGAACTATGATATGGTGTAAAACAATATCCACTTCCTCGAATAGAAATCCTCTTTGACCAGCTCTGTGGAGAAATTGTTTTCTCCAAAATAAATGTTAGATAAGTCTTCCATTATATTTGTGTATTGTAATCAGGAATACCATATAAAATGTTCTAGATTAGGTATATCATGTCTGAGTATCTAGTCTTGTAATTCGATCTAATGAATGCCCTGTAAGTCTTCATGGTTCAGATGAATTAGGTTTTTCACTAGTGTCTTGATTCATTTGTGGTAGTCTTCATAGAAGACATCTTATTGTATTAACCCACTAGATGTGACCATGAAAACCATATTGAGACCATTCTAAATACATTGATAGAGAACCACCTATATGAGAATCATTGTAATTTCCACTTTAAGATCATCAGTGATCACATATCGGTTCATATCATATTTGAGGTAGGTATATCTGTTAACCCATAGAAGGTTATTTTCATGGTTTCAAATTATTATCCCAAGAAAATATTCAATCTACATATTTTCTTTGGGATGTAAGGATATTAAAGTCAGTTCATCGAATAATTTTCATGTCCATAAGTGATGAATAATATCTTGACTAATAAGGGTGTGAAATTCGAAATGACTGAATCTTATGAAACAAATTTTCAAGATTTAAAGGGAAGACTAACATGAAAATCAATTTTGATTTTTCCTACGCTGGAAAAAATATATGTTGTTTATAATGATTCTTTAGGAATTAGTTTTGGTGCAGTACTGATTCAAGGTGATTAAATTGCAGTGTATGTCTCTTTCTAGCTGAGGCCTTAGGAGAAGAACTATCCTACACATCAACTTATTTCAACATCCATTACTCATACTCTACTTGGTTAGAGGAACTATTTATCGGGACATCAATTCATTATTTACACAGATTATAAAATTCTCAAATACGTCTTCACTCAACTAGACATGAATATGAGGGAGCGCAAGTGGGTGGAATACCTGTAATCATTTTTATTTGAGATTTGATACACACCGATTAAGGGAAAGGTCGTGGTTGATTCCTTGATCTAGAAGACTCATAAATCAGTAGTCATGGAATCATATAGTGAGTGGATGTTTGTGGATTTTCTTCTGAGTTGCACTTGGAGGAGCTAAAATAGAACAATAACTTAGTTCAAGTAGATCTAGAAGTGACATCCTCCCTTATGGAATTGGTTTGGAAGAGGCACCTAATTGATACTAATGTCCTCATTTTTAGGGAAACTGTCACAAGAGAGAAACCAAGCTTGGGTTGGGTTATGGATTATTGTGATACTCTACTATACCGTGAAATTTTTCTAGTTCCTTAATATATAAAAGAAGAGTTGAGGGGAGAATCTCACATATATTTTAGGGAATTTCATCCTAAGAATACCTATATGTACTAAAACACAAGTCTTTAATATTAGTGTCTTGGTATGAAGAGGATGATAGTGGGTTTCATCACATGGTTCTCTACCTATGATTAGATGAAGGCAGCGAACTATCATTCTGCTAGACATATACATCCCATCTTTATTCTATATTGGATGTGGAATTATTTTACTATGGATTTTTTAAATGATTTCCAAGAACCCCTCAAGGCAACGACATCATATGGGTGATCATTGATAGAATGATAGGGGTTTCATAATTCTTATTGATCTATAATTCCTTCTATGTTGATGAGAAAAGAAGGTTGTATATATGATAGGTATTAATAGTTCTTGGTGTTCCTCATCTAATAATTTTTTATCATGATTTTCTTTTTTACTTCACTATTATTATAATGGTTAAAAATAAAACTTGGTTCATAGGTTCTCATGAGCCTAAAATATAACCCTCATACCTATGAGAATACTGAGAAAATGATATAGATGTTAGATGATATTATTCGGACCGACATCCTTTATATTAATGGTTTTTGGGAAAAGAATATTCCTCTGGTTGAGTTTCAAACAACAAAATATTTTAGGAAATGATATAGGTGGATCCAAACGACACCCTATGTGGTATACCATGTTGTTTAACTCTATGATTCCTTGAGGTATGTCAAATAGATCTACTGGGTCATCGTCTAATCCATGGGACATTATAGTATGTCCAACTGATTCAGAAGTATATGGATACAGTTCTGTCCAGGTTTATGTCTTTTAATGATTATAACTGTAAAACTATGGATTTCGAGGTGGGACATCATTTATTTCATTGTGTATTTCCTTTATTTGGTCACAGATGATTTTAAAGATAGGGAATGTTATCACCTTGTTATTTCAGGCCCATAGAGATACTGGATAGGGTTAGACTGGTAGCCAATCAGTTTTTGTTACCTTAGTGGTACCATGACATGGATAGAAACATCAACATATATAATCTTTTATAGTATCATGATGAACTGTATAATTTGTTTGACATGAGAATATTGAGATAGAAGAAGATGCATCCTTTAAATATCGTCTCATATGTATCATTGATTAGAGCATGAAGTCTATCAGAGGAAGGTCATTTAATTTGGTATGAGTGCTATAGTATCATGAATGCCTACATGACAATATCTAGGAGTGGGAAGCTGATGTACATGTGTAGTGTCCAGAACTCTTCTTTGATGATGATTCACCACCCTTGGATAGGAAACCTGAGTATGATTTTTCTTAAGGTTGGGATTTTGTAAAGTCGCTTATTTTTATAAAGATACATACCATTTTTTTGTTTCAATTCATTATTTTTTATAATAATGATTCCTACTGAAGTCAAGGTGGTATCAAATAAGTACGAGGCTCGTTTAAATCCTAGAGACCTGAAATTGGAAGAGCCGGACTAAGCCACATGGTTAGTAGAATCTTTGTAGTCCAGTCCACATGGGTTACCTAAACTGTGTGGTTGAAAATAGTGGTGTGTTGGAGGCAACATGGGTTTTCTTTAATTGTGTGACCCTAGGAACACATTTTTATAGAAAAATGTAGGTTTATTTCAGTTTATTTTCTCACTGTTTATGCGTGGTTAGATAAATCATGTTCCTAACCATGTTGGGTTACCATTGAAGAACCGGTTAGGCGCACAGTTTACACATGGTTTGGACAACCATGAACACTTGTTTGTTAGAGAGAAATTAAAAATATTCTCTCTTATATTATTTAAAACTTCATTTATTTTCCTCCTTCTGCAGAAACTAATCCCTCCTCCCTCATGCATGGAGCTCTACTCCTTCCAGTGGTAGGGATCAAGGCACCTATTTTGTTCTTCATATGTTTCACTCTTCATCAGATCCATTAAGAAGATAGATGGGAGAAATTCAATCCTCTCCATTCTATTTAAATTTTTTCTTCCCATTTATTTTACTATCTTGGTGCAATCTCATTTTCTCATTTTTAGGGATTTTCATGGTTTCTTTGATTTCTTTTAAACAATCATGAATCAAACTCAAAAACTGGTTGAGGGAATCTCTATAAGGAAAAGGGATGTGGTCTAGGTTATCTTCCTTCGTTTCTTTTCATTATATATTATTATTTTTTATTCATAAATCCATACCATTCTAGTGACACCTCTTAATACTTAATTGTGTTAAATTGATAGTTTTCCCATTCCATTGGTGACTCAATATTGTGGTGAACAAAACCCTTGGGGTTATCTCTATGACCTAAGCCACCCAAATGGGTGTACTATCTCTTCCAGTAAAATATTTACCCATTTATCTAAATTTACAAATATCCCTTGAGGGTAATTTATTTATAATAAATTCCATGAGATGATAATTGGATTAAATTTGATGAAGACCCATGACATATTCCCCTATACAAAATTCCATATATGAATTAGTATAGTTTAATTAATTGGTCACATTCTTAATACTTCATACCTCATAAAATTAATGGAGCATTAAAATGGAAATTCCTTTACCAATATGATTTATATATTATAGGTTTTTTTTACTAAATGATATAGATTTTCTAACCAAGTCTTATCCCAACAAGTTTCATGGGTGATACAATGGGTTTCGATTTAAAGACCCATTGAATGAGATCAATTTGACATATATTTAGAATTTTATAATGGCTGTAAAAACATTGTGGAATATATTAGCTATGCTAGAAATGGGATCTCAATGCATTTTCTGTTTTTATCTCCAGATGGGAGAAATAGGTTCCCTGGGGGAGACGCATGGGATGGGCTCGATAGAATGATGGTTATATAATTTTAGGAGAGAGTCTTGGGATTCTAAGTGCTAAACAAGTTGTGGACTAGAAGGTTAATTCATGATATGGTCACACTATGCCTTGAGTGACACCTGGGACTAAATTTTTGGGTTGCCTTTGATGGACTCCATAGGCAATGGATATCGAATTATCCCCAAGATTGGTACATGGAAATTATCCCCTAATTTGCATGGATGGACTTAGGGTGACACCCTATATTTATAAACAGGTTATAAATTAAATTAAAAATCCAATGAATGTTTTATAATGAGAAATTATCCCTTAGTTTTTGGAAATACAGGGATGTGTCCTCCAAGAACAACCATACACTTAGGGAAGGTAAACCATATCACATATTATCCCAGTCGCTTTAGATATGTATGATCCATTGTCTATGACTCATCAGCTTAGGCTGAGTAGTTAAATTGGATTGGTTTCCCATTGTAACCATGTTCGATGAATTTATTTAATTCATTCTGTTATGAATTTATTTACAATGGAACATTATTCATTTTATATTGCACAAATGGATTGATCAATACACCGTTGGTGGTGTCTTACTATGATTTTATCCTACACAATATCGGTCCTACTCTGGAATGTGATAAGACATTATGACTATATGTATAGATTAAGGGAAGTGGGCTGCTTCTGATGTTTGCTTTCCTGGTCTGGGATAGAGGTCACGGTGGAGTACTAAGCTTGTGATAAAGATGCCAGCTTTAGTTATTTTTGGCTTTTTTTTTATATTTTTTATCATGTAGTATATTCATGTGTCCCCTTATAGTTTCATGTTCATTTTTTATAGCCACATTACATTGATCATCATATTATATCTTTTGATTATATATCTTTTCTAGTTTATCTCTTTATCTTGAATAATTGTGCATTTTGATGAAAAATTCCATTTTTTGGTTATTACTAGTTCGGCTATTTCATTTAATATATATATATATATATATATATATATGTGAAGTTTCAATCCACTCTTGTCTATGAGGGTATAGTCTCCCCATTGACACACCATAGTTCCTCAGTACTTATCGGTAGCCTATAGTGTTTGGGGAGGTGTGATTGAGGTCTTGTGGCCAATTTATTGGGACCCATCTAAGTGGTGTCCTTGGAGGGACCCTACAATGGTCTTGAATATGTGGTGAGAGTACCATTCTATTAGTCGTGAGAATAGAATTGTTGTAAATATTTCATCTTAATATAAAGATAGAACATGTTTCACATTCCAAGAAGAATAAGAAATGGTAAATATTAGCTTTGGTATTATATAAAGGTATCTAATACCTAAATAATTATTTTAATCAGAATTTTTTAAACCTCATTCTATGTACATTACTCGTAGAGTTTTCAATTTTATTATTTTAGTTTAACAATGGAACAATTATTTTCTAAATACTATACATTCAATTACCAAAATAAAATGGAACATATTAAAAAATTTGTACCTACAAATTCCATATATGAAATCCATTTTATTAGATTATTTTTGTATATGAAAAATCAATTTCAACACAACTACATTTAATGTGTAAAAACCTATTTTTGAAAAAAAAATTATTTTTAAACATAAACATTATATGTAGTGTAATTTTATAAATATAATTGAATTTCTTATATTTATTTTATTAATCATAAAAAAATAAACTTTATGTGGATTTTAAATCATGCTAAAACCTGATTTTTCAAAAAAAAAATTTAATTATATGAAAAAACAAAAAATCATTTATTGAATTATATTACATGATCTATTAAGCCTGCCTTTTCAAAATTAATAATAGTACTTAGAAATGCTCTGTTTACTCTAGTATACATCTTTGATAATGAAAAATGTTATATATGTATGAAATTTACACTTACATTTTGATATGGCCACAATCACTATGATTTTATTAAAAAATATTTTTCTCTATTCACCTAGTAATAAATTATGATGTTCCTTTAATAAAAATAAACTTATAAAATTTAAATATTAATTTTTCAAAATTTAAATTCAAACTAAAAATAAATTAATTTTTTTGAAAAATATATTTTTAATCATCAAGTGTGTTACTTATTATTTGAAATAAATTCATAAATATTTGAATGCTAATATATTATTTTAAAAAACATAATATTACATTTTAAAATAAAAATTTAACTATGACTAATTTCGTTTATTAAGGTAAAATGTAAAAATTTTGTTTAAATTTTATTCTTTGAAAGACATCAATTATTATAAAATTATTCAACGAAAAAAAAATATTGTGCAATAATTTTAATTTATTACTATATTTTTATCAACTAATTTGTATATTATTCATGTAATTTTAATATAAAATTGTTTTTCTTAGTTTGGGGTTGCATTATTTTACTAGTGTATGTGACACAAGCTATTTAATATAATATTAATTTAAAGGGTCCAATATCTCAGTTCAGAAAATTCTAGGAATAGTTTGATAAAAAAGATTACAAAGAATGATGATGATGATAAACATAGAATTAGTTCTATATAAACAACAGAAGTTATTATCATAAAAATAATCTGCGTTGTTTTAATATAATAAATTATAATTTTATTTTTGATAATAAAAATATTATTAAAATGCTTACAATATAAAGACATTTCTATTATATTACATTAATATGTTAATTTACGAAGAGTATTTATTGAATTAAATGTTAATATAAGTTCTATACTATAATGATAACATTGATATTCTGAGAAAATACACTTAAACATATTTTTAATGGTCTAGAAACATATATATGATGGAATGTCCATGATGTTTGACTGTCACATTTTAGAGGATTATATGAATTTGATTCTTCTTCTCATGAAGTTCACACATGATACTCACCAACGATGGTGGTCATAAGTGTAACACTGAAAATTGTAATTCCATATGTTTATTTTTCATTATAAATTTCAATATGTGAACATGTTTATTCATTAAAAGACTTCAGATTATTAGTAATTCATATTATGAAACTTATTCTTTGATGTTTGGATAAAAACTTTTATAACATATTCTTTTGACAAGGTAGCATACATTTCTGGATTCACAAGTGATATTTCATTAACTGAATAAGTCAATAAATGATTATATCCTTCCATATTAATTGAAAACATAACATTGACCCTTTTTACGGAAATCTCTATGTCTAATTAAATCCATTACTATTGTAGTTCATCAATGATTTTATTTTGAAATGTTAAAGGAAGATAAATAATGTATATAGGGCGATGACATGATTATGTATCAATTTTCATGAGATATTGGAAGATAATGGATTAAACTACATAGTATCATTCATTGAAAGGTTACTATAATATCCATATTAACTTATTTCTCTATGAGTTTTATGAAATTTTTTAGACATTTATCTTTCTATTTAGTTAAGATAACATAATTATACTAAGAAGCAATCATAGAGTGTAGCACACATAGTGAATCTAGAATATAATTAAATTGAATTGAATTTAACCTTAAGAATAAATAATATTCATATATTTTGGAATAATATTTTTTAGTTAAATTGAATTACATAAAATCAACCATGAGATATCCTTATTTAGAATATAAGTGCTGGATTTTATCTATTTTTTAATATACATAAGGTAGTTAATATATATTAGTGTATTAAATAGATTCATGAATTGACTAATATATTAATAATCATATAGTTAGGTGAATATTAAAATAAATATTTATTCACATGTTTAGTGAAGATAATATTTTTTTATTGAATGAATTTTATTTATTTGAATAAATATATTATTATTCCAAGGGAAATAAATTCCACAGAATATTGGATGTTCGAAATAATGGCTTGACGAAAATAATATATATATATATATATATATATTAATATATAATAATTTATTTATTTGAGAGAAAATATTTAAATAAGCATATGTAATGGGATATATTAATATTATTATTTTTATTTTACTTATGGAATTAAATAGATTAAATATATTGATAAGGTTCTATGTGAAATTATCTATGTTTAAGTATATGTATATAAAGAAAAATATATACTATTTATCAAGATAATACATATTGTGCTCCCTATAAATATCTTTATAATTCTATCAATCCTAAAAGAGATAATCATATAAGCCTCCCTCCCAAGAATATACATAGAAAAAGTAAACTCTGTGTTTTGATCAGTGAAAAATAATTTGAATCGTTAGGTTCATCCAATGTATAACTCAAAACTCCATGATCTTAATTTGGGGATTTATATGGTATGTGTGGATACATCTAGAGGAATCATTTCATGGATTCTCCACCACAATGATACGAAATGAAGAAAATTATCATAAATTGATCAAACATTCAATGTAATTATTATTTTAAATTATTTATTAATTAAATTTTAAGGATCCTATCTAGGATACTTCACGGGGTTTTCATAATTTTTTTATATATTAACCATTTAAACTAATTAAGAAAAAGGCACCCACCAACTAATTTTTTTATCCACCAATCCTTCAAGAGTTATCAGAGTGTCCAAATTCTAATTTATTATTATTTTAAAATTAATTGATCAAATCCTTACAATTTTCACATTTTTTAAAGTGGATTAGATAACACATTTATCTATGTTTATATGTCCATGAAAAGGCTAAGACATGTGAACAACACAAAAATACCCCATCTAAATGTTAAATGGTCACTAGTTTCATGTTTGGATTACATATCATGTGATGATACATTTAACATTATGTATCCCTGGGAAACCACAAAAATAGAAAGTTTTTTTATTCTCGAATCACTATGTATTTCATAAAATTTCATCTTCACACATAGTGTATTTACCATCAATGAAAAATGTGGTTTGATAGGTACTACATGATGTATAGTTTACGTACTCACTATGTAACCCCACAATGTTTTGTAAAGGAATTATTTGAAAAATCCTTGTGTTCAATACATGGAATCATTACACATCCCATATAAACAAACAACTACAAACAGAGTTTGTAATAGACTACCCATAATGTTTTTGGCATGTACACACCATATAACACATTTTCACCCATTCTCGGTACACATGAAGTATTTTTTTTGTTGTTTTTAATCTTAAAATGAAGAATAATGAAATGAGGCACAAACTACATAACATATAGAAAGCTACACATGTCATGTGATATGTGTCATACCACACTAGGAACACATCAAATAATTTTATTCATGTCATCTTTGTATATATTATTAATTAATCTTTTTTTTATAATATATATTAATATATGAATTTTAATGGTTGTCATACATGGAAGGTACTCCACATGAATTACCAAAAGTATATTTCATATTTATAATTCCATGTTGTGTGGTAATACGTGAAAACAAACATATGCAATTTAACCCACATAACTAAAAATTGTGTATATATTAACATTCCATTGAGGCTTTTATGTCTTGAAAGTACTGAATTAAAACTGAGGTCTATACATAGAACGTGTCACCCAGAGTGATGACTAATAATATACATCATGAAAGTATTAAATAACATAAATAGATTTATTTTGATAGAGAATGTGCATCTCATATGTCTTCCTTATTACACGCATGGTATGTTGATATTTTAAAATAAAATAAAATATATTTATTTTATATTTAATATAATGGAATTTGATTTATATATGTCATGCACTATAAGAAAAAATTGTGAGGAAAAAAGTTATTAATAATTTTTTTTAATTATTAATATTCCATAGCTAATTAATTATTTAAATCCCACCAAATATTTAAAATAATATGAAGAATAAAATAAATATGATGTATACATAGATTAAATAAAATTAAAAAAAGGAAAATATTAATTTAGGAAAATATCACTTAATAAATTTTAAGATGCGAACATAGTTAAAATGTTCGTCATTCCATAGTTGGGGTCACCTTCAATTATCAATATTATTAAAAAATATAATGGGCTAACTCATCCAAATTGGTATTAAGGGTAAAATCCAGTGTCTACTTAATAAAAATGAGAGGCAAGAACTTGGAAAATATGACTATAAGATTTATGGATTGTGGGTTCACTAAATGTATCATTGAAATATTAGTTAATGTTATTAAAAAGTTAATCTTTCTAAAATACATTTGATTAATTTTTGTTGTCATATTATGGGTTACGATAAAAAAAACATGGACCCATTCCATTATAAACACATATTAAATTAATATTATTAATCCTAGTAGGATTTGATAATATAGTGGGAGCCCAATTAAATAAATTAACTATATCAAAAATGGTAATAAATATAAAATACAAAATATATATTTTTTAGTTTTTTTCAAAAAATGTAAATCCATTCTAAAACATCACTATCCATGTGATACATTTTATAGAAAATATATTCTTTTGAAAAGTGCTAAATTCTAAATATGGTATAGTTCCTTATATATTATATTACACAAATATTGAAAATTCTATGTATCATAATAAATAGTTTAGGTTGATCCTTATTTAGAGGCTGGTGAGGTGGAGTAAAAAGTATTATTGAAACAAGTGGATGATCTATTGGATTCCCACTACATCATGTTATAATCCATGAGTAGTAAGCACAAAATATTTAAAAATACACGGATATATACTTTATGAAATCTTATATTTATGATCTATATTATGATAAGGAAATAAAAGAGAAGTATGAAATCTACAAGGCATTCTTTACATGGAATCTAGGAGAATAATTTCAAATGGATCACTTATAGTAAAGATAATTATTTACATTAAGAATTTAGAAATTCTATGATTTAGGATACTCAAGGAATTATTGACAGGAGCTCATTCTCCCCTTACATCCTCGTGTTTTATCATGTTTTATTATGAATTAAAATATAAACAATATAAATAATATTCTTTAAAATCTCTTAACATTGATTTCCTATGTGTAAAATACATGAAGTGATAGAATCCATATATACTTATAGTGTAAGATTGTAAATGAAATGTGAATTCTAAAAATGTTCTAAGCCCAAGGAATCATTGAAATTCCTTTAAAATAATAGAATGATAAATAAAGAGGCTAAATAATATGATGGTTTATGTTTTATTTTTTAAAGAAAGGCCACCGGAAGAAGAGTTACCAATTAATAAAGAAGTAAGGGGAAACATTATGTATAATTATTATCAAGTTAAATATGTCCATTTCTATAAATTATATAATAAATAATAATTTTTGGTACTCACAGTTGTATCCAAATATAAAAACCTAGTAGATTCCAAATTATATGTAATGGTTAGGTGGATATTTTACTTTCCAATGAAGTGACACTATTTTTTCTTACTTGAAGAGACTAACATTTAACAATATAAAATAGAATGGTTTAGGTTTTTAATGAATTTTTATTATGTTCTATATTTTTTAAGAACATAATTTCAGTGTCCATTTTGGAAATTGATGGTTTTATTTCTAATGTTTACTGATAAATAATACTAATTTTACAAATATCAAATATTTTATGTTATGAAAAATTTTAATAATGATATTTACACAGTGGAATATCAAAATAAACAATTTGTAATGGATAATCAATCAGGTTGACATGACTTATATCACACATAGTTGTGTTTTCATAAACTTGGTTATGTGAACCAAAATAATCTTAAACAATTATATCAAGAATGGCATTGAAATTATTATTAGATGAAACCATTGGATATATGAATTTTTTTTTAGAATACTAAATGAAAAAGGACTCATTTAGTTGTAATGGAGTGATATCTATATTACATTAAGAATTTTTTCATTCAATTTTTACTATATATTTTTTAGAAGAAGCAATAGGTGAATACTCTTACTTCATTAATTTCACCATTGATTTTGGTAGATAAAAATATTTTTACATGATGAGGAATAATATTTATTCATTTGAGTAATTTAATTTATACAACAATAAATTAATAATATTGGTAAAAAGTTAAATAAACTCTACTCAAACTGATGCCGATATTATCTTAACCAATGTATTAATTGATTATCGATGAAATTCATGATATTATTAAAACATACCATTCCTTATACACCAAAGTAGAATATTGTTCGTTAAATAAGTACATTCACCTTATTTATAATATTGATATTGATAATGATTCATTCATACCAAACATTGTACATTTAGATATACTCATTACTTAATTTGGTACACATACTAAATATTTTTCTAACTGAGGAGTATGTAGAAATCCATATGAGTTATTGTATGAAATGATTTTTTAAAATATTCATCAATGGGGATGTGATTCATTTGTATAGTCTAATCCTAGTAAAAATTAGAATCATAGAAGAATATGTGTATCTTATTAGGGTATCATAAATAAATTAATTGATATTATCTATACAGTCAATTAGATAAGAAGTTCATAGTTGATAGATGTTGAACCTCTTGGAAGGGAACACATCTCTAAAAGATATGGTGTGAGTATTGTATACATTATTAAAATTTAATATCATTATATATATGATTTGTAATACAAATAAATTATATAATATGTAGTATTTGAAGCTATTCTGGAGACAAAAACAATGTATAGCAGCACCAGAGAGGTAAGAGATCGAAAGAAATATCTTTTTCTACTCCCTGAGCAAGGTGACATGTTATTAGTTGAAAATAAGTAATCTCTTATTTATATAAAATTAGTAAAAAGCTCAGATGTTTCAAAGGGGAGTAAAGACATGAATCATGAAAGAGATTGAAATTACCAAAAAAAATTATGGTTTTGGTAGATTCTCTATTTAATGTAAATTCTTTGGGTGGAAATTGGTATGTAAGAAGAAACTGGACATACATAGAAATGTTAATAATGATAATGTTTAGTTACCTAGGATAATATTTATGTAACGTCAAGGAATATATTATGATAAAACTTTTTCACAAGTAGTTTTTATAAAATATATTAGAATGATCCCTTAAATATCATCATACAATGATTATGATATTTTTAAAATGCATTTAAAGACCACTTTACTTAATATAAACCTTATGGTAGATATCTCTATGGAAAAACTAGATGTTTTTGAGACACTAATGGATAATAATATGGTATGAAAGTTAGTAAGATAATTTTTTTTGGGTTGAAGCAAGCATTAAGATTATAAAAATACATTTTGGTGAATCAAAAATAGAATTTGTTTTCATTAAAAATAAATTTGATCTTTATGTCTATAATTAGTTTATTGGGAGCAAACTAGATTTCCTAGTGATATATATTGATGATATATTACTAATGGGAAATAAGATATAGATCATACAACCAGTTAATATGTAGTTGATAAATGATTTGCCATGAAATAAATAGGTGAATAATATAATATTATTGGGATCATGATCATTTGGGATAGATTTAAGAGGTTTCATGGACTGAATAAAAGATCATATATTGAAAGGTTATTGAAAAGATAAAATATTGTACAATCTAAGGGAGTATTTCTTCATGTGTTTTGTTTTATATATCCCAATAATAAATAGTATCTTTTTACATAACTATTAAGAGAGGGAATGAGTAGAATCTATTACACAATTTAAATTGTATATATAATGTATGTCATCCTATATAGCATGATTGATGCTTCTTATGACTTTATCCTGGTGGGAAAACATCAAGAGGACCCATGGGAGCCCCCTTGTTTATCTATAAATACCATAATAATGTATTTGAGGTGTCTAAAAGATATTTTCCTAGTTTATAAAGGGGATAAGGAACTAATTATGAGGATATACACATATTATATTTTCCAATCAAATCATAATAAACTATAATCATATTTAGGATATTATTTGTGACTTAATAGATGAGTTCTCAGCTCAAAAATTTATATATATCCTATGGTCCACAATTCAATAGCAGATTATGAGTATATTAAGAGATCTAATATATCCAAATAAGTAATATGGATATATAACATAATCAAATAGCTTGGTGTTATACCTAAAAATAGATATATTATCCCTCTATATTGTGATACTACTAAAACAACGTATCCATCCAAGTATAATGGGTTACATTAACAGATTAATCATATAATTTTAATGTATCCTTTATTGAAGTATTTTTAGAAAAATGGTTAAAGATTCATTAAGAAAAGTATCCATGGAGAAAAAACTAGTAGACCCATTAACTAAAGGCTTATATTAATAATTGTATGAATATCATGTGATAATAGGAAGAATAAATTTTGTTTGTAATTAGATCTATTAAAAAAGGGACCTTATTAGAGTTTTTTACCTAGAACCAACAGAATATGTACTTTTTATTATCAAAAAAATATTAATAAATATTTTATCTCATAATTATTTTTATTATATTTAACAATAATGTATAATTTACAAAGTGTATTTTTCAAATTGAAAGGCTATGATAGTTTATATCAATAATGATAACATAAAGATAAAATGATTGTATTTTTTCAATGATATATGATCATGATAAAATATGTTTCATGAGACAAATATGATATTTAACAATTCTATGTTTGAGTTCCATATGACATTGAGATTTCTTTCCTTAAATTAAAAACTATTGATCTATAAGTAGGGGGGTCATATGGAAAGGTCCTCTAATAATATGTACACATATTTATTTTTCATTGAATATTACCATTTGTTAATTAATGTAGTCTTATTTAGACTTCTGGTTATTTTTAATATATATCATAAATCATATAAATTGGTGTGTGTAGGAAAACTAACAAAGAATTTTCACATAGAGAGGTAGAACATGTTACGTTTATTATAAATGATATGAAATTATTTTAATAAATAAATAGAGTATTTAACCCCTCCAAATTAATGGAAGAAGTTATATCTATAACTTTTGTTAAGAAGGTATTGTCTAATTAAATCCATGGCCATGGTATTTTGTCAATGAGTTCCTTTCTGAAAGATAAAGAAAGATAAATTAACCAGTTATGGTTATAACTTGTGTATGTATCTTATTTGATGATATATCAGTAGATAATGAATTATTTTTCAGAGTATAACTCATAGGAGGGATATTATTGAGGAAAAATTATCTTAATTTTCATTGAGTTCCTTGATGCATTACTAGACACTGTTATTTGACTCTAGGTATGTTCAACTAATTCCCCTGATAAAGTGGCCAAGAGGGACACACATTAAGTGTATCCCGAATCTCATTAAATTATATTGAATTTATTATTATTAATAAGCATTAATAATTAATTTATAAATAATAAATATTTATGTATTATTTACAGTAAAAAATCATAAGGTAATACCTAAATAATTAGTTATTCACCAGTTGAGTGAATAACATAAAGTATAAATATATATTTTGTTACATAAATATTAAACTAAATATTTGTTCACATGTTTAGTTAATATAACATTTATGTATTTATTTAAGGAATTATATTTTTTATGTAAATATTTTATAATTACACATCCAATAAATTCCATAGAGGATTGATAGTTTGTGATAATGGCCTAACGAGAAGGTTATATTTCATTTTATATCATTTTAATAAATATTAATTTATTTATTTAAGAAATGGAATTTAATTAAGTGGATGTCACAGTATATAATAATAGTATTTTATAATTTTTTGACAAGGGCTATTACTTAGATTGAATATTTTTATAAGAGAATGTGTGAAATGATTTTTGTTTAATGCTAACAATATAAGTGAACAAATCACTTTTATTGGGAAGAGACATGTTGTGCCTAATAAAAATTATTCTAAAAATTTATAAATACCTAGATTGAAAATCCACTCAACCACTCTATCTCGCTTAAAAATTTAGAAAGAACAAGGGAACTCCTTATTGTGATCAATGATGAATTGTGTGATTCACTAGATTCCTTTATATTGACTATAAGAATACCAATAAAACCATTTAAATAACTTTATATTATTTATTGAGACACATAATGGAATCCTTGATTCGATTATCCCCCACAAAGAAAATAAAAAAAGAGAATCATTATAAATTGATCAAGAGGATTATCTCTTTAGTGTTTACTATTTATTCTAAATAAATTATACATTAGACTGTTAAATATTCTATCAAGGAGATTCCATGGTTGATTTTATTTTGTTTTTTGGAATCAATTTAAACTAATGAAAAAACTGAGGCACGAACCCATCACTTCTATTGAATCTCAAAACCATTATTAACATTAGATGTTATGAAGTTATGAAGTTGAACATTAGGAATATGATACATAAAATTAACCATTTCAAAATTTTTATTATATCATAGATGTAACTCACTAAAGATTTTTGTGGCGGGGATTTATCAAATGGTAACACAGACATGTGACAAGAATTGTTGAGATATGTAACGATTTTAAAAAAACATACAATGGTGAAACAAAAATGAGGATGATATGTAAGTCTATCATATATGATGTGATGGAACGTGTGATTATGTATCATTTTGTTAAAATTATTAAAATAACTTAAAAATATAAATATATCATTTTATAAATAAATAAAATCTTATCATTATTATTCTTTCACATTGGATTGATATAATGATAAAGTGATATATATATATATATCATGATTTTAAGTGATAATTAATATCTTAGAGTATGAAGTTGAGATCTCCATAACTGATGTTCATTATTAATTATTATGTGTATTGATAAAATTTTAAGGTTAGTATAAGTAAGATTAATTTTTAGGGATAAAAAATATTCTCATTGGGAACAAAATGTTTTTCTGTGCTAGATGAACCAAAATGTATATACCACATAAAGTTTCTTACAATCTATATTTGTAACAATATGGGTGTAATGATTATATTTGGAGTTCCCAACAGCAAAAATTTGGTAAGATAACTAGCGTGACAGCCTTTATAATATGATACTTTTCATATGCATGCCTTTAAGGTTAACTAATAAAAGGGTGGTTGATTATATTGTCAATAATTTCATCGGTATGATCTTAAACAACATGTTATTTCCCCTCTATTATGATATGTATGGAATATGGTACCAATATTGTGATAAAATAAGGAAGTCTATGTCCATACCTGGATAAGGAATATGATGGGATAATATATCATGTTTGTGGTATGTGATGTGTTAATCTATAAAGGTGATTGAAATGTGATGTATACATTGAACTATTCTATATATACATCAACATTTGAGACCATATTAATAGCTATAAATCATTTACATACTCCATTTCTCATGGTTAATCTATTTTTTAGAAAAGTATTATCGAAAATGAAAAACAATATTTTATATAGCCCATGTGCATAGGTATAAACTCAAAATTAAATCATAAATGTTATTATTTATTCGTTAAGAAAAGGTGACTAAGAGATATTATATATATAGTTATACTATGGAGAATGTATTTTTGTCTATATATATGGATTCCATTTAGAAGAAACACGTGAATTGAGGAATTAGTTAGAGGAATGTTGAGATAAAATGTTCAAAAAAGGAATTGTTCCTAAGATAGAAGATAATCCGAATCAATAAAAAGTTGTGGTGAAAGAACATACTCAGGTTATCTAACAACCTCAATGGTATGTTTGGATTCATCATGATCCCAATAATTTTTTTTTGAAAATTATGATGAATTATTGGTTACAAAATATGATCATACTTCATGACAAGGTTAAAGAATGATTTTTATTTGCATAAATGGTTTAAAGCCCTAAAATCATATGTGGAATCCATGTACAAAAACTATTTTTTGAACAAGGTTAATGCATAAGAAGGGATTAAACTTTTAAATATAATTATCTAATTTCCTGAAAGGTGTCATTTTAATCACTACAATAACTCAGGCATAGTTCCTAATTACTGGAGGATAGTGTAAATGATGGAGCTTGAAAAAAGATCTTGTGCAACATGGTTTTCACCATAAGAAGTAAAAATGTACATTAGTAGGAGTCACACAAAAATTTGGGAATGACCCTTGGGGAAATGAATATAATTCATAAAAACACTGAATAAATCCAATGGTATCAGTTAAAAAATTCATACTGATATTATATAAAGAAAAAATTACATATATATTCACACATATTAGACATAATTCCAAAACATCCATAGAGTCCTAAAAATATTGAAAAGTAAAAAAACATAATTTTCACATAGTTACAAAGGAAAATATTTCATAGGGATCAATAGAGTTAGAGTCCAAGTTGAAACCTCGAATGGAATCTATATAGGATAATTGTGGTACAAATACTCAATATTCTCTCCAGAATGTAAAAATGATATAACCCACTCCATAGACTCAATGTATTAATAGACCACATTCACTAGTGATTTTCACATACCTATATCATGTACAATGAGGTTTTCATGTATTACATAGGGATCATACAATGCATTACTATAATAACCTAGTATGTAGTTACCACACCACCCCTACTTTACAATCGTAAACTCAAGTGTATGCACACAATAATACATGGCCAGAGTAAAAACTAATAAATCCTAAAAACAAGCTTGAATTTTTTTTAATAATTTAATTAATAACTAAATTATTTAAACCCCAATACCATGAGGGTTTTTTCTTTAAATTACCTACTTTCGTAATATCTTCATATTGAAGTCATACTGGTGGTGGGAAAATATGTTATCCCACACCACTCAAATATTTTCATCTATAATGTTAGCATATTATCACACCTCATGGGATATGGTATGGGTATAAAAAATTATTAAATAAACCCATCCCATCACCACCCTCTAGACCATTTCATACCTTATTAATAATTATATAGCTATAATACCCCATATACCACATATATAGGTTATTAAGTAGAATTTTACAATCATATCACAACACAATGATATAATATAAGTATTCTCCCTTACAATTACATTATAAAAGGAATGTATATCATGAAATATTTCCACATTCATGTGAAAAACGGAAAGAATTAAACATTCCCACTAATTCATAAATAAATTTGTGATTGAATACTCAATTGAAGAAAACAATATCTGAAAAGTCGTTATTGCAAATAATATAAAATTCAAATAAATACTCAAAATGGAGTTTATACATTGATAAATATGATTTTGTTTTATATTAGAATATTTATTATTATTTAATTTCACTCAACTATACACTAATTACAACATATACCATAAGGGAATATTATAAGTGAGATGTGTATGCCTAAAAAATTGTAAATACCCTTACCCATGTAATCTAATGTCAGTGGATACTTTATTTCACTAGTATAAGATACAAGAAATCTCAACCCAAAGGACCGAATACTTTATTAGTATTAGAAAGGTCGATGAATAAATTAATTACATATTATGTTTGAAATCATAAAATACAAAATTGAATTTTATTCATGAAAAAAAGTTAATATATTGGTCATATCCCTATATATAAATTATAAAACACTTCCTCAAATTCTTAGGAAATCAAACATAGGAAAGGGTTGAGCTCAGATGCTCAAGAAGGGTATGGATACAATATAAAACATTAGGGCATGAAGAACAGGGAAGGAATAAATGATGGTAAAATTATACCATATAAATAATATCTTAATCTATAACCTCATCCATAGATATCATAAAAAATAATATAATCACATGGAAATAAATAGTTTAATTCCTAATGATGGAATTCATAATGATGTACATCTAAAAAATATCATCATGGCTTTGACCAAAGTATTTGAAAATACTATAAAGACCATATGTTTAAGGACTGACACTTGTTTCCTATATTTAGGGCATTATTTGATAATATTAGAACAATTTTATGAAATTTGTATCCCAAAGTAATGAATAGTTTTGTTATTTTGGAAACCTATTTACTTAAATTAGTTCAACATTACAACTTTGAAGAAAAATACTACATAGCAACTTCTTTTGAATTACACATAATCTTTTAGATTATCCTTGCAAGTCATTTATAAAACACTAATTAAATATAAGGGGAAAATAAAACATCTGAAAGGTGTGATGATATATGCTTAGTAAGGGTAAATTATACATTTGAAGAAATTATAAACCTAAACACTAGGAAATATGAATAACTAAAAATTCATCCCTTTAAAAATATACTTGAGCATAATATGGAAGGATTAAGAACTGATTAAATAATACTATAAAACATAAATATGGATATTATACAAGATTAATAATCACATGGTCTGTTAATATCTTGTTTCATAATAAGGTAATTCACAATATAAACATCATAATCACACCATCAATGCCTCATTTCAAGAGAAAAATAACCAATATGTCAAGACCTCGGGCCAGGACACTAGTTTGTCTCAGGATACATACTAATGCATCAAGGGGATATATTGGAACCAACACATCATGTAAAAAAGCAAAATGAATTTCTCATATGAACATGGATAAACACAAAAAAAATTATATTCATATTAAAACTGACAAATGAAATGTAAATAGATTTCCCCAACCATAAAACATAAACACTAAACATTTGAAGTAATATGGTGAATGAATCTAGATAGAACATCCCTAATCAAAATAAAAATAAACCATTTAATAAAATATGGTAGATTATATCATAAAATATGTATCCCAATTGAAAATAATAATCTATAAGGGTGACTAAATAGGTGGAAATACACTTATAAAATATTCGAGTAATTCTGGCATAAATACTCTTTTACTTTTGAAAATAAGATTTATTTTGGAAAAATATATATATAAAACCGGATGTGAAATAAGGTTTTTTTTATAATAAAATAATTGTTTTTATAAAAATAAATGTTTCTAATAAAATATTATATAGTTTCCTTGAAAATAGGTAAAAATACGAGAAATTCCCTTGAATCTGGCTTGTAGTTCTTGATTATTTTTTAAATGACTTTTTAAAAAAATTTAAATACCCATTTAAGAATGAAAGATTCTAGTTGGTAAAAATAAATTGAACATTCAAACCTAATTTATTAGGAGTAAATAACATTAATTTAGATTTCCATTTAGTGAATTAGAGAATAAGAGTAACTCAAAAGAAAATGGAGGTTCTATTAGAAAATCGTTACCTTATGTCCGAATATGTTTTGTTCTTGATTATAAGGTCCTGGAATATGAAATTATACGTAATAAAAAATAATTAAGAACCAAATATAAATTTTATTTATTTATCATAATTCTATTATGTTGATTTATGGTCATTTTCATGTGTTAATAGATTCAATATCATCATTTGTGTGTGTTCATTTCATTAGTTTTCATGATCTATTCACTTGCATAAAAGTATAGAAGCTCATGTAAAATGGAAATTGTAATCATGAATTAGAGTTATGATTTATTAATGATCATCCAAAAGTTTAAATGATCTTATAAATCTTTGTGATATTTTATGATAGTATGAATCTATATATAATATTTTAATGATAAATGCTTGCATTAATTTAGAGGTTTTTCGATCAACATGAAATCATTTCGTTTTATAAATTAATACCATGTGAAACAAATTATTACAAAACATTAAGTAGGATGTATTACATATATTATGACCTGGTTCAACCATAAAAATGGTTTCATGGCCATAATTGAATATGTTAATATAAATTGAAAACCTGGTACCCATGAATGTGATAAATTAACACATCTAGGACGATATTTCCATTTTCAATATAAGAGGAGGGGGGAAGAGAGATGATGATGAAATATTATATTAGCATAATAAAATTAAAATAAATGTAATTTAATTTAATTATCATATATTTTTTATTAGGGGAGGTGAGGATAGTGAATGAAAATAACAGAACTTGTAAAATAAATTGAAATAAAAAAGGAAGAGAGGTTTACATCTGGAGTACTCTTCAATGAGAACCTCCTTAAGGACTTTGGTTTTGGCCTTTTGGTGAGACCCATAGGTCATGGTCGTGGGTAAGGGGATTGATAAAAGCTTTTGGTAGAATTTAAAAAAGGCATAATTCTTGAGAAGATTGAATAGAAAAGGGAGTGAGGGTCGGTTTTTTGTGAAGGAGATGAGGGTTTTCCCATTAATTTAATCATTTTTTATTTTCCCAAAGAAAACAAATAATGTTGATTCTTCTAACCAAAAATCTTAATATATTCATGTTAGTTATAACCAAGTGTACTTATATCATCCATGATGCATGGAATAGAATATTTATCTGATAATGTATTTATACTGTAAATTCGTGTATTTTACTAGTCACCAAAACATCAATTTTTTCAGAGAAATCCAAAAAAATCACCCTAATAATTTTATGAATTATATAATTCCAAAATGAACTCTATTATATAAATATAATTTTATAAATAAGAGAAATTTAATTTTTAAATAAATTAATTATTTACATGAAAAATATATTTTTAAATTTAAAAATAATTTCATAATCCTTTAAAAAAATAATTGAGGTCTCATAAAATTATCCAAAAATAATAAAGAAAAGTAAATTTTTTGACGAATAAATTTTATGAAATTTATATTTTTTACATGAATTTATTAATTTAAAAATTGTAATTAATTATTTATTAATCACAAAAATAGAAACATTTAATTATTAATTAAAAAACCTATTTCATTTAAATTTTTTATGAATTTTATTTATACTCTCATGGGAGAGGTTAATATTATTATAGATCATATTACAATTCCTAAGGGTACATTACTATCTAGAAAAAATGTTTGTTGATCCTATCAGTCTCTTAAATCTAACTGAACACAACTGTGTATGTTTTTTTATAAAATTCAAATCACAAAGGAGGAAAACTCATGATTACTGGATAGTTTATTAAATAGTTGTATTTGTTAGAGAATAATTATTTAATACATTCAATATTAAATTTATTTATAAAAAATTGGTGTGTTACATGTCCCCCCCTAATAAAATTTCATCTTCAAAATTCTATAATATTACCTTATAAAAATATTTGGGCAGTTATTCATCATAAGTTCCTTAGAACCTCATGTAACCTCTTCAATTTTATGATATTTATAAAGTACCTTTACCAGCCGAGTTATCCAATTCCTCAATAGCCATCTTTTAGTGTCTATGATTTGGATAGATCTTCATAGTAAGATAAGTCTGGTTCAAATGCTATACCCTCAGAAGTGAGGACATGTGATGGGTCAAGCATGTGATTTCTAAATAATGAGACTTGGAACACATTTAGTACCTTAGAAATTCTAGGAATCATTGGAAAATGATAATCCATAGCTTCAATTATCTCTTTAAAATCAGAAGGGTCTTTATAACTAGGGCTCGGTTTCCATTTCCCACCAAATCATATCACACCCTTCCATAGATGTAGTTTCAAGAAAATGTGACCACCCTCTTGATATTACAAATCCCTTGTTTTATTATCAACATAGATCTTTTTTCTACATTGAGCAGATTTTATATGGGTTTGAATAGTATTTACCAACACTATTGTTTCCTCCACAAGATATGCACCCACAAGATTCCTTTCACCAATATCATCCCAAAATGTTGGTGTATAACTTCTCTTTTAGTACAATTCCTTATATAGATCAATTTGAATTATAGAATAGAAACTATTCTTGTATGAAATCTCCCTAAAAGAAAAATACTAATCCCATATAACTTGAAAATCAAGTGACAATGATCTTAGCATGTATTCTAAAATATAGATCATCCTTTCGGATTTCCCATTGGTTTTTGGGTGTTAGGTAATACTCAAATGACTCCCAATATCTAATTCCTTGTGATGAAATTTATAGAATTTTTATGTAAATCATAAACACAATCAGAAAACATTGAGAGAGGTGATCCATAAAATCTCACAACATCATTGATATAGATTTGTGCAATGAAATCCATTAGAAAATCTCCTCTCATAGTGAGGAAGTGTGTATATTTTATAAATCGATTAACAATTTCCCATATTGAATCATTCTGTCTTGATGTTTTTGGTAATCCATTAAAGAATCCATCATAATGTCATCCCATTTCTATTTAGGAATATGTACATGTTTCATTACTCCTCTAGGATGTTGTTTTTTAGCCTTCACTTGTGGACAGACTAAACATATTGATACATAATTAGAAATTTCCCAGTTTCTGTTGTCCCACCATAAATGTGCCTTAGAATCTCTACACATTTTAGTGCTACCAATGTGTATAGTGATATTTGAGCGATAGGAATCATCCAATAACTCCCTTTTTAGCTTGGGTGTAGAGAGGAGACATAACCTCTTCCCAAAATTTCATAATTCCATCCTCACACACAACACCTATCAACTTCTCATCATTTACACCTTTAATTTTCTTGTGATGATTCTCATCCTCAAAATGAGAAGTTTTAATCCTTTATAATAAATATTTTTGGGAAAATAAAAGTGAGGATGTTTCACCTTCTTTTATAATTCCCATATCCATTCTCACTAGATCCATGCACATAGGATTTTTTTTAATCCTCATTTTTTAGGAACCAACGATCATTTCTTCTTAATGCATCAGCCACCTTATTTTCCTTTCCTTGGTGGTAGTGTAATAAACAATCATAATGATTTTGTAGTTTGATCCATCACTTTTTCCTCATGTTGAGTTATTTCTAAGAGAGGATATTTTTCAATCTCTTGTTATCCGTATATGTCTCACATCTTTCACATAAAAAAAGTGTCTCTATATTTTTAGAGCAAAGATCATAGAATGTAACTCAATATTATGAGTAAGGTAGTTTTGTTCATGAATTTATAACTACTTTTATGTAACGCCCCGACCCCAGCTACCCAGAGTCGGTGCATTACTTCGTAACATTGGCATGATCACAAGAAAGATCAAATCTCGAAAGACCGATTGGTTTAGTAGCCTTGGAAACACTAGATATATTCATAGGTTTTACATTACATCATAAAATGAAAAACTACTACAACAACATAATGTCTCCATAATCCACACTCATATCCCCACATAATATCCCTGCAGGTCATTCATAATTTACTTCTTCACTTCCTGGGAAAAATAAAACATATAAAAGGGGTGAGCTCAAATTCCCAGTATAGATAACAAAATAGCTGAAACTTTCATAAATAAGAACAAACTTTTAAGGCAATGTATAACTAAAACATAAGCCTTTCAAACATGAACTTTCAACATGGTATGGCATAAATAAAATGAAATAATGTCATTTACTTATTCACATGGATATTCTACTAATCGAATAATCACATGCAAAAATCAATAACCACTTTCATAATGTTGGAATGCATAATGCCGGACTATCATAACCATATAGCCAAGGCCTCGTGCCAAGACTACAAATAAGATTTTGTCAAGGCCTTGTGCCAAGACACTAGTTTGTCTCATGATACCTACCGATGCATCGAGGAGCTATAGCGGGCTCCACCCGTCACTTATTAAGTCCAATGCATTCCCATATGAAAAGGTTTAAACATAACATAAACATTCGTATTAAAACTAGCATACGAAATTTCAATAATTTCACCATAAACTATGAATGGTATAAAAATAGCACATCCATAGTCAAACATATCACAAAACCTTCAATACAATATAGAAGTTTTGTATCATAATAAATCAACTTCAAATAATCTTAAAATCCATCAAAGGATGTTGACGTAGATGAAATCAAAAATCTTTTTAAAGAAATATCTCCTTTTATTTTGAAATCATTTAAGATCCATATAAAATAAAAAATTTTCTTTGAAAATATTCTTATAATCTTGTAAGGGAAGCTTTGACGATTTTATAACGGCGGAAAATAACCGCACCCACCGTATAAGTTAAAAAAACATTCTTATCTTAATTCTGTCGAAAAGGTTAAAAAGCACCTTATTTGGAAAACGACGGAAAGATTACCTTATAAACCTCTTATAAAAAGTCAAAAAAGGGTATAAATGACTTTAACTCATATTCTAGTAAATAGTAAAAATGTTTTGAAATACATTTTTAAGAAACATGGATGTGGATGATAAAGAGATCCCAGTAGATTATTAC